>CM035115.1:84999839-86209839 GCA_020205555.1 Panax stipuleanatus | reverse complement strand
CTGCTTTAAAAAACTTCGTTATTTTGGTTCAGTAGAGATATAAAAGACCAGGTTCAGCAAGGGTATAAGCGTCAAAAAAAAGTCCAAAAAATGCAGGTATTCAGTCTGCTAGTATAACTAGTGGACATCTTAAGTTGCTTTTTAATCCCATCCGTTCATAATTTTAATGGAAGGTAGAGATGATATTTATCAATTTTTTATCCATAGTAAATATATACTATGGATCATTGCCCTATAAATATACACATTATATATAATTAATTAGAGGTTGGGTAAATCGACTCATAAAGGAAAGTATTTTAAAATGAAAAACGAAAAGTTAAAAGTTAGTGTGTCGGACAACTTTTGGGCTAACTGTTTCAGCTAGTAAAACTCACTGGAAAATTATAAATTTATGGGATCTTGTAGTGTGCAATTTCAGCTAGCCATAGCCTCCGGAATGGACTTGTTCCGAGTTCGGACGACCAAGTTATAACATGCCAAAGTTGGTGCGTCAAATCTGGGAATCAGATTTAGACATGTCCCTTGTAGGAATTTTCTGGAATTATGTGTTCATAATTTGAAAATTGTTAAAGCATAAGAGTTGTAGCCCCGGAAGTTAGCTTCGCGTGGGCATAAGAATCACTTAAAAATGTTTTAAACGAATAAGTAATGACTGTTTTAGCGAGAGAGGGTAAACCTGAGAAAAAGTTAAAAACTGTTGTGATTGGGCATTTTCAAGGCCTGTTTTGGGCTGCTTGTAATGTCTGAAATGAACGTCTACTATTTTTCAAAAATATCCTTATATGTCATGTTTATCATATTCAATAATGGACGTGATCTAATATAGGAGCTAGAATTAAAATTGGGCAAAGTAACTAAGTTGGGAAGGGAGCTACTGCCCAACGGCAGCAACAGAAGCAACATGGTAATGGCTGTTTGTTTAGGCTAGTTTGGCTTTGTGATTTAGGTTGATAATTTACCGTAAAGATTAGTTTATATTTTTTTTTAAAAATAGACGAGTGTATAATCTATAGCATATCTAAGATTCAATACCATTGAATTAGTAGTTGAGAAGGTAAAAATTAGCAAAGATGGCTATCACTAGCTTGGGGGCTGCCTAGCCACGTAAGGCCACGCCGACCGAGCCACGCAGGGCCAAGTAAGGCTTGATTGCCGGCATTGCTTGACAAAAGGGCTGTTTTGACATGGTAATGAAACACGATGGTTTTTAATGCGTTAGTTCACGAAAATAAATACATAAAACAATATGGTAACTATAAATTACCCATATCAAAATATAGCCATGATCAATACATGAGATATGCTATGAATTCACTTTGTATACTAGTTACACATAAAAGTATGAGATATTCATGTAATAAATTATAAATCGGTTGTAGACCCAAATCGTAGATTATTCATATTTAAGAGCCATGTCAAAGGCGATAAATGACTCTCGTAAGTAAAAGAATAATTATTTGGAAAAGAATATAAGAGTTTTTCAAAAACAAGAATGAAAGCTATTGATGTGGCCAATATGGATATGTAATATATAACTATACAAGCTATATGACATGGATACGTGGCTAATATATTCATACATGTGATTATAATTGTGTAAGATTCGTGAAGGAAAGTTAAGCTTTAAACTATAATGATAGTCAGCAAACGAGGTAAGTCTTTCGGTTCCTTTGTGATTATATTGTATGAAATTTATGGAAATATGTTGAAGTATATGGTATGCGCTGTGATTTGTGAAAGTCAAACTATTACAAAAGTGGATTGAGTTACGGAACTCAATGTATATGTGATAACTGATATGGTAAACATTTGAAATTATATTGTTGAAAGTTATAATGCATGTGAAATATGAATGTGAATTGAGTATGAAGTTATGTGTTATGTGAAGCATGAAAACTGTTAGATTTGTTGGGCTGTCAAGCTCAGTCTTGTAAAAATATAATTTTGGTAGGAATAATATGTGACGAGATGTCTTGCTATCCGGATGATAAAGAATAGAAGCATGTGCAGAAAAACTGTTTCCTTTAAGTAGGAACTATGCTATATCGTGATGACGATTTTTTGATGTGTAAATGATAATTGTGTAAATAGTGTATTACTCGATAAATAAAGGATGTGTCTTTTAAAATTGAAATGCAGTCTTAGAGTTACTTTAAAGAATAACATGGAGATGATAGTGTATAAAAATAATAATATGAGATAAGAAAGGAGTATGATATAAGGAATCATTAAATAATAGGGCAAAGGTCCAAAAATGCTCCTGACGTTTACCCCGATGTCCAACTTGCTTCTTATATTATTTTTCTCCAAAAGTGCCCTTAACGTTACAATTTTTGGGCCGACTCTGCTCCTGGCCCGAACGAACTTGCCACATAAACTAACGTTGCTCAGACGTGGCCTTATTTTGCTGACGAGGCTTCAATGTAATACTCGTGGATTTTATAAATAATATTAATATTAAGAGAAATAGATGTTTGAATATTTATTCAAGTATAAATATTTTTATGGCATGAGATAGGATAATTAAATTTATGATGTGGAGAATTTAATGAAAAGTTTAAGATAAGCCTATGTGAATGCCTTGTGTGGCATGATGATGGACTAAGTGATGGTTTAATTAAATTAATGAAGAAATAATTTAATGATGGATTAATTAATATTATTATACTAAATTAATGGGTATATAATTAAATAATGTGATAGACTAATCTCTATTACTATTAATTAATTGCTTTGTGCCATAACTTGTAAGGTGTGGTCATATATAATAAAGTTTCTTCATGCATTAAATATAAGATAAGGTGTGACATTAAAATATGAATAAATATTATATAAAACCATATAATAAAGGTGAGTTAAATCATATAATTTTATTAAGTTACTTAAAGAAGCTTATGTGACATCATGATGTGTGGTGAGACAATTAAAACGAGTTTTTTTAAATAATGGGTTAATCATACCCCACTGAATTATAGTCTAACCCAATTTAAATATGATTTGGACTAACTCAATGTGCATGGATTATATGATTATATGTATATGTATCCCTAACTTATCACAAGGAAATAACATCAACTTATTAAAATTTCACTTGTGAGCCAAAAGAAGTTAACATTTGTATATGAGGTTCATTTTGCTGCTAAAATAGGAAGTATTATTGCTAGTTGATGAGTGGTTTTTATGACCACTTATTCAGATATTATCTAACTTGTTTTGTTGCTTAAACTCAAGTATCATTGTGCTTTTCATGCATTTTTGCTTTGTTTGGTAGATTTCATGTTTTGGAACTCTCTTGGTGCATATGTGGCTAAAACGGCTGAAAGAATGCTAAAAGGAATGATGGCATGACAATGGAAAGGAGTCAAGCAGCTTGATGGGAATGTGATGATGCAAAAAGGCTCAAAGGATGCAAGAAGGCACGAGGCGCAAGAAAAAGAAAATAAAGAATGCAGCAGAAGCCAGCATTGCACCAGCAAAAACCATAGGTCCGCGCGGCCGCGCTGGATTAAAGAAGAACAGCCGCGCGCCCGCGCCAATTAACATAGTAGAGAAAAAATTCTGAAGATCCGCGCGACCACGCCAGGACAAAGGCTCAAGGGGCGTGCGCCCGCGCCAGCCCTGCTTGACCAAAACTTTGACTTTTCATTTTAGCTGAGTTTTGCTTGGAGAAAAGGGGGGCTCGACTTGAAGGCTATATTAGGGCTTGTTTGCCCAACATTTCGCATATAACTCCTCCCCTTAAGGGAGCCCTAGTTCTTGCTCTCTTTTTTCTCTTTAATTTTCTTGTGTAGATTAGGTTAGGAGTAGATTAATTTTAGGTTTAAATAGTTAGTTTCTAGGGTTTAATTAGAGAAAAAGATTGAAGCAAGTGGATTTCATTGGAGATTCAACAAAGGAGCTTGAGCACTCAGATTTGCATTCTCTATCTTTATAATCTCTTTGCTTCCTATTTGTAATCTTATGATGTGTATTCAACTTGTGGGTGATAGATGTGCTTCATTATGATATCTTAAACTCTATTTTGAGATTTTAATGGAACCTTTTGAGTAGTTTATATTGATATGCTTCTATGTTGGTCTTATTAATTGTTATGTGATTGTCTATTACGATTTGTGCTTTAATTGCTTGATTGTTTAGCTACCAATTACTGTGATAACCTATATGGACTTGAAAGACGAACTGTGAGTTTAGATCTAATCATAGTAGTGGGCGATTGTATGTCTACATGGCGTTGGATGTATGATTTGTGCTTAGAATAGACATATACCGAAGCGCCGCTCATAGTCAATTGAGAACATGGACTTAAATCCTATTTATTTGTAAATCACATAGACATATAGGGGTTTAGATAATGTGGGTGTTCATGTGCGTTCGATCATCTGTGGATTGTATGTGGTATGGATTAGGTGCATTGAGAGATGGCCTTATCTCACTTTCGTGTTCTCGACTAACATTATGTGACGATTAATTTAACCAAACTGGGAGTATGTCGACTTAGATGAATCATTAGGGGAAGTTGGGATCTCATATCTTCATTATCTGATTTTACTCTAGGGTTAATTAGTTTTAAGTTTAATTATTTAGTTTTTAATTAAAACACTTTATCGCTCATTTAAATAAGACTGAAATGATTACGGGCTAGTGGTTTAGTGAACTTTTATCAGTTAATTCTCCGTGGGAACGATATCTGTACTTACTCTTTATTACTTATTGACCGCGTATACTTGCGCGTAATTGTCATTACCTAATCGGGGACAACAAGTTTTTTGCGCCGTTGCCGGGGAATTAATTTGATAACTGTTTGCCAACATTAGTTTCAATTAGATTAGTCTTAGTTTAAACATTTTTATTTTGTTTTAATTCTCTTCCTATATTCTCTTTTCAGGTACAATGGATCTCAACGCTTATCTATGATTTTACACAAGGCAAGATTAACCAAGGGAAATAGGGAATGATGGCCTCGACCCAATTGCTACATTATCAGCACAGCTAGAGCATCTCTCGAGGAAGTTGGATACTGTTACTGCCCAACGGAGTCGAGAGACGACAGTTACTTATGATCATTGTGCTGGAAACTATTTGAGCCATCAGTGCCCCATCAGTTTTGGACAAGACCAGTTTGGGGGTGATTACTTCAACCACAATGAGTATCCCAATTATCATCCAGATTTGGAGTATCACCCAAACTCTTCAGCGAGCTATTATCAAGACCAATACTACGAGCAAAGTACAATATATGCACTAGACCCCACATATTCATCTCCGTGTTTACAAGAAGAACAGTCAACAAGGGACTTCATGTATAGGGTCTTAGCAACCCAAGAGGAGATGATTAGGAGCCAGGAAATATCGAACCAGAATTTTCAGAACCAGATGGCACAAATCATCAATACCCCAACCAATGAGACTCAGTACATGGATTTTGAGGCTGAAACAAAAAAGGTAAGATTGGAAAGTTTGTGGAGAAATTCCATAGCATCAACATAGGAGATCTTGATTGAGCAAGCAAAGTCGATTAAGAATCTGCAGAATTGGGCGGATCAAATTAGCACGACTTTAATGAAGGAGGAAGTGATTGAGCAAGGTATAAAGACTCAGGATCTTCAGAATCCAATGCCTCAACTGTTTGAAGTCGTGAGCAATGGCCCTCAGAATACTTGGTGCTATGAATTGGACGCTGAAACTGATGGAGAGTCAGAAGTGCATTTGCAGCTGGACGAACTAAAAGAAATGAATATCGAGGAGACACTTGGGGACGTGAAAAATTATAAATGTGAGCCAACCATGACAACACCCCAAGTGCCTTCTCCGCCTAAGTTGGAAAAGCCAGTGAAGTTTGCACACCCATGCCCCCTTGGTAGTCACATCACTGATACGGATCTCGAGGATATGAGACAGTCCGCACTTTTAAAACCATGGTGGTCTGAAGAAGAGAGAATTGAAGAAGAGCCCGTTGTGTTGGGTGTACCTCAATGCCCCAATAGCTTCACGAACACAACGAAAGAAGCGCCTAGCTCCCCGAACTTCAAAATGGGGCATTCATATACACATCTTATGCTAGGCGACTCAAATCCGAAGCCTCTCATGAAGGGGAGCCTCCAAAAACACATGGCAATTCTAATGGATGGAGGGTTTCTCAAATATCGTTGAGGGATTGGATAGCGGTGTCAAAAGAAAGTCCAGCTAACGGACTATAAACCAAGCGCTAGATGGGAGGCACCCCATCAAATCTCTCTCTCCCTACTTGTTTATCTCCATTTCCCCCCCTGTTTAATTCTTAATAGTTTGATTTAGTTGAAAATTTTTGAATATATTTTTGGAATTAGGATCTCAATGCCTACATTTTTGGACTTAGGCATTAGTGCGTGCATTTTTGGGACTTTGAAGTTTTGAACACATTTTAGAAGCACGAGCATATTGCATATACGCACATATAGGAATTTTTGGGAATTCACATATATATCCCCTATGTTTAATTCTTCTAATTGTAAATAGTTAATATTATTTTTTGGTGGTTGAGAGGGTTTAATAAATCTTCTATGCATCTCTCAGGTTAAATTTGCTGGAATGAAGCAAAGTTCAAAAGCCCATCCTCAATGCATGTCAAAAGCTGCATATCAGAAATCTGGGGAAGGGCGTGGCCGCGCCGGAATCAAGGCTAATAGGCACGCGGCCGTGCGTCATGCAGGTTATCTCAGACTTAAGGCAAAAATTCAGCAGAAACTGAGCGCCACATCATTTCATGTAGCAGACGAGGCTGACGAGGGGAGTTTCCTTTTGGCCTTTTATCTTCAATGAGGACATTGAATATTTTAAGTTTGGGGGTATTAGGTTTATTTTTGCATGTAGTTGAGTTCATTTCATTTTGCATATCGTGTTTGTTCATATAGTGCATGTAGGTCGTATTTTGTTAAAAATTTATCAAATTTTTTGTTTTGTTTTAGATGGTTGTGTTAGAACATATTGCATGAATCCAGTTTCAGTTGGTTTGTTATTTATTTGGCTTATGAGGAAACTGAAATTACTTGATTTTTGAACTGATTTGAGACTTAAGCTTGTTTATAATGTCATATATGTAAATTCTTATCTGTCAGATATTGTGTAACCGGTTAGCACTCTAAGAGTAACCATCATGATATGCTTAGTTTAAATTTTCACATACTTGTCTTCTGTTGGGAAATCTATGTTTTAATGAAAGAGATTCAGTGCTCATATGATAATAACTAGGACTGTAAAAAGCTTAAGTTTGCGAAAAACAGAGGGTATGCATGCTATGTGGGGAGATGGAGCGTAAGACGCACTCTCCTATGGAATAAATAACGAAAAAAAAAAGAAAAAAAAAAGAAAAATTGAAATAGAATAAACACTTCGGCTACGTCAAGTCCTTTGGCCTTTGATATTTGAGCAAGTAAGCCCGAGGGGTGTCTTATCACCCAGCGCCCTAAGGCCTTGCGGTCTGGGAGTTGTTGGTTGAAAGCTCGCTACACGGGTATCACTGAAAAGTCTAAGAGGATTAGACATTGCACAGTCGATTGTGTACACGGAAAAGAGCAAAAACGCCCTCGTGAGTAAATAAAAAGCACAATTAAACCCTCTGTGACTCTTAGCTTAAGTAATGCATGGTCTTGGTTAGAGCTTATCTGATTTACTGCTTTTCTTAAGTTAAAAATTGTTTTTCCCCTAAGAAGCATAGTATGTGATTTATTTGTTCAAAAGCATGTTTAATGGTTGTTAGGCACACACACACTACATCAGTGCTGACAGATTTGGATTTGCGAGGATATGCCTTATGATATTGTCTTGGATAGCTTTCTGTTTGATTATCTTGTGGTCTTTCTGAGGCATTGCTTGTGAATTTCAATACTGACTGAGATTTGGATTCGCATTCATGATAGGATAGGTTGCATTCATTATAGTTATTGCATTGCATTTTTTGTTTGGTTTTATTTTGGTTGCTTGAGGGCAAGCAACGTTTAAGTTTGGGGGTATTTGATAAGTGATTTTTATGACCACTTATTCAGATATTATCTAACTTGTTTTGTTGCTTAAACTCAAGTATCATTGTGCTTTTCATGCATTTTTGCTTTGTTTTGTAGATTTCATGTTTTGGAACTCTCTTGGTGTATATGTGGCTAAAACAGCTGAAAGAATGCTAAAAGGAATGATGACATGACAATGGAAAGGAGTCAAGCAGCTTGATGGGAATGTGATGATGCAAAAAGGCTCAAAGGATGCAAGAAGGCAAGAGGTGCAGGAAAAAGCAAATGAAGAATGCAGCAGAAGCCAGCATTGCACTAGCAAAAACCAAAGACCCGAGCGGCCGCGTCGGATTAAAGAAGAACAGCCGTGCGCCCGCGCCAATTAGCAGAGCAAAGAAGAAATTATGAAGAACCGCGCAGTCGCGCCAGAACAAAGGCTCAAGGGGCGCGCGGCAGCACCAGCCCGACTTGACCAAAACTTTGACTTTTCATTTTAGCTGAGTTTTTCTTGGAGAAAGGGGGGGCTCGACTTGAAGGCTATATTAGGGCTTGTTTGCCCAACATTTTGCATATAACTCATCCCCTTAAGGGAGCCCTAGTTCTTGCTCTCTCTTCTCTCTTTAATTTCCTTATCTATATTAGGTTAGGAGTAGATTAATTTTAGGTTTAAATAGTTAGTTTCTAGGGTTTAATTAGAGAAGAATATTGAAGCAAGTGGATTTCATTGGAGATTCAACAAAGGAGCTTGAGCACTCAGATTTGCATTTTCTATCTTTATAATCTCTTTGTTTCCTATTTGTAATCTTATGATGTGTATTCAACTTGTGGATGATAGATGTGCTTCATTATGATATCTTAAACTCTATTTTGAGATTTTAATGGAACCTTTTGAGTAGTTTATATTGATATGCTTCCATGTTGGTCTTATTAATTGTTATGTGATTGTCTATTACGATTTGTGCTTTAATTGCTTGATTGTTTAGCTACCAATTACTGTGATAACCTATATGGACTTGAAAGACTAAATGTGGGTTTAGATCTAATCGTAGTAGTGGGCGATTGTATGTCTACATGGCGTTAGATGTATGCTTTGTGTTTGGGATAGACATATACCGAAGCGCCGCTCGTAGTCAATTGAGAACTTGGACTTAAACCCTATTTATTTATAAATCATATAGACATATAGGGGTTTAGATAATGTGGGTGTTCATGTGCATTCTATCATCTGTGGATTGTATGTGGTATGGATTGGGTGCATTGAGAGATGGCCTTATCTCACTTTCGTGTTCTCGACTAACATTCTGTGACGATTAATTTGACCTAACTGGGAGTATGTCGACTTAGATGAATCATTAGGGAAAGTTGGGATCTCATATCTTCATTATCTATTTTTACTCTAGGGTTAATTAGTTTTAAGTTTAATTATATAGTTTTTAATTAAAACACTTTATCGCTCGTTTAAATAAGACTGAAATGATTACGGGCTAGTGGTTTAGCGAACTTTTATCAGTTAATTCTCCGTGGGAACGATATCTGTACTTACTCTTTATTACTTGTTGACCGCGTATACTTGCGCGTAATTGTCATTACCTAATCGGGGACAACACTAGTCCCAAAACTTTAGTCTCATTCTAATTCTCAGCCGTGTATAGAAAATGTTCTACTCCTTTGCTGAGAACTCAAAAAGGCTAGCCTACTTCTTCTTCTCAAACTCAGTGAAATCCATGATGAATGGGGGTGTAGGTTGAGGGAAGTAGTTAGGAAGCTTTCTACCAAATTCCTCTTGCCCAATGTATTCTTCTTCCTTCCATTGGTTTAGTTTCTTGGACAAAACCACCAATTGGTTAATAGCTTGGCTATAAATGGAAGTCTTCCTTTTCATTCTTCAAATTGGCAATCTTATGATAAATGCAATTAGAGAGTGAGTTGCCAATTGAGAGAGCTATCTGAAAATTTGGAAGCAAGTTTAGCAATTGCAAGCTTCAAGAGGTAACAGTACATTAACTATACTCTTAATTTCAAGTTTGATAAGTTTTTGAGACTTCTTAAATTCTTGTTGATTGAGTTGGAAGTTGATATCTATGTGTTATCTGAGTTTATATGTATGCTATGGAGTTAATATAATAGGTCTGAGCATGCTAAATCAAAGGTTGTGTGTTAATTTTTCAAGTTCTACATAAGCAGAGGCCAAGTATGCGTCTTTGCCAAAGTGGCGCGGCCGCGCCCTTTCCAGTATAAACATAGCGCGGCCACGCCATATGTCAGTCATGAAATACAATTTTTGTGTTTTCTGTTATATTGAGCATGTTAGTTTGACTTGAATATGCCTATAAATGACCATGGCATATGGATTGATGTTACTTTAGTTATAATAAGTCACTTTAGCTTATTTTAGATGGAGTTTGTAAAGGAAACTTATAAGTTGAAAAATAAAACTTGACGAATCTTATGTCTTTTAAGTTATGGCCTTATGAACAAGTGTATGAGTAGACACTCGAAATTTTGTTTTCAAGTTACTAACCATACAGGAGGGCAAAAGCGTCTTTTTCCACTCTAGAGAACAACCCCGGAGGATTACAACATCAAACCAGAACCCTGGAGACAGCCCCGGGAAATCATCAAGCCAACTTCAGAGATAACCCTGAAGACAGTCAAAAGTCGGCAGCAGTCGAATCCCGGAGATAACCCCGAGAAAGATAGTTGTAGCCACGTCAAGCCTGGAATCAACCCAAAAGGGCAAAATAGTCATTTTACCAACTTGACATCAAATTAAGCCAAATCAATGCAATGAGGGTGAGAAAGAGCCATAACGTCAATCCCGAGTGAAAACAACACAAGACAGCTCAACGGACGGACCGCAAAAAAAATAAAGATCTGGTCATAAACCCATCTTCTTTGATTCGAAAATGGTCAAATTCCATGTCATTGTGTAGCGTTCGAAAAGGGCTTTCCAGAAAGGTATAGCACACCTCAAACGGACGTCCGTATTAAAAGTTATGAAGGTTTAAGCAAACTGCGTATTGGTCGGAGTGCACGTACTTCGAGACAACGGAACCCACCAGGTAGGACCCACCAGGTGGGGCCCACCACAAATAGCCATAGGTAGACCCGCGGCTGCCGCGGGTCGACCCGCTACCACCGGGTCTATAAATAAGACCCCCCATCAGCCAAAAGAAAGAAAAAAAAATAGAAAAACGCTCTGAAACTCCGCCCATTTCGACACTTAGCCCTACTTCTAGTACTCCAAACTCAGATTTTATTCTTCCAATACGTTTGCATACGTATATTCTACAACATATCAAAAATTAACCGGTGGAAACGAACATTTGAAGCCCTCCGAGTGGCAAAGAGCCCGTGGAGCTATCCATTGTATGTTTTTTTTATGATCAGAAGTCATTTCCTGCTTTATTACGTATATGTGAACGTGCATATAAAGTTTCATCTTTTGGTTTTGCCCGGATCTCAGATCCATGGCCTTTTTAGCTTACTTTTTAGTATATATAAGTATATATATATGTTTTTCTTTTTTTGCACAGCCTGGATTGCTAATTCGTGGCTTTTTACCGCTTTTATATATATATATATAACTATATATATTTGTACTATTTTGTTTGACCTGAATCACTGATTCGTGGCCTTTTTCAGCTTTATTATATATATAACTAACTATATATATACTAACTTTCCATTTAGTCGGGCCTAAATTGCTAATTCGTGGCCCTTTTACTGCTTTTATATATATATATATATATATATATATATATATATAATTTTCTGACTTCGTTTGGCCTGGATCGCAAATTCGTGGCCTTTTTACAGCTTTATATATATATATATATATATATATATATATATATTTCTATTTCTGTCAAGTCTGGATTGCAAATTCGTGGCTCTTTAAAGCTTTTATATATATATATATTTACATTTCAGTCGAGCCTTGATTGTAAATTCGTGGCTCTTTACAGGTTTTAAATTATATATATATTTACATTTCAGTCGGGCCTGGATTGGAAATTCGTGGCCCTTTATCGCTTATATATATATATATATATATTTATATTTCTTCGTCGAGCCTAGATTGAAAATCCGTGGCCCTTTAAAACTTATATATATATATATATATATATTATTTGCTCATTGTGATTAAATATTTGTTTTAAATATTCATTTGATATGAATCTGCACTAATGTAAATTTTGTGGATTAGATTTATCTAAATCTATCCTTTTCTAACTTTCAAACGGTTCAAAATCTGTCTAACCAAAACCGGGAAGCTAGAATGGCTAAGATTTATTTAAACCTAGTATTTTTCTAGCTTTGTACTACGTGACCCTAGATTCGAATCTAGCAAAAACGGGAAGCTTTGGCTATGCGCGAGCAAGGATTTAACTGACGAATCCTTTGTTTTGCGACGTCTAGAGTACAATTTGAATTTTCTGTGAATATCTGTGCTGTGCAGGTTTTCTTGGCTATTTTATGTGAGCCTAGGAATAGTGGGATTAATGATCAATCTGATCTAAATCTGATTCCCACGATGGATAACTCCACATTGTAAACATATCCTGCCAGTTTTTCTGTAAAATGTACATCCGAGGGACCTTAAAACGGCTATCCGGATTTAACGTCCTAAACATAGTGAAATATGGTTTGTAGTGCTAGAGTCACTTCGATGGCTGTCATGCCCATAAGAAGACCAGCACTTGTGTATACATTATGTGGTCGAGGATGCTTCGCATCCCAACAGTAAACATTCAAATCAAGCCAAAGGCTGAATAGGGAAAAATGGAAGTATCAATATGCTTCAATTCCTATGCGAGCGAAAGGTTTGAAAACCACCTTTCAAAACGACATTTTCATATCTTGTCTAAAAAGAGACTATTCAAAACAAATCAAACCCTTCGTGTATAGGTTCAACGAAGCACGACACTACTTTCAAACCAAACAAATGTAGGCTCAATTACTTCCAGCACACACACACACACATTGCAAATAAAGAGGGAAATATTGAAAAAATGCGGTAACCGTGTTTTACGGAAGTCGGGGGGTGCCTTACACCTTCCCCCCGCTTAACCAAGCCCCCGAACTTTAAGAATCTCGATTTCAAGGCCAAGTTTTGACAGCGTCCAATAATTGGGCCTACTTGCAAAAAAAATTAAACAAAACTCGGTTGAGTTGGTACAACCATTTCAAATATACCAACTGGCGACTCTGTAAACCTTTCAAATCGTCGACATGATACATGCTGGCCTTTTCCTAAAAACTTCACCCTTCATAAAACAGATAAGACAAACAAGGGTAGAAAATATAAAATTTAGGATGAGGAAGATCTGTCCACAGATTTTTTTCTGACGTCGACAGGTGGCGACTCTGTTGGGGACAGTAGAGGGCTTAAGCCGCATTCAAATCTTTTCAAAATTTCCCTATTATATCTGCGTGTGTGTGGATGCTGTGTTTTACATTGAATGGATGAAAATGAATGCTTTACTGCTTTTTGTTAGTGCTTCACAGAAATATCATCATTTTATACGGTGAGACATGATGTATGTGAATGTATGCTGTGTGATTCCTCCACCAGGAGGCGAACCCATTAGTGTTTGATTACTGGACTCAAAGGAGACTAATCCTGCGAGGCTCAGGAAAGGCACCATTTAGATCTGCTCCAATTGAAAGATCAAATCAATTTCCCCTCTAGTAGATTGTGATGATCTGGGGACCTTCATGCTGAAAAGCTGCAAGAGTAGCCTAAGATAGGTCAGCCTCTGATAAACCAAACGCGAAGGGGAGTCTCTTCATACCTTTCCCTTTCAATTCCATGTAAAGTTTGATTCAATGTAAATTACGATTACATGTAAATGTAAGGAAAAGAAAAAGAGAAGAAAATGTAAATGTACATTCTATTTCCCGTCAATTTTATTATTGTACAGATATCAAATCCTGTCATCCTGGCATCAAAACAACTAACGTTTGTTTTGTAGGAAAATATTAAAGCCCCATAAAAAAACTAATACATTGCATCAACGCATGTTATTAATGCTTATTAAGAATAAACTACCTACTCTTCTCGTAGGCAAGATTAGTCTCATTACCAGATCGAAATCTAAGAAAGCACAAAGCCTATCCATCGACATGGCAGAAAGTGCCCAATATGAATCAGGTTTCATATCTCGAAAGGATTTTGAGGGACTTAAGAATCGAATAACAGAGTTGGATATCCTCCTAAGAGAACAAAGTAAAAGCACCCAGGGCCAGGCAATGCCCAATCAAACAGAGTCCTCCTCACAGGGTGGCAATCAGAGTGCTGATAAAAAAGGGAAAATGCAGATCCTTGAACCTCGATCCAGTGAAAGAACCAACAAAATCTATGAAATCACAAATCTCAGGGAAGATAGGGAAACTGGCGATATCTGAAGGAAAGTCCAACAAATGGAAGAAACCATCCGGGCAATTAAAGGGACTGGAAACCTTGGAAGTGTCACCTATTCAGATCTCTGCATATTCCTAGGGGCTAGATATCCTGACAAATTCCAAGTCCCATAGTTTGAAAAATAAAATGGGGCAGGCGATCCCTATACGCACTTGAAAGTATACATTGGCGAGCTAGGGTCTTATGCTGAAGCTGAAAGCCTCAGAATGCAGCTTTTCCAAAAGAGTCTAACTGGAGAGGCTAGGACATGGTATGCCCGACTTGACAATGCAAAAATCTATAGCTAGGAAGAGCTAGCTCATGCCTTCCTAAATCAATACAGCTTCCAGTCTCAGATGGCTCCGGATCGATATCAAGTGACCAAGGTTAAAAAGTGAAGTAACGAGTCTTTCAGTGAGTATGCCCAAAGATGGAGACTTCTGGCAGCACAGGTCAGCCCGCCTATGAGAGAAATTGAAATGGTGATGACTTTCATAGACATCCAAAAGGCACCTTATTTTGAGAGGATCCTAGCGGGAATAGGAAAGCCATTATCAGAGATGATCAAACACAGCGAAATAGCAGAGATGGGCCTAAAAGCAGGCAAGATTCAAGATCTCACTGCCTTGGAAGCTGTCGCCAAGCATATACAGTCTGGAAACTATGCGAACAATCCCATGAGGGTACCCAAGAAAGCGATGAACAAGTATCCCTCGTTTTACAGGGGCAAGCTAGGAGATCCAACCATAGTCCCCCCATTTGGAAGAGGGAAGGCAATAAGTCATTTCAACGACAGGCCGTATTCAACCAATGCCAGGACAGAAAGGGAAAATTTGAAAGAACAGAAAATCGGGTGTTCACTCCACTAGGCGATTCCCTGGAAAATATATTGGAGTTATTAATCAAGCAGAAGAAAATTACCGAATTGGCTCCACCTCTGGATCCAAAAAGAAAAAGATACAATCTACGCCAGAGATGTTCTTACCACTCAGGGTCTCCGGGGAACAATACACAAGACTGTTGGTCCTTAAAGCATAAAATCCAAAATCTGATCGAAAGCGGCGAAGTTGTGGCCCAACAACCTGACCATCCAAATGACAACACCAACCTTCTGTTACAACAGGATACGGAGGAAGTGAATATAATCGGGTCAAGAAGCGTCGAAATGTGTCCAAATCGTAAATACATACGAAGGATGGAGGAATACCCCCAAATAAACAAAATAAATGTCCTAGAGTTGGAAAATTTAGAGGAGGGTATGACAGTGATGCAAAAATTGGATACGATCTAGCATCAAGTAACTCTTTTGGCTAATCTAATAGTGCGCCAATATCAGGATACAAGGCAGCTTTTCACTTAACTATTAGAAAGCCAAGAGAAAAAGGAGGTTATTCAGAATTCAAGACTATCTCCCTCCAAAATCAGCTAGCTAAATGAAGAAGATCAAAGCATCCTGAATAGATGAGAAAGGTGGAATGATAAAATTACTAGAAGATCTTGCCAAAGGAAAAATCGTTCGGAGGAATGCGAATTCCCAAATAGGAAATATAAAGCAACATTCCAAACACTGGCAAACCCTCAAAATCCTACGGCACCAAGAGTCGGGGAGAGTAGGCGGAGAAGGATATTCACACCTTTGGGGGACTCATTGGAAAATGTATTAGCACTGTTGGTTGAGCAGAGAAAGATTATTGAGTTGCTGCCTCCTACAAATCCCGAGATGAAAAGTTATGATTCCACCAAGTTATGTCTCTACCATTCTAACTCACCTGAACATGCAACTGAGGAATGCTGGTCTCTAAAACACAAAATCCAGGATCTCATTGAAAATAGAGAACTGAAGATAGAAGACCCCATGACCAGAAAAGGCGAAAGGGAAATAAAGGGCTTAAGATGTCCACTCGGAACAGGCAGTTCAAAGGAGGTGATGGCTATGAGCACCAATCCTGGCAGAACACAAGGAGGACTGATCTTAATGCTGGGAGTGACAGAAGAGACAAGAGATTCCTCTAAGGAAATTCATCCGCCACCATCAAATATCTTGTTGCCCAAAGCCAGCAACCACATTCCTGATTTTACCCTCCTGGATAATGAGGAGGAAATACTGATCCTTCCTAGTGTGGAAAAAGCCAAAAAGGAAAGTTCCTTTTAAGATATAAAACAACAATTTGAGAGGAATTTCATAGTTAAATCCTCTCAAGGCTATGAGAAAGGTGAAGGAACAGATGAAGAAAAAGGTGGTGAAGTTGTCAGGGAAGCCAACCCATCAAGGAATCAAGAGTTCATCCTTCTTTGAGATGAGATCCTTTTGAGTAGGACAATTCAAACTTTTGATTAGGTACGACATCCTAGTCTAAAGCGCTTTTTAGAACAAACTTGACCTCATATGCATGTCTCCACTTTGCGATTGCTCTGACTCTTAGTTGTGGGGTATGAAACTATGGAGACAGGGATGATAATTAGTAGCCAGCCTAATGTCTCGAATCATGGCCTGGGTTACTCGAGTTATTAAGCCTGAAGGGTGTCTTTACACCTGGTGACCTAAATCCATCTGGTTTCGGAGTCACCGGCCCAACGTTCATTACCTGGGTAACTTAATGCCCAAGAAAATGAGCATTACGAAGAAGAAGAAGGCAAAACCTGAGCAGATCCGAATCGTGGCCTAGGTTACTCGAGTAATTAAGTCCGAGGGGTGTCTCTACACTTAGTGCCCTAAAACTGTCTGGTTTGGGAGTCACCAGCCCAACACTCACTAAATGGGTAATTTAAGCCTAAGAAAATGAATCTTGTACAAGCTCAGGCGAGGGTAAAATAGAGTAGACCGCCTGACTTGTCTCGAAGTGTGGCCTTTGTTACTCGAGCCAGTAAACCCGAAGGGGTGTTTTAACATATATTGCCCTAAAGCCGTCTGGTTTAGGAGTTATTGGTCCAAAACTCGTTACATGGGTAACCCTGAATAGCCTAAGAAAATGAGACAAAGTTAGGCAAGGAAAGCAGGAAAAATTTTTGCAAGATAAAAATGAGATCATCTAAAGTCATAAAAGAGAAACCCCTGCTAAGGGTTGCGTCACTCATAGGGCACATATCATATGATGTTAATTCTGTGAAGAGAGGTGTTTAGAGCAAAGATGAGGTGTCTCTGATAAAGGGAGATAAGTCTTTTGAATCTGATCTTACTTATGAAAGATGACCATGGATGCTTTAAAGTTTTCTTGTGATTTCGTAACTTGTTAAATGAAAATTTTGATTTCCTTAAGAAAAAATTCATTTGCATACTCAATTGTATGATCTTTAGTGATAAGATAAAAGCTTAGTGAATACAAGCATTCATTTTCATAAACTTTAACTTCAAATGCCTGATTCACAAGATCATACTAATCCCGACGGCCCGAACCGTCAAGCTTTTGGCACATTTTTTTATTTGTCTAATATGCGGGATATTGCTCACTCTGGATGTGGTCAACAAATTGAGTTTTCTTTGAGCCCCAGTAACAACGTGCGAAAGGGCTGGGGCATTTGTTCGATTCTAGGAAATGGAAGGAGTCCAAGGCGGGATCAAGCCTCTCATCAAAAGGAAGGGGAAGAACTCTTGAAAGAAATTAAGGCGACATAAGCTTGTCCCAACAAAAGAAAGGAAAAGTTCTCAAGAGAGTCCTTAATTAACTTGAAAAAAATGGATACTCGATGACAAAAGGTCTGGTAAATGAAATTTACATCAACAAACATGTCAACCTATGCCAAGTCCTCACAAGTCGAGGCCTCTACACCGAAGTTCAAATTTGGGCAATGAAAGAATGGGCTACATCCTCCAAGACATCAGCAACACCCGGGTTATCAGCTAAGCCAGTATCTAATTTAGCAGGGTCACAAGTAAAGAGCTCGCCTTTTTTTATAATCAATGATCAAACCGTTGGGGGAATCCAGCGTAGCATCGGGGAAGGATCCGGTGATGTAAGCCGTTGAACACTATTTCAGCGAATATATCAGGATATCTCACTAGTAAAGCCATCAGTGTCTGAACCGCCAGAGGGACCAGCACTAGGTCCCGATTCAAAAAGAAAAATGGCAGCCTCTGCGAGATCCCAACCAAAGACAACATATGAAAGGGGAACATCCGAATCTGCTCTGTGAATGGCAAAATGAGCCATACGAGAGTTGGAGTTGATAGGCCTATCAAAATCCATGCCTGAGAAGAAACTTCAAATCGCCTCAGAAAGGGTGAGGTATGGTTCTACATCAATTCAATCAAGCATATGCATCAACCCAGGATAAATTAAGATCATCACATCATGCATGGTCTGCACATGTGTAACAAGCGCTATATCAGCGCACATCTCCATTAAAAAGTTAAGCATGCATACCTAGTAGAGTTTAATATGTATATGCATTAAATACCCAGACTCAAGGAAAAATTATGCTGTTGAAAACTACCGTTCGAGTTGGCATCTAGACAGTTCGGTGATCAACCGTTGTCAACTACCAGCAGGGTAGGCATCGTTGTCAACTACCAGCAGGGTAGGCACTGTTGTAAATTGCTAGTGTAAACATCGGGAAGATTCAATGATTTTTGAACATCATCCCAAACAAAAATGTAGAAAACATTTTAGTTTATCTTCATTAAATAAGCATCGGCAACATCGATAAAAATCAAACCGGCGGAGTCAACACCAGCATAGACAACAGCAGCACTGATAAAAGTCAACCGTGGAGATCAACCCCAACACAGGCATTATCCATGACCGGTAAGGGTAAGCAATTTGTGATGCGATATACGATGCGATATGCGATTTGCGATGCAATTTGCAATGTGATTTGCGATACGATATGCGATTTGCGAAAACATTTTAACATTCATTGCATTGCGATTTGCATCATTAAATATATATCTTGTCATATTTCAAGTGTCTAGTAAATCTTTATCATGTTCATTCTACTACATTACATAAACATGATAAAGAGAGGCATCTGTAGACACTCAAAATTTCATTTTCCTATTACTAACCATACAAGAGGGAAAACACGTCTTTTTCCACTCTAGAGAACAACCCCGGAGGATTACAACATCAAACAAGAACCCCGGAGACATCCCCGGGAAATCATCTAGCCAACTTCAGAGATAACCTTGAAGACAGACAAAAGTCGGCAGTAGTCAAATCTCGGAGATAACCTTGAGAAAGACAGTTGTAGCCACGTCAAGCCTGGAAGGGCAAAATGGTTATTTTACTAATTTGACATCAAATCAAGTCAAATCAATGCAATGAGGGTCAGAAAGAGCCATAATATCAATCCCGAGTGAAAACAACACAAGACAGCTCAATGGACGGACCGCAAAAAAATGAAGATCTAGTCATAAACCCATCTTTTTGGATTCAAAAATGGTCAAATCCCATGTCATTGTGTAGCTTTTGGAAAGGGAATTCTGGAAAGGTATAGCACGCCTCAAACGGATGCCCGGATCAAAGGTTATGAAGGTTCAAGCAAATTGCGTATTGGTCGGAGTGCACGTACTTTGAGACAACGGGACCCACCAGGTGGGGCCCACCAAAAATAGCCGCAGGTAGAGACCGCCCATCTGTGGCTGTATTCAGTTGTCGATAGGTATCTGCGACCGACTCCGATCATAGATAAAGGTCGCATATATTCTGGACGCTGACTGTACATCGACGGTTAATGTTAGCGACCGAAAATTCAGCGACAGACATATAGCTACCGATGTCGTCGCTAAGCTGAGTCACCATGAGCCATGTCTCATTGGTGATGTGGCCAATGTGTCAGCGACCACCATTAGCGACCACTATAGTCACTGACATCCTCAAGTCACCCGCGGTCGCTGAGACGTAATAGCGACCGTCAGCAGTCGCTGATTCATAATTTTTTTTAAAAAAATTGCATGTTTTATGGATTTCCCAAAAAAGCTATACCTGTTTGTACCTGTTTTATATCTCAACACACAACAGTATATATAAATCACCAAAACTATACAAATTGATTGATCCATGTGCATAAAACCAACACAATAAACAAATCGAACGACTAAAATTTATATACAAATTATATATTGAATCTAAAACTATAATTAACTCCATTTCCTTTGACATCAAACAACTCAAACACCAAACGATTAGTCGTAGTGAAAGGGAATATTACAATCTAAATTTTTTCTGTTTTCTTTCTAGATATATATAGCATCAGCAACTACTCTTAGTAGTCATATTTATAGATCTCCTGCAAAGAGAAACTCTTCCTAAAGAAAAGATAAATAATAGAAGAACCATAAGTAACTAAACATAAAGCTAAATTCATGACAAGATTACCTCGGCATCATCATCCTGCTGTTGTGTTGCTCTCGCCACTGCATAAGCTAATGTCCGCCAAGTGTAAGAAGTAGATTACGATCTTGATAGTTGGTTGTCGTCGATAAAGTTTGTCCCCAATACTCCTTGAGAAGTGTAAGCTAGTTGTGGCCCACCTCTCCATGAAATCGGGAAGCATCTTGGGTTTTATAGTCCTAGGCCTTTTCAGTTGTTACTCCTGTTTTTGCAAAATAAACTGCCATAGAGTGAAGGGTTGTTAACTTAGATATTTTTTACTCATAGTCTTATCTGACTTAAGGTCTGCATGTACTAAACGTGCAGTAGAGATTGTACCCAAGATATCATTGATCAGATAATTAATCAACAAAGAACCACAATATTTCTTGCAAACTCAGACTTATTGGGAAAAATATGAGAGACAAAGGAAGAGTTGCAGGAAATTAAATAATTTCCAATAAGTAGTTCACCATACAGTACTTCCTCTTGAATTCCCAAACAAAGTGGCTCCCGAACAAAGTGGCTCACCGTCTAACCACTTTGTTCAGGAATTCAAGAGGAAGTACAGTTGAATTAATTGAACCACTTATTGAAAACTATTGAATTTCATGCAACTCTCCCTTTGTCTCTCATATTTCCCAATAATTCTTATTTTGCAGGAAATAAAAAAGTTCTTTGTTGAATAATTATCTGATCAATTATACCTTGGGTACAATCTCTACTGCACATTTAGTACATGCAGACCTTGAGTCAGATAAGACTATGAGTAAAAAATGTCTCAGTTGACAACCCTTCACTTTATGGCAGTTAATTTTGCAAAAACAGGAGTAACAACTGAAAGGCCTAGGTTTTAAAACGGAGAATGTTTCCCGATTTCATGAAGAGGTGAGACAAACCAGCTTTTACACTTCTCAAGGAGTACTGGGGAGAAACTTTATTGTGCTAGTCTTGAATCTATAGTGAATAAGAAGTCGCAACCTGTTTGTTCATAGAATATAATATCATCAAGTTGTTTATATAAAATACTGAAAGATATATATGTTTATATACTCAAATGACAATGATTTAATTAAAAAAAATAAAAGAGAGAACATACTTTATCAATAACTCAACTGCAGCATCCTTAAGACCGACTTATTTCGAATGTTTTGTAACCAAATATCAGCATTTTCTTAGAAAATACTTTCTCTCACAATCTCTATCATGAAAGTATAATATGAATCTACGATCAACCTAATTAGTCTTGAATTTGACTCCACAAAGCAGTATCTTTGAAATATATACAACAAATTGAACAAAGATGAAAGTGTGCACTTATTGAAAGATAACTTGTCACAATTAGATGGAAACTTCAAGTTAATGTAAAAAAATACCTTCATCATCGCCCATGAGTAATGACTACTAAGAGAAGAGTCAAGAAATTCCTTGTATGCAGGATTCGACATAGCAGTTGCAACTAATACTCCAATTGGTTTCCTCGATTGCAAAAAAAATATGGGTCGTAGTTCCTGTTTGTGTCCCATACTCGAATTGAATAATTAAATTACTGTGGACATTCCTCACTTTTCCATCATACCAGATGACAATATCCCGAAGGAGGGCCATTAAGCTGTTAAACAAAGTTCCAGGTTAAGCAACCCTCTAGATGAACAAACGCGATAACTTCCCTACTAGGATTGAATCATTGCCTGATATGGGTCCAATCCATGAAATAGACAGCTTCTCACCACTCTGAATTCCTCATATGAGTAGTTCTCACAAAATAAGGGGTACTTTTCTTGAAAAAGAGAAGCGTCTCACCTTTATAGTAACTTCTCCTTTTCAATGATTTCTTTAATGGCCCTCCTTCGAAGCCACTCCAAGGTAAAAATTTATAATGTTGTTCTTGAGAGTTCACTAACTCTATAGTAACTTCTTCTTTTTAATGATTTCTTTAATTAAATGAAAGTGCCACAACACATATTTGGATCCAAGATGAGACTTAGGAACTATTCCTAGTTCTATAATGAACTTTTATTCGAAACATCAACTTGCAGCTTCATTTATAGTATACTTTGTCGTTATCACTAAACCAACATCTTCTTTGCTGTTTGGAACCTTTCTAATTCACTGCACCACCTTTCAAGGTAACGACTTACCCTAAAGCGGATTTGTTGTCGTCTTGGTCAGTCTGAAAAAACTTGAGTCTGTTTAGTCCTTTAGTCTTAATTTAGACCCATCATGAATCATGATTACATCCTTAGTGTCGGTTAAGTACTTTAAGATGTTTTCACTAACTTATAGTGATCTTCTCTAGAATGTGACTGATCAACATAAAGTCTCTTACATTTCATTGCATACATGATAGTAACTCATGTGATCTCTCTTTTATTGAGGACAATTTTAGAGAGATACACTCCATAGCTCATCATTATGAGACATCTCTTGGAGTTTGCCATGCTAAACGCCTTTAGCATCAAATGAATATATGCTCCTTGGGTTAAGCCGAGCATCCTTTTAAATCTATTTATATAGATTTGTATCCCCAATTTAGGAAGTTCTACCCAAATCATTCATGGAGGAATGTTTAGACAACTTTATCTTTACTAATTATAACACTAGAATGTCATTTCTTATCAGTAGTATATCAACATATAATACTAGGAATGTCATATCGCTCCCACTGACCCTTTTGTACACACTAGGTTCATTCTAATTTTTGATAAGATCAAACTCTTTTGATTTTTCTCATCAAAATGAATGTTTCATCTTTGAGAAGCTTGCTTCAATCCATAAATGGATTGTTATAGCTCATATACATGATTTGCTTCAACCATTGAAAGAAATCCTATCTAACTGTATCATACATACATTCTCCTATAATAATTTATATTTGAGGAAGGGCGTCTCCACGTTCATTTGCCAGATCTAGTAATAATAAGCTGCAATCGCAAGTAAAATCCAAATAGACTTAAGCATTACTACCGGCAATAAGACTTTATCAAGGTCAACTCCTTGAATTTATTTGAAAACCATTTCCAAAACGGTCTGTCCTTATAGGTCTCCACCTTGATATTTGTTCTAAAGATCCATTTCGAATTTTATGGCCATCTGTCGTTTCTCTGAGTGTCTACAACTCTTAGCCTTATCGTGTATTACTAGATCATCATCCTCTATGATGCGTACCTCATCATCATCACCTATGATAAATCCATACCTCATCATCATCATCTATGATGAATCCATACCTCCCAGGTATCTTCAGTACTATTCCAGATTCATGATTCGGTTGTGGTACAATAGGTTTGTCTATAGGTTCCTCCTTTTGACTAATAGTGATTTGTGGTTCTTGAACTCTTTCAAGATATATTATCCTCCCACTAGCCCTTTAATGATAAACATTTTATCCTAGAAGGCAGCGTGTTTCGCAACAAATACCTTTTGCTAAGTAGGATTATAGAACATATACCCTAAACTTACTTTAGGATGTCCCACAAATCTGTACTTGTCAAATCTTGTCCCAAGCTTATTCTTTTGAAACCTTTTCACATAAGCTGGACAACCTTTTATCTTAACATACTTAAGATTAGGAATCCTCCCTGTCCATAACTCTTATGAAGTCTTGGGGACGAATTTTGAGGTTACCTTATTTTGTAGATATGCAACCGTTTCTAAGGTATTACCCTAGAAGGATACTGGAATGTCGGTAAAATTATTATGGACCGCACAATGTCCAACAAGGTACGATTTTTTCTTTTAGATACACTAATCAATTATTGTGTCTGAGAAAGCGTCCATTGTAAGAAAATCATTTAAGATGATCTTAAAACTTATTGCACAAGTATTTATTCCTCGATCCAATCGAAGAATCATAATACCTTGTCAATTAATTTTACTTCTGAATAATTTGAACCTTTAAAATGATTCAAACTTGTATTTCACCAAATACAAATATTCAACTCTTTGAATGATCATCTCCTTTTCTTTTACTAGTTTGTTCGATTTAAAATTATTTTTCATGTAAGTCAAGTATGTAAAATCCATTCAGTAAATTGTTAATTATTTAAACTAATGGACTTTCCCATAAGTGGCGCTAAACAATAAGTTCCTGCATTTAATGGACCAACCTTTGCTCCATTCCCACACGCAGGAAGACTTTTCCTTGTCTAGCTTTCTACTTCTGCTTAGTCCCTTCATAAATCTGTATTTATGAGAACCATAGCCGGTATCCTATACCCAAGTAGAAACTTTACTTATTGAAAGACTTATTTCAATCATTAACAAACCTGTCTATGTAACCAAAGTTTCACTAAGATTTTTCTGGGTAGCCTCTGCAAGATACTTCTCGCAGTTTCTATTCCAGTATCCAGGCTTATTGCAGTGGAAGCAAACTCCTTTGCTATCCGTATCAGTCTTTGTTCTTTTTATCCTTTGTATTTGCCTTTCTATTTACCTTCTTTGAATCGTTCTTTTTTTTCAGAAGATCCTTTAGCCCCTACCAATAAGACTTGGTCTTTCTTTATTGAAAAGTGACTCTCAACAGTTTTTCAACAAGTTTAAACAAATCAGCGAGTGTGACAACCAGAGAATTTGGACAATTTATTAAAATCTTAAATGATTAAATTAAGGTTAAATAATAGACCTAGACAGAAAATAAGTGTATGAATTTAACATTTTTGTGAAGGATTTTGGTGGATTTAAAATTTTTGCGAAAGAATTATATGATTTTGTGATTATATGTGTGTACAGTATGTGGTTAAGGGTTGAGTATGAATCAGGTAAAGGGTAACATGGGAAAACCCTAATTTTAAATTGATAAACCCTAATTCAGTTGATAAAAACCCTAACCCTAATTAGGAATAGGGATTTGATAGTTAATACAGTTATTATAATTGTATCTATGATTGTGTGTTTGTATAGTAAGGTATTAATGATCAAATATTGATCAGACAAGGTATAACCTTAGTAAAACCTAATGGTAGATTAGAAACCCTAATCTGCAGTTAAAAAATCCTAATTTCTTATTCGAGAATCCTAAACCCTAATTTGTAAACCTTAATGGTATTAGCAAACCCTAATGTTATTTATCAAACCCTAAGGGTTAAATTTTAAGGAAAACATAGGAAATGACTGAACTACCCTTAAAATTATGTGAAAAATTATTAGAATACCCTTTTGGAGGTGAAATGACCAAACTACCCTTAAAATTATATGAAAAATTATTAGAATACCCTTTTGGAGGTGAAATGACCAAATTACCTTTAAAATTATCTGGAAAATGATCAAAATACCCTCCAATCCATGTGAACTTAAATCAACCAATCAGAGAAGAGATGATGCAAGCATGACATCATCCTTAAAGAAACACAAATGATACAAGCATGACATTAGCATTAAAAAAGCACAAAAGATGATGTCATCATGATGATGTCATCATGATGTCACCTAGGGACTAAAGTGCAATTAATAAGGTACTAAAATATAATTAACCAGGGTACCAAACTGTCATAAGCTGGGGAAAACTGTAAAAAATCGAGCCCCTGACATGCAATTATTGAAACTATATTTTTCTATAAATAGGAGTCATTCTCTTCATTTTTTTTCAAAAACCAAAATGGAGTTAGAGAGAGAAAAAGGAGAATTTTGGCTAGAGAGAGAAAGAGAGGAAATTTTTTGAGTTTTAAGATTTCAAAGGATTAGTTAAAGCTTGCAACTCCAAGAGGTATTTACTCTTGTGGTTATTATGTTCATTATTCTTTATATATTTAGTAAAAAAATATACTTTTACAAGTAGTTATAATACCCAAATTATTTTAAGTAAATAGTACAAAAGTCCTATTTACAAGCTGTTATAATGTTCGATTTATTTCTCTTATAAAGTAGAAAATATACTTTTATAAGCAGTTATAATGTCCGATTTATTTCTCTTATAAAGAAAAAAAATATACTTTTATAAGAAGTTGCTATGTCCAATTTTCTTCAAGTATTTAGTAAGAATACTCATGTTATAAGCAGTTATAATGCTGAAATTATCTCAAATAAAATAGTAGAATATTCATTTTATAAAGCAGTTATAATGCTCGATTTATTTTAAATATAGTACACGAATATTCATTTTTACAAGCATTTATAATGCTCAAATTATTTAAATATTAATAATATTAAATTTATTTAATAATTATATTAAATAAATTACTTAAAAATGATTTTAATACTTTAAAAATCATTTAAAAATATATTAAAGTGTTAGAAAATATTTTAAGTTATTTTGGATGACTTTTAATATTTTGGGATAAATTTTATTAATAATTAATATTAATGGTAATTAATTTATTTAATAATTATATTAAATAAATTATGGAAAAATAGATTTAATATTTTAAAAATCATATAAAATGATTTAATGGTTATAAAAAATATTTTAAGTTATAAAATTGAACTTTTAATATTTTGTTATGAAATACATTAATATTTTAATATTAATGACAGTTATTTAATAATAATTTTAAATATTTTAAAATCAATTAAATGTGATATTAAGGTATTAAAAATACTTTGTGATATTATAAATAACTTATAAAGGAACGAGTAAGTGTTAAGTCTAAGGTAGTGCAATCGTACTCTTTAATGGTTGATGTATAGTAGCTGGGCTAAACGACTCCTTCATATGGGGAAGGGATCTACGAATTTGTAACCGATCTAACTCACTGTGAAAATAGTGTAGACTAGACGGAAACTAATTTGTTAGTTGTTTGTGGAAAACCACTTAGTATACTGTATTGAATATTATTAAAGACTCGATGTGTGCTAGGTTTAGACTTGTGTATATGTATAGTGTTAAGGTTATCTAATATTTGACTATGTGGTTAAGTGTTAGATAGATTACTTTTAAAGTAATAGTATTATGGGATAAAGTATGTTATACTAATTGAAAGATCAAATCTTATAACTGATAGGTCTTTTTAATAAAGCGATTAACTTAAATTGCGTAGCAGTAATCGACGGTTCAGGCAAGTTTTCTAACTCGAACTCGAGTTGTTATTGTAAAGCATGTTCGTGATTAATCATTGTTGTTATTCACATCTATACTGATTATTGATTCGCACTTAGTACATGTTGCATATGTTCATCAGGTATGAAAGGCTGATCACCTTCATTACCATAAGGTTCAGTTAAAATTGTTCATGGTCCTTGTTGACATTAAACATTATTGATTCAGACATTCATTTATTGAAACTCTGATTTATGCTCTTTCACAATTATTATATTGTTGAAAATTCGAAAGTTTATTCTTTCTTTCAATTATGATATATCCTTTATTGAACTTAAACTTGCTGGGCAAACTTGTTGCTCATCCTTGCTATATCATGATAAAAATTTTAGATTAAGACGAAACTTCGGATACAGGCAAAGACAAAGACAAATACCAGAATTGGATTGTGTTGCAGTTAAAATTGTAATAGTATTGGTGGCAGATGGCATTGTAAGTCATGTAGAATATGAACATATGTATTAAGTTAAGGTTGCCGACCATGGGAGTTATGTGTAAAGGTTATTGTATAAATAATTTATGTTTATATCTTCCGCAATAGTTATAGAAATGATGTATCGTAACGTACCAGGTCCGAGGTTCTCGGGACCCGAATTTGGGGGCGTCACAGCGAGGTTGACATCTAGCTTGTACATCTGAAAATTTAAAATAATTATGAGAAGGAGTCCGAGAGTGAGTGCAAGATCAAATCTTGGCTCAATTTTCCATTCATGACAAAACCTAGTTGTCTGATTTGTTCAATCAGATTGATCATCTTAAGGACATGTGTCTTTACTGTAGTACTATCGGTCATTCTAGATTAGAAGAACTCCTTAGATATCTGATATCTATTAGTTATACTTTTCTCACCATTCAACTCTTTGAAGTGTAGGAATATAATAGGAGCATCCATAGTTTTATGCTGACGCTGAAGCTCGTTACTCATGGATGCGAGCATGATGCATTGAACCAACTATGCATCATCTTACTACTTTCTAAAAGTAGAAATCTTTTCCTCAGAGGCATTAACTGCAACCATTGCAGAGATAGGCATATTAAGGACATAAGATAGCTTTTTAGCCTTGAGAACTATTCTCAAATTCGTTAACCAATCTGTTTAATTCGGTTTGGTTAATTAGCATCTTAAATGCTACGCAGTGATAGTAATTTAGAAATTATAAAATTCTGTAAATAAATTTGTAATTAACAACATTATAACATACATTCTTTTATTAATTACCAAAATAAATTAGATCTTGTTTTAAATTGGTATCTCCCACTATTTTCATCAAACTATATTACCCTCATAATATATAATTCGATAAATCTAACTAAAGATTTGCTAGTGAGAATAAGGATCTCATTTCAAATGTATATAGCCTTGTGTGACACAACAAATAATATATAAATAAATAGGTAGACAACTATTGTCAATTACATCAATATGTAACTCCTTGTATTCTGCCTCTTAGATTATTTTGATCAAGTGTGACACATCCGAATCAAAACTTATCCAAGTTAAGTCCAACCTAGCACTCCATATACAGAAAAATACCGCCCTTATGTGACACAACAAAACAACATCGTTCAGTCTATTTATAAGCATTAAATGTGATAAATTAGCATCTTAAATATTTAATACTTGCCTTGTGTGACACAACAAACTCATATTAAATATTTAATACTTTATTAATTTACCATGTTAGAAGGCGACGTTCGATATTCCAAATATCTTTGAACGCTTAGGACTTAATATAAAATCTTTGAGGGATTTGTTATTAATTGTCTCATCTTGTTTAGCGCGCATGAGCGCACACACACACATACACACACACACACACACACATATATATATATATATATAATACACGCCATATTAATTGAAATGCGAAGCATGTTGCATAATATATATATATATATATATATATATATAGTATAAGCATGCATATAGAATATTATATTCTACCCGGATTGATTATGGACTTTTATTCTAGTTTGGTTCACTAGAACCACCAAGTGAACCAAAAGGTTAAACCTAGGGGTGCAAGAATTAAATTTAAATATAACTATTACATTTAAATCCCGGGCTCCTTTACAAACGGGTCTTCATGCACTCCTTGCTCTTTGGTCTCCAATTCTTCAAAAATTAATTCTAACTATTCTTATTACAAAACTATTTACAATAAATAAAAACCTTGATCAGCAATCAAGAAAAAGTATATAGGAGGGAGATAGAATTTACATTATGAAAAATTAGAGAAGACGAGTTACGCAGACCCCATTTATAAAACTCATACATTCAAGCATCCAACTAAAATAAAATTCAATCACATTGGTCAATAGTCCATAATCAACCCCATTTATTATCATACACATCAACATATGCATTAATAAATAAAATATTCATCTCATGAATAATGAACATTCAATATATACATTGATATCAATTTAATAGGCAATTTTAGTTAGCATAAAATTCAATTCTGAATTAAAATAAACTCTTTTATTTTAATCCAAATTTAAATCAAAATAAAACTTTTATTTTAATTTATCTATTTTTGAATAAAAATAAACTCCTTTATTTTTAATCAAATTATTTAATTAAAATAAACTCTTTTATTTTAATTAATATGGAATCCAATTCCAAGTCAAAATAAACTATTTTATTTGAACTTTTAAAATTGTTATGGAAAAAAATATAAATATATGGAATCCAATTCCTTATCAAAATAAACTCCTTTATTTTTATTAATATGAAATCCTACTTCATATCTAGGGTAAATCAGAGATAGAGAAGAAGAGATTTAGGATGCGTGTGGAAGGAGGGAGAGATACGGGACAAAAGAAAAAGTGAGGGAATCGATTTCGCGGGGAAGGGGAAGAAACTGAAGTGATTAAAGAGGAGGCAACGAAAAGGAAGAGGAAGAGATTACACATTACTGTCTAACAGCTTAACTATGCCGAATTTTCATGATAAGGTGATCTATAATAAGTACATTTCATTTTTACATGATCTACATAAAAACTAAACATAAAGAAGCTAACAAAAATGCAATTCAGAATATAAAAAAATGCTCAACCTAGCAAAAACAATCTAAAAGATATAGATAACATTCCTATTTAATATCAGGGTAACCTTAAAAAATCCCACAAAATCATAGAAAAATAAAAAGCAAAACCCATCTAAAAAGAGGTAAATTGAATAGTGTTGGGTTTGTACGAAATCGTGGGCGCAATCAGATTGCAAAATTAGCGGAAGCATGGTATATCTGAGTTTAAAAATTTTTACAAAACCATTACCCGGATCATCCTTTATGAAATTTATTAATTTAAAACGATAAATAAGAAGTTATGAAATCATAACCTTGTAGAACGAAGCTTCCACAGGTACAAGTTCAACTCCTTGTTCGTCGCGATCTCCTTGAATATCCGGGTAGATTCCTTCCTTTGATCAACGTTAGCCACCCAAGTGTTTGGCCTCTAGAGGTGATTCACCAAGGAAGAGAAATTATTAAGAAGGAGTGTGTTTGGCTAAACCCTAGTTTTCTATCCTCTATAGAAAAGGAGTAATCTCCAATAATTAGAATTGCATCAACTGATATCTATTATAATACTCCTCTTATATAGATATTGGTCAACCCTTCTAATCCTATTAGACATGGGGTTTCATTTAATTAATTAAACTCTTTTAATTAATTTAGGCTTCCCACCACATTGGAAATAATTAATTAAATTTATTTAATTAATTTGCCTCCTAATCTTATTAGGAATAAATGAGAGTACTAATATTAAATTAATTCCTAAACTCCTTTAGAAATTAAAATAATAATAATAATTGTAATAATATTAATAAGACTCCTCTTATTAATTTATATTTAATATTGTTAAAATATTAAATAATAAACATTAAGCTATTTAATTTATTCTATCACCATAGATTAAATTAATTACACTTAATATATTATTACGATTATGTCATTACCTTCTTAAATAATTATTTTTTTTTATGGTGTGACCCTTTAGGTTCTCCATATTAAACCGATTGTGAATAAATCAATTAGAACAATTCTAATTTTATTTAAATAAATAAATTAAACTAATAATTTATTTAAAAAAATAATATTTATTCTACAATAGCGATAAGCCTCCCTAGCGATCAACGACTTTCCAGATAATATAGATTTTAACATCAATCATAAAAGAACCTTTGAGTAAATAGTTACCGTACAATTCAATCCTTCCACCATACAATGTTTCAATTAAATATAAGACATAGAATTACTGCAAGTCTTATTTTATTTAATTATATGTATTTCAATTAGAAAATGCACAACTCCAAATAATACAAATTAGAAACTCCTTTCTAATTTCATTTTGCCTTGGCCAAGGACTACTGGGTTGTCATTTAACGAATCACATAGGACATATTTCTTCTTTTACTAGAAATGGTAGATTCTTTATTGATCATTCATTATCTCCATATATATCTCATTATACCCAAGCATACCCTTTGATATACCAGAAGGATTTTTAAGGAATAAGTCAAAGTATAATTCATTACATACAAGAAACTATGATGATCTCAAGTCCAAGGATCACTTGTACTACTATCACATTAGGAATTCCTATTGACAGACAAGTCAAACTCCATTAGGTATTCCATAGCGAGTCACATTCAGTGAACTTATTTTCTAATAAGCACCTACATATTTACTTTAATGTCTCCACACAAATGATCAAGAGATCAATCATCCTCATCCAATGAGCAAGCAACATATGTACCAATCTATTCGAATTTTCTAATCTCCTTTTTAGTAATCCAACGATTGGAAACTATTTTAGTTTTGAGCTTTCTAAGGATTTAGATCTCAGTAGCATGATCAACATCATGATTCTAAAAGCATTGCTTAAAATTATGGGTTATTTATATATTATAAAAACAGCATCATGTAGATAATTAAATGCCTTTAATAAGTAATTCTTTTATTAATAAATAAATAAGATTGTTTATAAAGTATGTGCTTTATCATCATATATGATTGGCTTGTTTGCACACTACTATCAATCTTTCACTTGCACTAATGCTAATCGCCATGGTATCTCATATCCATCTTCTCTAAGTGACAATCAAACTGCTGTTATGTTAAAGATTTAGTAAATGGATCTGCAATGTTGTCTTGAGAGTCTACATGCTTTAAGGTGACGTCTTCTCTTTTAATGATTATTTTAATCAAAGTACCGCAACACATGTTTGGATTCAAGATGAGACTTAGGAACTAATCCTAGTTCTGTAATGAACTTTTCATCTGAAACATCAACTTGCAGCTTCACTTACAGTTATATACTTTGTCTTTGTCACTAAACCAGCAACCTTTTGCTGTTTGAAATCTTTTTAATTCACTGCACCACTTTCAAGGTAACGATTTACCCTAAAGTGGATTTGTTGTCGTCTTGGGCATTCTAAAAATTTGAGTCTGTTTAGCCCTCGAGTTTAATTCAGACCCATCATGTGTCATGATGATATCCTTAGTGTCAGTTAAGTACTTTAAGATATTTATCACTGTCTTACAGTGATCTTCTCCAGAATATGACTAATCAACATCAAGTCTCGTATATTTTATTGTATACATGATATTAACTCATGCAATCTCTCTTTTATTGAGGATAATTTTAGAGAGATACACTCCATGACTCATCATCATGAGACGCCTTTTGGAGTTTGTTATACTAAACGACTTTAGCATCTAATAAATATACGTTTCTTAGGTTAAGTCGAACATCTTTTTAAATCTATCTATACAAATTTATATCCCCAATATTAGATGTTCTACCCAAATCATTCATGGAGGAATGTTTAGACAACTTTATTTTGATCGATTGTAACATAGGAATGTTATTTTCTATCAGTAATATATCATCAACATATAATATAAGGTAATGAAACAGTGCTCCCACTAACCCTTTTGTACACACAAGGTTTATTCTCGTTTTTGATAAAATCAAACTCTTTTGATTATCTCATCAAAATGAATGTTCCATCTTTGAGAAGCTTGCTTCAATCCATAAATGAATCGTTGTAGCTCATATACATGATTTGCTTCAATAATTAAAATAAATTCATCTGGCTGTATCATACATACGTTCTCCTCTAATAAGTATAATTGAGGAAGGGTGTCTCCACGACCATTTTGCCAAATCTAGTAATAATAAGCTGCAATCGCAAGTAAAATTCAAATGATCTTATACATTGCTTCAACGATCCATTTTAGATTTTATAGTCATCTACCATTTCTCTGAGTTTTAATTACTTATAGCATGTTCGTAATTCAATGGATCATCATCATCCATGACGTGTACCTCATCGCCATCCTCTATGACGAATTCATACCTTTCAGGTATCTTCGGTACTTTTCCATATTTATGAATAGGGTGTGGTACAGTAGGTGTCTCTACTTGGATAGGTTCATCCAATTGATCTGTAGTGATTTGTGGTTCTTGAATTTCTTCAAGATCTATTTTCCTCCCACTACCTCATTCAAGGATAAACTCCTTTTCCAAGAAAGCAGCGTGCTTCACAACAAACATCTTTTGCTCAGTAGGATTGTAGAAATAGTATCCCAAATTTTTTTTAGGATATCCCACAAATGTGTACTTGTCAGATCTTGTCCCAAGCTTATCATTTTGAAATATTTTCATATAAACTGGATATACCCAAATTTTAACATGCTTAAGACTAGGTTTTTTCCCTGTCCACATCTTATATGGAGTCTTGGGGACGGATTTGGTGGGGACCTTATTTAGTAGATATGTAGTCATTTCTAGGGCATAACCCCAGAATGAAATTAGAAGATCGGTAAAACTCATCATGGAACGAATCATGTCCAACAATGTTCGATTTCTCCTTTCAGATATTCTATTTAACTGTGGTGTACCTAGCAGAGTCCATTGTGAGATTATACCATTATCTTTGAGACAATTGAGAAACTCACCGCTTAAGTATTCTCTACCTCGATCTGATCGAAGAATCTTAATACACTTGTCCGTTTGTTTCTCTACTTCACTTCCGAACTCTTTGAACATTTCAAATGATTCAGACTTGTATTTCATTAAATACACATATCCAAATCAAGAGTGATCATTAGTGAAAGTAATAAAATAAGAATATCCTCCCCTTGCATTCGTTGTCATAGGTCCACAAACGTCTGTGTGAACCAACGCTAACAACTCTGTAATTCTTTCTCCTTTTTTACTAAAAGGAGATTTAGTTATTTTACCCATTAGACAAGATTCACAAGTTGGATATGATTCATAATCGGATAGCTCTAAGAGCTCATCCTTATGCAACTTGGATAATCTTGTTTCATTGATATGACCGAGTCTACAATGCCACATATAGGTATAATTAATATCATCTCTTTTCCTTTTCTTAGTTTGTTCTATTTGAAATATATTTTCATGCAAGTCAAGTATGTAAAGTCCTTTTCGCAATTATCAACACCATATAAAACATTGCTTTTATAAATATAACAACTGTTGTTCTTTATTATAATGTCAAATCCATCCATATCTAATATGAAAATAAAAATAATATTTTTAATAATATTTAGAACAAAATAACAATTATTTAAATAAATGGACTTGTCCGTAGGCAGTGCTAAACAATAAGTGCCTACAGCTAATGCAACAACCTTTGCTCCATTTCTCACTCGTAGGACAACCTTATTCTTGTTCAGCTTTTTACTTCTGATCAGTCCCTGCACAATATTAATATGTGAGAACCATAGCTGGTATCCAATACCCAAGTAGAATTTTGACTTTCTGAAAAATTAATTTCAATCATGAACAAACCTTGATTAGAAGTCGAAGCTTCTCCAAGCTTCTTCGCTGCCAGAAACTTTTTACAGTTCCTCTTCCAATGACCCGACTCATTACAATAGAAGCACATTCCTTTGCTTGTTGGATCAGGTTTCTTTTGATCCTTCACTTTCACCTTGCCTTTAGCCTTCTTAGATTTCTTCTTTTCAGAAGATACCTTGGACCTCTTCCTTTTTTTGAAAGAATGCACCAATAAGACATGGTTCTTCTTGGAAGGGAATTGACCTTCTGCAGTTTTCAACATGTTAAGTAATTCAGGCAAGCTGACATTTAACTTATTCATGTGGAAATTAACAACGAACTGCGAGAAGGTCTCAGAAAGTGACTGCAAGATCAAGTCTTGACTCAACTCCCCATCCATGACGAACCCAAGCTGTCCAAGGCGTTCAATCAGATTGATCACCTTTAGGACATGAGTCTCAACGGCGGTGCCCTCGGTCATCCGAGATCAGAAGAGCTCCTTAGATATCTCATATCAAGCAGTCCTACTTTGTTCACCATACAACTCCTTGAGATGAAGCAACATAGTAGAAGTATCCATGTTTTCATGCTGACGCTGAAGCTCGTTATTCATGGATGAGAGCATGATGCATTGAGTCACAGATGCATCATCTTGTCACTTTACAACGGTGACAATCTCTTCCTCAGAGGCTGATTCTGGAACAGTTCCAGGGACAGATGAATTTAAGACATAAAAAATCTTTTCAGCAGTGAGAACTATTCTCAAATTCCTTAACCGGTCTGTGTAATTCGGTCCGGTCAGTTTGTTAGCATCAAGAATGCTACGCAGTGAAATTAGTGATTTCGATATTTTTTAAATTTCTGTATGTGAAAAGATAATATTTTAGCAAACATTCATTTAATTAATTTTATATACCAAAATAAATTAGGTCTTTTTTCAAATTGGTATCTCCTACTATTTTTTTCAAACTATATTATGCTCACTATATAGTTTGGCAACATCTAATTAAAGATTTATTAGTGAGAATAAGGATCCCATTTTAAATGTATATAGCCTTGTGGATAGCATAACAAACGATATATAAATAAATAGGTAGACAACTCTTTGTCAATTACATCAACATATAACTCCTTTTTATTTTACCTCTTAAATCATAATGATCAAGTGTGTGCACATCCGAACTAAAATAATTTAAGTTAAGTCCAACCTAGCACTTCTATAAATTCAAAAAAGAAAAATATTATCCTTATGGATAGTACAATAAAATAATATTGTTCAATTTTCTTGATAAACATCAAGTGTGATTAAATTAATATCTTAAATACGCAATACTTGCCTTATGGATAGCACCACAAACTCGTATTAAATATTTAATACTCTTTTAATTTATCATGCTAGAAGGCGACGTTCGATATTCCAAATATCTCTGAACGCTTTAGACTTAATATAATTTTTTTGAGGAGTTTGTTATTATTTGTCTCATCTTGTTTAGCGCGCATGCACATATATATTTAAAATGCACGTCATTTTATTAAAACATGCGAAGCATGTTTGCATAAAATAAATAAATATATATATATATATATATATATATATATATATATATATATATATATATATATAATACTTAGCATGCACATATAGAGTATTATATTCTACCCGGATTGATTATGGGCTTTTATTTTTGTTTGGTTCATTAGAGCTACCAAGTGAATCAAAAGGTCAAACCTAGGAGTGCAAGAATTTAAATTTAAACGTAACTATTACATTTAAACTCGGGCACCATACAAACGGGTCTTCAAGCGCTTCTTTTTCCTTGGTCTCCAATTCTTCAAGATAATTCTAACTAATCCTATTACATAAATTACTTTAATTTAAATAGAAACATTGATCAGCAATCAAGGGGAAGTACATAAAAGGGAGATAGAATTTTACATCAAGAAAAAATCAGAGAAGACGAGATACGCAGACCCCATTTCATAAAACTCATTCATTCAAACATTCATCTAAAATAAAATTCAATCACATTGGTCAATAGTCCATAATCAACCCCATTTATTTTCATACATATTACCATATGCATCAATAAATAAATATTCATCTCATGAATTAAAATCATTCCATATATATATGAATATCATTTAATGGACAATTTTAATTTGCATGAAATCCAATTTTAAGATTAAAATAAACTCTTTATTTTAATTATAAAATTATTAAAAATATTATATATATATATATATGATATCACTTTTAAAAAAAAAAAACTTGCAGAAGCCGTATATATATAACATAAGTCCAGGATTCCTTCCTGGAAGTCACCACTTAATATATATATATATATATATATATATATATATATATATATATATATATATATATATATATATATATATATATATATATATATATATATATATATATATATATATATATATATATATATATATATATATATATATATATAAAATCTCCACCAATCCCTCCTTTAATTATAGCACAGCCCAGCAAGAAAAAGAAAGAAAAACGTAACTTTTAGTTCCAGCTTCGCAAAAACGTGACTTTCTTCTCTTTTTTATTTTTTATTTTTTTCAAAAAAAATATAATTTTATACAATAAAATTATGCTCAATAAATTATTTTAAATATATACTCATATATATATATATGAAATTAAAATAATTAATAATTACATAAAGGTTGGCTTTAATGCCACTGTTGGGTTTGTACGAAATCGTGGGCGCAATCAGAATGCAAAATTAGCGGAAGCATGGTATATCAGAGTTTCAAAATTTCTACAAAATCATTATCCGGATCATCATTTATGCAAATTATTAATTTAAAACGATAAATAAGAAGTTATGAACCTTCTACAGGTACAAGTTCAACTCCTTGTTCGTCGCGATCTACTTGAATATCCAAGGTAGATTCATTCCTTTGATCAACGTTAGCCACCCAAGTGTTTGGTTTCGAGAGGTGATCCACCAAGAAGGAGGAATTATCAAGGAGAGTGGTTGGCTAAACCCTAATTTTCTATCCTCTATAGAAAAGGAGTACTCTCCAACCATTGGAATTGCATCAACTGATATCTATTATAAGACTCTTCTTATATAGATATTGGTCAACCCTTCTAAACATATTAGACATCGGATTTCATTTAATTAATTAAACTCCTTTAATTAATTTAGGCTTCCCACCATATTGGGAAGAATTAATTAAATTCATTTAATTAATTTACCTTCTAATCTTATTAGGAATAAATAAGAGTACTAATATTAAATTAATTCCTAAACTTCTTTAAAAATTAAAATAATAATAATTGTAATAATATTAATAAGACTCCTCTTATTAATTTATATTTAATATTTCTAAAATAATAAATAATAAACATTAAGCTATTTAATTTATTCTATCACTATAGATTAAATTAATTACACTTAATGCATTATTACGATTATGCTATTAACTTCTTAAATAATTATTCTTTCTTTTATGGTGTGACCCTTTAGGTTCTCCATATTAAACCGGTTGTGAATAAATCAATTAGAACAAGTCTAATTTTATTTAAATAAATAAATTAAACTAATAATTTATTTAAAAAATAATATTTATTCTACAATAGGGATAAGCCTCCCTAGCGATCAACGACTTTTTAGATAATATAGATTTCAACATCAATCATAAAAGAACCTGTGAGTAAATAGTTACCGTACAATTCAATCCTTCCACCATATAATGTCCCAATTAAATATAAGACATGAAATTACTGTCAAGTCTTATTTTATTTAATTATATGTATTTCGATTAGAAAATGCACAACTCTAAATAATGCAAATTAGAAACTCTTTTTTAATTTCATTCTGCATTGACCAAGGACTACTGGGTTGTCATTTAACGAATCACTAGGACATATCTCTTCTTTTACTAGAAGTGATAGATTCTTTATTGATCATTCATTATCTCCATATGTATCTCATTATACCTAAGCATACCCTTTGATATACCCGAAGGATTTTTAAAGAATAAGTCAAAGTATAATTCATTACATACAAGATACTATGATGATCTCAAGTCCAAGGATCACTTGTACTACTATCACATTAGGAATTCCTATTGGCAGGCAAATAAAACTCCATTAGGTATTCCATAGCAAGTCACGTTTAGTGAACTTATTTATCAATAGCACCTACATACTTGCTTTAGTGTCTCCACACAAATGATCATGAGATCAATCATCCTTATCTAATGAGCAAGCAACATATGTACCAATCTATCCGGATTTACTAATTTTTTTTTTAGTAATCCAACGATTGAGAACTATTTTAGTTTTAAGCTTTCTAAGAATTTAGATCTCAGTAGCATAATCAACATCATGATTCTAAAAGTATTGCTTAAAACTATGGGTTATTTACATATTATAAAAACATCATGTAGATAATTAAATGCCTTTAATAAGTAATTCTTTTATTAATAAATAAATAAGATTGTTTACAAAGTATGTGATTTATCATCATTCATGATTAGCTTGTATGCACACTACTATCAAATAGGGCCTCAAAAAAATAAAATATTTTCATAACATCTCAGCTGAAAATAAACGTACAATACTTATATGCAAGCATATGCACATATAAACGCGATATTCCCAAAACTCTTCTTCTTTAAACCATACAACAAAACCCCTATTCTATAACCAACTACAAAACTATTAATGGAGTCTAGTAATGGCAAATTAGAAATTGTTCCACAGAAACCCCTAAAGAATAACTAAAATTAGGGTTCACAATTGAAGCCAATCTCATGAATTGTGACTGAGAATTGTAAGAAGAATCAAAAGAAATGTAAATAATTATGTGGGGAAAAACATAGAAAAAGATTTAAATTTTGTTCATGAACGAAAAAATACAATTGACCTCCGCGAAAAGGCACCTCAGAGTCATCTCTTCTTGAGAGAAGTTGCTAAAAACTCCGATCTTTCCCTCTCCGAAGGTTTCTTTTTCTCACTCCCGTTCGGCAACGATTTTTTTAAAATGACTTAAAAGGTATAATTTGGGCGGGATTTTTTTGGGTGTGAGATGAAATGTGAGCCTCTAGATTAATTTGAAAGAATTGAGATTAAATCTGAACCGCCCTTATGCTTTCTCAAATTTTAAAGTGGGAGTATGAATAACCCGTGCAATGCACAGGCTAGTATGAATAATGAATAAGTTTTAAAATGTAATTTTCCAATAAGGAAAAGGAAGATAATACCTACATACAACTAATTCCAAACCATGTAACATTCATACATTTCTAAAGAGAATGCAGATAGATTCATCATAAAAGAAGCATAACCAGTTCTTGTGCTTTCATACATTTCAACACCTTCGTTTTCTAGTCGGCTCACTTTCACCTCCCTCTCTATTTTCTCTCTCTACTTCTTGTTCTCACCTCTGTTCTCTCACTATTTCTCTCTCCAAACCCCCGTCTTTCTACTATTTTTCTACTGGCTAATTCACATTCTTTGTGGAACCTCCCAATAATTTGCACCGGTGTAGACCCAGTAAAATTTAACCCTATTCAATTTAGTCCTGATGCGGGAGGGGGTAGCAGTGGCAATAATTTGGGCGGGATTTTTTTTTTTGTGAAATGAAATGTGAGCCTCTAAATTAAGTTGGAAGAATTGAGATGAAATCTAGGTCATTGAATTAAAATTAGAATAAATCTTGTGCTTTGTCGCCCAAATTAATTCGAATTGGTTTCTATCTTATTATTATAGATAGTACATGCCATACCATGTTTAGGTTGAACACAAAAAGGATGATTTTTTTTAAGTTATGTTGTCATAGAAGTATATGTTTTTTGAATTTATAAAAGATGCACTTTTGAGTACTTGATACTTTCTCCAAGGTCAAGTTCATTTGTCTTTATATTGTACCAAGCATTTTGCTAATGATAATAAATTAGATAAAATATGATATGGTTAACTTAAAACTCTATACGGTCATTCATATTCTAGACACTTTAAAGGTAAAACAAAAAATTATAATACTTACCACAGGTAAGCCTTCCACCAGCATTTACAGTGCTTTTGCAGAGTTCAAGGCCACTTGAACAATAAAGGGAAGCAACCAACTCGGAAACTAATTTACCTCTCACTTAGAAGATGTCCAATATATGCCTGAATATATTTTCAGTAACTTTTGTTCTCCAGAATTCCCACTGAAATATAGTGAACAGTAAAAAGTCTGGTCAAGTGGATATATTTTTCGAGAACAACAATTCAATGTTTTAATTTCTTCTGCTCAGTTAGCATACACAATTAATAGTGCGCATTTAAGTAAATACCCTTAATTTGTAGTTGTAAAATTTTGCACATAATGATGGCAGTGTTAATTGCACTTATGTTTCTACTCTTGCAATCATGTAAGGCTATAGCACAACACATGTCCAGTCCAGATGCCCCATATAAATTTGAGAAAGGAATCAAGGGAACTCTAAAGAAAATTTTTCATAGTACAGAGTACATGCTCACACTTTCCCAAGTCATCAGGGTCAACATGGACAACTACGACCCTTTCAATGATGGAACTTGATCCAATGAGTGGAATCTGCATCAATTAACACACATTTGAGAGATTTGAGCAAACCAAATATGTAGATTTTAGTTGCATATCAAACTCAAAACTAGTTACTTGCTTGTCAACAATAGTGAATTTGACAGTATCTGATTTAAAAAAATCGTGAAAATGTCATAAGTTTATGAAACTTGCAGACATCATCTAAATTTGCAGTATTTATAAGCAATTATGATATAAGATCATTTAAATATAACACCCAATAATGATCCCCATAATCCAGTGTTAGGAGTAGTAGATAGAAGATAGCCCCAACACTTCCAATATAATTTGCTTACACTCCTAGTAAATATTTAAAATTAGAATGGTGATAGATGTCTACAACAATGTTATGCAGGATGAGAATTTAGAATTGTGGTAGTCTCTTGTCCCTTCTATTTGAAACTAAGCAACCACCGCATCCCCACCAATTTCATAACTAACAAAAACAATGATCTTATGAAAATGATATCAAATGATTTTTTGTGGAAATAATAAGACGTGCAGGGAATAATAATTAAATGATCAGTATAGTCACAACAGTTATAATATGTGCAATGAATCAAAGCAAGCTTACCATCTTCACCAACTGTCACATTCCCAAGATCACCAACATGGCGGGGCTCATCTTCCGGAGCACCATGATCTTTATTAGCAGGGTTATAATGGGGTCATGCAGATTAGTATGATCAAGAAAAGCAAATTAAAAACCATAGTTGAAAAGGAACTTGTTTTCGTCCTTTCATCCTTTTCGATTCCCATGATATCCATGGATAGTGGTACAATGAAATCAAATCCAAGGGTGAAAAGTTTTCCAGTAACTGTAGTTGGACCTAAGTCACCATTGTTATATGTGATCTAAAGCAAAAAAAACATTTTTACAATATCTTAGTCAAATAAACTTATGATAATTGATAATCCTCTAACACTAAAATAAATAAAGTCTTGCAACAGAAGATCCCCAATGATTTTAATAAAACTATCTTTATCAAGGCTTCTTCAAACAAACAAATAACACAATTTCTCTATAATAGAGAATTTCGGAACCAACAACTCATCATAAAATGTTCTTACTTCAAGCCACTCAAAATTTCAAACACCACCATTATCGTATCCTTTTAGATTTTATAACTTCTGGAACAATATGATTATAATTTTAATCATTTTAAATTGGTCTAGCCAAGCACTACTATGCCCAAGTAACTTTATATGCTGAAATATTAATACTACAATGTAAAATTATTTTCCACTCAGCCAAACAAACCATAACATTAGTCAAAGCTTGAATAAGAAAGTAGAACCTTACAACATACAAACACAAAAACGTACTATATGTATACAATCACATCATTTCTCTAAGATCAAACGCATTTTTGGGGCTCAAACTTTAGATCAATAAATTCAGATACTAAATTCATCTCCATGAGTATTTCAATTAAAATATTCAAATGAACTCAGCAACAAAAGTAAAGTATAAAAACCCAAAGCCAAATGCATTTAGAAAAAGTATTTGGTTCTTGTTATGAATACCAAAACACCATTCAAGTGTTGTTGTCTTCTAATTACGGAAGGGGAACTCAGAAACCATCCAACTCTTTTGTTGTAATTGCCCACAAATTTTCAAACTTATAGTACCTCATAAGCATTTCATTAAACGTATATGGTGTAACATATCATAAATGTAAAGCATACATATAACACTTGAGACCAAATATATTGAACATTATATTGCTGGAAATAACTAAACATATAAAATAAATTAAATTCATGGAGAATAGTATACAAACATAAAATACCTTGTTCATCTCAACTTGGGATAACTCTATTATGTGGATGCTTCTGTTTTGTAATTTTCTGAAGACAAAAAAGAAGAAGTTAGTCAATAATATATGAAGATTTTTTGTAATTTTGGGAGTAATTTTTGGCTTCTATGAAAATTTTGCACTGACACCAAATTACGATAAGTAGTAAAATTCTGCATTAACACTAAATTAAAATAAGAAGTAGTGACATAAAAGATTTACGTAAATTGAGTACCAAATGAAAGAAAATATCACAAAACAAATAAAAGTAAACATAAGAAATAAATTAAGGTAGCACCACATTTGGTTTGAATGCTCAAAAAGATATACGCGTTTGGTTTCAAATATTTTCTTCATCCATAGCATTGATAATAATGAGAGGCCACTGCTTGAATTTAAGACCAATTTTTTTTTCAAATAAATAACTATGTAGGTACTCTGTGTCATTCCAGCAAATAAGTAATGTGCAAATATAATCAAGACCTTGAGATTCATCATCTAATTGGCCAGTCCACTCTCTCCAATCATCTCTAAAAATTTTACATTAAAAAAGTACTAAAATGCTCCTCTGTTCCCATTTAAAAAAATATACACACACAATATACACAAATCGATAAGCATAAGGTAGAGATGAAAAATAACTGCAAATCTAAATTAAAAAATTACCTGAAATTGATGGATACACAAATCAAAATTACCTAAAATTAATGGATACACAAATCAAAATCCACCTTTCTTGTGCTCCTCACGTGATTTATATGACACAAAATGAAAGACTCACCATAGTGCTTTGGTGGTATATATGAAAAACATTAATGTTAGTGCAAAACATGAGTTCTCACCAATTTACTTCTGAGGAGCTTCGGATAGTATCACTATCTCTCTCCAGTAGACTTACAAACGGGTTCACTACATATAAAAATCAACCAAATTATTAACCCCCCATTGGATTAATTCTACTAAAAAGTTGGGAATTTATTTGGAATCAAAGATTAACAAAGTAAATAGAATAGAAGAAAAGAGTCATGCGAATAACGTGAATTCCAGTTCTTTCGCGAAGAACGTAAAGCTAAAAGCGTGGATCTAAAGCAGGCTGCCATTTCTAGAAAAACTCAGTAGGGTTTTAAAAAGTATTACATACCATTGAAATTATTGATAAAATTTATTATTATTTTTATATATTTTTTCACTATTTAATACATGAGAAATAATTTTGATATGATGTATTTGAAAATTATACTTCTAGATTGGACTTGGGGACAAAGTGCTGTATTTTGATATGATGTATTTTTACATACATTCAATGAGGTTGTGAACATAAAATTAAGAATCTTTAATTTTATATAAAGGCAAGTTGAACTTATTAATTTTGATGCTTCGTTAAGTTCAAGTTCATTTTTTCCACCAAACTTTGTTTTGGAGGTACATGTTGAGAATAGTCTAGTTCATTCTGATGCTTCGTTAAGTTCAAGTTCATTAATTCTGATGCTTTGTTAAGTTCAATTGAATTTGGGAAAATCTGGGCGGGATTAAAGCAAAGAAATTTGTCAAGATTGATATAGAAATTCATGGGAATACAACAAAATTAGAGAAAAAATAAAATTGATAACGAACCTGGTGTGAGGGTTATTGAGAGTTTTGGAGAGGCCCAGATGATTGACTGGAGTAACAATTGAATTTGTTGAAAGGGTGAAAATTTTAGGGTTTTGGGAAGATGAACCTTAAGGTGAAGATGAAGATGTTGGGGCAAGTATGTGGCGAAGATCCGAAATCTGAAGCGTCGAGGACTCAGTCGAGGTTGCTTGGGCTTAATGCAAAGTCGCCTTCAATCGGTGGGGCATTCGTTGCTGTCGAAAAATACAGAGAAGTCGAGAAGGGTTGAGAGGGAGAAGATAGTGAAGAGGGAGAATCTGATTTAATGTGCCAGCAGTACCTTTGCTTCTTGACTTTGGGTAGGAATGTTTTTTGTTAGATAAAATATGAGCCTTTAGATTAAGTTAGAATGAATCTGAGCCGTTGTTTTGCTTTCTCAAATTATAGAATTCAAATTGGGTTTTGTTTTATTATATAGATTACTATCATAAATATTTTTTTACATATATATACATTAAAATTATTAATTTATAAATTTTTGTATAAATATTTCAGTATTTATTATTGTTATTATTATCAAAGATTACATTTTATAGCATATATTTTATATTTATATAAAATTAAATCAAATCTGATCTGAGCCGCTTATCAAGAAACTCATCTAACGATCAAAACAAAGCACAATCCGCGTTTATTAAAGCCAACCAATCAGAAGCAATTTAAACAAAACACACGGATCAAACTTATAGGCCATTTGATCATCAAGAAAAAGCACAAATCTATCTTGATCGTTCGATCAAAGTCAAACAGTCAGTTCAAACGTTTTAAATTTTTGATTTGATCACAACCGTTGATCAAATCTCAGATTAACTCTTAGCCTTTGGATCACTCAGATTAACCCAAATATAAATACTAAAAATTCATTTCTCTCATCTTATTCTCTCTCCTCTGTCGATCTCTGATCTTCTCTCTCTTCTCGCTCTAAACGCTTTCTAACCCTAAAAATTTCTCAGCTCAAATCGATCGATCTAGTGAGTTTTTCTCTAAATTTTACTCTGATTAAATGAATATACGTTGTCGATTTCATCTTTCTACCGATTCATTTTTTCTTTTGTGTTGTTTATGGGTTTGATTTTTGCCTGAAATTCATTTATGTTGATTTTTTTATAACAATGTTTTCTTTCAAGTTAAAAACCCTAGATCTATTGTCTTCAAACTTTGCTTATCTGACTTTAGATTTTTTTTGGTTCTTAACATTTTTTTCGATCTGTGAAACCCTAGATCTATTGAGATTTTTTCAGAATTTTTTTTAAAAACTCTCGAGTTCCTGAGCTTATAAATTTATTTGTTAAAAAGATTTTCTAACCTTTTTCAAAGATCCGTGTTTCTGAAACCTTAGATCCGAAACTTTTAAAACCCTAGATCTACTGAGTTTATGTTCTTAAAAAAAAGGGTTTCGATCTGAAGATAATAGATCTAGTGAGCTATTTAACTGATCTTATGTGTTCCATCTGATCTATTATGTCATTAGGTACTAATTTTTTTTGACATCTATAAAACCCTAGATCTATTGGTTCGGTGAAATCTATTGTATATATATTCGTCCTTGATCTTTGCTCAAACAATTATCAAAACCTTAAGATATACTATTCTGATATATGTTCTTTCGATTCTTCTTAAAATTTAATTTTTTTTTAGTTCTAACAGTTTTCAATTTTTTTTTAAAAAAGAACCCATGTTCTACTGCGTTTTTGATAAATTGTTCAGACAGATCATTTGTGTCTATGTGTTCGATTATTGGAAAACCCTAGGTCTAGTTTTTTTTTTTATTGAAAAACTACATCTATTTTCGAAACCCTAATTGCTAAAAATATTATTTTTGAAACCGTAGATATGTTCTTATTTTACCAGATTAAATACATATATATATATATGAATAAATAAGTCTTTTTATTGATCATTTCTTGTATATATGTGTTTAACTCAGAAGTTTCAGTATATATATATATATATATATATACATGTATGTACCTGTATCTACATTTACTAACGATACATTTACTGAGACTCAAAAGAAAGAGAATATCTATTTACTCTGCCTATTGAAATAATGGAGCATACAAGGACTAATGGCTAGGTCTTGCATGTATTGGTTGTACAGAATTTGTTCTCAGGTAATATCTGTATACCAATCTCTCTCTCTTTCTGATATATTAGTATTAAGTATTGACATCATATCTCTGCATATTGAAGCTGGCTGACAGAGATACTATCTGATTTTGTGTGAATTTTAATATCTATGTGCTTCACTATGTCTGGGCTATCAGTCAGAACCATTTTTGCTCTTCTTATATTTTTTTATAAAAAACTTGTATGACATTTAACACTGACTTGTTGAATCTCTGTTTTGGTTTATCATCTTATGATATGGGCCAAAGTAATGATAACATATCTCATTATTGACATTAGACCATACGTGTTATGTCTATAAACTGCATATCTCTGAAGTATTTATATCTTATGATTGGACATCTAGTTCATTTTTTTAAACACTGATATAAGACTCAAATAAAACTAAGTTAGTCTAGTCCATCATTCCTACCCATCTGATTTTTATATATATATATATATATTGGTCCAAATCTCAAAAACTGAACTGACATATGATTTGATTTTAAACCTACTACAGTGATAAGTATGACTTACTCTCTTACTTCTCTCTGTGCACATCTACTACATATCTACTTGAGAATTATATGTTTTGACAAGTAATTCATATCATATTTATAAGTCTTTACCTAAACTGATAATATTAGTAATATACTCTTTTTATAAAAGGGTATTTTTTCAAACTGGCTGCATAAATACCTAGCTTTATTTCTGTGCAGTCTTTGCACTTCTGTTTCTCTACATACATTGTCTTTCTAAAATGCCTCCAGTGAAAGTAGTATGCACACAAGCCAATCATGTTTGATGAAAAAACATATACTTTGTAACAATCTTATTCATTTATTAATAAAAGAATTATTTAATTAAAGGCATTTAATTATCTACATGGTGCCGTTTTTATAATATGTGATAAACCCATAGTTTTAAACAATGCTTTTAAAATCATGATGATGATCATGCTAATGAGATCTAAATTCTTAGATAGCTTAAAACTAAAATAGTTCTCAATCGTTGGATTACTAAAAAGGGGATTAGTGAATCCTGATAGATTGGTACATACGTTGCTTGCTCATTGGATGAGGATGATTGATCTCATGATCATTTGTGTAGAGATACTAAAGCAAGTATGTAGGTGCTTATTGGAGAATAAGTTCACTGAACGTGGCCTACTAAAGAATACCTAATGGACTTTTACTTGCCTGTCAATAGAAATTCTTCATGTGATAGTAGTACAAGTAATCTTTAGACTTGAGATCATCATAGTATGTTATGTATGATGAATTATACTTTGACATGTCCCTTAAGACCCTTAGGGTATATTAAAGTGTATGATTGAATGTAATAAGTTATATATGAAAATAATGAATGATCAATAAAGAATCTACCACTTCTAGTAAAACAAGAGATATGTCCTATGTGATTCAATAAATGACAACCAAGGAATCCTTGGCCAAGGTGGAATGAAATTAGAAAGAAGTTTTTAATTTACATTATTTGAAATTGTTCATTTGAGAATTAAAATACATATAATTAAATAAAATAAGACTTGACAGTAATTCCATGTTTTGTATTTCATTGGGACATTGTATAGTGGAAGGATTGAATTATACGGTAACTAGTTAGTCACATGTTCTTTTATGATTTATATTAAAATCTATATTATCTAGAAAGTCGTTGATCGTTAAGGAGGCTTATCTATATTGTAGAATAAATGTTATTTATTTAAATAAATTATTAGTTTAATTTATTTATTTAAATAAGATTAGAATTGTTCTAATTAATTTATTCACAACCGATTTAATATGGAGAACCTAAAGGGTCACACCATAAAAGGAAGACTATTTATTTAAGAAGCAAATGACATAATCGTAATAATAAGTTAAGTGTATTTAATTTAATCTATGGTGATAGAATAAATTAAATAGCTTAATATTTATTATTTAATATTTTAAAAATATTAAATATAAATTAATAAGAGGAGTCTTATTATTATTATTATTATTATTATTATTATTATTATTTAATTTCTAAAGGAGTTTGAGAATTAATTAATAAGATACTCTCTCATATATATATTCCTAATAAGATTAGGAGGCTAATTAATTAAAAGAGTTTAATTAATTATTCCTAATAAGATTGGAAAACCTAATTAATTAAAAGGGTCTAATTAATTAATATAAAACCCTAATCCTAAATTGTTTAGGAGAGTTGCCTACATCTATAAATAAGAAAGTCTTGTTATGGAATAAGGTGAGACACTTAATTTTAAGACTTGGGAGAGCACTCTTTTTCTAGAGAGAAGAAAACTAGGGTTTAGCCAAACACTGTGACGCCCTTGAATTCGGGTCCCTTCCAAACCTCGGATCCGGTTCGCCACGATACTATTATCGCCAAATATTTATATCTTTTATTCATAACTTACTGAATATACCTTCTCTTATTATAAATTTAGAATATAAATTCTTCCCAATTCTAGGATCTGTATAATGACCCCAAACTTTAATAAGTTTCAATCTTGGTCATTTACCATTCCTGTCTTTACATCATATTTGATGTTATAAAAATACGGAATAATTTAAACTTTTTCAATCTTCTTTCTTTATTATTTCTAAATCACAATCTTTATCAATTACATATCCTTGAATCAAATTATGTTATGATTCACTTTATTCGAATTACCGTATAAGATTTTACATCTTGATTCGATATCCTCTATATATCGATAGTACGACTTTACAACTCAACATGTATTAAACGTCGTAACTACTATCATGTACATCTCCTACAACCTTAAACATGGTTCAAAGCAATAACTTCAGCTAAATAATAATTTTCTTGCGATACTGTTGAACTCTATTAATCAAGTAGCACGTAACTTTACCGTGAGTCCTTAACCTACAAAAATGGCTACTTGCAAGAGTGACCAGCAATTCTAACTATTTTCATGCATCACATAGCATATAATATCATGCTCAGTTCATGCATTCATAATCATTTAAATTTACTACGCATGTTGTTTTCACATAACAATTATAGAGATTAACTTCTTAAGCATATCATCAAAGATTAACTTTCACATTTCATACATATCTCATATGCATTTCATATATAAATCAACATCCTCATAGCATAATATAATTTAACCAACAGTTATCGAATTCATATATCAAATAGGAACTGAAAGACTTGCCTGATTTGTAGTTTATCAACTACGACTTAACTGCTTAAAGCTATCTGCACTTTGTGTATTCCTACACAGTTATATAATTATGGATTCATACTCATCAGTTATACACATCCATACATTCTCAATATAAGAATAGTTTGTATAACGTTTCCTAACTTGGTTTCATTTCACTTTAACTTAGGATAACCATAAGACTAGCTCATTCTACTTTCATGTTTATCTAAGCACTCTTGTTTCATATCTTATAGTCCTTGCAGAAAATATATAACTATAACTTAAGACCATGCAGTTAACAAACTGCTCTTGGCAACTCTGCAGAACGGCGCGAGTGGTGCGGCCGCGCTACTCCCTGCCAGAACCAGACTTGAGTATTTCATTGGACAGTTTAGTCTCTAGCATAACATGTATTCTGATACATACTATAAACATGAGTAGGTCTGACTTTTCTTTAAGTTCATATTCAACTATATAGTTTTGAATTACATAGCTATATGTTGAATTATTTTGAACAACAAGGCTTAACAACTTCATTTAACAAAGGTCAATGATTTAAGTCTTTAATACGCATGCTCAAGATCATTCAACTCTTTTACATAGATATAGCATAGTACATTACTCGAAAACTCATTCTAAACCATGTTTGAATAGTCTAATTCATGCTTAGCTACATGGTGAACACATCCGTTATGTTTAGAGGCATAAGGTGTCCTAGAATACATGCTTGAAAGGTCTTAATAATATTTACACCATGTTCGAGAATATTAGTTCTCAAAACTTCCAAGTTTTCCTTCAAAACATTTTAAACCAAGCTATAATAATCTAGTATATGCAAGGTAACTTTAAAACTACATTTACATATAGTTAATAAAATCTCTCTTACTTCAAAACATGCTCGGATAGGTTATATCATGCTTAAAAACCTTCTATATACAATATATATTGAAACCACATTCCTAATCCATTCTCGCACATGACTAAGTCACATACTCATGTTCGAAGTGTCGAAACTTGAAAGACACAAAGTTCTTCAAGTTTTATTTTCAAAACCTCAAGTTTTCTTTTAAAACTCAAACTAGAACAAGTCATGGTTACCTACTATAACTAAGGCAACTTCACTCCATGTTTTAAGGTCATTTATATGCATTTTCAAACCAAACCAACATGCTCAGAAAATCAGAAACCCAAAAACTAGATTTCATTTTCTGCATATCGGCGCGGCCGCGCTGGGTTTACACTGAGGAATGGCGCGGCCGCACCACTCCGGTGCATGCCAAGGCAGCCTCTGCTTCTGCAAAGTTTTCAGAATTCAAACCAATTAGGCCTTCTAGTATGCAATTCAGACTAAGCATATTGAGTCCATAACTTACATATAACTCAGACCTCATTAGTTCACGTATCAATTTATCAAGAATTTCATGAACTCTCTACAAATTCCTCAAACTCACAACATTATACCAATTTTGCATTATAATTGGATTTGTATACTTAGATTTCATTTGATAACAATGCTAATCAGATTATAAATCTACTGACATCATGCAATCAAAATAATCTCCTACAATTCATAGAACTTTGAAATGAGAAATGTTCATAATAACATTATCTCCTCAAGGCTTGCAACACTAGACTTTCTTCCAATTTTAGATAGCTTCCTCTCAATTAGCAATTCCCTCTCTAATTGGAGCTTATCAGAAAACTACAACAAACTGATTTGAGAAGAAGGAGTCTCTATTTATAGAGAATTTATTGCCCAATTCATGGCTTTGCCCGTCATCTTAAACCAAAGGAAAGAAGGAGAAAACAATAGGCAAGAGAGAGTTGGTGGAGAGGCACTATTAAGCTCACTCCCCCTCTTCATCATCACCATCATAGCCATTATCACCATCTAGCATAGGCCAATGGTCTACTTCACGTGAATGGAGAAGATGTGACTCACAATTTGGGACAAACATTATTTACTCAGCATTAGTAAAAGGTGACTACTAGCACACTTAGGTTTTATTTCTTTTGGGCTTATAAGTCACACTTTAATAACTTAATATTGTTACATCACATTAAGTTATAGGTACATATATATATATATATATATATATATATACATGTGTACACCCACATATATCAAGCATACCAATACATATAATAATGTACCTCATGTACATTGTTTTAATCCACTAATATTTTAATTGGGCTAATTATAAAATAGTTGGGTATTCTCAACCCATCATTGTCCATAAAATTGATTATCTCAAATGTACCCAATTATTATAATGATAATTAATAAATATATATTAACTTACCATTTATTTTCTTTTAATAATTATAGTTAAACCTCCAATTGATTTAACTTTAATACTCATGTTACACAAGGCACAATTTAACAATTAAACTAATAAAACTCTGCACACCAATGCATGGCCTCTATTTATAGCCAAGCTATTACCCTCCTATGGACATTACACAAGGGGCAAATGAGAGTTGGTGGCTAACTCCCACCAACTACTACTATTTATTGTACCCTAACCATTGGGTTAACCATCATTGCTTTCACATAGGCTAACTTGCAAGCTCATATCTCATAACTTAATGTTATTACCATATGATATGATAAGGTCACACATACACCCAATTATATAATCCATGTACATTTGACAATACCGAATATAGTTTGATTGAGTATTGTCACACCTCATTATTATAAACTTTATTATTTCACTTATACTTAATCATTAAAATAATTATTAACAATAATTATTTATTTAGTTTAATTTAATATCCTTCATAAAGTACACATTAATGTACCACACATAACACATTATCACATAGGTCCATTTGTGTAACTCATGCGACTCATTTCACTTTACTATATAGTTTCCTATATTATATAGTTACCTTGAAGTGTCATACTTCATTTCATGTCATATAGATGTAGCTACTATATAACATATAATTACATATTATTGCACATAGCAATTAATTCACATAATAATACTAATTAATTCTTTTAACTATTTATTCATTAAATTATTTAATGAATGCTTATTCCATCACTTTGCCACACTAGGCAAATCTCACAAGCTTAAATCAAGCTTATTCTCATTCTCATCACTTAATCATCTCATAATCTTATTCATTTTCACCACATTACTTACTTATAAAATCTACGGTAATATAGTAACTCAAGTTATTCAGTAAATTAAAATAACTTAGTTTTCTTTAGAAGTTTAACCTTCTTGGAAATACATTACTATTATATAAAAATTACGTATTCCACTATAACATGACATAAAATATTTTTATTACATTTTCTCCAAATATAGGCATTAATTATAATAACATGATTTACTCATTTTCTCAAGATACTATATTAATATAATATCTATGTCTCATTAAAATAATTACATGTACGGCACATGTACACATATATATAGAAAATAAGTTTATTTCCTATTATGATAAATTGTTTCTATCAATTTATTTACATATAGCAAATATATTTTAATATATTTACCATATTACTTAATCATACATATTACCTCATACAAAGCTATATGAGGTAATATCATTATATAAAATACTATTCTCCTTTTATTAAAAGAATTCAATGCTAGAATTTATTTTAATATCCCTTATACAATATACAATAATTGTTTCTCTTTCCTTTCTATCAATTATCCCCAAAACAATTTCTTCAATCTTCACATCTTGTCGTATATTAATTTATAATTCTCTAATCAATATTTATCTAAATGTATATTGATTTCCATCTTTCTTCAATAACGTATATATATTTATTAACGTCATACGCATATTAGACTTTTTCTCACATATTACCATGCTAAATAATATATATATATATATATATATATATATATATATATATATATATATATATATATATAAAAGCACTACATGCTCAACACACATATTAATTCACCACTTGCTTAAGTGAATTAAACTCTTTACTATATCATCATAGTTGATTAAGGTTTTAATATTCAAATTATATTATTTCATAATATAACTTTCAACTTAATTTAACCAATATTTATTCTTGTTAGTTAATTCCCATAATTAACTAATTCATGCTTTGCTATCACAATCCATCCATGGACAGCTTAAGCACTAATTTAAACTCATATTACATCATACTAGTCACTAGTATATATATTCAAGAAAAATAGGGATTAATAATCAAAGATATTTAATGTCACCAACTTACTATAATAAAATAATTCTATAAATTATTTAATATCGATAGATAATTTTTATCCATCTCTTTTACATCAAATAAATTGTCTCTACAATAAATAACAAATATATCATAATAATATATTTATTAAACACAAAATCACATATTGCATAGTTTATAATACCCTATGCAACATAATACCACATAGCTCATAACGCATATATATTCTTATTCGAATTCAACACATGCCTTAAGAATTTTATTTACTAAATTCTTATTTTAATAATTTTTGAAAATTCGGGTTATTACAAACACCATTCTTCTTGAATTCCTATTCTTTCTTGGTGGATCACCTCTAGAGGCCAAACACTTGGGTGGCTAATGTTGATCAAAGGAAAGAATCAACTCGGTGGATTCAAGTTGAACGCGAATCGAATTGGAGTTGAACTCGTACATGAGGAAGCTAGTTTTTACGAGGGTATGAATATAATCTCCATCTATTTTGTTTAATTAATAACTGTGCATAAAGGATGATCCGGGTATATAGTTTGTAAAGTTTTAAAACTCTAATTTTTCACGCTTCCGTTGTTTATATGTAATTTGTTGCATGTTCATGATTATTACAAACCTAACAGTGGTATCAGAGTCAAACCTTTATGCAAGTTATTAATTATTCATACTTGATATGTATTTAGAACAATTTTTTTGGGCATAATTATTGGCATAGAATTAAATTTTTAGAGAAAAATTGCATAATTCGCAAACTGAAAAAATTGGTTATGCCCAGTGGCGCCGCAGCGCCGATCAAAAGAACAAACCAGGCGCAATAGCACCAACCAGCACTGCAACGCACGAACAGGGTTCAACTGACAGCGCCACAAAGCCAGCAAGAGCCGCAGCGTCAGCAAGCGCTGCAACGCCCATTTGAAGGTCAAACGTGGCACCGCAGCGCCTCTGTCTAGAAAATTAAAATTTTAATTTTTTAAATTTCTTTTGATTTCTAATTAAGATAAAAGGAATATTTTAATTGAAATTAGATTCCATATTTTTCCAGTAATTCTTAATTTAAATAAAGTAGTTTATTTTTATTTAGAATTGGATTAAAATAAAGATGTTTATTTTAATTAAAATTTAATTTCATGCTAACTAATTAGAGTTGGAATTGGATTCCATGATAACTAATTGGAGATAAAATTGAATTCCTTGTTTTCTAAAAAATAAAGGAGTTTATTTGTAAATTAGGAAAAGAGATTTCATGTTTCCTTAAATAAAGGAGTTTATTTAGATATGAAATAGAATTTCATATTAATCAAAATAAAGGAGTTTATTTTGATAAAGAATTGGATTCCAAATTTTTTTTTCATTACAATTTTAAAAGTTAAAAATAAAGTAGTTTATTTTGACTTGGAATTAGATTCCATATTAATTAAAATAAATGAGTTTATTTTGATTAAATAATTTGATTAAAAATAAAAAAAATTATTTTTATTCAAAAATGGTTAAATTAAAATAAAAGGTTTATTTTGATTTAAATTTGAATTAAAATAAAAGAGTTTATTTTAATTCATAATTTAATTTTATGCTAACTAAAATTGCCCATTAAATTGATATCAGTGTATATATTAAATGCTTATTATTCATGAGATAAATGTTTTATTTATTGATGCATATGTTGATGTGTATGATATAAAATGGGATTTATTATGGACTATTGGCCAATGTGATTGAATTTTATTTTAGTTAGATGCTTGAATGTATGAGTTTTATAAATGGGGTCTGCGTACCTCGTTTTCTCTAATTTTTCTTAACGTAATTTCTGTCTCCCTCCTATGTACTTTCCCTTGACTACTGATCAATGTTTCTATTTATTGTAAATAGTTTATGTAATAGGATTAGTTAAAATTACTTGAAGAATTATAGACCAAAGGAGCAAAGAGAGCATGAAGACCCGTTTGTAATGGAGCCCATGATTTAAATGTAATAGTTATATTTAAATTTAATTCTTGCACCCCTAGGTTTGACCTTTTGGTTCACTTGGTGGCTCTAGTGATCAAACTAGAATAAAGTCCATAATCAATCCGGGTAGAATATAGTATTCTATATGTGCATGCTTACTATTATATATATTATATATTATAAAACATGCTTCGCATGTTAATTAATATGACGCGTATTTTATATATATATCTGCATGCGCGCTAAACAAGATGAGACAATTAATAACAAATCCCTCAAAGAATTTATATTAAGTTCTAAGCGTTCAAAGATATTTGGAATATCGAACGTCGCCTTCTTGCATGGTAAAACAATAGAGTATTGAATATTTAATATGTGTTTGTTGTGCACACACAAGGCGAGTATTAAATATTTAAGATATTTTTTTATCATATTTAATGCTTATAAATAGACTGAACGATGCTGTTTTGTTGTGCACACACAAGGACAATGTTTTTCTTTTGAATATATGGAAGTGCTAGGTATGACTTAACTTAGATCATTTTGGTTCGGATGTGTACACACTTGACCATTATGATCTAAGAGGCAAAATACAAGGAGTTATATGATAGTGTGATTGACAAGCGTTGTCTACCTATTTATTTATATATAGTTTGTTGTGCACACACACGGCTATAGACATTTGAAATGTGATCCTTATTCTCACTAGCAAATCTTTAATTAGATTTGCCGAACTATGTATTTTGAAGGTAATATAGTTTGAAGAAAATAATGGAAGATACCCATTTAAAACAAGACCTAATTTATTTTGGTAATTAATAAAAGAATGTATTCTAAATTGTTGTTTAATTACAAATTCATTTACAGAATTTTACAATGTCTAAATTACTATCATTGCGTAGCATATTAGATGCTAATTAACCAAACCAAATTAAATGGATCGGTTAAGGAATTTGAGAATAGTTCTTAAGGCTGAAAAGCTATCTTATGTCCTTAATACGCCTATCCCTGCAATGGTTGCAGATAATGCCTCTAAGGAAGAGATTGCTACTTTTAAAAAGTAGCAAGATGATGCATAGTTGGCTCAATGCATCATGCTCGCATCCACGAGTAACGAGCTTTAGCGTCAGCATGAAACTATGGATGCTCCTACTATATTCCTACACTTCAAATAGTTAAATGGTGAGGAATTTAGGACTAATAGATATCAGATATCTAAGGGGCTTTTCCGATCTAGAAGAAGAACAATTCAAAGAAGGTATAAGAAAAGGCAAAAATAAGAACAAAACTGATAAGGATAGCAAAGGAGTTTGTTTCCACTGCAATAAGCCTGGACACTATAATATAAACTGCGAGAAGTATCTTGCAGAGGCTAACCAGAAGAAGATTAGTGAAGCTTTGATTACATATACAGTTTTGTTCATGATTGAAATAAATCTTTTAGTAACTAAAATTTTTGCTTGGGTATTGGATACCGGCTATGGTTCTCATAAATACAGATTTATGAAGGGACCAAGAAGAAGTAGAAAGCTAAACAAGGGGAAATCTTCCTATGTGTGGGAATGGAGCAAAGGTTGGTTCGTTAACTACAGGAACTTATTGTTTAGCACCGCTTACAGGCAAGTCCATTAGTTTAAATAATTAACAATTTACTGAAAAGACTTTACATACTTGACTTACATGAAAATAATTTTAAATTGAATAAACTAGTAAAAGAAAAAGGAGATGATCATTCAAAGAGTTGAAAAATTATATTTGGTGAAATTCAAGTCTGAATCATTTGAAAGGTTCAAAGAATTCAGAGGTGAAATTAATTGACAAAGTATTATGATTCTTTGATCAGATCGAGAAATAAATACTTGTGCAATAAGTTTTAAAATCATCTTAAATAGTTTTCTCACAATGGACGCTTCCTGATACACAATAATTGATTAGTGTATCTAAAAGGAAAAATCGTACCTTGTTGGACATGGGGCGGTCCATAATAATTTTACCGACATTCCAGTATCCTTCTTGGGTAATGCCCTGAAAAAGGCTGCATATCTACAAAATAAGGTAACTTCAAAATCCGTCCCCAAGACTTCATAAGAGTTATGGACATGGAGGATTCATAAACTTAAGAATGTTAAGATAAAGGGTTGTCCAACTTATTTGAAAAAGTTTCAAAATGATAAGCTTGGAACAAGATTTGACAAGTACAGATTTGTGAGACATCCTAAAGTAAGTTTAGGATATATGTTCTATGAAGAACGTGATTTTTGTAATTTATTTTGAATATTTATTGAACTAAATAAATATTTTGTTGGTTTATTTATTGAGTTAAATAAATATTTGATGGAATTATGGTAGATTAATTTAATTATATGTGTTACAATGATTAAATTAATGTGGAGAAATTTTATAATTCAAAGTGTGAATTTAATTGAGATTATTAAATCAAATGAATTGTTTAATAATTATAATATTATTCTAATTAATTTAAATATTAATTAGAGATGTAATTATTTGTCATAATTAATAAATGAGAATTTTAATTATATGATGATGCGATTTAATGTGTAATATCACCTTTTATTTAATTAAATTAAATGATATTATTTGATTAATTAAAGTGTGATAAATAAACTATATAATAAATAATTAAATTAAATTAAATGGAAAAGAAGTTAACTGAGTACCTAACCAAACATGCCCTTAAGAACATGGGAGCAATTAAGGCCTGATGCGCTTAACCGCTTTCCATGTTCCAACCGGTTAATTATTATACGTAGCTTATATCTATATATCAGGCTTCATTCATCTTATATCATATCAGAGAGAGTTCAGAGAAAAAGAGAGAGAGATTGAGAGAATTAATTAATTAAAGAGGTTTTTTAGAATCAAAGAAGGAGTTTCTAACAATCTTAACAAAGTAGCAAGAGTAAATTCTTCAACCCAAGCTTTTATTTTTACATTGTTGTATTTTCTCCATTAAAGCCAACTTGAGTTCTCTATAAATAATTTTTGTGACTAATGCATGAGATATGATTATGTATGTGTTAATAGATGTTTATAACATGTTTTATATCATTTATTCATGCTTTAGAGTAATCAAATTCATGTAATCATGTTGTAATTGAAGTTTCATAAGTTACAGAATATTAAAGTACGAATATGACTTATATATACAAAAATTCATGCTTTAATTGCATATTAAACTAAAAATTGATGATTGATTAGGATTATGCATGTTAAAACGAAGAGAACGAAATTTAAACGAACATATTCGATGTTATAACGAATCTGTAATGAATGATTTCTTGAAATTTTTCAAAACTATGAAAAATATCAAGAACATGAAAATTATGTGTTCTAATTTGATTGTTTATGTGATTCAAGTTGTTAAAAGCATGCTAAGAATGTTATTAAATGTTTCTGTTAAGTTTACAACTTATGGGTAACATTAAATTTTATGTTTGAGTATTATTTTGGTGTAAAATAACTCTTTTCCGTGTTCTTGGCAAACTTGTTAGGCCTCACTGCGACTTGATGCCACAGCGCCGATTTTGTGAAGAAATCGGGCGCTGCAGCGCCATGCCAGTGCTGGTTGACGTAGGCACGACGCCGCAGCGCTGGTTCTGTGAAGGAACCTAGCGTTGCAGCGCCATGCCAAGGGCTGACTGACATGGCACGGCGCTGCAGCGCCAGTTCTATGAAGGAACCCAGTGCTGCAGTGTGACACTCCCAAATTCAGGTACTTCAATTTTCACAAAATTTGGTGTTCACTGTACAAATATCACAAATATATCTACCCACAATAAATGCGAAAACATAATTAAATAGGAATTCTCCCCTTAAGGGGTTACAACATCTGAATAACTGAATCCCAGGTCATACTAACCTTAATACATCGAGTGCGGAATAAACAGAAACAAATAAGTCTTAAACATCACAACATAAGTTTTAAACAAATATTCTTAATAAAATAAAAAGTCTTCGTCACTTGTTGACTTTGCCCTTGCCTTTGCTAGTAGAAGGCTCGTCGGACCTTTTGTTCTTAACTGCAATATTATTATGCAAGAGTGAGCACAATTTCCCACAAGTATAACAATATAATAGTAATGATAACATGCAAATAAGTCAAAGAGTTTTGAATGGTAGAAAGTTCGGCTTTTGAATCAAGAATGAATAACAAGAATCAAAAGTACATCTGAGGGTCATAAGACCATGAACTATGTCCTAGGTTGTCAAGTATTTCTACTTTAAACCATTAACAGTCATTAGACTATATGGACTCTACTGCTCGTACTTAGGGGGATCAGCCCTTAGTACCATACTGTGCACAATATCTCAACGCTAAAGCGTAAATAATGCCCTATAAAAGTTTGTTCAACTCAATTTGACATCAGAGTCCGCACCAAAGAAAGTTTGGTTTGGATAAGCTCAATAACAGTTCTTGAATTTAGAACGTTCATCAACTATGGACTAGTCGAATCAATAAGGGTTCGCTAGCCTTACAAGGTTCAACGACAATTGATAATCAATTCAAATAATGAATCTCAAAAGGTATACAATCGAATAAGTATTGTATAACTGAAATCATGCTTTAAAAGACTTATAACATCTCATATGAAATCTTGACTTGAATAAACACGGATAAGAACTCGTTTGGTATAAGAACATAAGTTTAAGACTTGCTCGATGTAAAGAGTGCAATTAGAAAGCTTGCATACTGGTAATCGAGTTAGGGTAAGGAAACTTGCTTCACAATAGTAAATTAGGGATAGAATACTTACTCAATTTAAAGAATATAGTTAGGAAAACTTGCCTCGTGCACAAGCTACAATTACAATTACAATTCACTTTCTCAACGTCCTACACAGTACATTGTGTTTATAATATCGATTAGTTCCATTACCATTACGTTTAACTGTTGAACTTTTCACTTAAGTTCAACTAAACAACTTGGTTCACAAATCTTAACTTGTTAACTAACCACATAACGTGAATCTGAACCACAACATGTGTAAGACCCCAAATTTTATGAATAAAAATTAATTTTCTTTATATATTATTTTGAAATAGTAAGGTGTTGATTTGAAAAATGTGATAAGTTATAGGTGAAATGTGCAAAGTTTACAAAGTAAGCAAGTGGTTATAAAATATTCGTTGTGTCGGGGAATATTCGTTTGGTCGAGGAATATTCTTTTTTTCGGATAATATTCGTACGACGGCGCAGTCATTAATGGACCCCACAACGGAATGAATGTCGAATATAAAAAGCGACAGAAATAACCTTTTTATAAAAAAAACGGTAAAACTGTTACCGTTAGTACTGTTGAAATATCTGGTGGTTAAAATACAGTAATACGCGGTGTTGCACGGTAGCACACGGTATTGTACAGTATTTCGAATTATTGATTCTTATGTAAGAATGCACTTACTCAATTATTGTTACAGTAATTACTGTTCAATATTTTATATTATTCAATAATTGCATAATATTTTATTGGTTCAATATTTGCTACGTTGATATTTTATATCAATAAGTGCTACTTTGCTATTTTATATTATTGATTCAATAATTGTCATTGCACATTATTTCAAATTATCAAATCAATAATTCATATTATTTGAATAATATTATTAGATAGCATTATTGGCAATGTCTAAGGAAGTTCTGTCTAGGAAAGGGGTTGATTAATTGCGCGCCAGTAAGGAGAAATCCTTATCGGAAGGCCCCCTCTTTCCTGGGAACGACCTGATTGTCAATATTGTAGTTCTGTAATATTATTTGTGAATAATTAATTTTTGATATATATGATAAGGAAATATTTATTCAATGTAGATTTAAACGGAAAAATTTTTAACATGTGACATTTGTTGAAAGTTGGTATTTTATCTTGTCCGATAAAATAATTTATTCAAATATATTATTATAATATTACATTATAGTAGTATGATGTGATTATATAATAGTATGATTTTTATAATTTGAATGGTAACATTATTATAGTAAATTCATGGTATAAAAGTTAAACGAGGTGGAAGAGTGCAAATTAAATTTGAACTCTTATGATCAAACAATGATGTCATCAGAGCGATGAGGTAAGCAATGATGTCATCGGAGCGATGAGATAAGCAATGATGTCATAGATCGATGCTGTAAGCGATAATGTCATAAATTATGGCAAAAAGACTATTTTACCCTTACTCTGTCGAGCCTATAAATAGAAGCTCATTTCTTCATTATTTCTCACCAATTCACTAAAGCTATAGAGAGAGAAAGTATAGAGAGAATAAGAGAGAAAGAAGAAGAGTATTCTGCTATTACGCTAGTACAGTCTCTAAATTTTTAAGGTAATGGGTATTATTTCTTTCGTATTCATGAAGAGAGTTATTTTCTTTCAATATTCGTAAGGGTTGTTATTCCATTCTTTATTATTCTGTTGGAATAACCTGTCTACGCGGACTACCGCATGCATTGTGAAATCCTGTTCTTATTCTATTCTTTATTATTCTGTGGGAATAACTTGTCTACGCGGACTACCGCATGCCTGGTGAATAACCCTTCGTATTCAATTGTTATTAAATTATAAAAATAATCTGTTTGAGCGGACTACCGCCAGACAGGTGAAAATTCAATTACAGTTTCGTATATTGTTTCATTTCAGATTCCTAACTCTAAACTTACAACGGTAAGTATTGCTTCTATAATTCCTGAAATGATCAGATATTACTTGAGTTTTGCGCTTCATCTAATATTATTTCACTGGAATAATTGTCTGAACTTTCTTGTGAAATTTTTATCTTTTCATGTCGAGTTACTATTCACGAGTCACTATTCACAAGTTACTATTCACGAGTTACTATTCACGGGGTACTATTCATGAAAATTTTTTATTTCTTCCAAATCATCTTTGATTGGATCCAGGTTTTGATCTTCATTCTTGAACTCTGGATAAATTCTCTAATATTTGTCCTTTATCTCAATGGATCCGTTATTCGTATTATTTTTCATCATCCTCAATTCTAAATGGTGATATAACTGAATATCTTTGGCCTGTAGTGTAAAGATGAATAATTACGTGATGAATATCTTTGGCCTGTAGTGCAAAGATGAATGATTACGTGATGAATATTTTTGGCCCGTAGTGCAAAGATGGACAGGTGTTGAGATGAACATGACCAACTGATGATACAAATGAATATCTTTGGCCCGTAGTGCAAAGATGGATATTTGATTCAAGATATATATTATTTGATGTTACAGAGATAAAATATTGATGATGGACTTTTAAATCAAAGAAGATAATAGACATCATTCTCTACTTAACTCTTCTAATGAATTGTTATTTCTGCTGTGAATATTGATCTAAAACTTGTTGTCTATAATATTTTATCTGATTTATTGAAGACTAACGATAATTTATTTTTCATTATCTTAGTCATAATATTCTTTACTAGGCTAGTTGAGCTCACCCTTTTCTTCCATTGTTCTCTTCAGGAAATGAGAATATCGCGGGTACTAGTCGAGGAATTGAGTGATGGTCCGTGTTAGAGCTGTAGAAGTCCTCACTATTTTTTTTATTTAAAATAGTGTGATAATAAATGTAATGAGGACTTAGTTTGAATGTTAATATTTTTTACATGTCTGTATTGATACTCACAGTTGTGTGGTCGTATTTTGCACGACCGTGTGATATGAAAGCTTGTATTTGAATTTTTATTGAGTGTATTTGGCAACTCAAAATGGGTTGAGTATTGAACCTATTTTGGGGGCGTCACAGTTGGTATCAGAGCTTAGGGATATGATCTCTGGCGGAGATCTGGGAATAAGAACTAGGAGGGGAGAGACGAGTAAAACCTTCGCTAGTGTGTCTTACCTAAGCTTAATTGTTATTTAATTGGTCAGTTGGAATATAGGGTTAATATATGATATGTTAATTTATTTGATTAACCCTTGTTTTGTGGCAGTATTTGAGAATGGCAGCTGAAAATCTAAACAATGGAGTGAATGAGACCATTGAGACACCTTTAATCACCAATGAGGAGAACGTGCAACAGGAAGGCTATATTCCTCCTGTAAACAACCCTACAAAAGAAATGATAAATGACGGGACGTTTAGAAGCTTTTTGCAGTTCATGCAAAACCAGACGAGTGAGACTCGTGTTCATAATACTGGTGGAAATAACAACTCACGGCTTGTCACAGCCAAGCAGTTTAAAGAGTTGGGACCACCAGAGTTTCAGGGAAAGCCAGATCCAATTAAGGCAGAAAATTGGATTCAGCAAATTACCAAGATATTTGATGTCTTGGGATGCACGGAGGAACAGAAGGTTCCATTCGCCACGTTTATGTTCTGTGGAGAGGCAGATTACTGGTGGGAATCTGTGAAGCGTACCCAGCCTGCCGCACTCAAGATGTCTTGGGAGGAGTTCCAAAAACTGTTCAATGACAAGTACTTTCCAGAAAGTATTCGTCACATGAAAGAGGTAGAGTTTATCAGACTGGAATAGAACAACATGACTGTGTCCCAGTACGAGGCTAAGTTCGCGGAGTTATCCCGATTTGCACCTCATTTGGTGGAGAATGAGGAACGTATGACGCAGATGTTTCTGAGAGGTTTGAAACCCGAGATTCGTCAATACCTCATTTCTCACAAATTTTCTCTATATTTGGATATAGTGAACAGGGCCCAGTTATTAGAACGAGATAATGATTATGTTCAACCAAGGGACAACAACCAGGGTTATATCGGTGGCAGCAGTCATCGGAACAATGACAACTAGCGGGGAGAAAAATATCATGACAGAAGCGGTAACCACTCCGGTGGTAATCGTGGCCATGATAATAGAGGAAGCGAGTCGGGGGGAGATTTCAAAAAGAGAAGATTCAACAATAATAACGTGAAGACGTCGATAGCAGTATCAGCATCAACTATTTCTAGGGGAGGAGAATGACCACCGGTCGTATGCTATAAATGCGAGCAAGAAGGACAAATCAGTTCAAACTGCCCACAAAAATTCAAGGTATGTTATAACTGTGGAAAGGAAGGACATATAGCTAGAGAGTGTCCGGTTGCAAAACCAAGTCCAGCGGGGGTGGTGATTCCAAAGGCTGTCCCGGAAAAATCAAAGTCGGTGGTTCCTGAAAGAGCGTTTGTCGTGATTGCCCAAAACGCAAGAAACCCAAACGAATTTATCACAGGCTAGTTAATCGTACACTTTTGCGAAGTCTATACCTTATTAGATATCGGTGCTACCCATTCTTTTATTTCAACTGCTTGTGCTCAACGTTTGAACTTGACTTCTGAGAAATTAGACTTTGACTTATCTGTTGAAACTCCGTTGGGAGAAACCTTTGTTACATCTACAGTTTACAAATCTTGCTCGATTCAAATTGGTACCCTTACCCTACCTGTTGATCTTATATCTTTGAAAATACTTGCATTTGATGTGATTTTAGGAATTGACTGGTTGACCACTTATCATGCCAAAATTGATTATTTTCGTAAGGTTGTTAGTTTTCATATTCCTAACCAACCTATTGTACGAATTCAAACAACCAAATCACTAAAATCAATCAATGTTATTTCATGTCATAAAGCTATTCGTTTATTGAAAAACGGATGTCAAGCTTTCTTAGCCCATGTCACTGATCTAAACCAGAATATGTCAGGTTTGAATGATATTTCTGTTGTTAATGAGTTTCCTGATGTATTTCCCAAAGAACTTCCCGGTCTACCCCCGAAACGTGAAGTTGAATTCTTTATTGACCTTGAACCAGGTACGAAACCCATTTCTACAACCCCATATCGAATGGCTCCTATTGAACTTCAGGAGTTAAAGGTCCAACTACAGGAGTTGTTAGACATCGGTTTTATACGTCCTAGTACGTCTCCTTGGGGTGCTTATGTTTTATTCGTAAAGAAGAAAAACGATAGTATGCGACTATGTATTGACTATTGGGAGTTGAATCATGTCACCATCAGGAATAGGTATCCATTACTTCTCATTGATGACCTATTCGATCAGTTGCAAGGTGCGTATTTCTTCTCAAAGATCGATCTCTGTTTTGGATATCATCAGTTAAAGATTAGAACTGATGACATTTCAAAGACTGCCTTTAGAACTCGATACGCGCATTACGAATTTCTACTTATATCTTTCGTATTGACCAATGTCCATGCTGCGTTCATGGACATGATGAACCGAATATTTGAGAATATTTGGATCATTTCGTGGTTGTCATTATTGATGACATCCTAATTTACCCTGAAAGCCTCAAAAAAAATTTCACTGAGAACGAATTCAATATGCGACAACGACGTTGGTTGGAGCTGTTGAAAGATTACGACCCAACCATCCAATACCATCCTGGAAAAGCAAATGTGGTAGCTGAAGTGTTGAGTAGAAGATCATATGCGGGAACGAATGCGATGCTTTCAAGGCCTATTTTGTGTGATTTACAAAAGATGGAGATAGAGTTCAAGACTCCGGCCACGTGATGATGCCAAGTATACGCGTAGAACCAGCTTTGATTGATAAAGTTAAAGCTGCTCAAGCTACAGACCTGTAGCTGATGAATATGAAGAAGAAGATGCAAGAAGGTGCTATTTCAGAAGCAAGAATCGATGCAGAGGGAATACTTCGAGTCAAATCCAGACTTTGTGTTCTGAACGACTCTGATTTGAAGTATAGAATCATGATGGATGCACATAACACACCATTTGTAATCCACCCTAGAAGTACCAAAATGTATCGTGATCTTCGACATACATTTTGGTGGAGCAATATGAAGAGAGAGATCGCGGAGTTCATCTCGAGGTGTTTAACGTGTCAACGTGTCAAGGCAAAGTATCAAGAGCCATATGGTGTGAAGAGCCCCGAGCCTCTCGCTGGTGACTTCTTGTGTGGGATGAAACGAAGCCAGACTCTTCATAGGGGACGCTGTTTTTGTGCGATGGCAAACTAATAGGTACCATTGTGTGGTACTATGGTTGAAACATCATGAGAGTCACAGTTGGAATCGAAAAAATGACCTGGGAGTTAAAATCGAAAATGAAAGTGAGATATTCTCATCTCTTCGACATACCAGGTACGTATGTCAATTTCGAGGACGAAATTTCATAAGGAGGGGAGGTTGTAAGACCCCAAATTTTATGAATAAGATTTAATTTTCTTTATATATTATTTTGAAATAGTAAGGTGTTGATTTGATAAATGTGATAAGTTATAGGTGAAATGTGCAAAGTTTACAAAGTAAGCAAGTGGTTATAAAATATTCGTTGTGTCGGAGAATATTCGTTTGGTTGAGGAATATTCTTTTTGTCGGAGAATATTCGTACGACGGCGCAGTCATTGGTGGACCCCACAACGGAATGAATGTCAGATATAGAAAGAGACAAAAATAACCTTTTTATAAAAATAACGGTAAAACTGTTACCGTTAGTACTGTTGAAATACCCGGTGGTTAAAATACAGTAATACGCGGTGTTAAACGGTAGTACACGGTATTGCACAGTATTTCTAATTATTGATTCTTACGTAGGAAGGCACTTACTCAATTATTGTTACAGTAATTACTGGTCAATATTTTATATTATTCAATAATTGCATAATATTTTATTGGTTCAATATTTGCTACGTTGATATTTTATATCAATAAGTGCTACTTTGCTATTTTATATTATTGATTCAATAATTGTCATTGCACATTATTTCAAATTATCAAATCAATAATTCATATTATTTGAATAATATTATTAGATAGCATTATTGGCAATGTCTAAGGAAGTTCTGTCTAGGAAAGGGGTTGATTAATTGCGCGCCAGTAAGGAGAAATCCTTATCGGAAGGCCCCCTCTTTCCTGGGAACGACCTGATTGTCAATATTGTAGTTCTGTAATATTATTTGTGAATAATTAATTTTTGATATATATGATAAGGAAATATTTATTCAATGTGGATTTAAACGGAGAAATTTTTAACATGTGACATTTGTTGAAAGTTGATATTTTATCTTGTTCGATAAAATAATTCATTCAAATATATTATTATAATATTACATTATAGTAGTATGATGTGATTATATAATAGTATGATTTTTATAATTTGAATGGTAACATTATTATAGTAAATTCATGGTATAAAAGTTAAACGAGGTGGAAGAGTACAAATTAAATTTGAACTCTTATGATGCAAACAATGATGTCATCGAAGCGATGAGGTAAGCAATGATGTCATAGATCGATGATGTAAGCGATGATGTCATAAATTATGATAAAAAGACTATTTTACCCTTACTCTGCCGAGCCTATAAATAGAAGCTCATTTCTTCATTATTTCTCACCAATTCACTAAAGCTATAGAGAGAGAAAGTATAGAGAGAATAAGAGATAAAGAAGAAGAGTATTATGCTATTACGCTAGTACAGTCTCCAAATTTTTAAGGTAAGGGGTATTATTTCTTTCGTATTCATGAAGAGAGTTATTTTCTTTCAATACTCGTAAGGGTTGTTATCCATTCTTTATTATTCTGTTGGAATAACCTGTCTACGCGGACTACCGTATGCATGGTGAAATCCTGTTGTTATTCTATTCTTTATTATTCTGTGGGAATAACCTGTCTACGCGGACTACCGCATGCCTGATGAATAACCCTTCGTATTCAGTTGTTATTAAATTGTGGAAATAATTTGTCTAAACGGATTACCGCCAGACGGGTGAAAATTCAATTGCAGTTTCGTATATTGTTTCATTTCAGATTCCTAACTCTAAACTTACTATGGTAAGTATTGCTTCTATAATTCCTGAAATGATCAGATATTACTTGAGTTTTGCGCTTCATCTAATATTATTTCACAGTAATAATTGTCTGAACTTTCTTGTGAAATTTTTATCTTTTCATGTCGAGTTACTATTCATAGGGTACTATTCACGATAAAAAAATATTTTTTTTTCTTCCAAATCATCTTTGATTGGATCCAGGTTTTGATCTTCATTCTTGAACTCTGGATAAATTGTCTAATATTTGTCCTTTATCTCAATGGATCCGTTATTCGTATTATTTTTCATCATCCTCAGTTCTAAATGGTAATATAACTGAATATCTTTGGCCTGTAGTGCAAAGATGAATAATTACGTGATGAATATCTTTGGCCTGTAGTGCAAAGATGAATGATTACCTGATGAATATCTTTGGCCCGTAGTGCAAAGATGGACAGATGTTGAGATGAGCATGACCAACTGATGATACAAATGAATATCTTTGGCCCGTAGTGCAAAGATGGATATTTGATTCAAGATATATATTATTTGATGTTACAGAGATAAAATATTGATGATGGACTTTTAAATCAAAGAAGATAGTAGACATCATTCTCTACTTAACTCTTCTAATGAATTGTTATTTCCGCTGCGAATATTGATTTAAAATTTGTTGTCCATAATATTTTATCTGATTTATTGAAGGCTAACGATAATTTATTTTTTATTATCTTAGTCATAATATTCTTTACTGGGCTAGTTGAGCTCACCCTTTTCTTCCATTGTTCTCTTTGGGAAATGAGAATATCGCGGGTACTAGTCGGGGAATGGAGTGATGGTCCGTGTTAGAGCTGTAGAAGTCCTCACTATTTTTTTTATTTAAAATAGTGTGATAATAAATGTAATGAGGACTTAATTTGAATGTTAATATTTTCTACATGTCTGTATTGATACTCACAGTTGTGTGGTCGTATTTTGCACGACCGTGTGATATGAAAGCTTGTATTTGAATTTTTATTGAGTGTATTTGGCGACTCAAAATGGGTTGAGTATTGAACCTATTTTGGGGGCGTCACAACATGCATACCACATAATACGAACTCTTAAACGATCTTAATCAATCTTACGACAACAATATCCAAATTCACACATAACTTGTTAATATGAGACTTCAAATTGTCTTATATTTGTCAACAATATGTTATATTATTGTTTTATATACTTAACATGTCATCAAGTTCATTACATTCAGTTAATTTCTCATGTTAAGGCTTAAACACACAGAATAAATTTTTGGACAGCAAGGAAGCCCGCTAGGCGCGGGTATGAGCTAGGTAGGAGGCCCGCTGGGGCGGGTGTCTGCACTTTGAGGAACAGCAGTTCGCGAATTTCACAGTACGTAGCCCAAATAAATCCTAATTAAACTAACACGATGATTTTTTTAATGTTACCCATGAAGTATAAACTTCACTGAGACATCATACAATGATTCTAGCATGCTTTTAACACTTTAGATCACATAATCACTCAGATTAAAACACTTAAACTGACTGTTTTTGGTATTTTGCAAAGTTTTGAGATAATTCATGAAATTCAACGTTACAGATTCGTTATAACTCCAAATCTGTCCGTTTGAATTTCGTTTTGTTTGTTTAAACATGTATAATCATTCCCAGCTATCAATTTTAAGTTAAATAAACAATTAAAGCATGAAAAATTGTACATAAGGGCAATATTCATATTTTTCATACTCTGTAACATATAAAAGTTCAATTAAAGCATAATTATATGAAATTGATTGTTTTAAAACATACATAGATGATAGAAAACATGTTATGATCATATGTTAACATATATAGACACATATAATCAATAAGCATTGATAACTTTAGACACAGAGAACTCAAAATTATTTTTCATGGAGAAAACATAAGAACGTGAATTTAGAAGTTAAGACGAGGGATTACCTTTTTCTACTTGTTAAGATGATTCAAGGATGATGAAAATCTTCTCTACTTCTTCTTCAATTCACAATTCCCTCTCAATTTTCTCTCTTTTCTCTTTACTTTTCTCTCTGAAGTTCTCTGATATGAATATATGAAGAGACTGATATAAATATAATATATGTATAGTATAATACGTATTAGGAAGTTAACTGATGTTTAGTGGGTCGTCAGTTAATTCCCACCATGAATTAACTGCTTCCACTCACTAAGGCTTTGTTTGGTTAGCATACAAAAGGTTCCTTCCCATTTATTTTAATTAAAGTGTTTATTATATAGTTAATTTGTCACACTTTAATTAATCAAATAATTTTATTTAAATTCAATTAAATAAAATATAATAATCCACATTAAGTCACATTATCACATAATTAAAATTCTCATTTATTAATTATGTCAAATCGTTAAATCTTTAATTAATTATTAAATTAATTAGAATAACATTATGCTTATTATATAATTTATTTAATCGAATAAACTCAATTAAACCCACACTTGGAACTATAAAAATTCTTCACCTTAATTTAATCAATGTAACACATATAATTAAATTAATCTACCATAATTTCATCAAATAATTATTTAACTCAATAATTAAAACATCGATAACTCACTAAATAAATCATCAAATATTTATTTAATTTAATAAATATTTAAATTAAATTACAAAACTCTTGTTCGTCACATCTTTCTCCCCTTAAAAGGATTCTGTCCCCAGAATCACGGTTCAATTAAATTCGTCCCGTTACATGCAACGCCAGGCCAAGCAGCCGGCTGACGTAGGCTCAGCGCCGCAGCGCCGGTTCCCAGTGCAAACTGGGCGCTGCAATGCCAACCAGCAGAATGACCTAGAGAATTTTTATTTAAGAGTTCAAAGTTCATAAACGTATTTTTAAAGCCTAATGTAATGAACATGATGACATGTTAATCATATATTGAGATGTTAAACAGATTTAATAACTTGTCAATGATGTTTATGTAATTAATTGATAAGTTAAATACGTGATGTAAACTCGTTATTCATAAAGTCTAATAACGTGTTCAAGAACTGATGTTTGTGATTCGATGAGTGTAATCAGACTTAGAATTAATTGGTATTGTGAATGTAATGATATGTAGGATTAATTGAGGAACATGAATTATAATTATAGCTTGTGCACGAGACAAGTTTTCTATCCTTGATTCATTATCGTTATGCAAGTTCCTTAACTCTAAATTATTCATTGAGCATGTCCCAAACTTATGTTCTATATCAATCTAGTTCATATTCTTGCTTATTCAAGTTATGATTCTGAATGAGATATTATAATTCTTTTTAAAGTATTACTTCAGTTATACAATACTTATTCAATTGTATACCTTTGAGATTCATTGTTTGATTTAAGCATCATTTTATTGTTGAACCTTGAAAGACTATCAAACCCTTATTGATTCAACTAGTCCATAGTTGATGAGCGTTCTAAATTCTAGAACTGTTATTGAGTTTATCCAAATCAAACTTCCTTTGGTGCGGACTCTGATGTCAAACTGAGATGAACAACCCTTTTATAGGGGATTATTTACGCGTTAGTGTTGAGATGATGTGCACATACATGGTACTAAAGGCTGATCCCCCTAAGTACGAGAAGTAGAGTCCATATAGTCTTACGACTGTTAAAGGTTTAAAGTAGAAATACTTGATAACCTGGGACATAGTTCTTGGTCTTATAACCCTTAAATATACTTTTGATTCTTGTATTCATTTCTTGATCCAAAAGCTGAGCTTTCTATTATTCAGAACTCTTTGATTTCTCACATGTTATTATTACTGTTATATTATTATACTTGTGGGCAATCGTTTCTCACTCTTGCATAATAACATTGCAACTAAGATTGAAAGAACTGACGAGCCATCCACAAGTAAGAGAAAGGGCAAAGCTAACAAGTTATGAAGACTTGTTTGTTTTATTTAAGAATGTTTTGTTGAAGACTTATGATATTATGTTTAAGACTTATTTGTTTGTTTATGTTTCCGCATTGATGTTTAAGGTTAATGGACCTAGTATTTATTTATTCAGATGTTGTAACCCCTTACGGGGAGTATTTTCTATTTATTTATGAGTTTCATTTATTATGGGGTGATAGATGTGTTATTATTGGATAATGAAAACTAAATCCTATGGAATTGAAGTACCCGGATTTGGGGGTGCCGTAAGTTAGTATCAGAGCTGTAGGTTATGAACCTTAGGTGGGAGAAAACCTTAGGGTAGTAGCCTTTTTAAGAGATCGATAACACAGTGGTGATACAATCTTATCGAGTTCTAAGAAATGAATTCCTAAATTCATTGAAGATAATAAAAGACTTTATGTGCTTATGTGATTACTTATGTGCTCGCGAGTATCGATTAGCATCACGTAGTAACTAAGACTTAAAATTTTGATTGTTGGGATGTCAGATGATGAAGGATCCAGTCAGCCTAAGGAGGTGGTGCCCCGAGTGGCTAGAGAAGAGGAGCCCTAAGACATTCAAACAGTCTGGGAGCAGCTGGTTCGGAGAGAGCCATCTCTATTGATCATTGTTGTTGGTTAGGAGAATGAGCCAGTGTTTGATTCAGAGGAGGACTCTAAGGAGATAGAGGTTGAGGCTGAGGCTGAGGAGGAGGATGAGGACCCTGATGAGGTTCCACCAAACTCTATCAGTGCTGAGATGTACGATGAGCTATATGACCATAACATAGAGTTAGAGGATACTGTTCGAGAACTTAAGGAGTAGACAGTTGCACAACAGACTACTATAGAGCAGAAGGATGGCGAGATTGAGAATCTGGATATACGTCTCAGAGACGTGGAGTGGAAATTGGTTCATGCAGAGGGCAAAAATGAAGAGAACTCAGCTGAGATAGAGAATCTGAAGAATGACTTGCGAGAGGAGTTAACAAAGCGTGCTAGAGTAGAGGACACTTGGATGAAGGCTTCTCGACGTGCAGATCTTACCGATCGAGGACGACGATCGGGCGAAGAAGGCTAAGATTGAGAAGACGGACTACACGTTCCAGACAGTGATTGATAGAGCCCAGGATCGAGTGTTCTATTATCCAGTGCAGTTCGAGGACTTACCTTGGTATATTCTGGATCGTAGAACGATGTTCCGTATTATGGAAGAAGAGTGCAGAGAAAATGTTCGACTCCTTAGTGGGTTGTGATAGGAACAATATTAATTTTGTGAATATTTCATGGTAGTTAATAATGTAAATTCCAATGTGATTATAAACAACAGAATATGATGATGATTTAAATCCTGAAGATTCTTTATCTCTGGATAGTTGATGTAAATAGCAGTAATGCTATCTTGTTTTGTTTAAAATTTTTTGAATGAATAAAATATCAGAATTTATTTGAGATGATATGTGTTAAATGATAATCTTAAAATGTTTAAGTTAAGTCTTAAATATTTAGGAATTGAATAGCAATCTAATAAGCGTATATCTTAAACAAAAGATGCCACCAAGAAGAAGCCCAACTCATCAACCAGCTCAAGAAGGGTCAACTAATAACAATGACGCCAATGCCAATGCTAATCCTGTTCAGTAGTTGGTGAACTTGTTAACGGGAGCACTTGCTAATCAGCAGCAAGCTCCACCGAACACGTCGTTCAAGGACTTCAAAGCAGTGGGACCGCCAGAGTTCAAAGGATCCATGAACCCAATCGAAGCTCAGACGTGGGTAATGGAGATGGAGAAGGTATTTGATGTTGCGAGGGTCAACGACGACCAGAAGACTGCTTTCGCAACATTCATTCTGAAGGCGGAGGCCAGCTATTAGTGGCAAGAAAATAAGGTCCGGGGAGGACAGGTTGTGATCACCTGGGAGAGATTTAAGGAGATGTTTTTTGAAATGTACTTCCCGATGAGCTCACAGAACCAGATGGAGGTTCAGTTTTTGGAGCTAAAACAAGGTAATATGTCTGTGCCGGATTATGCTGCTAAGTTTAATGAGTTGGCTAGGTTCGCCACATATCAAGTAAATACCGATGAGAGGAAGGCTAGGAGGTTCGAACAAGGACTGAAGCCTTGGTTGTACAGCAAAGTGTCAATGTTCCAATTGAACACTTTTACGAGAGTGTTGGAGAAAGCAATCATCGCAGAAGGTGGAAGCGATGCTCTGACCAAGTACAATCAAGAGCTTAAGAAGAAGAAGAGTGAATGCGAGAATAACAAGGCTAGTGGCAGCAATACTGGGGGCGATAACAGTCAGAAAAGAAGGTGGAATGACAGCACATCGACTGGGAATCAGCAAGGGAGTCAGAAGAAGAGGGTGGAGGCTTGTCCGACCTGCGGGAAGAATCACCTGGGGGTCTGTATGAAGGGAAAGAGGGTTTGCTACAATTGTGATTAGGAAGGCCACATAGCCCCAAATTGCCCTAACCCTAAGAAGGGTGCTTGTTTCACGTGTGGGTCAAAGGACCATCTGGCAAGGGATTGCCCCAAGAATGTGTCAGGAGGGGCATGAGCAAGTGGAAACAGAGGAACCAGTGGTGGTAACGCTCTGACTATTACGGGATTAACGCCAACCAACCGTCCTACAACCATGACTTTTAACATGACCGTGCAAGATGTTGTGCAGTCACGTGATGTGGTGTCAGGTATCATTCTGATCAATAATGTTAATGCATATGTGTTATTTGATTCGGGTGCTACTTGCTCATTTATATCCAATGACTTTGCTAAGAATCGAGAATTGCCTAAGGACGAGTTAGAATACCCTATGAACATAGAAATTGCGAATAAGGAAGTGATTCCTGTTAAGTTTGTCCACAAGAACTGTAGGGTGGACATTAAGGGTAATGTGATGAACGTAAATCTTATCCAGATTAAACTTGGGGAATTTGATGTTATTTTGGGGATGGATTGGCTATTCAATTATGGGGCGATAATTGATTGCCAAAAGAAGTGTATTAACCTTATGACTCCATCAAAGGTTGTATTTTATGGTAGAAAATCACCTAGATAAGCGAGTTGTCTGACGATGATGCAGGCCAAGAAGTTGTTGAGACAAGGTTGTGTAGGGTATTTAGCCTACATAGTCGATTGTCGCAAAGAGAGTCCGAAGTTAGAGGAGATACCTGTCATGAGAGACTTTGTGGACGTATTTTTGGATGATTTTCCAGGACTTCTTCCAGATAGAGAAGTAGAGTTCGTGATCGATTTGGCGCCAGGAACTGCTCCAATATCCAAGGCCCCGTACCGTATGGCTCCGGTGGAGATGAAAGAATTGATGGTGCAGCTGCAAGAGCTTTTGGACAAGAAGTATATTCAGCCGAGCGTATCACCGTGGGGAGCGCCGGTGTTGTTTGTAAAGAAGAATGATGGGACGATGTGGCTCTGTATTGACTACAGAGAGTTAAACAAGGTCATAATTAAGAATAAGTATCCGTTGCCTAGGATCGACGACTTGTTTGACCAGTTGAATGGAGCGAGATACTTCTAGAAGATAAACTTGAGAAGTGGTTACCATCAATTGAAGGTGAGGAAATAAGATGTTCCGAAGACAGCGTTCAGGACTAGTTATGGTCACTACGAGTTCCTGGTGATGTCATTTGGTCTAACAAATGCTCCTGCAGCATTTATGGACCTAATGAACAGGGTGTTCAAACTATTTTTGAACAAATTTGTGGTGGTGTTCATCGACGATATTCTGGTATATTCTAAGACCACGGAGGAACACATAGAGTATCTAAAGGTGACATTAGAGGCATTGAGAAGAGAGAAGTTGTATGCCAAGTTTTTGAAATACAAATTCTGGATAGAGAAGGTGCAATTTCTTGGACATGTAATTTATAAGGACATAATTTTAGTAGATCCCTCGAAGGTCGAAGCTGTGATGAACTGGGATCAGCCGAAGCCACCGTCGAAAGTGAGATATTTTCTTGGATTGTCACGATATTACAGAAGATTCACTCAGGACTTTTCCAAAATCGTGACTCCGTTGACAAATTTAACTAGGAAATCGGTGAAATTCGTTTGGACGGAGAAGTGTGAAGAAAGCTTCCAAGAGCTGAAGAAGAGGTTGAGTACGACACCTGGTTATCTCTTCAGGATAGCACATGAAATTTTGTGGTGTATAGTGATGTGCCGCATAAAGGACTAGGCTGTGTGCTTCTGCAAGACGACAATGTCATTGCGTATGCGTCACGCCAATTGAAGGATTATGAGAAGGGGTATCCGACCCATGATTTAGAACTGGCTGCGGTAATGTTTGCTTTGAAGATCTGGAGACACTATCTCTACGGGGGGAAGTGTGAAATATATATACAGCCCATAAGAGTGAAATATATTTTTACACAGAAGGATTTGAACATGCGCCAGAGGAGATGGTTGGAATTAATAAAGGACTATGACTGTGAGATCTTATACCATTCGGGTATAGCGAATGTGGTTGCAGACGCCTTAAGCAGAAAGGGTCAAGAGAAATTGATGTTGTTTACTGCCTAGGAGGAACTAATTTCAGCGATAGAGAAACTGGAATTGGAGGTGAGATATCCAATGGAGTCTGACGAGAAACTGTTCCGGCTAGGAACTGGTACCACTGTGACGCCCCCAAATCCGGGTTCCTCTCTTTCCTCGGATCCGGTGCAGTCACGATACTACTATCGTCGAACTATTACATCTTTTAATCATTAGTAAAAGAATACAACTTTGCTTATTACAATTTAGAATATAAATTCTATTTATATCTAAGATCTCGTCTTTACATCATATTCGATGTTACTAAAATGCGGAATAATTTAAACTTTTTCAATCCTCTTGAATAAAATCTTCTTATTGATTTCATAACTTTGAATCAATTACAAATTCCTGAATCAACTTTATAATGTGATTCATTCGATTTGAGTTATCGTATAATGTTTACAACTCGACTTGATATCCTCTATGTATCAACTAATACATCTTTACAGTACGACAAGTTTTAAACAACGTAAGTATATATCAAGCACACTCCTAGAACCTAAACGTGGTTTAAGTAATAATCTAAACAGTATTCTTCATTGCGATACTATCTATCTTTATCAATCAAGAAGCACGAAGTCTTTATCGTAAGTCCTTAACCTGCAAAAATGGTTATTTACAAGAGTGAGCTCGACAGCTCAGCAATTCTAACAGTTTTCATGCATCACATAGCATATAACATCTTACTCAGTTCATGCATTTATAAACAATTAATATTTACTACGCATGTTACTTCTCACATAACAAGCATATCATCAAATATCAACTTTCAATCTCATTTATATCTCTTATACAGTTCATATATAAGTTCACATTATCACAGCATAATATAATTCAACTAACAGTTATTGAATTCATATATCAAATAGGAACTGAAAGACTTGCCTGATGCGTAGTTTAACAACTACGACTTAACTGCTTAGGAATATCTGCACTTCGTGTAATCCTAAACAGTTATATTAATCATAGAGATCACACTCATTAGTTATATACATCCATATATCCTTAATATAATAATAAGTATTATATTGTTTTCCATCTTGGTTCTTAGAACCTTCGTCTCACATTCTTATCATATTCTTAGAATAACTATATAAGTATACGTATACTTTAACCATACATACTTAATACCAACATCGACACACTTAACTATCTAACTGTTCGACACATATTTAAAACTTATGAATATATAATCACACCATCCTTGCGTTTTGCAAAACTTTAGGAAAATTTATCCATTCCGATTTTAATATCACCATTACGTTGATAAACACTCATGTCATTAGTTAGACTCTGTTTTATAACTTATGATAACAATGTAAGCCTATCACAAGGTTCATACCACATTTAAAACAGTCAGGCAAACTTGCCCTGTGGCGCAGCTGTGCCACATTTAGACCTGGGAGGGGCGCAGCTACGCAGCTCCCTGTCCAGACCAAATTTGGCTTTTTGGCCTCTGATTCTACTTTGGTTCTCTAGCATGCATAGGTATTACACATAACATGCTAAACGTCCTTCAATACACATGCTCACATACATTCATCATATATGCATATCTAGCATCCTTTGTTGCTTTAAAAATATATCTAGTTCATGCTTAGCTAATTTTCGTAGTATTTATCACGGTGTGTGCACATACATGACATCTAAGTGATGTTAAAATCACTAGCATGTATGCTCAAAATGTCAGAACACTAATACACTATGATCATGCAACTTAGTTTGCAAAAAAAGTCCAAGTTTTGCTTTTGAAATCATTTTCAATTTAAACAATATGTTCTAGTGTATGCTCAATACCTTAGACTCGCATATCATGCATATCTAAACCATATATCATGTTCAAAAAGGTCAGAATATAAACATGGTATGTATATGTCAAAGTTCATTTCAAAACTTCTACTTTCTTTAGTAAACGCTCACTAATAAGGTTAAACACGTTCATGCTTCATCATGAAACATATATACACCGGCTAACCTGATCTTCATGCATATCTAGACCGTACAAATGCACTTACAAGGTCATAACACACATGATACACATATATCAAAGTTCATATCGAAACTATAAGTTTCATTTTTAAAACATACATTTTCCTTCAATAACATATACTAACATGGTTATACATGCTTATGTCATATCAAAGTATACATATATGCATGTTATTTATGTCCACATGCTTGCCTAATGAGATAACATATACTAGCACATGTCAGCAACTTAATCAGAAAACAAAATTAAGAACAAGGCCTGGCGCAGCTGCGCAGGTGTCGGCAAGAGAAAGAAACTGCATTGCTTCGGCAGTTTATCAACCCAAATCAAGATTTCTTTACCAATTCAATTTCATAGTAGCTACATTACAGTTTTATCATGCTTACTAACTTCAATAACACTTAACAAACATAATCCCAATCAACTTAACATCTTGTCTAGCAAAATTAAGAAGTTGACATTGAAGGACAAGAATGTAAGAAAATCAAGAACTATACCTCTTCAATATGAACTTGCTGCTAAATCAAACCTCTCCCTCTACTGATATATGTATATTGCTCTCACTCAATACTTAAGTAAAAATCTCAGCAAATGAAAAGAGAGGAGAAGAGCTTGCATTTATAGGACAATTAATACACAGGCAAAGTCATTGTTCTTCAAATTAAACCAACGTGAATAAGAATTGCATGTTGGTTATGAAAGAGTTGGTAGATAGTTGGTGAATGAAATCATGACAACCACCCCCCATTGAATCATTGCTAGCCTAAGTTTGCTGAGTTTGAGGTTATAGAGAGTAGCCATGTGGTGTTCACGTGAAGGAGAAGAAGAGGAGTGACTCTAATATTGGGATAACCAAATGAATCTCAGCAACTTTGAACATGTAATACAACACTTGGTTTATATATACATTCCATATACATTTAAGTTGTACACATTCCATTTCATATAACTTAAGTTATAATTTAATGTGTCACAATGTAGTCCCGATAAACAATTACTATTACCAAGTAGTAAAATTAATTGCACATATATAGTCCATGTACATTTTATTAATATCGGATATAATTTTATCAGATATTACCATATTACATCATCTCCTTTATTATTACAATCAACAATTGCTTACAATATATTCATGATATATTATTTTAATGTATACTCACATACCTATTGTCACATAAGCATCATGTAGCTTATATATTTTAATCAATCTTAATATATGGTTTCTATGTGTAGTATAATCACATTGCACTATAGTTTATGTATATAATATAGTCACATTAATGTTGCACTACACTTTATATAACATATGCGTAACTACTATATGTTATACTCTTAATAATCACATCCTTTGCACATATCAACTAGTTGAGTAATTATAATCATATTAATAATCTACTCGTTTATATATTATTATACGATAACTAATCACATTACTCGATAGTTTAATAAATACAAATCTTATTATATTATAAACCATTTTCTTATTATTATACTATTACTTGCAATAATAATAAATCAACAGACCATTATTATATCAATTAACAATTAATATAGATTAATTGTTTAATTAATAATTCCTCCATTCTTGAATTAATTAATTCATCATCGAATCTATTATCGTGCCACACAAGGCATTTCACACAAGCTTACATCGAGCTTATTATCATTTTCAACACTTATTTATTTTCACCAAACTTATTATTCTTTTAATATAATATTTGTGTGACTCAAGCACTTAAATGCTAAATTATCTCAATTAATTATACTTATAATAAGTATAACCTTTACGCATATAATAATTAATATTTACTCTATTAATTATTCAAATAATAATATTCACGATCAAATAATAACTTAAGTTATTTAATATATTAAAATAACTTAGTTTCCTTTCATTAATTAAACTCCCTTGTAAATACATTTAAAATTATGTACTTAGCCATATCATAACATATTATATTTTCTCCAAATAAGCACATTCATTATTAGAAAATAATTTACTTATTGTCTCAAGATATTATAATTAATATAATATCTATTAGAAATAATCACATGTACGGCACATGTACATTATATATAAAAAATAGGTAATAAGTTTATTTTCTATTATAATAATTTGTTTCTATCAATTTATTTACATTTAGGAAACATGTAATATATCTATCATATTAATCAATCATACCTTATACAAAATATATAAGGTAATATTACTATTCAAAAATAACATTTTCTCCTTTTATTAAAATAATTCAATATTAAAAATTATTTTAACATCCTTTATATAATAACTATTTCTCTTTCTTTTCTATAAATTGTTCCCCAAAATAATTTCTTCAAATATTAAATTTTCATTTAAAATATAATGATTTACATCTCCCTTTAATAATGTATATATACTTATTAACGCTATTCGCACGTCAAACTTTCTCACATATTACCACTCTAAGTAATACATATAAAAAGTATCAACTATAATTACATATTCAACACACATATTAATTCACTCCTTTACTTAAGTAAATTAAACACTGTACTATATCATCATAGTTAATTAAGGTTCAATACTCACATTATATTATTTCCTAATATAACTCCCAACTTAAATTAACTAATATTTATTCTTATTAGTTAATTTCTTAACTAACTTATGCTTCACTATCCAAACCTATTCATGGATAGCTTAAGTGCTAATAATAACCTATATTATAAACATACTAGTTATTAGTACACATACACAAGAATATGGTGATTATACATTAAGGATATTTAATGTTATCAACTTACTATGATAAAATAATTCTATAAATTATTTAATATCGATAAGAAATCTCATCCACTTCCTTTATCTCAACTGAATTGTCTCTATGATAAATAACAATATATATTTATTAATCACATATTATATAGTTCATATAACCCTATGTAACACAATACTACATAACTTATATCACATAGATGTTCTCATTCGAACCCATCTCACACTTTAAGAATTTTATTTATTAAATCCTTATTTAATAATTTTTGAAAATTCGGGTTCTTACAACCACTTTACTGGATAAGGTTAAGGAAGCACAACTTCAGGATGAAGAATGTGAGAAGATCAGGAAGAGGATATTTGAAGGGGATGAACGCAAATTTAAAGTGGACAATGAAGGACTGTTAAGATTCGAGAGCAGAAGTTGGGTACCGCCAGTGCCAGAGATTAAAGTGGGAATTTTGAGCGAGGCACATAGTTCGCGGTATTCGATTCACCCAGAAAGTACGAAGATGTACCAGGATCTCTGACAACATTTTTGGTGGTCGAATATAAAACAAGACGTTGTCGATTGTGTGGCCAAGTGTCTGACATGTCAGAAAGTGAAAGCAGAACATCAGAGACCGAGTGGATTGCTACAACCGTTAGAAATCCTAGAATGGAAATGGGAACATATCACAATGGATTTTGTAGTAGGTCTTCTGACGACTCAGAAAGGTTTCGACGTAGTATGGGTTATCGTAGATCGATTGACGAAATCAGCGCACTTCTTACCGATCAAGATCAGATTCAACTTAGACCAGTTGACAAAGTTGTATGTGAAGGAGATTGTTTCAAGGCACGGAGTTCCAGTGTCAATATTTTTCGATCGAGATTCACGTTTCACAACAAACTTCTGGAAGCGACTACAGGAATGCATGGGGACGCAATTAAGAATGAGTAGGACATATCACCCTCAGACAGACGGGCAGAGTGAAAGAACGATCCAAACATTGGAAGATATGTTGAGAGCATGCATCATGGATTTCAAAGGAAATTGGGATGATCACTTACCTTTAATAGAATTTGCCTATAATAACAGTTACCACACAAGTATTGGCATGCCGCCTTACGAAGCCTTATACGGCGGAAAGTGCAGAACTGCATTATGCTGGGATGAAGTTGGCGAAAGACAATTGCTAGGACCAAAATTGGTACATTAGACAGCCGAGATCGTCAAGGTGATCCGTACAAGATTGGTAGCTGCTCAGGATAGGCATAAGAAATACGCCGATCCACACCGCAAGAATATAGAATTTGAATCGAGTAACTTTGTTTTCCTGAAAGTGTCTCCCTGGAAGGGAAAGATCATATTCGACAAGAAAAGGAAATTGAGCCCAAGGTTCATTGAACCCTTTGAGGTGCTGCGAAGAATTGAAGAAGTTGCGTATGAGGTAGCCTTACCTCCGGCGTTAGAGCACATCCACAACGTTTTCCATGTTTCAGTATTACGACCATATAAACCCGATTACAAACATGTTATAGAATATGAACCCCTGCAATTTGAGAAAGATTTATCCTATAAAGAAGTTCCTGTTCAGATAGTTGACAGGAAAGGCCAAGTTCTCAGTTGTTAAGGTAATTTGGAGGAACTACAACGCTGAAGAAGCTACGTGGGAACTCAAAGACCAGATGATGAAAACTTACCCACATTTATTTGCATAATCTATGTGTAAGCGATTCTGGGGACATAATCTTTGTAGAGGGGGAGAATGTAACGGGACGAATTAATTGAATAGTGATTATGAGGACATAATCCTTTTAAGGGGGGAAAGATGTAGCGAACGTGATTTCTGTAATTTATTTTGAATATTTCTTGAATTAAATAAATATTTTGTTGATTTATTTATTGAGTTAAATAAATATTTTATGGAATTGTGGTAGATTAATTTAATTATATGTGTTACATTGATTAAATTAATGTGGAGAAATTTTATAGTTCAAAGTGTGAATTTAATTGAGATTGTTAAATCAAATGAATTATTAAATAATTATAATGTTATTCTAATTAATTTAAATATTAATTAGAGATGTAATGATTTGTCATAATTAATAAATGAGAATTTTAATTATGTGATGATGTGATTTAATGTGTAATATCACCTTTTATTTAATTAAATTAAATAAAATTATTTGATTAATTAAGGTGTGATAAATAAACTATATAATAAACATTTTAATTAAATTAAATGGAAAATGAGTTAATTGCGTACCTAACCAAACATGCCCTTAAGAACATGGGAGCAGCTTAGGCCTGATGCGCTTAACCGCTTCCCATGCTCCAACCGATTAATTATTATACGTAGCTTATATCTATATATCAGGGTTCATTTGTGACAACCCGAGAATTTATAAGATTAATAAAAAAATTAAATGATTAAATAAAGGTTATAATAATATGACCTAAACTGGGAATAGAGTTATGGATTTAAATTTTTTTGTGAAAGACTAATATAATTGTGTGATTTTATGTGTGTACAATATGTGGTTAAGGGTTACATATGAATCAGATAAAGGGTAATATAGGAAAACCCTAATGTTATATTAAGAACTTTAATATTCAGATAAAAAATCCTAACTATTGGTTTGAAACCCTCGTTTAGTTGATGAAAACCCTAACCCTAATTAGGAATAGGAATTTGATAGTTAATACATTTATTATAATTGTATATATGATTGTGTGTTTGTATAGTAAGGTATTAATGATCAAATGTTGATCAGATAAGGTATAACCTTAGTAAACCCTAATGGTAGATTAAAAATCCTAATATGCAATTAGAAACCCTAATTCCAACTTTGAAAACCCTAAACCCTAATTTATAAACCCTAATGGTGATTAGCAAACTCTAATATTATTAATCAAACCCTAAGGGTTAATTTTTTTAAGGAAAATATAGAAAATGACCGAACTACACTTAACATTGTGTGAAAAATTATTAGAATACCCTTTTGGAGGCGAAATGACCGAACTACCCTTAAAATTGTGTGGGAAATTATTAGAATACCCTTTTGGAGGCGAAATGACCAAATTATCCTTAAAATTATATGTGAAATGACCAAAATACCCTCTAATCCATGCGAACTTAAATCAACCAATCAGAGAAGAGATGATGCAAGCATGTTACAAGCATGACATCATCCTTAAAGAAACACAGATGATGCAAACATGCCATCAGCATTAAAGAAACACAAAAGATGATGTCATTATGATGATGTCATTATGATGTCACCGAGGGAATAAAGTACAATTAATGAGGTACTAAAGTGTAATTAACTAGGGTACCAAACTGTTATAAGCCGGGGGCAAACTGTAAAAAGCCGAGCCCCTAACGTGCAATTATTGAAACTATATTTTCCTATAAATAGGAGCCATTTCTCTTCGTTTTTTTCAAAACCAAAAATATGGTTAGAGAGAGAGAGGAGAATTTCGGTAGAGAGAGAGGAAAGTTTTTGGTGAGTTTCAAGATTTCAAAGGATAAGTTAAAGCTTGCAACTCCAAGAGATATTTACTCTTGTGGTTATTATGTTCATTATTCTTTATATATTTAGTAAAAAATATACTTTTATAAGCAGTTATAATGTCCGATTTATTTCTCTTATAAAGTAGAAAATATACTTTTATAAGTAGTTGCTATGTCTGATTTTCTTCAAGTATTTAGTAAGAATACTCATGTTATAAGCAGTTATAATGCTAAAATTATCTCAAATAGAATAGTAGAATATTCATTTTATAAAGCAGTTATAATGCTCAATTTATTGCAAATATAGTACACGAATATTCATTTTTACAAGCATTTATAATGCTCAATTTATTTAAATATTAATGATATTAAATTTATTTAATAATTGTATTAAATAAATTACTTAAAAATGATTTTAATATTTTAAAAATCATTTAAAATGATATTAAAGTATTAGAAAATATTTTAAGTTATATTGAATAACTTTTAATATTTTGGGATGGAATTTCATTAATAAATTAATATTAATGATAATAAATTTATTTATTAATTATATTAAATAAATTATGTAAAAATAGTTTTAATGTTTTAAAATTCATTTAAAAGTGTTATTAAGGTATTAAAAATACTCTGAGTTATAATAAATAACTTTTAATATTGTGACATGTACTTCATTAATATGTGAACTTAATTAAATATTAATGATAATAGAATTATTTGGTATTTAAATCATTTAAAAATGATATTAATGATTAAAAAATCATTATAAATGATAATAATTATCTGAAAAATGTTATGACTGATAAGTAAATTATCTAAAATAATATTGAAGCATTTAAGCAGAGTTTTATTTAAAATAGACTCAATAATTATCTGATAAGGCAATCGGGACGTCGGAATAGTATCAAAATCAAATCGGACTGAAATAGTTTGACTTGATACCGGGTCTTATGTGTTTTAGTGACTGTTAGGGATATGTGATAAGTGTTTAAGTTATACTATGACTGTATTTAGCAGTGATATATGTTATGATATTATTCTAATTGAGAGATCGATATTATTAATCATAGGTCTTTCAACTGAAACTTAATTAGATTGTGTAGCAGTAATCGACGGTACAAGCAAGTTCCTGAACTATACTTTTTTTAAGCAAGTTCCTATACTCTTTTATTGAGAAATTTTCCTAACTCAAACTCGAGTTGTTATTGTAAAGCATGTCCGTGGTTAATCGTTGTTGATTACACCACATCTTTGATTATTGATTCGAACGTTGTGTATGTTTCATATGTTCATCAAGTATGAAAGGCTGATCACCTTCTTTACCATTTGGTTCAGTTAAATTTGTTCATGTTTATTATTGGCCATTCATCATTATTGTCTCAGTCATTCAGTTTTATAAATTGATTCATGTTCTTTCACAATTATTACATTGTTGAAAGTTTGTTAGCTTATTATTCTTTTTCATCATGATATATCTTCATTTGAACTTAAACTTGTTGGGCAAACTTGTTGCTCACCCTTGCTATATCATGATAAAACTTTCAGATTAAGACGAAACTTCGGATACAGGCAAAGTCAAAAGACAAATTGCAGAATTAGATTGTGTTGCAGTTAAAATTGTAATAGTATTGGTGGCAAATGACATTGTAAGTCATGTAGAATATGAATATGTGTATTAAGTTAAGGTTACCGACATTGGGATTATGTTGTAAAAGTTATTGTATAAATAATTTATGTTTATATCTTCCGCAATAGTTATAGAAATGATGTATCGTAACGTACCAGGTCCGAGGTTCTGATGTGACGAATGAGATTTTTATAATTTAATTTGAATATTTATTGAATTAAATAAATATTTTCGATGATTTAATTATTGAGTTAAATAATTAATTGATAAATTTGTGGTAGATTAATTTAATTATATGTGTTACATTGATTAAATTAATGTGGAAAATTTTTATATTCAAAGTATGTATTTAATTGAGCTTATTTGATTAAACGAACTAATTAATAAGCATAATGTTATTCTAATTAATTTAATAATTAATTAGAGATTTAAAGATTTTACATAATTAATTAATGTGAATTTTAATTATGTGAATTAATGTGAAATTATTATATTTTATTTAACTGATTTAAATAAGGTTATTTGGGTTATAAAGGTGTGACATCATTAAACAATATAATAACATTTAATTAAGTTAAATGGAAAGGAGGAATAAAGGCACTACAAAAAATGGACATTTGGCAACGATTTTGCGAGTAACGACTTATAAATTCATTGCCAAAAATGCATGTTTAGCAATGACATTTGTCATTCGTTGCAGTTTGTGAAAGACTTTCATTTTTGGTAACGAAATTCATAGGTCGTTGCAAAATTTAGTTGCCAAATCGTTGGCGGAAAAAAAAACCCTTCGCCTATTTACTTTTTTGTTGCCGATGAGATTTCTCCTCATCTTCGACAACGAAAATTTTTTTGTTGCTATATTTCGTTGCCTAATATGGGCCACATTCATTGTCAATAATTTTTATTTCGTTGCGTATTTTATACATTTTTTTTGCAACAACTAGTAAATTGTTGCCCAAAATTAAGATAAATCCAATACACACGTTTCGGCCACTCTTTTTTCACATTTTTGTATTGATGATCAAGTTTTTAATTAGCATTTTTGTTATTTTGTTCCAAAACATGTGACATACTACTTTTGAAGATTATATAATCTGCAAGATTATTTATTCATATATAATTTGAGCAAGGTTCCATTGCTTCTAATAAAGACATTTATGAATATGAATATTTGATCTTAATTGGATTTAACTTGCTCTCAAAATTCCAGTCACCATATGCTCATATCATAAAAACGATCTTTTACTTTTCTTTGTTTTCTTTGTTTTTTCATTTTTTTTTCATTTTTTAGTAGAGATAGTTGTGTTACCGCTAATTACTTGAAATTCTCTTATTCGTGAAAGAATTCTTCATTGTTTGTGTCACATGAACTTGCTTATAACTCTTTTTAAGTACATGAAAATGATTTCCAATTAGTTTTTATAATTTATCTATCTGTTATTGGTGTTGTATTTTCTATTTAATTTTCAAGAAGAACAAGTAAAAATGAAACATGTTGTTGCATTCGATGCTGGTATAGTCATTCTCTTGAAGCTATTCTTGTTATAGATTTATTGTCTTGAAATGTTGATGGATAACATTTCGTGAAACCAGGCTTGAAATTATAGCTACATTGTATTGTTATTTTAATCAATGAGATAATTTCAAACACGCATTGAATGCGCTCTATGATGCTATGAAAACTTTTAGAACTGAGAAAACTATATTACTATTTGAAATAAAGCTAAAAGAACTTCTTCAATGTATCCAACATACCTGATTCATTCTCAAACATTATATTAAAAGAGTTGTTTGGCCAACTAATATTTTGCCTGAAACAAGTTAAGGACTGTAACAATAACAAAGCACCAACTACAATAATAAATTAACTAAATTTTAACTTTCCATCATATTTAACCAAAATAAGAAAATCAGAATCCAAATATCATCCATTGTACTTTAAATTAAAAATTTACCAATTCTAACATAAAGTTCAACATTAATATCCATGTTTTTGTAGTGTCCACAACAAAAGTTCAACAATTTTGAATGTCCATAAATAATGATCAAGAGTTGTTTTCAGCTCTTTCTTTCCCTGAGCACTACAAGACAATAGGGCTATGGCGATAGTATGGGCCCGACGGGATAGAATCGAAAATCGTCGTCATAGGATATGCTAACAGTACCCCACCGTAGCCGATAGTGTCGTGGCTAGACCTATGTCGACGTTATGATACCCCTATACCGACAAGTCTACTATCGCCATATAATTTTCCTCACTAAGCGTTAGAATGCAAATGTCGATGCTCTCGTTCGGCATAGAGATAATAACATCTGGTGTTTATAAAACTATAGCGACAGTGTTACCGTTGGCATAAATATAATAACACCATTGTTTATACACCTATGGCGACCACAATACCGTCGACAAACCTTTATTTTCAAAAAAAAAATTAACTTTTTTTTTGCTAAATTTAAATTGTATTAAAGAAAAGTTAAATGTACAAAGAACATGGAGCATACCCCCATACCAGTATACCATGACCATCATAAGACAGGCCCTATGATGGCAATAGTAAACCATAAGCCGATTAAGAAGGCAACAAGGCAAAGATACAATAAGAAGAGCAAAAGGCTAGAACATTAATTAAAGCCCCAAAACATAGGAAATAAAAAAACAGACCCAAAAGAACCACAACAGCAGCAAAATAAGCCAGCAGCAGTAGCAGACCCCAACCTCCAGCAGATTACAACCATCAGAAAAGTAACAGGACCATCTAGCCAATAGGAGCAGAAGCATAACCTCACAGTATACCTTGCTGCAAACAGAAAATGTAAAGAGGGAAATTTTTTAACTGATACTAAATAAACTATATCTTCTTTGTTGTAGACTCCATGAAGACAAACTTAAAGGCGTGTGTCACTCAAAATATATACACTATGATTACTGAAAAGTGGCTCTTTAGACTCTTATTGTAAAACTTACAGAGGGAGTAATAATTTTTCATCAGATTGTAATGCAACAGATTGTAGTTAAGCAGTTTATTCATTAGTTAACAAGAAAACAAGTTGGTGGCTAGATTTTAAACATGTTGAGTTGTAGGAAAGTGACTTCACTGTACAGACATTGAAATTCCCATTATCCCACTTAATTGAACCACCTCTTTATCCCTTTTAATCTATTAACAAATACTGGTACCAAATCCTTGAAGATGGGGGTCCATAAAGCCTATTAATCAAATTAATAGAACAAACCATCAATTACAATGTTAAAAAAGAGAAAATTAAGACAAGTAATGGGATTTTAAAGCAAGGATTTTTATCAAGTCTGTAATTAACAACAATTTCATTTTCTCATCATCTAATTACAAGAATATCACATTGAAAATGACTAGGCTCGATTAAAATAAACATCTGGAAAAATAGAAAAACAATAACCAAAAGACTAATTACGGTAACCCAAAAATTATTTCAGCTACCTTCAGTTAAACTTACGGCTAACACATTGTAAAACCCAAGATCCAAATTTTATTTTAAGAAATCAAACAAAGCAAAATATTGAGAAAGTTACCTTTGGAGAAAACAAGGGTTTGACCACTGAGTTGTTCCAAGACCTGTGGAGGATAGGCACAGCAAAGATAAAAGGTGAGGTTGCAAAACGATAGGATAGAGAATTTGCATCAAATAAAATTAGAATGAATAACATACCTTTGAGGCTCTAGACAGAAACAGGGATTTTGTCTTTGTTATTTCAATCAAAAAAAATTCTGTTTTTCTCTTGTGCCGTTTCTTGAATAGAATGCATGCTGTAAAGAAAAAGTATGACAATAATACGTCAGATCGAATAATTGGACCACAAAGAGAGGGATATAATACAGAAATGATGCTGGCAATCTACATTGCCTCTAGTGCAACCAAAGTCATTATGATCCGAAGGAAGGCTCCTGTTGATGTGTTAATAGTAGAGAGCTAAATTATATCATCTGAGATTGGATTGTTGGATCGATCTTATCTGGTACTCCCTCCGTTTCATAATAAGTGATGTTTTAGAGTTGTGCACAACTATTAAGGAAATGATTGTATAGCATTAAATATAGCATCATTTGTCTATAATACCCTTTGTGTTAATAAGAAGAGAGAGAGAGTTAAAAGCATCTGGGTATTAAAGTAGGAGTAATGAGGGGTAATTTTGAAAATATTGTAATTAATGCTCCTAGATTTTCTAAAACGTCAAATAATTTGGGACAAATGAAATCACCTAAAACATCACTTATTATGGGACGGAGGGATTAGTATTTTAAGTCCTGGGATTAGGGCATCATTTTCTGTAAGAAGGCCTTCAAGTCTAGATTATAAATGTTATCTGCAGGACCTTCTAATGAGTTTTGGCATTACACAGCCACGTAATTGCAATCAGTTGGTTTGACAAATGACAATTTAAAGTAAACAATGACAGGTGATAAAAAAATGTGTTGGGGCTTGAATGTGTGGACAAACATACAAATAAATATGCAAACGAGTAATAGAGATAGATCCCCATCTTCAAAAACACGCCTAAGAGAGTTTGAAAACTGGATGGCCAAAACTTTCGCTTTTCAATTCCAGTATTTGATGCAAGTTTTGTTGTGAGTGAAATTTTATTTTCTTATAATACTTAATTTTATGAGTCATGATATATGTATTGCATAAATTTAGAGCATTGCTATGGTGACAAAAGAATTTTACAAAAAATAGTTACCACTAACACTTATCCATTGACAATTAAAAATTCAACATAAATATTTGTAATACATATCATTTTTCTAATTTTGTTGTTTTGTGTGTTTACCTTCCCCATAGTAGCTCATATACTTCATAAATCAATATACATATAATTCAAATAATATTGGAAAACTGATACTACTATTACTCTCAGAGCAAATTATACACAGGTTTTATATGTATCATATCTAAATATAATACTTTTCTATTTTCAGAGTGGACATTTCCTCAATAAAAAGTCATAAACATTAAAACATGGCAAACTCTGGAGATCATATGTACACTGAAATTATATATATATATATATATATATATAAACACATGCTTCAAAAAAACGTATTAATCACTCAAAGTATAATAATATTACCTTAAGGAGAGAGAAAAGGCTAAATTGGATCGGAAGAAGTTCCGATGCAGATTTGGTTGACGAATTGCTTCCCGAAGCTGACGACTCCCCTACTGTACAAATTAGCGATATGTAGTGATGCGGATCTGTAGATCATATGTAAACTAAAATTGGGGATTTGAGTTTAGAAGAGATAGAAATTGGGGGTTTAAGTTTTAGGGCTTGGGTTAGAAACATAAGTATTGAGGTGTAGCCCCTGGCGGTGAGAGGTTATTTGACTGTCAACACAGATGGTTATCAATATTTAAGCGGTTGTGAACTGAAAATTTGGCAAGACAAAAAATAGGGAGGGAAATATAATTTTAGGGCCATGTTTATTTGTCATGATTATAATTTGATGGATTATTATAATTCATGAAATTATAAATTCTAAGACTATTAATGTAATATATTATTAACTTTTGATAATTAATTTGAGATATTTTTAAATTTTAATATAATATTATTTTTTAAAATTTATGAAAAATAATAAATATCCAAATAAGGAGTAATTTTTAGATATAATATATATTTATTCTAAATTATAATATTAATATTGACTTTTGAATAGTTAATCTCAAGTATGTATAATATATCTCTATCACAAACTATAAGATTATTATTGATTTTTGACAATTGATTTGAGATATTCAAAAACTTTAATCTAAGATTATTTTTTAAAATCTATGAAAAATAATAAATCTCCAAATGAGGAGTAATTTTTAGATAATTTATAATATATATTTATTCCAAATTATAATATTATTATTGACTTTTGAATAGTTAAGCTCAAGCATGCATAATATATCCTTATTCCAAATTATAAGATTTTTATTGACTTTTGACATTTGATTGAGATATTTAAAAACTTTAATCGAAGATTTTTTTTAATTTATGAAAAATAATAAATCTCCAAATGAGGAGTAATATTTAGATAATTTATAATGTATGTTTATTCCAAATTTTAAGATTATTATTGACTTTAGAATAGTTAAAATCAAGCATGTATAATATATATCTAATTGAGTTGAGATATTTAAAAACTTTAATAGTGTCTCTTAGCCATGTTTGTTTGTATTATAATTTATGAATTATTATAATTAATGAGTTTATAAATTCAAGAATATTAATGTAGGATATTATTGACTTTTGACAATTAATTTAAGATATTTTAAAACTTTAATCTAAGATTATTTTTAAAATTTATGAAAAAAATAATAAATCTCCAAATGAGGATTATATAACCTTAGAGTAAATATAAGAAAGTATATAGCACTATGTTGGAGCTTCAGAATCAATTCAATTGCAAATTATGGAACTTATTTGCTTAGCACTGATAAAAGTTGTTTTGCAATTGCACGTGATAGTGGTTGCTCTTAAATTGGACTTTATATTTATGTTTGATATGTTACAACCTAGTTTCAATGCTATACCAGAATCAATTTACTTTCGTAGAACAGTAAAAAATATGACTTTTACCTATATTAGTTTTGTTCAAGGGCAATGAGAACTTTACCAAACTTAATAGGATTCATCTATTCAAATTTCTTTATGCACTAGCTCGAGTGTTGGGCAAGAATGTAGGGAGATAGATTGCTTGGTTTTGAATTTGTTCCTCAAGTAGTTATGCCTTCATTTAGTGAGAAAGATAAAGTATTGGCAGTATAGTTTAGATAATTATTAAAAAAAATTGTGTTTCAAATATTTTAATTTCATAGGACTACATAATCAAATTGAATTTCATAACAAGAAATTCATAAGCCTTACTATTTATTACATAAATAAAAGCATGTTCCAAATAATTCGAAGACCAAATTTAATCCATAATTATTTTTTTATAGAATCACCCCCGCACTTTTAAATAATTGATATTTTATTAAATATTTTCACTTCACAATATTATACTCATTACTTAAAATAAATTTTAAATTAATTAACATTTTATGCGACAATGTTCAGAATATGTAGGAACACTTTTCAGAACAAAAATAAGTTCTTGTACATTTTATGTATTAGTTATTCATATAAAGATTGCTTCAACATAGAAATCTTTTAGAACACCCACATATAAGAAAACAAACTCTTGTTTTCTCAAATTCCATAAAATTATTTAACTTAAGCACTTAAAATTATACATGTACATTTTTTAAATATACCAACACGTAACACTTGACTATATGTAAATAGTTTAGAACTCATTATATACAAATTACCGCGTAACTCGTCATATTGTACAAATTTATTTACATATAAATCATAAAATATAAAAACTTATATTTGCTTTCTAAAAAAATTAATTTATCACAAACAATTTTTTAATTTTTTAGATATATACACACACACACACACACACATATATATATATATATATATTAATTATTTCTTAATCACATAGATGTATTTCGTTGTTTTAGTTCAAACATATGAAATAACAAATTTTAATAAATTATATCATTAATTTTTGTTTTATTTTCTACATTCACGCTCATAATTTTATTTATTAATGTTTTACATCATTATACTATTATTCATAAACTCTATAAATAATTTTAATTCCTTAAAAAATAAAGAGTTCTATTTACAAAATTTATGAATATTAAAATGAGAATCTATATCCCTACAAATAGACAATTATATTAATCTAATTAATTGGCATGATTAAAATAGTTTATCTAAAAAAAACAAGAGCAGACGGTCCACCAAACATCTTCCCCAAATCAGTCGATCTTTGAAGTGGGAAAACTGAGAAAGAGATGGAACATGAAAACCTAGAAGCAAGGAGAAAACAAATCACAGCGAGAAATAGCAATTAGTAGCAAAAATCGCTTAAATCGTTAAATTGGTGTAGAGCCAACTCTTGTTTTACACAATGTATTCTACTTTCTCTATATTTTGAAATTCTTATGTGTATATACCGAATACATGTCTTACTTTCATTGTAATTGGGTGTTGGTGGTGTGATTTGGTGAATTTATTTTCATTTACAAGTAACCCATTCAATAAATTGATTAATCTAAATTGATTAGACATGCGATCAAGACAAGTTAGTACTTTTTCTGGGGTTTCAATTATGGTTATCGTTTGTGTTCTAGTGCTCGGGATTCTATACGGTTAATATTTCACTTGTTAACATTATTGTATACGGTTGCAATTTTAAGTGTTGCAAGTCGTCTTAAGCTTCATTGAAGGATCCGTCTTTTCTGTTCGCTTTATTCTGATGTTTGCTAGTTGGAACTTTGTGCAGAAAGGTAATAAAGATGAGGCCAAGTTATTTGACACGAAACAGACACTTGCTATGTAATGTTGATTCTGAAGGAGTTGCATTACCTTGTGTGAGATGATGGTGTTCATGTGGCTCTCTTAGGACACAATGAAGTACTAATTATCCACAAAAATAATTTGCCCATACATCATAAGAAAATGAAACTGTTTCTCCCATTCATAAAATGGATTTTTGCTCAAGTACATAAAAGCAATTTACAATTCTATATCACCCCCGAAATTTACTAATTTTACATAATCCTTTTACCAATCCCTCTACCCATCTGAAAAAACAAAGAGAATATACAATCCTCAACCATATGTAGTAGTGTCTTCTAATCTGGCTAGATGGTCTATATGAAAGAACTAAAGTGGTTCTCTGCCAAGTATATTGTTATACCTGTAAAGTAAACTGTGTAAAGTTTTCTTCTTTCTTTACACTACCCATTCAATTTCCCTTCTTCCTAATGAAGGTAATTGATGAAAATAGTGAAAGTGACCCCGGAACCCCAGCAAAACTCTAGATCTTCTTTCTGTCTGTGTCAAGCCACAAAGTCTGGCAACAATTGTGCATCAACCCTCTTGCGGCTTTGAATATTCATGTTTTCGAACATGTTTGCTGAATGAGAAGACGTGGGAGTAATATTTTAACGATGTATTTTGCAGAAATCAAAAGATAGTTCCGGTGGCCCATGACAATTTGTTGGACTGCTATCACTGTTTGATCCTCGCAGGCATGAAAGTGCAGAGACTATTTGCAGGGCTCTCAATCTTGGTGTAAATGTCAAGATGATTACTGGTAATTTAGTTCTTCATCCGTCTTGTCAATGCCACAATTATATTTTTTTATTTGTTCTGAACTGGTTGTTATAATGTCTAGGCGATCAACTTGCCATTGCAAAGGAGACTGGCCGAAGACTTGGAATGGGAACAAATATGTATCCATCTGCTTCTTTACTTGGTCAAGACAAGGATTTATCAATAGCTGCAATTCCTATAGAAGAGTTAATTGAGAAGGCAGATGGGTTTGCAGTATTTCCTGGTGAGTTCTTTGGTTTACACTTGCTTGACATATGCATAATACTAATGAATTTAATACATCATTTGTTTTTATATAAATTGTCTAAAGTATTCTATTACTAAATTCCTTAAATTTTTCAGAGCACAAATACGAAATAGTGAAGAAGTTGCAGGAGAGGAAGCATATTTGTGGTATGACTGGAGATGGTGTCAATGATGCCCTTGCTTTGAAGAAGGCAGACATAGGAATTGCAGTTGCAGATGCGACAGATGCCGCACGAAGTGCTTCCGACATTGTGCTGATGTACAATTCTATACTTGCACTCTCAGCTTGCTGTAGATAAGTAGTAACTATGGTTTATCTTTTTCCATCTAAAATTGACCTATTCTATGCAATATATCTTGTTGATGTAGAAGGATGCATGCTTCATGAATGAATTTAAACTCAATGTATCTTGCAGCATGACTGACTCTAATTATCTTTCAAGCTGGATTTGGGCTGTTGAGGTGAACCTCTTCTCATCCTTCAAATTGCCTAATTATAAAATCACATTTTTTTGGTGATGATGAATATTACATATAGGTTGGGTTTTCTAGTCGAGTTTCTGTCGCATGCTGTAATTGTTGGGTTCATGGCTGGTGCTGCCATTGTAATCCGTCTACAACAGCTGAAGAGTCTACTTGGAATTAAATACTCAAAAAATAAAACTGGAATTATATCTGTCCTGAAAGCTGTTTGGAAATCAACTCATAATCCGGTAAATTGCATTTTGTCTCTGTAAAAGTGATGCCAAATAAAAATGATTTCTTTGTTAAAAGTTTGGTACTTGTAATTGCCTTCTTATCAACTATTGACAATTGTAATTATTATTATTTTTATTTATTTTTTCAGTGAAATTCTAATAACGTTATCCTTGGGTGTTCATTCCTGTGTTTTCTCCTGCTTATGAGGATTTTGGTATGCAAAATTAGCATTTCTTTCCTAATGGGGAAAAAAGGCACAAGGTTTGAAATGCTTTTATGCCATATTATGTTTCTAAACTTATATGCATGATTTGTTATTTCAGGCCAGAAGGAAAAAAGAAACTGTTCTGGTTACCAACCATTGCAACTCTAATATCTGTGATCTTATCAACTCTGTTTGTTCACCTAACAAGAGCTGACAAACATGGAGTTAAGATTGTGAGCTAACAGTGTTTGAAACCTAATTATAGCAACTTCAACTCTGTTTGTTTACCTAACAAATGTTTGAAACCCAATTATAGCAACTTACAAAATTAGGCCTTGCTTTTGTTAATATTCTTTTTTCTTATCTGAAATGGTGCATATGTTTCGTATTTGAAGCTAGTCTACCATGTTGCCACATTCTTGTATTGGTCCTGGTGGTAATATCATCTTTTTAAATATTTTAACTTCGCGTTTTACAAAATTAAGTATGAAATGTTGTCACATAATGTAACGTGTTTGTTATGACTACACTTATGATGATATTATGGCATGACGTTTCAAGCAATACGATATGTATGCTTCTTCTTTACTATATACACAAAATTTCACATATGTCCAGCACATAGTGTATCATGGTGTTTGAACTTTGAAATGGGTACTTAATACTTTCTTAAGACAGGTGCTTCAGAAAAGCAAAGAGGTTGTTACACTAAATTATTTACTATATACACAAAATTAGCTTTCTAAACTGATAAAGCAAAGAGGTGGTTGCGCTAATTAGCTTTACATGTATCCTTCTTCAGCTTTATTGGGACAGGACAAGGATGAGTAAATTGATGATTTATCAATTGACGAGCTCATAGAGAAAGCAGATGGTTTTGTTGGTGTTTTCCCTGGTAAGCTATTATGTGTTTTCTTATGTTACATTTTATACTTGGTGGAATATTGATCTATGCATGCTACATTTTACAAATTGCTTGTATGACTTGATTTCATTGTTTTCAGAGCATAAATATGAGATAATAAAGCGCTTGCAAGCTAGGAAACACATATGCGGAATGACTGGTGATGGTGTTAATGATGCTCCTGCTCTTAAGAAGGTTGATATTGACAGTTTTATTTCGAAAGCTTTTATTTTTCATTGACAGTTTTGGTTAAACTTACTGACACCCAAAGCTGAAATTACATGGGAAACAGGTTCTGGCTGCAAAACATATGGTGAAACAGGAAAGAAGTGGTTCCAAGGAACAACTAATGTTGTGCGATAATTTATATGGGTATTTGAGGTATGTACTAGAATACTTCCTTGGCATTTTAAGAGCCTGTAGAAAAAAGACTAACTACGATATAAAATGATTTAATTGTAGGATGCTAAGAATAAGAATGTTGAGCACATATTGATTGTCTGGTGACCATCTGTACCGAATGAACTATACGGATTTTGTTCAGGTAAAAATATAGATGGAATATTGTCTCCTACTTTATTACATGTTTTGATGAAGAAGCTAAGAAGTTTAAATAATCATTGAAAATCTTCTTGTAGAAGCATATCGACAAATGCTAATATTATTGTTTCGTGTATACCCAAGGATGATAGGTATGTCAGCATCTTCTATTTAAAATGTTATGGTGATATACCCACGGAGTTTTGGTAATTCCTCCACCTTGTGCACACATGCTCTGAATGCTGTGAAAGCGAGTAGCAGTCATGCTTGTGTGTGTTGTACTGAACTGTTCTTTCCCTAATTAAGTAGTGATTTGGTATTTCATGGATAGTTTGTTGAAGGCGCTAACTTTGTACATGTGTCACAAATAAATTATTTAGATAGTTGATTGTAAAGATGATGAATGATCATGTATCAGATGATTTTATTTAATTAATAATATTTGAGTTTTTGTACTTTTGTCATAATTTGTTATGGGGTCATTGGACTGCCATTTACTTTGTAAAATAATTTTGACATTCGTTACATAACAAAGAAAAAGAGAACATTTATATCGTTGAAAATCATAATAACTTTTGTTGTACAGATAAAGCGAACGACAACGTATAATGTTGTTGCTAATTGACGACAATTTTTGTTGCTCTCGAAAAATAATCATCATCGAACATCATCGTTGCCAATTGATCATAATTATCCAAAACAAGATCAAAGACAACGAATAATTTTGTTGCAAATTAATATATGATCGGTTTATTATGCACATTTAGCAACGAACATCGTTGCCAAAAAGTATACAATCAGCAACGAAAATCAGTTAAGGCAACATTTTTTATACTGTTTAGCAACGTCAAATATCATTGGCAAACGTGTATCAAACACAACAAATTTTATTTTCGTTGGCAAAAAAAATAAATTCTTTTTGTTGCCAATTAGGCGAATTTTGCAACGAAAGTTGCTTTTCAGTAACAATTTTTTAATAAATTTGCTACAAAATATTTCGTTACTAAATGATCTATGATTTTACACGAAAAAAACTTTCGTTGCGAAATATCTCACTTTCTGCAAAGAAAAAAAAATTCATTGCTAGACAATTAGCAACGCTCATTACGCAACGAATGGTCCAACGACCGAAAAATAGTTGAAAATGACATTTGGCAACGAAATTTCGCACCTTTAGCAACGAAAATCATTTGTTGCAAAATCACCATTTTTTTGTAGTGAGGGCAACCAAACGAGGCCCTAAGGGGAGTTGGAGCCAGTTAACCCATTATGGGATTAACTGACGGCCCATATCTCCACGACAAAACATATACGTATACTTTATATATTATAACTATATCAGACTTCCAGATATGGTATATTCATATATCAGAGAAACTAGAGAGAATTTAGAGAAAACTTTGAGTGGGGAAGAATTGAATTGGGAAATTTCAAGTGTATATCACCTTCAAACGGAGACTGCAAGGGTAAACCCTACATCCCAACTTTATTTCACGTATTATATTTTCCATCACTGTATATTTCAAAATTATCTGTTTAATTGAAAGTTGTGCATTAAGCATGAAATTGAGTTCGATGTGTATATACATGTTAACATATGATCACAACATGTTTTTACCATGTAAGTATGTTTATATATATGCCTTAATTAAAGTTTTAAAAGGTTACAGAGTATTCCATCTACGTATTTTGAAAGGTCTCTGTGAGGGGAAAATTTATAAGTGTTGATTATATGACTACATATATGTTAATAATATGTTATATATGTCATGCATGCACGATTCATAGTGATCACACCATCGAATTTTGTTTATATTTGGGTTTTCAAAGGTTACAGAGTATATTTGGCTCATACGGCCCTTACATACAATTTTTATACCATGAATCGATGGTTTAACTTTAAATTAACACTTGAATATTATTGTACACGGTTAAACGAACAAAATGGAAGTTAAACGAACGGATTCGGTGTTATAACGAATCCGTAACGTTGAAATTCTTGTTTTCTTTAAAAATTTTACAAAGTATGAAAAACAGTGAAATTAAATGTGCTAATTGGTGTAATTAAGTTATTTAAAGTGTTAGAATCATGCTAGAAATGTCGTACAATGTTTTTGTGAAGTCTATACTTCATGGGTAGCATTGAAATCATTGTAGTAGCATTTAATTGAGGTGTAATGGCTGGGTTCTGTGTTCTTCGCGAACTGCAGAACCTGAGCCTGGGACGCCGCGCGGCCGCGTCGATTTAAAGAGTAACTAGCCCACGGCCGCGCCGCCTGCAGAAATCTGAATTTTTTTTAGCGTTCATGCATTCAAAGACGTGTTTTAAAACCTAATGAAAAGAACGTGAAGACATGTTAAACACATATTAAGATGTTAATAACGTATATTATGTGAGCGATTAATAAGTTAATCTTAAAAACTTAAACCATTATTCAACGAGTCGAATAATGAGTTCAATGAACAATGTGATGATTCGATAGGTATATCAAGTTATTGATTAATGTGTGTTGTGAATGTATTGATATGTAGGATTTAATAAGGAACGAGAATTAACTGTAGCTTGTGCAAGAGGCAAGTATCCTATCCCTAACTCATTATTGTTAAATAAGTTCTAATTAATTGAACAAGTTCTTTAAATTCTAAATCCGTTCATTGATCAAGCCTTAGACTTGTATCCTATGTCGAGTAAGCCCTTGTTCTTGATTGTTCAAGTCCAAGATTTCATATTAAATGCCATAATTCTTTTACAATATGATTTCAGTTATTCAATACTTATTTGATCGTATACCTTTTGAGAATCTTTATCCGAATTGATTATCAGTTTATTATGAAACCTCGTAAGACTAGCGAACCTTTATTGATTCGACTAGTCTATAGTTGATGAGCGTTCTAAATTCTAGAACTTTTATTGAACTTATCCAAACCAAACCTCCTTTAGTGCGGACTCTGATGTCAAACTGAGATGAACAACCCTTTAATTGGGGATTATTACGCTTAGCGTTGAGATATTGTGCACAGTATGGTACTAAGGGCTGATCCCCCTAAGTACGAGAAGTAGAGTCCATAGTCTTTTGACTGTTAACGGTTTAAAGTATAAACACTTTACAACCTAAGACATAGTTCGAGGTCTTATGACCCTCAGATATTCTTTTGATTCTTGTTATTCATTCTTGATTCAAAAGTCGAGTTTTCTTATTCAGAAGTCTTTGATTCACTCGCATGTTATTATATTGTTGTTATATTGTTATACTTGTGGGCAATTGTGCTTACTCTTGCGTAATAATAACATTGCAGTTAAGAACGAAAGGTCCGACGAGCCTTCTACTAGCAAAGGCAAGGGCAAGGTCAACAAGTAATGAAGACTTGTTGTTTAATTTATATATTTATTGTTGGGTTTGTACGAAATCATGACGCAATCAAATTGCAAAAATTAGTGGAAGCATGGTATATCAGAGTTTAAAAAATTTCTACAAAACCATTACCCGGATCATCCTTTATGCAAATTATTAATTTAAAACGATAAATAAGAAGTTATGGAGTCATACCCTTGTAGAACGAAGCTTCCACAGGTACTAGTTCAACTCCTTGTTCTTCGTGATCTCCTTGAATTTCCGAGATAGATTCCTTCCTTTGATCAACGTTAGCCACCCAAGTGTTTGGCCTCTAGAGGTGATCCACCAAGGAAGATGAATTATCAAGAAGGAGGGTGTTTGGCTAAACTTTAGTTTTCTATCCTCTATAGAAAAGGAGTACTCTCCAACAATTGGAATTGCATCAACTGATATCTATTATAAGACTCCTCTTATATAGATATTGGTCAAGCCTTCTAATCCTATTAGACATGTGATTTTATTTAATTAATTAAACTCCTTTAATCAATTTAGGCTTCCCACCACATTGGGAATAATTAATTAAATTTATTTAATTAATTTGTCTCATAATCTTATTAGAATAAATGAGAGTACTAATATTAAATTAATTACTAAACTCATTTAGAAATTAAAATAATAATAATTGTAATAATATTAATAAGACTCCTCTTATTAATTTATATTTAATATTTCTAAAATATTAAATAATAAACATTAAGCTATTTAATTTATTCTATCACCATAGATTAAATTAATTACACTTAATGCATTATTACGATTATGCCATTACCTACTTAAATAATTATTCTTCCTTTTATGGTGTGACCCTTTAGGTTCTCCATATTAAACCGGTTGTGAATAAATCAATTAGAACAATTCTAATCTTATTTAAATAAATAAATTAAACTAATAATCTATTTAAATAAATGATATTTATTCTACAATAGGGATAAGCCTCCCTAGCGATCAACGACTTTCCAGATAATATAGATTTCAACATTAATCATAAAAGAACCTGTGAGTAAATAGTTACCGTACAATTCAATCCTTCCACCATATAATGTCCCAATTAAATATAAGACACGGATTTACTATCAAGTCTTATTTTATTTAATCATATGTATTTCGATTAGAAAATGCACAACTCCGATTAATGCAAATTAGAAACCTCTTTCTAATTTCATTCCACCTTGGCCAAGGATTCCTGGGTTGTCATTTAACGAATCACATAGGACATATCTCCTCTTTTACTAGAGGTGGTAGATTCTTTATTGATCATTCATTATCTCCATATGTAACTCATTATACCCAAGCATACCCTATATATGCCTTAAAAGGTCTTGAGGAATAAGTCAAAGTATAATTTGTTACATACAAGATACTATGATGATCTCAAGTCCAAGGATCACTTGTACTACTATCACATTAGGAATTCCTATTGACAGGCGAGTAAAACTCCATTAGGTATTCCATTGCGAGTCACGTTCAGTAAACTTATTCTCCAATAAGCACCTACATACTTGCTTTAGTGTCTCCACACAAATGGTCATGAGATCAATCATCCTCATCCAATGAGCAAGCAACATATGTACCAATCTATCCGGATTTACTAATCCCCTTTTTAGTAATCCCACGATTGGGAACTATTTTAGTTTTAGAGCTTTCTATAAATTTAGATCTCATTAGCATGATCATCATCATGATTCTAAAAGCATTGCTTAAAACTATGGGTTATTTACATATTATAAAAACAGCACCATGTAGATAATTAAATGCCTTTAATAAATAAATATTTTATTAATAAATAAATAAGATTGTTTATAAAGTATGTGCTTTATCATCATACATGATTGGCTTGTATGCACACTACTATCATTTATGCTTCAGACTTATGTTAAAGTTGTGTAAGACTTATTTATTTGTTTATGTTCCGCACAGATGTTTAAGGTTAGTATGACCTGGGATTGTATTATTATTCAGATGTTGTAACCCCATAAGGGGAGGATTTATTTCTATCTATTGCATGATTGGCTTTTATTATGGGTAGATAGTTAGATGATATTTGTACAGTGAACACCAAATTCCGTGGAATGGAAGTACCCAGATTTGGGGGTGTCACATCTGGGAACCTAGATTTGGGGGCGTCACAGTTGGTATCAAAGCTGTAGGTTATAAACCTTAGGTAGGGTTACCTTAGGCTATAACCGCAGGGATAAGGATACGGAATAAACTCAAATAGAGTTTGAAATTTAAGCGATGAATTTGGGCAAAGTATTGGTAAGTCAATAAGATTCAAAGAAGAATCCTGACAAGTTATAAAGATCCAGAGTTACCTAACTCTGATAATAAAGATGAACAGTAGTAATGAATAGATAGAGTCTAAAAGACTAAAAGTATAAAGGGAAAGAAGATCGTAAAACAAAACGATCATAACATAAAGAAGAATCGTAATATAATACGATTATAATATGAGATCACAACGTGATCTGATAAGGTCATAGCAGGAGGAAGATCAATCAAATGATTGAAAACTTTATAGCAGAATTGCCGTACGAAAATGGTACTATGAAATAGTACGAGTTAAACTCAAAAGAGTTGAAAAGGATGATGAGATACGGATTAAATGAAATTCGTATCAAGTAAAGAAAGAACTAGGAATATGTAGGATTTCAATTGAGGACTCATGTTAGCAGCTAAGTTGTATGATTCCTTGTATGGGCGGGAAATTTATGCTTGGTTTTAGGACCACTTAGCTTCCTATATTGATTAGTGGCTGAGTTGACCAATTCCTTGTATGGGCAGGGGATTGTGTTTGGTTCGACAACCACTTAGTTTGTTATATTGATAATCATTGAAATGTTGGTGTCGCGCTATTCGCTATATGTATGTTGGGAAGGTGATTGTTTTCTCATGTGTATAACAGATAGGTAGAAAATATAAGATTAGGTGCGAGTTCTTTAAACTCACACTTATGGTAAGTTCGTGGCTCATAATCGTATGATGGAACCCCTCAGCGAATGGACGACTTTGGTCTGACTAGGATAAGTTCCTAAACCCATATAATTGTGGAAAGTTCCTGAACTCATAACGTGTGGCATGTTTGATGAACTGTACTGGGATATAGAATAGTGTGAATGGGAAATTGAGGATCATAGGAATAGATAGATTTATTAAGAAATGGATCAGCATAGAAAGTGAAGTTGTTGGTGGAAGCATAGGTATTCCAAATCTTCTAGCTATGCTAGACTTCGAAATTTTTGACATCAAGTTAAATTCGCACTAATATGCCTTTAAAAGTATAAATGAATTTTTGTTTTCAGCAACACATGGTTACAATTGTGTAGAAGTGGGCTTCGTACCACTAACATATCGTTACCTGTTCCGGTATGATAACACCAAAAAAATGAAGTTTTGTTATCCTCAAAACATGGTGACAAGTGTGTGTATGTGTGGACTTCGGGACCCTGACACATCATTACATATTGAGGTATAATAAAACTGATTTTCAAAGATTTTTGATCTGTTTAAAAGTAAAGTCTATGCTAATTGTTTTGGCTAGACAAAAAATTACTTGAAATATCAAAACGTATTTTTTTTATCATCAATGCATCATGGAACCTGGTGCAAGGATGATAAAAACGATGGAGTCATTAATGCAGTATTGCCTAGTGTTGGATGTGATCTAAAGATCGTCAGCCCACTATGGTATATTGTTGTATGACAAAGTCACAAAATGACAAACTCTTCAATGGACTGTAAATACAGTGCGGTATAATGACGTCATAAAATGATTTTTAAAATTTTTAAAAAATGTCAAGTGTCAATTAAATTTGGCCATACACATGTTTCGATTGATTGATATATGTCTAAGCTAATTGATTCAGCTAGATAAATATTTATAAAAATTCAAGTATCTCTTTGATAAATTATCTCGAACCATATTGTTGTGATTCGAAATCCAAGCTGAGTATGAACAACCCGTAATGGGGAAATTATTTTTGTGCCAAAGGCAAACAGAGTGAATGTATTTATCGTTCAAACATATAGTATTTGATCAATACAGGACATAACGGGGTTGATCACCCTACATGTCCATAAGACCAGAGCGATTTATAGATGAATTTCTGTTTAAACCTTTTTGAAATTGAAAAATAAAAGTTCATACCCACTCAACATTTTATGAAAAGTTGTTATCTCCTTAGAGAGAAGTCTGGGTAGAAAGTGATGCAAGAATAGTTCCTCATAGAAGGAAGGCATATGTATTCATGAAATCAGATAAAGGTTAAATTGAAAACCTAGTTTTGGTGAATAAAAGAAGTAGGGATTACTAGGCTGTAATTTTGAGGACAAAATTCTTAGAAGAATGGGTGAATGTGACAATCCGAGAATTTATAAGATTAATAAAATCTTAAATGATTAAATAAAGGTTATAATAATAAGACCTAGACTGGGAATAGAGTTATGGATTTAAAATTTTTTGTGAAAGACTAATATAATTGTGTAATTTTATGTGTGTACAGTATGTGGTTAAGGGTTAAGTATGAATCAGATAAAGGGTAATATGGGAAAACCCTAACTATTGGTTTGAAACCCTAGTTTAGTTGATGAAAACCATAACCCAAATTAGGAATAGGAATTTGATAGTTAATACAATTATTATAATTGTATCTATGATTGTGTGTTTGTATAGTAAGGTATTAATGATCAAATATTGACCAGATAAGGTATAACCTTAGTAAACCCTAATGGTAGATTAGAAACCCTAATCTGCAGTTAGAAACCCTAATTCTAACTTTGGAAATCCTAAACCCTAATTTATAAACCCTAATGGTGATTAGCAAACTCTAATAATATTTATCAAACCCTAAGGGTTAAATTTTTAAGGAAAACATAGGAAATGACAGAAATACCCTTAACATTGTGTGGAAAATTATTAGAATATCTTTTTGGAGGCAAAATGACCGAACTACCCTTAAAATTGTGTGAGAAATTATTAGAATACCCTTTTGGAGGCGAAATGACCAAATTACCCTTAAAATTATATGTGAAATGACCAAAATACCCTCTAATCCATGTGAACATAAATCAACCAATCAGAGAAGAGATGATGCAAGCATGTTGCAAGCATGACATCATCATTAAAAAAACACAGATGATGTAAGCATGCCATCAGCATTAAAGAAACACAAAAGATGATGTCATTATGATGATGTCATCATGATGATGTTATTATGATGTCACCAAGGGAATAAAGTACAATTAATGAGGTACTAAAGTGTAATTAACTAGGGTACCAAACTGTTATAAGCCGGGGGCAAACTGTAAAAAGCCGAGCCCCTAACGTGCAATTATTGAAACTATGTTTTCCTATAAATAGGAGCCATTTCTCTTCATTTTTTTCAAAACCAAAAATATGGTTAGAGAGAGAGAGAGAGAGAGAGGAGAATTTCGGTAGAGAGAAAGGAAAGTTTTTGGTGAGTTTCAAGATTTCAAAGGATAAATTAAAGCTTGCAACTCCAAGAGATATTTACTCTTGTGGTTATTATGTTCATTATTCTTTATATATTTAGTAAAAAATATACTTTTATAAGCAGTTATAATGTCCGATTTATTTCTCTTATAAAGTAGAAAATATACTTTTATAAGTAGTTGCTATGTCCGATTTTTTTCAAGTATTTAGTAAGAATACTCATGTTATAAGCAGTTATAATGCTGAAATTATCTCAAATAGAATAGTAGAATATTCATTTTATAAAGCAGTTATAATGCTCAATTTATTTCAAATATAGTACACGAATATTTATTTTTACAAGCATTTATAATGCTCAATTTATTTAAATATTAATGATATTAAATTTATTTAATAATTGTATTAAATAAATTACTTAAAAATGATTTTAATATTTTAAAAATCATTTAAAATGATATTAAAGTATTAGAAAATATTTTAAGTTATATTGAATAACTTTTAATATTTTGGGATGAAATTTTATTAATAAATTAATATTAATGATAATAAATTTATTTAATAATTATATTAAATAAATTATGTAAAAATAGTTTTAATGTTTTAAAAATTATTTAAAAGTGTTATTAAGGTATTAAAAATACTCTGAGTTATAATAAATAACTTTTAATATTGTGACATGTACTTCATTAATATGTGAACTTAATTAAATATTAATGATGATGGAATTATTTGGTATTTAAATTATTTAAAAATGATATTAATGATTAAAAAATCATTATAAATGATAATAATTATCTGAAAAATGTTATGACTGATAAGTAAATTATCTAAAATAATATTGAAGCGTTTAAGCAGAGTTTTATTTAAAATAGACTCAATAATTATCTGATAAGGCAATCGGGACGTCGAAATAGTACCAAAATCAAACCGGACTGAAATAGTTTGACTTGATACCGGGTCTTATGTGTTTTAGTGACTGTTAAAGATATGTGATAAGTGTTTAAGTTATACTATGACTGTATTTAGCAGTGATATATGTTATGATATTATTCTAATTGAGAGATCGATATTATTAATCATAGGTCTTTCAACTGAAGCTTAGTTAGATTGTGTAGCAGTAATCGACGGTACAAGCAAGTTCCTGAACTATACTTTTTTTAAGCAAGTTCTTATACTCTTTTATTGAGAAATTTTTCTAACTCGAACTCGAGTTGTTATTGTAAAGCATGTCCGTGGTTAATCATTGTTGATTACACCACATCTTTGATTATTGATTCGCATATTGTGCATGTTTCATATGTTCATCAGGTATGAAAAGCTGATCACCTTCCTTACCATTTGGTTCAATTAAATTTGTCCATTTCATTATTGGCCATTCATCATTATTGTCTCGGTTATTCAGTTATGTAAATTGATTCATGTTCTTTCATAATTATTACATTGTTGAAAGCTTGTTAGCTTATTATTCTTTTCCATCATGATATATCTTCATTTGAACTTAAACTTGCTTGGCAAACTTGCTGCTCACCCTTGCTATATCATGATAAAACTTTCAGATTAAGACAAAACTTCGGATACAGGCAAAGACAAAGAGAAATTACAGAATTAGACTGTGTTGTAGTTAAAATTGTAATAGTATTGGTGGCAGATGACATTGTAAGTCATGTAGAATATGAATATGTGTATTAAGTTAAGGTTACCGACCTTGGAATTATGTTGTAAAAGTTATTGTATAAATAATTTATGTTTATATATCTTTCGCAATAGTTATAGAAATGATGTATCGTAACGTACCAGGTCCGAGGTTCTGGGAACCCGGATTTGGGGGCGTCACATCATTTATCTTATATCATATCAGAGAGAGTTCAGAGAAAAAGAGAGAAATTGAGATAATTAATTGATTGAAGAGGTTTTGTAGAATCAAAGAAGGAGTTTCTAACAATCTTAACAAAGTAGCAAGGGTAAATTCTTCAACCCAAGCTTTTAATTTTACATTGTTATATTTTCTCCATTAAAGCCAACTTGAGTTCTCTGTAAATAATTTTTTGTGACTAATGTATGAGATAAGATTATATATGTGTTAATAGATGTTTATAACATTTTTATATCATTTATTCATGCTTTAGAGTAATCAAATTGATGTAATCATGTTGTAATTAAAGTTTCATAAGTTACAGAGTATTAAAGTACGAATATGGCTTATATGTACAACAATTCATGCTTTAATTGCATATTAAACTGAAAATTGATGATTGATTATGATTATGCATGTTAAAACGAAGAGAACGAAATTTAAACGGACAAATTCGGTGTTATAAGGAATCTATAATGAATGATTTCTTGAAATTTGTCAAAACTATGAAAAATATCAAGAACATGTAAATTATGTGTTCTAATTTGATTGTTTATGTGATTTAAGTTGTTAAAAGCATGCTAGGAATGTTATTAAACGTTTATGTTAAGTTTATAACTTATGGGTAATATTAAATTTGATGTTTGAGTATGATTTTGGATTAAAATGACTTTTTCCTGCATTCTTCGTGAACTTGTCAGGCGTCATTGTGACTCGGTGCCGCAGCACCGGTTCTGTGAAGAAATTGGGCGCTGCAGCGCCAGGCCCGTGCTAGCTGATGTAGACACGGCGCCGCAGCACCGATTCTGTGAAGGAACCTAGCGCTGCAGTTCCAGGCCAAGGGCTGACTTACGTGGTACAGCGCCGCAACGCCGGTTTAATTAAGGAACCCAGCGTTGCAGCGCCAGGCCAAGCAGCCGGCTGATGTAGGCTCAGCGCCGCAGCGCCGGCCAGCAGAATGATCTAGAGAATTTTATTTAAGTGTTCAAAGTTCAGAAATATATTTTTAAAACCTAATGTAATGAATATGATGACATGTTAATCATATATTGAGATGTTAAATTAGATTTAATAACTTGTTAATGATGTTTATATGATTAATTGATAAGTTAAATACGTGATGTAAACTCGTTATTCGTAAAGTCTAATAACGTGTTCAAGAACTGATGTTTGTGATTCGATGAGTGTAATCAGACTTAGAGTTAATTGGTATTGTGAATGTAATGATATGTACGATTAATTGAGGATCATGAATTATAATTGTAGCTTGTGCACGAGTCAAGTTTTCTATCCTTGATTCATTATCATTATGAAAGTTCCTTAACTCTAAATTATTCATTGAGCAAGTCCCAAACTTATGTTCTATATCAATCTAGTTCATATTCTTGCTTATTCAAGTTATGATTCTGAATGATCAGTCATATTCTAGAGAAGATCACTGTAAAACAGTGAAAAAAATCTTAAAGTACTTAACCGATACTCAAGATGTAATCATGATTCATTATGGGTCTGAATTAAAACTAGAGGACTAACCAGACTCAAGTTTTTTCAGACTGATCAAGAAGACAACAAATCCACCTTAGGGTAAGTCGTTAACTTGAAAGTTGGTATAGTGAATTGGAAAGGTTTCAAACAGCAAAGAGTTGCTCGTTTAGTGATAAAGACAAAGTATATAGCTGTAAATGAAGCTGCAAGTTGATGTTTCAGATGAAAAGTTCATAACAGAACCATGAATAGTTCATAAGTTTCATCTTGGATCCAAACATGTGTTGTGGCACTTTCATTTGAGTAAAGAAATCATTGAAAGAGGAGAAGTCACTATAGAGATAGTGAACTCTCAAAAACGATATTGCATTTCCATTTACTAAAGCTATCCAATAGCAGGATGATCGTCACTTAGAGAAGAAGTGTAAGATCCCAACTTTTATGAATAAAGATTTAGTTTTCTTTATATATTATTTTGAACAGTAAGGGGTTGTTTTGATAAATATGAAAGTTATGGGTGAAATGTGCAAATATTTTTAAAATGAGCAAGTGGTTATAAAATATTCTTGTTGTCGGGGAATATTCGTTTGGTTGTGGAATATTCTTGTTGTCGGGGAATATTCGTACGACGGCGCAGCTATTTGTGGGCCCCCACAACGGAATAACTGTCGGATATAGAAAGCGACAGAAATAACTTTTTACAAGATAACGGCGTGGTTGTTACCGTTAGTACTGTTGAAATACCCGGTGGTTAAAATACAGTGATACACGGTGTTGCATAGTAGCACACGGTATTGCACAGTATTTCGAATTATTGAGTCTTACGTGAGAAGCCTACTCAATTATTGTTACAGTAATTACTGTTCCATATTTTATATTATTGACTCAATAATTGCTACGTTGATATTTTATATTATTGACTCAATAATTGCTGCATTGATATTTTATTGACTCAATAATTGCCACGTTGCTATTTTTTTATGATTGATTCAATAATGGCTACAGTTGATATTTTGTAGTATTGATTCAATAATTGTCGTTGCACAGTATTTCACGTTATCAACTCAATAATTCATATTATTTGAATAATATTATTAGATAGCATTATTGACAATGTCTAAGGAAGTTCTGTCTAGGAGGGGTTATTTAATTGCGCGCCAGTAAGGAGAAGTCCTTATCGGAAGGCCCCCTCTGTCCTGGGAACGACCTGGTTGTTAATATTGTAGTTCTATAATATTATTTGTGAATAATTAATTATTGATTTATATGATAAGGAAATATTTATTTTGTGAATATTAAAGAAGGAATTAGTGCTGATGTGTTTTTATCAATATTTTGGTGTGAGAAATCATCTGTTTTTGGATTTCGGATAATTTATGTTTGGAATTTGGAAAAACTTTCTTCTGCAAAGTTGTAGAGAATTAAATTTCCTATAGAAGGACACATCATTTGTATTTTTCTGACAAAGGGGCTATTTGTTATGAATTATTGAAGTTTTGGAAAATAAATATTTTTTTTTAATAAAGGGTGGGACCCACTTTTGGTTGAAAAATCAGAATTTTTGGAGCAGCCGGCGGCTAAGAAAAAATAATATTATTTTATTATTTTAGTCTCCTTTGGCATCCTAAGCTTTTTCTATAAATAGGGTGCTTAGGTTAGAATTGAAAATCACACCAGAATCAGAAGTTTTCTCTCTCTATAATATCGAGCGTATTTTTGTGAGTATTTCAATACTTTGAGTATTAGTATTCAGCGCAAGTTTTCTTCGGTATTATATCCGATATTCCAGTCAGAGGTACTATCTTTTTGAGGTAAGGGATGTTATTTCTTTCGTAAATGATGTTATTCTTCTCAATATCATTATACAAAAATATTGTCATGGATTTTATGTTGAAATTCTTACTTTTTCCGTCGGGGTTACTATTCACGTATACGGCACTATTCACGTATACGGCACTATTCACGGAAAAAATTATTTTTCTTCTATTTGTCCAAATTGCTTGTTAAGGTTACTATCTTTGATTGTATCCAAGTTTTGAGCTCTATTCTTGAATTTTGCTCCATAATTGATTATTACGAGGTATTTTTGAATTGGATATACTGAAATACGAATCCTTAGTCTTTGTCTTTTATCTCACTGGATTCGTTTTTTTTAAATGTTTTTCATCATTCTCAGTCCTAAAAGGTGATGTAACTGAATATCTTTGGCCTGTAGAGCAAAGATGAATGATTACTTGATGAATATCTTTGGCCTGTAGAGCAAAGATGAATGATTACCTGATGAATATCTTTGGCCTGTAGTGCAAAGATGATAGGTGTTGAGATGAATATGACCACTGATGATACAAATGAATATCTTTGGCCTGTAGTGCAAAGATGAATATTTGATTCGAGATGTATATTGATTGATGTTACAGGGATAAAATATTGATGATGGACTTTTAAATCATAGAAGATAGTAGACTTCATTCTCTGCTTAACTCTTCTAATGATTTGTTATTTTCGCTGCGAATATTGATCTAAGATTGGTTGTCCATTATATTTTATCTGATTTATTGAAGGCTAACGATAATTTATTTTTCATTATCTTAGTCATAATATTCTTTACTGGGCTAGTTGAGCTCACCCTTTTCATCTGTTGTCCTCTTCAGGAAATGAGAATGTTGCGGGGACTAGTCGGGGGACAGAGTGATGGTCCGAGTTAGAGCAGTAGTAGTCCTCACTATTTCTGATAAATAGTGTGATAATAATTGTAATGAGGACTTAGTTTGAATCTTAATATTTTCTACATATTTGTACTGAGACTCACAGTTGTGTGGTCGTATTTTGCACGATCGTATGATATAAAGTTTGTATTTGAATTCTGTACCATGTATTTGGCGACTTAGAATGGGTTGGGTTGAATAGACCTATTCTGGGGGCGTCACAGTTGGTATCAGAGCTTAGGGATATGATCTCTGGCGGAGATCGGGGAATAGAACTAGGAGGGGAGAGACGAGTAAATCCTTCGCTAGTGTGTCCTACCTAAGCTTATGTGGTATTTAATTGGTCAGTCGGAGCATAGGGTTAATATGTGATATGTTGACTTGTTTAATTAACCCTTGTTTTATGGCAGTATTTGAGAATGACAGCTGAGAACGTTAACAACGAAGTGAATGAGACCGTGGAGACACCTTTAATTGTTAACCAGGAGAACGTGCAACAAGAAGGCAATGTTCATCCTGAAAATAACGCTGGTCAGACGATAAACGATGAGATGTTTAGAAGTTTTTTGCAGTTCATGCAAAATCAGACGAGGGAGACTCGTGTGCAACATACAGGTGGAGATAATAACAACACGCGAGCTGTCACTGCCAAGCAGTTCAAAGAATTGGGACCACCAGAGTTTCTGGGAAAGCCAGATCCGATCAAGGCGGAGACGTGGATTAAATAAATTACCAAGATATTTGATGTCTTGGGATGTACAGAGGAACAGAAGGTTCCATTCGCCACGTTTATGTTCCGTGGAGAGGCAGATTACTGGTGGGAATCCGTGAAGCGTACCCAGCCTGCTGCACTCCAGATGTCTTGGGAAGCGTTCCAGAAACTGTTCAATGACAAGTACTTTCCTAAAAGTATTCGTCATATGAAGGAGGTAGAATTTATCAGACTCGAGCAAAACAACATGACGGTATCCCAGTACGAGGCTAAGTTCGCGGAGCTGTCCAGGTTTGCACCTCATTTGGTGGAGAATGAGGAACGTATGACGCGGATGTTTCTAAGAGGTTTGAAACCCGAAATACGTCAATACCTCATTTCTCATAAGTTTTCTTTATATTCGGATGTAGTAAACAGGGCCCAGTTATTGGAACGAGATAATGATTATGTTCAACCGAGGGACCACAACCAAGGTCGTACTGGTGGCAGTAGTCATCGGAGCAATGACAACCAGCGAGGAGGAAAGTATGACAGAAGCGGTAACCACTCCGGTGGTTATCGTGGCCATGATAGTAGAAGAAGCGAATCGGGGGGAGATTTCAAGAAGAGAAGGTACAACAATGAGAACACGAAGATGTCAACATCAGCACCAGCATCAACTGTTTTGAGGGGAGGAGAACGACCACCGGTCGTATGCTTTAAATGCGGGAAAGAGGGACATATCAGCCCAAACTGCCCACAACAGTTCAAAGGATGCTATAACTGTGGAAAAGAAGGACATATAGCTCGAGATTGTCCTGTTGCGAAACCAAGTTCAGCGGGGGTGGTGATTCCAAAGGCGGTTGCAGACAAGTCAAAGTCAGTGATTCCTGGAAGAGCGTTTGTCGTGACAGCCCAAAACGCGAGGAATCCACACGAGGTGATTACGGGTAAGCTGATCATAAACTCTTGCGAAGTTTATACCTTGTTAGATACCGGTGCTACCCATTCCTTTATTTCACCTGCTTGTGCTCAACGTTTGAACTTGACTTATGATAAATTAGACTTTGACTTATCTGTTGAAACTCCGTTAGGAGAAACCTTTGTTACATCTACAGTTTATAAATCTTGCTTGATTCAGATTGGTACCCTTACCTTACCTGTTGATCTTATATCTTTGAAAATACTTGCATTTGACGTAATTTTAGGAATTGACTGGTTAACCACTTACCATGCCAAAATTGATTGTTTTCGTAAGGTTGTTAGTTTTCATATTCCTAATCAACCTGTTGTGCGAATCCAAATCACCAAACCACTAAAATCAGTCAATATCATTTCAAGTCATAAAGCTATTCGTTTATTGAAAAACAGATGTCAAGCTTTCTTAGCTCATGTCACTGATCTAAATCAGAATACATCAGATTTGAATGATATTTCTGTTGTTAATGAGTTTCCTGATGTATTTCCCGAAGAACTTCCCGGTCTACCCCCAGAACGTGAAGTTGAATTCTTTATTGACCTTGAGCCCGGTACAAAGCCCATTTCTAAAACCCCATATCGAATGGCTCCTATTGAACTTCAGGAGTTAAAGGTCCAATTACAAGAGTTGTTAGACATCGGTTTTATTCGTCCTAGTACGTCTCCTTGGGGTGCTCCTGTTTTATTCGTAAAGAAGAAAGACGGGAGTATGCGACTTTGCATTGACTATCGGGAGTTGAACCATGTCACCATCAAGAATAGGTATCCGTTACCTCGTATTGATGACCTGTTCGACCAGTTGCAAGGAGCGCAATTCTTTTCAAAGATCGATCTTCGTTCTGGATATCATCAGCTGAAGATTAAAACTGAGGATATTCCAAAGACTGCTTTCAGAACACGGTACGGGCATTATGAGTTCTTAGTCATGTCTTTTGGATTGACTAATGCTCCTGCTGCTTTCATGGATATGATGAACCGTGTATTTAAGGAGTATTTAGATCAATTCGTTGTTGTCTTTATTGATGACATTCTCATCTATTCTAAAAGCCGTGAAGATCATGAACACCATTTGAAGTTGGTACTTCAAAAGCTTCGTGAGAACAAGCTATATGCTAAGCTGAAGAAATGCGAGTTTTGGCTTGAGGAAGTAGCATTCCTTGGGCACGTGGTATCGAAACGTGGAGTATCTGTTGACCCGGCGAAGATTGAAGCAATACAAAGCTGGGAGCAACCTAAGTCGGTGACTGAAGTACGAAGCTTTCTGGGCTTAGCTGGTTATTATCGGAGGTTCGTAGAGGGATTTTCTCGAATCGCTACTCCATTAACTCAGTTGACTCGGAAAGATACGAAATTCGTTTGGAGCGAGGAATGCGAGAAGAGCTTCCAAGAGCTCAAGAGGAGACTTATTTCGGCACCTGTTCTGACAATACCATCTGGTTCGGATGGATTTGTTATTTACAGCGATGCTTCGGGCAAAGGGTTAGGATGTGTTCTCATGCAACATGGGAAAGTCATAGCCTATGCCTCGTGACAACTCAAAGAATATGAGAGGAATTATCCTACTCATGATCTAGAGTTAGCAGCAGTCGTTTTCGCGTTGAAGATCTGGAGACATTACTTGTACGGAGAGAAAGTGGAGATTTATACGGATCATAAGAGCCTTAAATATTTCTTCACTCAGAAGGAACTCAACATGCGGCAACGACGTTGGCTTGAGCTGTTGAAAGATTACGATCATACTATCCAATACCATCCTGGAAAAGCGAACGTGGTAGCTGACGCGTTGAGTAGAAGATCATATGTAGAAACGAGTGCGATGATGTCAAGTATACGCGTAGAACCAGCTTTGATTGATAAAGTTAAAGCTGCTCAAGCTACGGATGCGGAGCTGATGAAGATGAAGAAGAAGGTGCAAGAAGGTGCAATTCCAGAAGCAAGAATCGATGAAGATGGAATACTTTGAGTCAACTCCAGACTTTGTGTTCCTAACGATTTTGACTTGAAGTATAGAATCATGATGGAGGCACACAACACACCGTTTGCGATCCATCCTGGGAGTACTAAAATGTATCGTGATCTTCGACATACATTTTGGTGGAGCAATATGAAGAGAGAGATCGCGGAGTTCATCTCTAGATGTTTAACTTGTCAACGTGTAAAGGCGGAGCATCAAGTACCGAAGGGTCCATTGCAACCACTGGAGATTCCGAAATGGAAGTGGGAACACATTACGATGGATTTCGTTACGGGTCTTCCCAAGGTTTCTCAAGGCTTAGATGCGATTTGGGTTATTGTTGATAGATTAACCAAGTCTGTTCATTTCTTGCCGATACGAGAGACTTATTCCCTTGAACGTCTTGCTCATATGTACGTGAATGAGATTGTAAGATTGCATGGCATGCCAGTATCCATAGTTTCGGATCGTGATCCCAGATTTACTTCACGATTTTGGATCAGTTTGCAGAAAGCTATGGGTACGGATTTACGATTCAGTTCGGCTTATCATCCTCAAACAGACGGACAATCGTAAAGGACTATCCAAACTCTTGAAGATCTATTGAGACTTTGTGTTCTAGACTTCAAAGGGAGTTGGGATAAGTACTTACCATTGGTGGAATTCTCCTACAACAACAGTTATCAGGCAAGTATAGGCGTAGCTCCATTCGAAGCGTTATATGGGAGAAAGTGTCGTTCTCCAGTATGTTGGGATGAGGTGGGTGAAGCAACATTGTTGGGACCAGAGTTAGTACGTATGACTACAGAAAAGATCCAAATAATCCGACAACGTATACAGACGGCACAGGATCGACAAAAGAGTTATGCAGATCTTCATCGAAAGGACGTGGAATTTAATGTTGGAGACCATGTGTTATTACGTGTTGCTCCGTGGAAAGGAGTTACAAGGTTTGGAAAGAGAGGAAAGCTTAAACCACGATTCATTGGTCCATTTGAGATTCTTGACCGAATAGGAAATGTGGCTTATAGACTCGCTTTACCTCCAAGCATGTCTCGTGTTCATAACGTGTTTCACATATCCGTGTTACGTAAATATGTGAAGGATCCAAACCGCATTATTGAGTTAGAACCAGACGAGATAGCTGAAGATTTAACGTACGAGGAGGTACCTGTCAAGATCTTGGATAGGAAGGAGCATGTCCTACGCTCGAAAATTATACCTCAAGTTAAAGTTTTGTGGAGAAACCATGCAATTGAGGAAATGACCTGGGAGTTGGAATCTGAAATGAAAGCGAGGTATCCTCACCTTTTCGACATACCAGGTACGTACGTCAATTTCGAGGACGAAATTTCATAAGGAGGGGAGGTTGTAAGACCCCAACTTTTATGAATAAAGATTTAGTTTTCTTTATATATTATTTTGAACAGTAAGGGGTTGTTTTGATAAATATGAAAGTTATGGGTGAAATGTGCAAATATTTTTAAAATGAGCAAGTGATTATAAAATATTTTTGTTGTCGGGGAATATTCGTTTGGTCGTGGAATATTCTTGTTGTCGGGGAATATTCGTATGACGGCGCAGCTATTTGTGGGCCCCCACAACGGAATAACTGTCGGATATAGAAAGCGACAGAAATAACTTTTTACAAGATAACGGCGTGGTTGTTACCGTTAGTACTGTTGAAATACCCGGTGGTTAAAATACAGTGATACACGGTGTTGCATAGTAGCACACGGTATTGCACATTATTTCGAATTATTGAGTCTTACGTGAGAAGCCTACTCAATTATTGTTACAGTAATTACTGTTCAATATTTTATATTATTGACTCAATAATTGCTACGTTGATATTTTATATTATTGACTCAATAATTGCTGCATTGATATTTTATTGACTCAATAATTGCCACGTTGCTATTTTTTTATGATTGATTCAATAATGGCTACAGTTGATATTTTGTAGTATTGATTCAATAATTGTCGTTGCACAGTATTTCACGTTATCAACTCAATAATTCATATTATTTGAATAATATTATTAGATAGCATTATTGACAATGTCTAAGGAAGTTCTGTCTAGGAGGGGTTATTTAATTGCGCGCCAGTAAGGAGAAGTCCTTATCGGAAGGCCCCCTCTGTCCTGGGAACGACCTGGTTGTTAATATTGTAGTTCTATAATATTATTTGTGAATAATTAATTATTGATTTATATGATAAGGAAATATTTATTTTGTGAATATTAAAGAAGGAATTAGTGCTGATGTGTTTTTATCAATATTTTGGTGTGAGAAATCATCTGTTTTTGGATTTCGGATAATTTATGTTTGGAATTTGGAAAAACTTTCTTCTGCAAAGTTGTAGAGAATTAAATTTCCTATAGAAGGACACATCATTTGTATTTTTCTGACAAAGGGGCTATTTGTTATGAATTATTGAAGTTTCGGAAAATAAATATTTTTTTTAATAAAGGGTGGGACCCATTTTTGGTTGAAAAATCAGAATTTTTGGAGCAGCCGGCGGCTAAGAAAAAATAATATTATTTTATTATTTTAGTCTCCTTTGGCATCCTAAGCTTTTCCTATAAATAGGGTGCTTAGGTTAGAATTGAAAATCACACCAGAATCAGAAGTTTTCTCTCTCTATAATATCGAGCGTATTTTTGTGAGTATTTCAATACTTTGAGTATTAGTATTCAGCGCAAGTTTTCTTCGGTATTATATCCGATATTCCAGTCAGAGGTACTATCTTTTTGAGGTAAGGGATGTTATTTCTTTCGTAAATGATGTTATTCTTCTCAATATCATTATACAAAAATATTGTCATGGATTTTATGTTGAAATTCTTACTTTTTCCGTCGGGGTTACTATTCACGTATACGACACTATTCACGTATACGACACTATTCACGGAAAAAAATTATTTTTCTTCTATTTGTCCAAATTGCTTGTTAAGGTTACTATCTTTGATTGTATCCAAGTTTTGAGCTCTATTCTTGAATTTTGCTCCATAATTGATTATTACGAGGTATTTTTGAATTGGATATACTGAAATACGAATCCTTAGTCTTTGTCTTTTATCTCACTGGATTCGTTTTTTTTAAATGTTTTTCATCATTCTCAGTCCTAAAAGGTGATGTAACTGAATATCTTTGGCCTGTAGAGCAAAGATGAATGATTACTTGATGAATATCTTTGGCCTGTAGAGCAAAGATGAATGATTACCTGATGAATATCTTTGGCCTGTAGTGCAAAGATGACAGGTGTTGAGATGAATATGACCACTGATGATACAAATGAATATCTTTGGCCTGTAGTGCAAAGATGAATATTTGATTCGAGATGTATATTGATTGATGTTACAGGGATAAAATATTGATGATGGACTTTTAAATCATAGAAGATAGTAGACTTCATTCTCTGCTTAACTCTTCTAATGATTTGTTATTTCCGCTGCGAATATTGATCTAAGATTGGTTGTCCATTATATTTTATCTGATTTATTGAAGGCTAACGATAATTTATTTTTCATTATCTTAGTCATAATATTCTTTACTGGGCTAGTTGAGCTCACCCTTTTCATCTGTTGTCCTCTTCAGGAAATGAGAATGTTGCGGGGACTAGTCGGGGGACAGAGTGATGGTCCGAGTTAGAGCAGTAGTAGTCCTCACTATTTCTGATAAATAGTGTGATAATAATTGTAATGAGGACTTAGTTTGAATCTTAATATTTTCTACATATTTGTACTGAGACTCACAGTTGTGTGGTCGTATTTTGCACGATCGTATGATATAAAGTTTGTATTTGAATTCTGTACCATGTATTTGGCGACTCAGAATGGGTTGGGTTGAATGGACCTATTCTGGGGGCGTCACAAGAAGGGTATGAGATACCATGGCGATTGAATTTAGTGCAAGTGGGAGATTGAAAGTAGTATGCACACAAGCCAATTATGTTTGATGATAAAGCACATACTTTGTAACAATCGTATTCATTTATTAATAAAAAAATTATTTAATTAAAGACATTTAATTATCTACATGGTGCTGTTTTTATAATATGTGATAAACCCATAGTTTTAAGCAATGCTTTTAGAATCATGATGATGATCATGCTAATGAGATCTAAATTCTTAGATAGCTTAAAACTAAAATAGTTCCCAATCGTTGGATTACTAAAAAGGGGATTAGTGAATCCTGATAGATTGGTACATACGTTGCTTGCTCATTGGATGAGGATGATTGATCTCATGATCATTTGTGTAGAGATACTAAAGCAAGTATGTAGGTGCTTATTGGAGAATAAGTTCACTGAACGTGGCCCACTAAAGAATACCTAATGGACTTTTACTTGCCTGTCAATAGGAATTCTTCATGTGATAGTAGTACAAGTAATCTTTAGACTTGAGATCATCATAGTATCTTATGTATGATGAATTATACTTTGACATGTCCCTTGAGACCCTTAGGGTATATCAAAGTGTATGATTGGATGTAATAAGTTATATATGAAAATAATGAATGATCAATAAAGAATCTACCACTTCTAGTAAAACAATAGATATGTCCTATGTGATTCAATAAATGACAACCAAGGAATCCTTGGCCAAGGTGGAATGAAATTAGAAAGAATTTTCTAATTTACATTATTTGGAGTTGTTCATTTGAGAATTAAAATACATATAATTAAATAAAATAAGACTTGACAGTAATTCCATGTCTTATATTTAATTGGGACATTGTATAGTGGAAGGATTAAATTGTACGGTAACTATTTACTCACATGTTCTTTTATGATTAATGTTGAAATCTATATTATCTGGAAAGTCGTTGATTGTTAAGAAGGGTTGTCCTTATTGTGGAATAAATGTTATTCATTTAAATGAATTATTAGTTTAATTTATTTATTTAAATAAGATTAGAATTGTTCTAATTTATTTATTCACAACCGGTTTAATATAGAGAACCTAAAGGGTCACACCATAAAAGGAAGAATATTTATTTAAGAAGAAAATGACATAATCGTAATAATAAGTTAAGTGTTTTTAATTTAATCTATGGTGATAGAATAAATTAAATAGCTTAATATTTATTATTTAATAGTTTAAAAATATTAAATATAAATTAATAAGAGGAGTCTTATTATTATTATTACTATTATTATTTAATTCCTAAAGGAGTTTAGGAATTAATTAATAAGATACTCTCTCATATATATTCTTAATAAGATTAAGAGGCTAATTAATTAAAAGAGTTTAATTAATTATTCCTAATAAGATTGGGAAGCCTAATTAATTAAAAAGGTTTAATTAATTAATATGAAACCCCAATCCTAAATTGTTTATGAGGGTTGCCTACATCTATAAATAAGAAAGTCTTATTATGGAACAAGGTGAGACACTTAATTCTAAGAGTTGGGAGATCACACCTTTTCTAGAGAGAATGAAACTAGGGTTTAGCCAAACACCCTTCTTCTTAAATTTTTATTCTTTCTTGGTGGATCACCTCTAGAGGCCAAACACTTGGGTGGCTAACGTTGATCAAAGGTAGGAATCAACCCGGTGGATTCAAGTTGAACGCAAAACGAATTGGAGTTGAACTCGTACTTGAGGAAGCTAGTTTCTACGAGGGTATGATTCTAATTTCTATCTATTTCAGTTAATTAATAACTGTGCATAAAGGATGATCCGAGTATATGGTTTGCAAAGTTTTAAAACTCTATTTTTTCACGCTTCCGTTGTTTATATGCAATTTATTGCATGTTCATGATTATTACAAACCTAACATCCAGTCTATTCGTCCAAAAGAAAGAAACTTGCATTACATAATGAATCTCATCCTAATGTCTATACCCCTATGTTATGTAACGACCCCAAAATTCATACAATACAACTCTCAACATCGGTCGTTAACAATACATCCTTATTCAGACTTTACATCATTAATTAATAATACAATCACTAAAAATACGGAATATTTAAAAATTATATATTATTCCTTCTTTATTATCCCTGAATCTCAACCTTTATCATTACATAACTTTGATTCAACTTTATTTTATGAATCGCTTCGTCAGAGTTATTATAAACTAAAACTTACAACCACGTTCAATAACCCTTCTACATCGGGAAAAATTTAAACTTTACAACTCAACATCTGTTAACCATCATACATTATCAAATACATTATCTGAAACCTTAAATAGGGTCCAAAATAATAACAATTCAGCCAAAGTATATAAATCTTCATACATTACATCTGATTCATTTCTTTCAAGTAGCACATAGCGTTACCTTGAATCCTTAACCTGCAAAAGTGATTATTTGCAAGAATGAGCTCGACAGCTCAGCAAGATCTAACAGCTTTCATGCATCACATAGCACATAAATACATGCTCAACATACATCTCATAATAATTAAAGTAACACGGCATACATGCTTTACATCACATAACAAATATAAAGATTGAGTTCCTTACTCAATCAACATTCTTTAATCAATCAATGTAGTCATAAATTGACTTTAACATTTCATGCTTACAACATATATACAATATATCATGCTCTTTGCAAAACAATTTAAAACAGTTCATCATCAAGTGCACGTAGAAAATAGGAACTGAAAGACTTGCCTTGATCGTTGTTTACCAATAACAGTTTAGCAGCTTACAGATATCTGCACTTCACGTGCCCTACACAATTATATAATCATGCACATCAATTATCAGTCACATAGCAATGCATATTAGTTATAACGTAAACTTTACTCTACATCTTATAAGCCTTCCTATTATCAATACACAATGTTCAATTTGATTGTGTTAACTATCGACTTATATTTCACTATAATTTTTTTTTGTAATATTCAAAATTCATTTAAGTGTTGAAGTTCTGCTAGGACTACCTATTGATTTTATATTAACCTCATTTCATATATTATAATATTCGTTTCATTAGAATCGAAACACTCTTTAAGTGTATTACCACATTACACGGCGTTTCGACATTTATACGTCACACGCCTAACTCGCTTCTTTTGTATGTGTTTTGCATGCTCCTATATTGGGTTACATTACTCTATAATATTTTATTCTTATTAAAAACATAATATTAAACAAGGTCATCCACACTCGTTACGGCATTGAGATGCTTGCACGTCCGTACGCCAAACTTGCCTATTCGAACGTCCAAACGACACGCATTTGTGCACGCTTAGCACGCCCAACCAAATTGTCTAATACTCAAGGGTTAATGTTAAGTATCATTATAATACCTAATGGTCATGTTATGGAAGTTAGAACATCATTTTACATGGTCGGGAGCATTACATGTGCATACGTGCATGCCCGACGCCCCCCGATTGCCTCCAAAGACACATTAGTCCCAAAAATAACCATTTTGACCCTTGCTAACGAACTCAAATTGAAAAACTTAAATAACAAAAGTTGTAGGTCTACTCGTGCTCGTTCTGGATCATCTTGAATCACCTCAATCCGAGTGCGTATGAAAACGTTATGGCTGTTTTACCACAGGAGGTCAAACACAGTCTCGGACTGACTTTCCTCCCGGCGCAGCTGCGCCCCTAATAGCCTTGGGGGCAGAGCAGCTGGCCCCAGGCAGCGTGCTACGCTAATTTTTTTTCCAGTTTGTGGTTCTGGCAAATTTTCTAACCCTTTCGTCCTTCCAATCATCATAAATCAAACTATACACATCCGATTGAGTCCGTTTTCGACTCTATGGATTCGTGGAACACTGAACTACTCATCTATATGATAATTATAAAACTTCAAAAATATTAACAATTCTTTTTAAAGGCTACAATTCAGTGTTCATGCTAATTTTTTATATTTTACACATATTTAGCGAATTCAATCACTACGAATTCGTTTGACATCCGTTTTGACTCGTTCAACTTTGTTTGTTTTCATTTTTTCGAGTACTATCATAATACATCATCAATTTCAGATTTCCATCAAGAATTTATCATCAATTTTAGTCTCTAAGTAGATAAAAATATATATTTTTTTAACTAAAACTCTCAACTTCATCTTTCAACACATTCTTACGAACTTGATCACTATCCAACAACTTTTAGATGATATAGAACGGATTAAACATAACCATTAACATATATAACTAATTTCTTAACAAATTAAACATAGAAATCTAATTTCTCAACGAAAACTCAAGAGAATGAAAAAATAGAATAATACCTTTTGATTCTTCTAAACCTTGTCTAGATGAATTGAAAAACCTTGTTTCTTTTGATTTTTCTAGCATCTCTTCTTCTCCAATTTCACTGAGAACTTCTATTCTCTCTCATTCTCTCCTCTGTTTCTCCCTTTCTCTTTTCTTCTTCCAATTTAGGCTTAGAAACAAAACTCGTAACTCATATAACTGATAATATAATATGTATATTACTAATACTTATTATATTACTTAATATACAATTAAATTAGGGGTTATAAAAATCCAAAAGCCACAAAACCATATTTGGCTAGCCCCTTCAAACATCCTTTTAATTTATTTTAATAATTCTCCTTATCATATGGTATATCTTCTTTTCTCTAAATGTCACACTTTAACTATGTTGCTAAATTATTTAGCTAACTACATTGAATAATTATACAATTATAATATGTATAACTATTACTCCATACATTACGAAATTATATACATAACCCTCAACTTAAAATAACCATTTTCATTAAAATAATTAATATTTATTACCTTTATTTTAATTAACTCACATGAATTATATAATTATAATATATAATTATTTAATTCCTTTTCTCGCATAAATTGTCTCAATACAATTTATTTAATCCATACATCTAATCACTACTTAAATATTAATCAATTTATTTAATACCATCATACTTAAATAAATTATTCCATAATAATTTCCATTGAATATTTATTTTACTCCATAAATATTTTAACTAAAATATTTATTTTATTTGATAAATATTTTAATTATTTACGAGATTCACAATTGTATTACACTAACATATTACGTTTATAGGTAACATACCTTCCTCTCTCATTTTATTAAAATAAATATATTCACCGTTACTTCATTATTTCATTAAGTGAATTACTCACATCATTTATGAAATTTAATTCATAACGATTATAGTGCCAACAAAGCATAATAATCAAATTATATTATTCCATAATATAATATCAACTTAATTAGATTAACTAATCTTATTCAGTTAATTTCCTTTCCGTAATAACTTTATTTAATTTCTTTAATAGTTAAATTAACTATTAAACCTCATCATCCCAATAAATGAATATATATATATATATATGTATATATTTACTTACACGCAAAATACGTCATAATAAGAATTTCATTCATTAAATTCTTATTTTAACAATTTCTGAAAAATTCGGGTTGTCACATCCTTCCCTCCTTATAAGGATTTCGTCCTCGGAATCACCGAAATCCTACCTTACTCAGGTTTCTATCAAATCTCTTTAAAAACATTTATCGTTGAATAACTTGAACATATTACCTTAGTATAGGTTTTATATTTCCTACTACATTCATTTCTTCAACAAATTCTAGGTTTTATTTCATACCTTTCACTTGAACTCAATTATATTTTGAGTATTATATATTCTTTAATCCGTTCATTTTCTTTCCAAGGATTATTACCATATACCTTACTCATCGAATTCATATACTTCATAATTCACTATCTTATAAGTGTTCGGGTTATCACATTCACCCATTCTTCTAAGAATTTCGTCCTCGAAATTTTCATTAATCTTCATTCGTTCAATCTATCGAAATAGATTCTACGTTAATCTTTATTCCCTGGATTAAAGCGTTCTACAACTACTTCTTTCTAATGAATATCATTCTTGCCACCTTCACCTTCAGAATAATAAAAATCTTCCACAATTGCTCAATAATTGAGAAGTAATATGAATAACAGGAATTTAAAAGATTTTAATTCACGCTGAGATAAGACCTTGAACTCTTCTCCAGGTTTAATAGTGCATCACCACTGTAAACCATCTTTAACAGAATGCTTAGCAATCACACAGATTAAAAACACTCTCTGCAAGTACTCTAGGTGATCAGCCTATCGTACCCCTACGTCGTGCACAACGTATTACATCTTAACATCGTTACGACTATATACGTTACTCTCGGAACCATTGTCTCCGATAACATATCACCTTTTACAGGGTTGTTCACCTCAGCTTCTTAACATTTCAATCCTCACCAAAACAATTTGGTTTGGTATAGTTTGACAAAGAACGCTTGAATTTCATGAACATCTTTCAAAATTCGTCTAGCTGAATCAAGTAGCATAAACTTCTAGCAATAACTCGGACATCAATCGAGATATATATATATATATATATATATATATATATATACATCTTTAACCAACTCAATTTTTTTTTTCATTTAAAGAAACTAAAAGTAAATAAATCCCCTGTTCTTTTTATAGTTTAAGGAAACTAAAAATAAATGAATCTTTTCATAATATCCTGATACCGTCCGTAATAATGGTACGTTGAGGATTTCGTCATTAAATGACGTTGTTATACTACATCATACCATAGTGGGCTGATGATTATACGATCACATCCAACACTAGGTTTAACTGCATTGATAACTTCCTCAATTATTGTCTCTACACCATATCAAATGATGCGTAGAACACATAAAATACATTTTGAAAATTTAAAATTATTTTTGTCCAGCTGAAGAAATTAGCATAGACATGTGAATAATAGCACTATTTTTTTAAAAAAATCATTGGTTCCATCATTTGATCCAATGTTTTTTTTAAGAAAACAGAAGTGCAACATCAGCACGAAGTCAATAAATTTTGAAAATCTAGCAAAGCTAGGAGATTTAGAATATGAAACTTTCTCCATTAATTAAATCTTTACTCCATCATTACTTAATCATTCTATCAACCTTAAACAACATCAATGCTTCTTACACCATAACCTTTCTATTCCCAGTATAGTTCATCAAACTTTCCACACTTTGGAAGTCAGGAACTTTCCACAATAATATGAGTTTAAGAACTTCCTAGTCAGACCATAGGCGTCCATTCGCTGAGGAGTTCCAAACATACCATATGATTATGAGTCATGAACTTACCATAAGCATGAGTTTTAAGAACTCGCACTTAATCCTAATAACATCTTACTAATCTTAATAGTCTCTAACTATCAAATATACACATGAAAAAAGAATCACCTTTTCACCACATATACATTGATAGCGCGACACCAACATTCCAATGATTATCAATGTGATAAACTAAGTGCAAGCACAAAACTCTCACCCATACAAAGGTTTGTACAACTCAGCCATCACATGATTCTTCAATTGAAATCCCACCTAACTCTATCTTGCTCATAATTTGCTCTTTACTCGATACGAATTTTCCGCATCTCATCATTTATAACTTCTCGTGAGTTAACCTCGTACTATATCATAGTACATTCTCGTTATAGCATCAAACTATAACTATTCAATCATTACTGACCATCTGTCTTTCAACTTTAAAAGATCACGTCGTGACCTTATTCTATAATCATCTCCCTTATGATTCTTTCTTATCTCATTATCGTTTTGTTTTAAAACTTCTTATCTTTTTCTTTCATCATGTTATATCATGACCTCATTATGATTTAATCTTATAGACTTCGTCTATTCATCGTTATTCGTCATCTTTATTATTGAAGTTAGGTAACTCCTGATTCTCATCTTCATATCTCTTCAAGATTCTTCTTTGAATCTTCTTATTTATTTATTAACTCTTCTTTTAAGAATTTCTAACTTCGTTTATAAAGTTCAACATTTTATTTGAGTTTTATTCCTCGTTATTCTTACCTTCTTCTTATAACATTTCTAGGACTTAACTTATCCTATACATCTACGTATGTGAAAAGAATCACCTTTTCGTTATACGTAACTTAACTTCTCATTCTCTAAGGTCATAGCCTAAGGTACTCTTACCTAAGGTGTATAACCTATCAGCTTTGATACCAACTGTAACGACCCCAAAATTCATACAATACAACTCTCGACATCGGTCGTTAACAACACATTCTTATTTAGACTTTACATCATTAATCAATAATACAATCACTAAAAATACGGAATATTTAAAAATTATATATTATTCCTTCTTTATTATCCCAGAATCTTAACCTTTATCATTACATAACTTTGATTCAACTTTATTTTATGAATCGCTTCGTCAGAGTTATTATAAACTAAAACTTACAACCACGTTCAATAACCCTTCTACATCGGGAAAAATTTAAACTTTACAACTCAACATCTGTTAACCATCATACATTATCAAATACATTATCTGAAACCTTAAACAGGGTCCAAAATAATAATAATTCAGCCAAAGTATATAAATCTTCATACATTACATCTGATTCATTTCTTTCAAGTAGCACATATCGTTACCTTGAATCCTTAACCTGCAAAAGTGATTATTTGCAAGAATGAGCTCGACAGCTCAGCAAGATCTAACAGCTTTCATGCATCACATAGCACATAAATACATGCTCAACACACATCTCATAATAATTAAAGTAACATGGCATACATGCTTTACGTCACATAATAAATATAAAGATTGTGTTCCTTACTCAATTAACATTCTTTAATCAATCAATGTAGTCATAAATTGACTTTAACATTTCATGCTTACAACATATATACAATATATCATGCTCTTTACAAAATAATTTAAAACAGTTCATCATCAAGTGCACGTAGAAAATAGGAACTGAAAGACTTGCCTTGATCGTTGTTTACCTATAACAGTTTAACAGCTTACAGATATCTGCACTTCACGTGCCCTACACAATTATATAATCATGCACATCAATTATCAGTCACATAGCAATGCATATTAGTTATAACGTAAATTTTACTCTACATTTCATAAGCCTTCCTATTATCAATACACAATGTTCAATTTGATTGTGTTAACTATCCTATATCACTATAATTTTTTTTTCTTCGTAATATTCGAAATTCATTCAAGTGTTGAAATCCTGCTAGGACTACCTATTGGTTTTATATTAACCTCATTTCATATATTATAATATTCGTTTCATTAGAATCGAAACACTATTTAAGTGTATTACCACATTACACGGCGTTTCGACGTTTATACGTCACACGCCTAACTCGCCTCTTTTGCATGTGCTTTGCATGCTCCTATATTGGGTTACATTACTCGATAATGTTTCATTCTTATTAAAAACATAATATTAAACAAGGTCATACACACTCGTTACGGCATTGAGATGCTTGCACGTCCGTATGCCAAACTTGCCTATTCGAACGTCCAAATGACACGCATTTGTGCACGCTTAGCACGCCCAACCAAATTGTCTAATACTCAAGGGTTAATGTTAAGTATCATTATAATACCTAATGGTCATGTTATGAAAGTTAAAACATCATTTTACATGGTCGGGAGCATTATATGTGCATATGTGCATGTCCGACGCTCCCCGATTGCCTCCAAAAACACATTAGTCCCAAAAATAACCATTTTGACCCTAGCTAATGACCTCAAATTGAAAAACATAAAGAACAAAAGTTGTAGGCCTACTCGTGCTCGTTCCGGATCATCTTGAATCACCTCAATTCGAGTGCGTATGAAAAAGTTCTGACCATTTTACCACAGGAGGTCAAAACAGTCCCAGACTGACTTTTCCTCCCGGCTCAGCTGCGCCCCTAATAGCCTTGGGGGCAGTGCAGCTGCGCCCCTGGCAGCGTGCTACGCGAATTTGTTTTCCAGTTTGTGGTTCTGGAAAATTTTCTAACCCTTTCGTCCTTCCAATCATCATAAATCAAGCTATACACATCCGATTGAGTCCGTTTTCGACTCTATAGATTCATGAAACACTGAACTACTCATCTATATGATAAATATAAAACTTCAAAAACATTAACAATTCCTTTTAAAGGCTACAATTCAGTGTTCATGCTAATTTTTTATGTTTTACACATATTTAGCGAATTCAATCACTACGAATTCGTTTTACATCCGTTTTGACTCGTTCAACTTTGATTGTTTTCATTTTTTCGAGTACTATCATAATCCATCATCAATTTCAGATTTCCATCAAGAATTTATCATCAATTTTAGTCTCTAAGTAAACAAAAATATATATATTTTTAACTAAAACTCTCAACTTCATCTTTCAACACATTCTTACGAACTTGATCACTATCCAACAACTTTTAGATGATATAGAACGAATTAAACATAACCATTAACATATATAACTAATTTCTTAACAAATTAAACATAGAAATCCAATTTCGCAACGAAAACTCAAGAGAATGAAAAAATAGATTAATACCTTTTGATTCTTCTAAACCTTGTCTAGATGAATTGAAAAATCTTATTTTTTTTGATTTTTCTAGCATCTCTTCTTCTCCAATTTCACAGAGAACTTCTATTCTCTCTCATTCTCTCCTCTGTTTCTCCCTTTCTCTTTTCTTCTTTCAATTTAGGCTTAGAAACAAAACTCGTAACTCATATAACTGATAATATAATACGTATATTACTAATACTTATTATATTACTTAGTATACAATTAAATTAGGGGTTATAAAAATCCAAAAGGTACAAAGCCATGTTTGGCTAGCCCCTTCAAACATCCTTTTAATTTATTTTAATAATTCTCCTTATCATATGGTATAACTTTTTTTATCTAAATGTCACACTTTAACTATGTTGCTAAATTATTTAGCTAACTACATTGAATAATTATACAATTATAATATATATAACTATTACTCCATACATTACGAAATTATATACATAACCCTCAACTTAAAATAACCATTTTCATTAAAATAATTAATATTTATTACCTTTATTTTAATTAACTCACATGAATTATATAATTATAATATATAATTATTTAATTCCTTTTCTCGCATATATTGTCTCAATACAATTTATTTAATTCATACATCTAATCACTACTTAAATATTAATCAATTTATTTAATACCATCATACTTAAATAAATTATTCCATAATAATTTCCATTGAATATTTATTTTACTCCACAAATATTTTAACTAAAATATTTATTTTATTTGATAAATATTTTAATTATTTACGAGATTCACAATCGTATTACACTAACATATTACGTTTATAGGTAACATACCTTCCTCTCTCATTTTATTAAAATAAATATATTCACATTACTTCATTATTTCATTAAGTGAATTACTCACATCATTTATGAAATTTAATTCATAACAATTATAGTGCCAACAAGGCATAATAATCAAATTATATTATTCCATAATATAATATCAATATAATTAGATTAACTAATCTTATTCAGTTAATTTCCTTTCCGTAATAACTTCATTTAATTTCTTCAATAGTTAAATTAACTATTAAACCTCATCATCCCAATATATGAATATATATATATATATATATATATATATATATATATATATATATATATATATATACTTACACGCAAAACACGTTATAATAAGAATTTCATTCATTAAATTCTTATTTTAACAATTTCTGAAAAATTCGGGTTGTCACATGTTACTTACACTTACTGCTAAAGATAAATATGAGCATATGAGACATAATCTAATTCTTGGGGTAGGTACCTCTTTCAACAACTTTTTTCACTTGTTAGAAAAAATAACCAATATAGGCTGGGATTGCCTCATTACTTTTAAAGACAGATAAATCTTTCCTAGTCCGATTGCAGAATTTTATGCTCACTTGACTTTTATTTATGACTCAACTGGTCTCTTAACTTGCATTAATACTTGCATACTAGGTCAGTACTATGTCATTGATGAAATGCTTATTCTACATGCACTAAATCTCTGAAACAATTTCTTAGATTTTCCAAAAATAAATGAATAAATCAAACTATTACTTACTCTCCTTGCCTATATTCTGTCCAACTAAACTTTCATTCTCTCTTCTAATCAAAGTTCTAATTCTATTTTGAAAGAGAAAAATTGGTCAAAGTATTTTAGATAAGTTATTAATTTATTCCTGCTCATGCTATCTTATACTTGTTTATATATATAGATATTCAGATATAAATTGCTATACACATCTATATATATTTATATTTCATCTATCAATATCAAGTAAAAAGTCAGTTCTTAGATACCGATATAATTCAGAAGTAATTTCTCTAAATTCTCTGAACGGTCTTTAAAATCCTAAGTGGTCTTTTACTGATATAGATACATTATATAAATATTACATAATATTTATATGATTATCAAGTTGTGAAACGAACAATTTAGTTATTACTTAGATACCGATATTCGGAGATATTTCTTAACAAAGAATATTATCTAAACGGTCTTTGAAATCCTAAGTGGCCAAGTTTTTGCAACATAGATCAAATATAATATAATATATATAAGTGGGTGAAATAAGTTTCTTCAAGTATTATTTAAATTGATCAAATTTGTATACTTGATAAACTGTCATAAAGAGTATATTGCTCACAAACTTAATCATAGAATATTTGTTGCATTATATGTAAGTTTATATGGTTATCTAAACTTAAAGTTATGTTTGTTTAAAACCATAGAAACACACTCTAAAAGAGAAATCCTTTTCTAAATCTGTTTTAAACCATAGAAAAACATTCTTTATTAAAGAAAAGGAAAACCTTTGTAAAAAGTGCATAAATCTATATATCTACTTACACAGAAGCACACCACATAAAAGTCTTGAACTTTTATCAAATACTCAACTTCTATATCTTCTTATTTAAGAAGTATCTGTTCTAAATTTTATCTGCTTACTTTAGAAGCAAAAACTAAAACAAACTTTTGTTAAAAGGAAAAGGTAGAGTTAGTTTATTTTATGTATTTGTGAGAAAGAAAAAAAATTCTTTGACCAAGACCAGAGTCTTAGAGAGATCAGCTGGGAGTTGGGTCTCTAGTGTATTTGTGAGGTAAAAAAGAGATTGTTGTTTCAAGACCAAATCATAGAATAGTTCTAAGCTCAAATGGAAGATTCAACTAAGCTTGAGGAAGGAGCTGGGAGTTCGCTGTCCGAGATAGTTAGTTGTGGATAGTTGTAAGTTTGTCTATAAAACTTTATAAAGGCTTCTCCACCTGTTGAAGGAGTATTTATTACTGAGAGTAATAGGAACTCAAGTCTTGGAGAGGAGCTTGAGACTGGACGCAGCAACATACCCTAGCTGTATGTTGTGAACCAGATAAATATCTGTGCATTGTGTGATTGAATTTTTACTAACCTACTTATTAATTTCTAACACTGCAAGTTAATCTATTAAAAATTCAAAAAGGCCAAAGATAATTTTTTAAACAGTGATAATCTATTCAACCCCCTTTCTAGATTATTATTAGACTTTCAAAACATGATTGACTTGTATGCATACTACTTTCATAATCAACATTTAATTCCAAAGCTCATAGTTATACATGTTGTTTAGGATATCTTTCTACATATATATTAAGTATCTGCTTGCCCCACAATTACCACGCGAAAAGTTGGATTAACAAAAGATCGCGTCGATTTTTTTTTACTTAAGGCGCTGTGGTGCCACTCCAAGGAAAAAATTCGGCGCTGCGGCGCACCTTAGCAATGAAGGAGCCCCAAGCCAGCGCTGCGGCGCGGCTTTACAAAGTATGGCCGGTGCTGCGGCGCCTGCTCTGAGCCTTTGATTTTTCTTTATAATTTTTAATACGTTTGCTTCCCGAGCTCGTAACTCGATCGTTATAACTCAGAATATGCTCGTTCAAAAGCCATTTTCTTACTTAACTTACATACTTTGATTTCCCTCTGACAGAATAAGTTTCTGAATCCGTTAACGACCAATTCATTGGTTAAATTTCATTATTCATTCGTTATTCGTTCTTGAGCGTTCTTCACTCGTTTCTTCGTTTTAAGTCTAAATTCGACCGTTCTTGAGTCCACGACACTTAAATTCATAGTTCTTTGATATGCTACCGAAACCCTAGGTTTCTAGGTTAATTGGAGACTTTTCACTATCGTCTGAAAATCTTAGTTAATTACGATTTTGACGATTAACGTCTTTTCCCGAAAATTTCTCCATAACTTCGTTACACGAGATTTTTAATCAAAACCAAATGGAATCAATCCATTGGTCAATCTTCTATATCCTAACCAATAATTTGCATGTAACTTATAAATGATGGTTTTCAATTTGTCCATCAACAACAAGCTCTAAGTTTTATCTGTTATTCGATTAATGCTTAATCATTCGTTTATGATTCTCGCTTATACATGTCTTATTAACGTTTTTGTTCACTAATAGCCATCCTTATTACTTCAAAAGAGACATGCTCCACCAATTCATACTTTTCTATAAAAATTCAAAAGAAAATAATCGAAGGCTAGGGTTTACGTATTTTTACCTTAGCGTTCTTCGCGTTCTTGATAGTTTGTTGAACTAATTAGCTTTTCCTTCATTTGATTCCCTTTTATGCCCACTTTTCTCTCTCAATATATGTTGGTCAAATTTTGCAAAACAACAAATGAGCTAAGTGACTAGCTCTTATAGAATTTGCAAGGTGGGGGTATAATGGTCATTTCCATCAAACCTCCTACTATTCACACCTCTTTTGCAAAGCTTCCAAAGGAAGCTACTCACTTGTTTTGTCCACCAATTAGCCGGCCATGTGGGGTTGTGGGGCCCTCATGGGTTGCCCCAACCCCTTTACCCACCCGGTGACCCATCGGCTCGACCCACTGGTTCGGTTCTTAGTTCGGGCTTAGGTTTTATTCAATATCGGGCCTAATCTTAGCCTTGATTTAAACATTACTTGGGCCTTTATATAATTCATCATTGGGCCTCATTCATTGTTCAATTGGGCTTGACAAAGTCTAAGTCCAATAGCTATAGTCCACTAAGACTTACTCATATTCGTACCGTATAATTCTCGTATTCTCTTCGTATATACTTCGTATGATATTTGTATTATACGTTTTATTAATCTTCGTATTATACTCGTATAATACCTAGTATTATACTTGTATTCTTCACGTATAATAATGGTTCTTATTACGCTTAATCTTTTCTTTCCTTAGAGTTCACTTTCCCTAAACCTTAGGGTTTTAAGTCCTCAAGCAAAAACTTTGTTTGCCATAATTGAAATATTATTGGATATTCTACCTCGTCTCAGAATTCTATCATTATGCGTTTCTCGAAAATTCAAAAATAATTCCCGAGCAGAAATGGATGAATAGTGATTTTACAGAAATTTCTCGAAAAACTTTTATTTTCGTCTTGGAAATTCAAATCATTTAATCCTAACTCATAGCCAGAATCCTAACCACATTCAATCATTCTAGGTCATAGAACGACCTTTAAACAACTTACTTAATTTAATAAATATATAATCTCATTTAATTCATATAATCAAATAAAAATTAATTCACATAATAATTCGATTTTCTCGGGCGTTACATTCTTCCCCCCTTATAAGGATTATGTCCCTAGAATCTCGATACAAGTTAAAAAAATAAAAGGGGAAAGTTTTCCTTTATTTTATCTTTGATTTCCCACGTTGCTTCTTCGATATTATGGTTCCTCTATACTACCTTCACCGAAGTTTTCCTTTATTTTATCTTTGATTTCCCACTGTTGTTGTAAGCGAATTCTACTAAAGGTAGATGTTCGTCCCAACTCCCCTTAAAATCTATAACGTAAGATCTTAACATATCTTCTAGTGTCTGAATTGTCCATTCACTTTTTCCGTCGGTCTGAGGATGGTATGCCATATTTAACCTCAAATGCGTTCCCATCTACTCTTGTAAACTCCTCCAGAAATTCAATGTGAATAGTGGATCATGATCCAACACAATCGAAACTGGCACTCCATGTCTCGAAATGATTTCTTTGACATAAACTTAGCTAACTTCTCTAGATTATACCTAACTTTTATCGACAAAAAGTGAGCCGACTTCGTCAAACGATCCACTATTACCCAAATAGTGTCGTATCCTTTCTGCGTCTTTGGAAGTCCCACCACAAAGTCCATCGTGATATGCTCCCACTTCCACTCTGAAATCTCTAGCGATTGTAACAATCCACTCGGTCGTTGGTGTTCGGCCTTAACTTTCTGACAAGTTAAGCACATACTAACATATTCTGCTATTTCTCTCTTCATGTTTGGCCATTAAAAGTTCTGTCGAAGGTCTTGATACATCTTGGTGCTACCCGGATGTATCGAGTACCTCGAACTACGGGCCTCTTCCATTATTTCTTCTTTTAATTCTACATTACACGGAACCCAAATTCTTCCTTCAAAATATAGTAACCCTCCTTGTCAAGGCTATACTTAGTCTTCTCTCCATCTTCAATCCTCTTCTTCATCTGCTCGCACTCCTCGTCCTTGAGTTGTACTTCTTTCATTTGTTTCACAATTGTTGGTCGAGTATCCATCGTAAATAACTTCTCTTCCGATTTGTTCGATAATCTAACCTCTAGCTCCATCCTTGCCATCTCTGTTACTAACTCTTTCTGAGCCGTTAACATTGATAGCTTTTCCCGACCCTTCCTACTTAAGGCTTTGGCCACTACATTCACCTTCCTTGGATGATATAGGATATCACAATCGTAATCTTTTATCAACTCCAACCACCTTCTCTGTCTCATATTCAACTCCTTCTGCGTGAAGATATATTTTAGACTTTTATGGTCCATGTATATTTCACACTTCTCCCCGCATAGGTAGTGCCTCCAAATCTTTAAGGCAAAAACTACCGCTGCCAGTTCTAGATCATGAGTAGGATAACCTTTGTCATAATTCTTTAATTGTCGTGATGCATGCACAATGACCTTGCCATGCTGCATGAGCACGCAACCCAGTCCTTTATGCGAAGCATCGCTATAAACTACAAAATTTCCCGTATCATCTGGTAAAGATAATATATGGGCTTCACTTAACCTCTTCTTCAGTTCTTGAAAACTATCCTCACACTTCTTCGTCCACACATACTTCACGGTCTTCCTTGTAAAATTTTTTAACGGAGTAGCTATCTTAGAAAAGTCTTGGATGAATTTTTGATAGTATCCCGCTAACCCTAGGAAACTCCGCACCTCGGTTGGTGTTCTCGGTTGCTCCCAATTAATAATTTCTTCCACCTTCGCTGGATCCACTAAAATCCCTTCTTTGTCGATGACGTGCCTTAAAAACTGCACTCTTTCAAGCCAAAATTCACACTTAGTGAATTTCGCATACAACTTTTCCTCCCGTAGTGTTTCCAACACTAATATTAAATGTTCAGTGTGATCTTTTGGCATCTTAGAATAGACTAGAATATCATCAATGAACACTACGACAAACTTGTCCAAGTATTGCTTGAACACTCTGTTCATCATATCCATAAATGCGGCTGGCGCATTAGTTAACCCAAATGACATAACCAGAAACTTGTAATGACCATAACGAGTCCTGAACGCCGTCTTAGGTACATCCTCCTTCCTCACTTTCAACTGATGATACCCAGTATGCAAATCTATCTTAGAAAAATACTTCACCCTCTTCAACTGATCAAATAGATCATCGATCCTGCGTAACGGGTATTTATTCTTGATCATTAACTTGTTCAACTCCATATAGTCGATACAAAGTCGCAACGATCCATCCTTCTTCTTTACAAACAATACCGGTGCTCCCCACGGAGAGACACTCGGTTGAATGTACTTCTTGTCCAATAGTTCTTGTAACTGAAACATTAGCTCCTTCATTTCTACCTGTGTCATCCGATATGATGCCCTAGAAACTGGTACCGTTCTTGGCACAACGTCAATAACAAACTCGATCTCCCTATCCGGTGGAAGACTCGATAACTCGTCTGGAAGCACGTCCGCAAATTCTTGTACTATATGTATCTGTTCCAATGGTGCTCCCACTCTTTGGGTATCAACAACATGGCACAGATATGTAGGGTTTTCGGCACATCAACGCAGCGAAAATTAAAAATTTTCCGAAACCCTAAAACAGGATCCATGCGAAAAACCTATTAATTCAGAGGTTAAGATTTGTTTTACCGATTATTCAAGCCTGAACGGAGACGATGGAGATTCTGGAACTGCTTTAAATCCTCAACGCAATCCAACGGAACTGCGCCTCTACGATATCCCCACGAACGTCCCGCGAATCGTCACACGATCTGCAGCAAGGAAAGCTGCGGTACTAGCCGCCAAGGATCTGAACTTTTAAAATTTTTCTCTCTAGTCTCTCTCTAAGAGCGGCTAGGGTTTTGATATTGATAATTCCCTAAACGGCTGATATATCATATATATAGCAGTTAAAGAAATTAACCAAAACCTAATCCAATTAGAAAAATAAAATCCAAATTTATATATATATATATATATATATATATATTATATCTTAATTAAGTCTTACTTAATTAATATACATATATATATATACAAATTATCCTATTAATTTAAATTCGTAATTTAAATACTATCAATTATATTGATATATTTAAATCCATATAATTTAAATTAATTCCCTTTTAATTACGTTCTAAGGGTGTGACCCTATAGGTTATTATTATGTTGGCAATAATTTTAAAATCATATTATAAAATTATAAACAGTAAGCGGCATCTAGTAATGCATCACTGCTACCCAAATAATAATAAGATCGGTGATTCGATACAACCTTTTCGTGACCAACGTTTTAATGTAATTTAATCCTTTTAACCTTGACATCCTGGATTAAACTCGAGGCATGGAATGTGTCATCCTCTTCATAATTTAATCTGAGTTTTCTTGATCGATGAGTAGACTATATGAAACAAATCACTATTTGAGCATGGCCATGCATTTCATAGTCCTACTCAATCAAGAGGCCTATGGATATCACCCCTAATATATAGGAGGGTTAAATTCCATCTAGATCACTCATATTCCTCACACGATTCATGATGTACCCAATAATCACCTTTATCGTCCACCCTATTAAAGGTGGCCTTTGATGATATCAAAGTACATAAATTCTCGTGTAGTAATATAGTGATTTCAGGTCGGAGGATCATTACATCATTGTCACTATGAGAATTGCTTATGACACTTTGCATAATGCTCCACGTAGAATTCTCATGGTGAGTCTGTCCAGTACATTGTTCTCTAACATGTACCTATGCATTGACTCAATATCTCATATATTTATGACCAATGAGATTTGGCCATCAGTCAATCCACATACTAGTCTCAATGTATCATTGTTGTCCCATTAACAATGACACTCGACTAGGGACATTTAAGAGTAATGATACTAATTGTAATTATATGATCTCATGTTCAAGTCACATACTTGAAGCCATATAATTTGTATCATTATTCCAAGGACTTTTATTATGTTAACATTTATATAACGCAGTAAATAAAACCATAATAAAATAATTTATTTATTCAATCAAATATAATATCAAAAATGTTTAAGCAATTACATCAAAGAATTAGCCTCTAGGGCATAAACTCTAACAAGATATCCTACACACCCCTTCTTTAACAACTTTCTAGCTTGTGTCATGGTCAGACAACAAGAGCGTCTTGGTGATTTACTACCGTAGAACACTACCTTGGGCTTCTTAGAAATCTGAAGGTTCACACTTTTCTTTTGAAAATCTATTATCGCTCCATGGTTAAACAACCCGTCCATCCCGAGAATTATATCAAATTCTCTCAACCTTATCGGTATTAAATCTACCAATAATTTTTTACCCCTAATATCTACACAATAATTCCTATGATATGCTCAACGGGAATTATCTCTTCCTTCGCTATCTTAATGTTTAAAGGTATTGCTAATCTTTCTGGGAGTAATCCTAATCGTCTAGCAAATGCACATGCTATAAAAGAACAAGTAGAACCCGAATCAAACAGCACATACGCATTTATTTCATTGACCGGGATAATACTTGCCACTACATTCGCTGATGCAACTGCATCTTGGACTGACATATTAAAAGTACGGGTTATTGGTCTACCCGGTGGTGTTGGTCCAGTAATGGCAAATTTACCACTAGTACCCTTGCTACCCTCCGACATTTTCTTCGGGTAGTTCCTCGCCATGTGGTCTATTGACCCACACACGAAACACCCCTGGTTCTTCTTAGGGTTAGGACAGTTGGGCGAAATGTGTCCCTCCTACCCGCAATTATAATAAGCTAACTTCCCCTTGAGGTAGACTCCTAAATAAGCCTTCCCACACGTCTTGCAAGCTTCTATCCTACGTTTAGGATCTCCTTGTTTTGCTCCAATCTTCCCAGAGTTAAAACCCTCGCTCTTTGGCTCACTTTCGCTACCATTAGCTCCCTCAGTATTGGCTACCCCATCTACCTTATTCTTATTCTTTTCCTCTATATGGTATTGGCTTAAAGCCTCACTACCACCCTCAAAAATTATTGCCTTATCCAGAATGGTTCCGAACGAAGCGCTCTGGAACACTGAAATTCTACTATAGAGCCAAGGCTTCAAGCTTTGCTCAAACCTCTGTTCCTTCCTCTCCTCAGTATCCACTTGGTGTGGAGCAAACCTTGCCAGTTCATTGAACTTGGCTGCATATTGGGGAACTGTCATGTCCCCCTACTTAAGTTCTAAGAACTTAATCTCCATCTTACCCTGCATGCTCGTAGGAAAGTAGTTCTCGAAGAAGACCTTCTTGAACTGTTCACACTTAACAACACCTACTCTAGCCCCACTCTAGTGTGCCTCCCAGCAGAATTTGGCTTCTCCTTTCATCATATAGGTCGCAAAAGAAGTCTTTTGCGCCTCCCTAACATTTTCTATGACAAATGCCTTCTCGATTTCTTTTACCCATGTCTGGGCCTTGATAGGGTCCTAGTTCCCCTGAACTCCGGTGGACCCACACTCTTAAATTCCTTAAATGTAGTCGTTTAACCTACCCTAGGAATCACTAGTACATTACCCCCAGCTCTATTGAACGCAACCATTAATAAATTAACGAACTCTTGCATAGGATTATTCTGACCCTCTTGGTTATTCTCATTACGCGACTCAACTTCCTGATTACGTTGTCTTCTTTTTGGCGGCATTTTTTTATTTAAATAAATAAAGTTTCATTATTATTTACTTATTCTTTTTCTTGGTTATTATTCACCAAACAACAACACATAACTAACATCGAGCACATTTAATAAAAATCTCGTTATATTAATATGTTTCTTCATAGTTCAAAACTATTTACACATTAGTTCCATAGTTAAGGCTATTACATTTCTATCCCGCGATTGGCTTACAAAAAATTGGGATTTACAAATGACTTCCCTTTAATTATACAAAAGAGATACAAAAAATATTTACACATCGATACATTCTCTACTACTACTAGCACTGCCTAACGGTATTCTCGTGCTTCTGGTTCGCCAGAATCGCCACAATATCCCTACTAATAGTGTGACGAGTCTCCCCCGAGTCGATCGAATAACAAGCGATCTTCAGCTTGAAATCCTCATGAGCACTCCCATAGATGTAAGACATCCGTGCTATCTTTTGGTTCTTCTCTCCCAGTTCCTTACGAAGCTCAACGGCCTCGTTCTTAAAGTCTATAGCCTTATTCTTCAGGAGCATTTTATCATCATGCTCTAACTCAAAATCTACTTCTATAGATTCCTTAGCCCTCTGGAGGTCATCAACCTCCTCCCTCAGATTTTACACCTCAGCGCGCAATTGCACATTCTGGTCAAGCACCGCCAGATACAATGCCCTAACTGCCTCTGGTGGTGTTGGCTCTAGTGTAGGTACCACCGTATTAAACGATGCTACCCCCATGTCCTCATCCTCATCGGCCACTACATTAAAATATAATGCCGACCCTAAGTTCTCTTAGTCCTCAGACGGATCTTCCTCCTCTGGCACTGACTCCTCTATGTTCACCATCGGTACCTCCACCACCGGCATTGGTATAGGCTCTAGCATATTCACTGACTCCTCACTTACCACATGTATATCCCTATACATACAGCTATCGATTGATAGCTATAATAACACATAACATGTTGATTAGTACAAATACAAAATATTATAAGCACAAATCACATTTAATTTATTTAAGGTTAATTTCTATCTTTTAGATCTTTTTGTAATGAGTTTCCTCAATACATTACTTAGGAACTCTATTCGAATTCATTCACTTCTGACTTCTCCTACTATTACCAAGGTTATAGCCTAAGGTTCTTCCCCCTTAAGTTTTATAACCTACAACTTTGATACCAACTTGTGACGCCCCCAAATCCGGGTACTTTCAACCCACATATATGGTGCTACACGGGGATACTAACTATACATTCATTCCATTGAAGACTGTATCAAGATGAACATATTTACTTAATTTTAATTACAATAATAATAAATCCTTCCCAGGTTCTGTTAACCATTACATCGTTCATTGTTATAGTATAAGTTCATACAAATATACTATTCTATTACATGATAACTATTTATCCATTTTGGCATTGCCCTTATCTTTACTGAAACCTTTGGTCCGTTCGCTTTTAGCTACAATCATATAATTCAAGCAAGAAGTAAGCATAACTAGCTCAGCAAGTCTATCAATATATATAATAACCACAAAATCAAGAATCATATGATTGATCTTTGATAACTGAACAAATAGTTATGAAGTACTATGAACAATCGAAATAGCACTTTTCATTCTCTTAAAACAATTCCAAAGTACATGTAGTCACTTAAGAATTCTGAGTAGGTCAAAAGACCATGAACATTCTTATTTCATTTTCATTCATAAAAAGGACATCCCAGCACTAAGACCGTACATCCGATATAACTTACGAGCCCTTCTAGGTGACAGCCTATAGTACTTTATGTTGATCAACACTCATTCGTTAAATGTGTTTACGTTTAAGTTTTGGCAACCACACGTGCCCATTGATAAACGACGTAAAATACCTTTGTTTATTCATACTCAAGCTTACCTTTGAATCCGCTCTAAAATAATTGGCATATGATAGCGTTAACAATAATACTTTGAAAGACTTATAAATAAATTAATCAAATCTTTAAGGTTCGTCAAGCCGAGTTAAAATTGACATCGACTCTTTCGTAAACAATTTATGCACAATATAACATGAATCACATAAACTTGACTAACACGAAGGTCAGACAAGAGTTAGAAGAACTTGCCTTCAAGCGTCTTCTACGTTAAGTTCAACTTTTCTTGGTCTTTACAGTTTCTACATGATATATTCACATATCACACTAAAATTAGCTACCAAACAATCTATACACATTGTTTATACCAACTTCTTTCTCTTCTATAGCTTAATCGAATTTATTTCATTAATAACATTCATTTAAGGTATTCAACATTCATTACGGCTTATTAACATTTACATGTCATAAACCACATTCGTTGTTCATCGTTTAAGTATAATGATAACTATAACCCTAATCAATTCGTTAGTTCGGATACGGTTTCCCCCGAATTATCCCCTTATAGAAATTACATATGCTTTATCTTCACAACTCATCATCTTTGTATCACGTCTATGTATTACGTACTATATAACATTAAGACGTTCGTTAAACTCGAATACGATACACGATTAACGTTTTCGCATTTCACGTTCTTCGTTTAATTACTTTTAATCAACGTGTAATTCCTAAACTCATAGTTATACATGTTGTTTAGGATATCTTTCTTCATATATATTAAGTATATACTTGCCCCACAATTACCATGCGAAAAGTTGGATTAACAAAAGCTCACGTCGGTAAAATTTTACTTAAGGCGCTGCGGTGCCACTCCAAGGCAAAAAGTCGGCGCAGCGGCGCACCTTGACAGTGAAGGAGCCCCAGGCCAGCGCTACGACGCGACTTTACAAAGCATGGGCAGCGCTGCGGCGCCTGCCCTGAGCCTTTGATTTTTTTTTTTTTACAATTTTCAATACTCTTACTTCCCGAGCTCGTAACTCGATTGTTATAACTCAGAATAGGCTCGTTTAAAAGCCATTTTCTTACTTAACTTATGTACTTTGATTTCCCCTGATAGAATAAGTTTCTGAATCCGTTAACGATCAATTCATTGGTTAAAATTTCATTATTCGTTTGTTATTCGTTCTTGAGCGTTCTTCGCTCGTTTCTTCGTTTTACGTCTGAATTCGACCGTTCTTGAGTCCATGACTCTTAAATTCATAGTTCTTCAATATGCTACCAGAACCCTAGGTTTCTAGATTCATTGGCAACTTTTCACTATAGTCCAAAAATCCTAGTTAACTACAATTTCGACGATAATGTCTTTTCTCGTAAATTTGTTATAACTTTGTTACACGAGATTTTTATGCCAAACTAAATGGAATCAATCCATTGGTCAATCATCGATATCCTAACAAACAATTTGCATCTAACTTATATACGATGTTTTTCAATTTGTCCATCAACAACAAGCTCTAAGTTTTATGCGTTATTCGATTAATGCTTAATCATTCGATTCTGATTCTCGCTTATACATGGCTTATTAATGTTTTAGTTCACTAATAGCCATCCTTATTACTCCAGAAGAGACATGCTCCACTAATTCATACTTTTCTATTAAAATCAATTAAAAATAATTAAAGACTAGGGTTTACGTGTTTTTACCTTAGCGTTCTTCGCATTATTGATAGTTTGTTGAACTAATTAGCTTTTCCTTCCTTTGATTCCACTTTATGCCCTCTTTTCTCTCTTAATATATGTTGGTCAAAGTTTGCAAAACAACAAATGAGCTAAGTGGCTAGCTCTTATTGAATTTGCAAGGTGGGGGTATAACGATCATTTCTATTAAACCTCTTACTATCACACCACCTTTTCAAAGCTTCTAAAGGAAGCTACTCACTTGTTTTGGTCACCAAGTAGTCGGCCATATGGGGTTGTGGGGCCCTCATGGGTTGCCCAACCCCTTTACCCACCCAGTGACCCATCGGTTCGACCCACGGGTTCAGTTCTTGGTTCGGGCTTAGGTTTTAATTAATATCAAGCCTAATCTTGTGCTTGATTTAAACATTACTTGGGCCTTGATATAATTATCATTGGGCCTCATTCATGGTTTAATTGAGCTTGACAAAGTCTAAGTCCAATAGATATAGTCCACTAAGACTTACTCGTATTCTAACTGTATAATTCTTGTATTCTCTTCGTATATACTTCGTATGATATTTGTATTATACATCATATTAATCTTCGTATTATACTCATATAATACCTAGTATTATACTAGTATTCTTCACGTATAATAATGGTTCTTATTACACTTAATCTTTTATTTCCTTAGAGTTCACTTTCCCTAAACCTTAGGGTTTTAAGTCCTCAGGCGAAAACTTCGTTTGCCATAACTGAAATATTATTGGATATTTCACCTCGTCTCAGAATTCTATCATTACGAGTGTCTCAGAAATTCAAAAATAATTTCCGAGCAGAAATGGATGAATAATGATTTTACGGAAATTTCTCGAAAAACTTTATTATCGTCTTGGAAATTAAAATCATTTAATCCTAGCTCACAACCAAAATCTTAACCACATTCAATCATTCTAGGTTATAAAACGACCTTTAAACAACTTAGTTTAATAAACATATAATCTCATTTAATTCATATAATCAAATAAAATATAATTCAAATAATAATCCGATTTTCTCGGGCGTTACAAGATTGTTTATGGACTTTTGACCAATGTGATTGGATTTTGTTTTAGTTTGATGAAAGAATGATTTGGTTTTATAAATGAGGTATGCGTATCTCGTCTTTTCTAATTTTGCTTAATGTAATTTTTATCTCCCTCCTATGTACTTCCCCTTGACTGTTGATCAAGATTTCTATTTATAATAAATAGTTTATGTAATAGGATTAGTTAGAATTACTTAAAAAATTAGAAACAAAGGAGCAAGGAGTGCTTTGTAATGGAGAGAAAGTTTAAATGTAATAGTTATATTTAAATTCAGTTCTTGCACCCTAGGTTTGACCTTTTGGTTCACTTGGTGGCTCTAGTGAATCAAACTAGAATAAAAGTCTATAATCAATCCGGGTAGAATATAGTATTTTATATGTGCATGATTATACTATATATATATATATGTGTGTGTGTGTGTGCATTCGCGCTAAACAAGATGAGACAAATAATAACAAACCTCTCAAAGAATTTATATTAAGTCCTAAACGTTCAAATATATTTGGAATATCGAGCGTCGTCTCCTAGCATGATAAAATGATAGAGTATCAGTTAATCATTATAAGTTTGTTGTGTTGCACAAGGCTTATTTTAATTTTTTTGTAGATGTTGTTTTATTACATTTGATGCTTATAAAAGAATTGAATAATGTTGTTTTGTTGTGTTGCACAAGGATAATATTTTTCTCTTTGAATATATGAAATTGCTAGGTTGGACTTAACTTGGATAATTATGATTCGGATGTGTTGCACTTGATCATAATAATCTAAGAGACAAAAGAAAAGGAGTTACATGTTGATGTAATTGACAATAGTTGTTTACTTATTTATTTATATATAGTTTGTTGTGTCGCACAAGGCTATATATATTTGAAATGGATTCCTTATTCTCACTAGTAAATCTTTAACTAGATTTGTCGAACTATGTATTGAAGGTAATATAGTTTAAAGAAAATAGTAGAAAATACCAATTTAGAACAAGACTTTATTTATTTTGGTAATTAATTAAATGAATATATGCTAAAATATTATCTTTTTCACATGCAGAATTTAAAAATGTCAAACTCACTAATATCACTGTGTAGCATACTTGATGCTAAGAAACTTCCGGACCGAATTTACGGACTGATTAAGGAATATGAGAATTGTTCTCACTGCTGAAAAGATTTTTTATGTCCTAAATTTGCCCATCCTTGCAAATGTTGCAGACTCAGCCTTTGAGGAAAAGATTGCTAATTTTAAAAAGTGGCAAGATGATGCAATTGTGGCTCAATGCATCATGCTCGCATCCATGAGTAACGAGCTTCAGCGTCAGCATGAAACTATGGATGCTCCTACAATATTGCTGCACATCAAAGAGTTGTATGGTGAGCAAAGTAGGACTGCTAGATATCATATATCTAAGGAGCTCTTCCTATCTCGTATGACTGAGGGCACTACCGTTGAGACTCATTTTCTGAAGATGCTCAATTTAATTGAACAGTTTAGACAATTAGGGTTTATTATGGTTGGAGAGTTAAGTCAAGATTTGATCTTACAGTCACTCCCAGACACTATCTCATAATTTGTTGTGAATTTTCACATGACTAATTTGGATGTCAGCTTGCCTGAATTACTTAAATGTTAAAATTGCTGAAGGTCATTTCCCATCCAAGAAGGATCGAGTCTAATTGGTGGATGATTCTTCCAAGAAAATGAAGATGCCCAAGGTATCTTCTTAAAAAAAATTAAGAAGGCTAAGGGCAAGGCGAAAGCAAAGAATAATAAGAAACTTGATCTAGATAGCAAAGGAATATGCTTCCTATAACGAATGAGATTTTGTATATTTAATTGTAAATTTTTATTGAATTAAAAAAAATATTTCAACTGATTTATTTATTGAGTTGAATAAATAATTTATGTGATTATGTTGTGGAGTAATTTAATTAAGTGCAATATGTTAATTAAATAGATGTGTAATAATTTTGTGGTATAGTTCTAATTTAATTGAGATAATTAGATTAGATGATTATTATATGGTAATTGTTACATGAGATTATGATTAGTGAGTAATTATAATTCTGTGGCAATTTAGTAGTATATGGTAATTTTAATTAATTAATGAATGTTAGCTTGTATTTAATTAAATTAGAATGTTAGGATTTAATTAAATAAAGTGTGACATTGGAAACTATATGTTAAAGGAGTTATTAAAATAAAAAAAGGGTGGTTTTAAATTAGTTTTGCCAAACAAGGCCCTTAAAGTTATTTTAAAGAGTTTTGCCAAACAAGGCCCTTACATCTGTTTTAATCCTGTTTTACCAAACATGGCCTTAACTACTAAAAATCTATTTTTTTGGAAAATAAATGGTTTTCGCCAAATAAGCCCTAGTGACTTTTGATTTTCAAAAATATATAACTGATGTATTTACTAGGTTGATTAATTGTTATCAGTTATATATATTATGTAATTATATGTATAATATATCAGTTATATTATATCAGTTAGTGTATTATACGTTAAGTTAGAAAATAAGAAGAACAGAGAAAGAGAGAGAGCAGAGAAAGAAAAGAGAGAAAAGGAAAAGAAAGAAAGAGGAAGAAGAAAGCTTAGAGAAATCAAAAGCTATATAATCATCATCATCACCATATTCATCTTCTTTCTCTAGAAGCAAATGTGTAACCTAATTCTAATTATGTTCTTCCATTGTGTTTATGAAAATATGTTTTTTAGAACTTCTCTATAAAAATAGTGTTTCATAAAATTTATGTGATTATGAAGTATACATGTTGTATTATATATATATATATACTATTATATATGTGATATATGATAATTTAAGTAGTTTAATTCATGTAAATATGAAGAACATGAAGAAATCATGTTCATAGTAATTTACAGTGAACTTACTTTGAAAAATAGTCTTTAATTATCAAAATTTGTGTTTGAGTATGATATGTTATATAAATTAAGTTTAGATTGTAATAATATGTTAAGAAACAAAATCAATATGCTTTAAATTGTGTGATTTGGTTTAAAAACCAACTCACAGTGTTAATTTTCTTCAAAAAACGCTTAACAATGGTGTTTTCTTTAAAATCATGAAATTAAGTGTTTTGATTATGTGTTGTGGTGTTTATGTATATTAAAAATATGTTAGAAGATTAAGATTATGTTTTATTAAAGTTTCATATGTATTATGCTGGTTAAAGTCAGAATTTGGTGCAAGGAAATAAGCCAAATTGGCTTTTTCTCTGCACAGTTCGTGAACCAGGTTTTCCACCAGCAAGGGGACCCGCCCCAGCGGACTTTTTGCCTTGAAAAATCTGCCCCAGCTTACTTTCCTGCTGTCCAGAAAGTTGTGTTGTGTGTTTTAAGTCATAACTTGATGAATTAATTAAATGTAATGAATTTGATGACATGTTAAGTATATAAAACAATAATATAACATATTCTTGACATGTATGAGATAATTTGAAGTCTCATATTAACATGTTATCACTACAAGAAAATCGACTAATTTCGACGGAATTTTTCGCCGATCTTAAGGCTTTTCCGTCGATATTAGATGTATTTCTGACGAAAATTTCCGTCGACATTTTCTTCGTAATTAAACTCCTCGGCATTAGCTCCATTGAGAATTCAGTAGAGAATAAATAACCCCGACGGACTATAATCGATAGCCTTATCTGTCGAACTTACACTAATGTTGACGAAATGTAGTTATGGCCGACGGAATAGTTCGTCGAAAATAGCTTTTGCTAATTGGCTAGATTTTAATGCAGCTAGTTAATGTAACGACCCCAAAATTCATACAATATAATTCTCATTCTCGTCGTTAACAATACAACTTTATTCTAACTTTACATCATTATTCGATGATATAATTACTAAAAATACGGAATAATTAAAATTTTTATAAACTTTTTTCTTTATTGTCCTAAATCGCAACCTTTACATTACATATATTTGATTCAAATTCTATTACATGAATCGCTTCCTCTAAGTTACTATACAAGTCTTATATTACAATTATTATCCATATACATCGGATAACTCAACTTTACAACTTTAAAAATACATTACAATTAAAACCTTAATTGCATTTCTCATCTACATAAGTAAGCTTCTTGAATTACTATTGAGCTCTAACATTCAACTAGCACGTATCATTACTTTGCATCCTTGACCTGCAAAAATGGTTATTTGCAAGAGTGAGCTCAACAGCTCAGCAAGATCTAACAGCTTTCATTCATCACGTAGCACATAATTAACATGCTCAACATACAACGTATAGTCATTAAAGAATCATGGCATACATGCTTTAATTCACATAAAAATATAAAGATTGAGTTCCTTACTCAATCAACATTCTTTAAACAATCAATGTAGTCATAAATTGACTTTAACATTCATTCTTACAACATATAAAATATAGCATGCTTTTTGCAATATAATTTAAAACAGTTCATCATTAATTTCACATAGAAAATAGGAACCGAAAGACTTGCCTGGCTCGTAGATTACCAATTACCAAAAAATAGCTTAATATAATCTGCTTCATGAATCCTACACAACTTATTACCATACGCATCAATTATTAGCCACTTAGCGACGCTTAGCAACGCTTAAGTAAATTCTACTTTATACTTCGTAATTCTCTCCCATTTATTTGACACTCACTGCCAAATTAATGTATATATAATTAACAATATAAGTTAATTATCACATAACTACTCCTCATAGTTAGTTGACCAACTTAGGTTAACTCATTCCTCATTAACTATTAAGTTAATAATTATTCACGTCACATTTAGACAAAATATATTAATTAATAATTACATACTCATATTAAATTATAATTAAATAAATTATAATTTAAACATCCACTTTAATTATAATTAATCAAATTTTAATTACATCTTATGTTAATCAAATTATAATTACACAATTTATAATTTCAATTACACATCCTCCTCAATTATAATTAATCAAATTATAATTGTAATTTATATTAATTTATAATTAAACACATTATAATTTAAATTAAACATTTATTGATTAAAATTAATCAAACACAATTCATGCATTTATATTAATTAAATTATAATTAAACAAATTATAATTTAAAGTAAATAATTATTTTGATTATAATTAATTAATTTCCATTCATGCACTAATTAAATTATAATTAAATAAATTATAATTTAAATTACACATTTACCTCAATTATAATTATTCTAAATTATAATCACATAATAAGTTATAATTAAACAAATTATACTTCAAGTTAAATATTTACTTTAATTATAATAATCAAATTATAATCACCTCTTATATTAATTAAATTATAATTTAAACAAATTATAATTTATAACTAATCAAATTACATCATGTATTTATTAAATTATAATTACACAAATTATAATTTAAATTAATCATACATCTATTAAATTATAATCATATTTTATAATTTAAATTAATCAATTTACATCATTATAATTAAACATATTATTTAATAAATTATATTCGCATTCTAATACTCGCGCTAGGGCTCGCTTCACGTTCAAAATGAGCGCCGGGGTGCATCCTGCCTGGGCGCGCTCCCTAGCCTTCCAAAGCCAGCCGGGGCCGAACTCCTGCAGCAGACGCAGACCGTTCGCGAACAGTGCAGAGAAAAAGCCAAATTGGCTTAATTCTCTACATCGAGTTCCAAATTCAGCCAATAATTTGCATATACAAATATACAGAAACAAAGTATGAAGCTTCTAACATGTTATAATCACATTGAATCATCAAAACACCTAATTTAAAACAATCAATTTCATGATTTTTGAAGAAAAACCATCAATACGTGTTCTTGATGAAATTGAACACTGTAATTTATTTGTAAAACGAAATACACAATTCAAAACATGTTTGAATTCGTTTTTAACCATATTAACAAAATCCCCAAACAATTTGTACAATAATTAACCACAAAACATGAATTTTTGATTGTAAAGAAACCATATAGTTTCAAAAATATCACTGTAACTTTTTGATGATGATGAATTCCTCATGTTTATCATATATGCATAATTTAAACAATCTAAATTATCATACTAATCAATTATAACTAATTTATATACACAATATCACTTACATACATCAAATCATCATGTTCATGAAGAACTAAACTTTACAGAGAACTAAATTTCATGAATAACATAAACATAAAATACTAACTATAAGGGTTAGGAATTATACCCTTAAGTTTTAGTGATGAAGAAGATGAAAGTGATGATGAGGCTTCTAATTTTGATTCCTCACAAAACTCCTTCCTCCTCTTTCTTTCTTCTTCTCTCTTTTTCCTCCTTGAGTCTTTTCTCTCTAACTTTTTCTCTGCTATTTCTTTCTTTCTTTGTTTTTTTTTCTAACACTGATTATTTTCTCTAACTCTTCTAACTCTAAACTAATCTATATTATAATTCTATAGATATAATATACATATAACATATAAATTATAATATATTTAAGTATATAATAAATCCCATCATAAATACATAGGTTATAATTCTTTTGAAAATCAAAAGCCTTAAGGCTTCGTTTGGTAAAAACGACATTATTTTTAAAAACATGTTTTTAAACAGTTAAGGCCCCGTTTGAAAAAAACGGATTTAAAACAATACAAGGGCCTTGTTCGGGAAAATGGTTTTAAAAACTCTTTTAATTCTTTTAATAATTCCTTTAACACATATTTTTAATGTTATTCTTTAATTAATTAAATATTAACCTTATAATTTAATTAATTAAAAGTTAACATCAATTAATCACATAAAATTATCACATAATTATAATACCCGCTAATTATAATTTTATGTAACAATTATCACATAACTCATCTAATTTAATTATCTCAATTAAATTAGAACTATAACATAAAATCATTACATCAATTAAATAAAATATTAAATATTAATTTAATTAATATATTATACTTAATTAAGTTACTCCATAACAATCACATAATTATTTATTTAACTCAATAAATAAATTAATTAAAATATTTATTTAATACAATAAATATTAAAATTAATATCTAAAATCCTCTTCACACTAAATCACATATTTCACAATATATAACACATATACACATACTCAAACTCGAAACATCTCATAATAAGAATTTTATTTATTAAATTCTCATTTATTAATTCTTAAAAATTTGGGTTGTCACATCCTTCCCTCCTTATAAGGATTCCGTCCTCGGAATCAACGAAAACCTCCCTTACTCAATTTTCACAAAATCTCTTTCACAATTTTATTGTTGAATAACTTTAACACGTTATCTCAACAAAAGTTTTACATATATATCTTACTCCATTCATTTTTCAACAACTTTTAGGTTTTATTACATATCCTTCAATTAAACATAATTATATATCAAATGTTATATATTCTTTAACTCATTCATTTGGTTTCTAAGGATCATTACCGTATCTTTTACTTGTAGAATTCATATACTTCGTAATTCACTATCTTATAAGTACTCGGGTTATCACAGTTAATGTCGACAGAATATAACTAAAGTCGACGGAACAGTTCCTCGAGAATACTAATTGTGAAAAATTTATTTAAATCCAGTTTACTAATTCCGACGGAAGTTCCCTCGGTATTAGCCTATTCTGTCGAGAATAACTAGAATTTTTTTTAGCTAGTTTTTGTCATTTTTATTCCTAGGGTTTTAAACCCCAATAGTGTACCTGTAACATGTTCCATCTCAATCATACATACAATAATATATTCCCAATTCCAAATAATAGTAAAAACCTATTATATCCAATCACATATTGCTATAGACAATATATACATGATACGCTAATACCAACAATGCTATAACGTTTCATAACGATTACAAATTCACGCTATAACGTTCCATAACGTTCAGTCCCATAACGATTACAAATATACGCTAATGTTAATTAAGATAACAAGTATAAATATCAACCAACTCATAAAGAAGTATAACAAATAATACGCTAACGACAAACTGATCAAAAACCTGTTTGATTTACAAAACCCGTACATAGTAAACTTAATTTTAAACAAAATGTACAATTGTTCTACAATATAATGAATACAATCTATACAAATGAGCTAGCACGTAAAACTAGCTAACTAGTAGGAGGAGGATCATCAGACGAGAGTGGGCGACGCTGATGCTCATCGCCACCGCCACCCAGCAGATAAGATTAAAAATATAAATCATTAGTCTATATAATATATGAGAATTAAAAGACTGCTAAATGAAAATAAAATAACATGCAGAATACCTAACGACTCTCGGGCTACTCTGGTGGATGATAATCAGTGTCAACGACCCTCCGATCGCCATCGCCACCCTGCAGATAGGATTAAAAATATAAATCATTAGTCTATATAATATGTGAGAATTAAAAGACTGCTAAATGAAAATAAAATAACATGTAGAATACCTGATGACTCTCGGATTGCTCACCAAAAGCCTCTAATAGTAGAGTAACCACCATCCGGAGCACCTCACCGCTTAAAGCGGTGAACTACTCGGGCGGTAATCCATTACTCTCTACGGTGGCCCTGTTGTAATATCCTGAGCCAGCTGTACCGCCGCTATAACCCTTTGGAAGAGCGCATCATCTAAGCCAGCACCCGTATGAGATGATCCAACTGGTGGTCTCGGACGCTGGCGCTGGCTACAACCTGCGATAATAAACTAATTTATTACGTAGTATATATAAATTTTATTTTATTTTAAAACTTAAGATATATTATATATTACCTCCAGGTAGGGTATACATGGGTATCCTCGACAGGCCCAACACGCGATACCTGCCGGTACTCGAAGTAAGGGGATCCTGAGATGCAACCCATAGTCTCAGCTCCTCATCCCGAGATAACTCAATCTCAGGCAGAGGAGTGGTGGAATCTAAAGGCTGTGGATCCCCCCTAGCAGCCCGCAACTCAGCTAGACTAGCGTTCTGATGCGACTAAAAATGATCCTAAAATGTTATTTGTATACGCGAATTAATTATATTATTTGATTAACAATGTAATCTTAATAATAGCTTCAAATTTAGACTAAGTCTTACCCGTATAGCTACGGCTGCAGGAGACATGCGAGAGTCCTTAGGGGTGTGGGCTCTATCCCAGAACTCACGCATCGTAGGGGGTCGGCCCAAGCTCGAGACCAAGGCCTAATAATTAAGATAATTAAAACTATATTAAGTATGTTACTGACAATTGACTAACTAAACAACAAAATAAGCAATACTTACCGACTTCACCTCCTCAAACGACTGTGAGCCCGTCGTGTGTACGACTCGGAGCTGGCTCTGATTTTTCTTTGCTTGTTCTGACTTCTTCTTGAACACCTCATTATCCCAGTGTTGATGCATAGCCTCCCAAGCCTGATCACTGACTATGCGGGGCTGATAAGCACGGATCGTAGTCCCAGGCTGCTCGTCAATCGCCCGGGCCGCCCGCTGTCTCATCTCGTAAAGCCAGCCGGAGTAGTTCTTAGCAACATGTGTAGTAATAACACTGTCGCCAGTTGCTAGAGATATGCCCTCCTCATATCTAAAATAAACCTATAACAAAAGTTGTATTGACATATCAGAATTCATTTGAAAAGTATATAATGGTAAATGATAATGCATTGTTTACTTGAAGCTATGTAATTTGACTTACGTGAAAATCGCGCAGCACAGTGTCCATGAATGAGGCATCATACTGGGCGAACTGGCTAAAGCGCATACAGCCAGTAGGCAAGTGTGTCAGATAGATGGCGTGTAACGTCGCCTTAGCGACAGTGTCCAAGATGCTACAATATAATGCGAGAGAATTAAAACAATTTGTTATATTAATAATGTAATTATATATATATATATATATACATGTTAATTTATTACAATTGACAGATTAAAAGTGATACTTACTACGCCGAGTCGACATCTACCTGGATAACGTGTGGCTGTGGCAGCGGTCGGCCAAATAATTCGAGGTTAGTGCCTCGCTGACGTAGACGAACTGTACTATTTGTATAAATAACATTATGTAACTATAATATTTTCATAATTCTAATAAATTTAATATTTAAGTTTGGAAACATACTAGCTGATGACGATCCCTCGCCGTGGGTGTCGTCATCTGATCCCGAACGACCACCGCCACGACAACCTCCCCCGCTATGTCTAGCCATATATCAGTGTACTATTGAAATAACCAACATATTAATATATTAATTAAGTTGTAGTTAATTTATCTAAATTAAATTATCGTTCGATTAGAGAAAACTATTTAAGTTAAGACTACATACGTCATCAAACCCGTCAGAATACATCTCAACTTCGTCATCTGATTCTGGCTCCTCTGCCTTCGTATCGATTTCATACTCGTCGTCTTCGTGTACAACGATATAGTCATTGACAACCACATCTTCCTTAACATCAGGTATGTTAATGAGGTCACCAACCATATCATCAACATTTAAGACATCTACCTCGGGATTGCTAATTTGTTCTTACAACGGCTCATCTATTCCCGACAGATTAGTACCATCAAAAGCACGAGTCTTTGTAGTGATAACTGTATACTAGGGGCTCCGATAATTTAACACATTCGGGGCGTAGTACACTTGAGTTGCTTGGCTGGCTAGAATAAATACATCATTAGACTGTAGTTTTGACTTTATGTCTACCGTGACAATTTTATTACGATCAATTTTAACACCCTTAACAGTATCAAACCAGCGACACCTGATTATAACAACTAGACTTGGCAAAACATGGCCCAGCCCGCGGGCCAGGCCGGCCTGCCTGCTACGGGCCGGGCATTGGGCTGGTCTTTTTTAGCCCAGCAAAAGCCAGCCCTTTTTGGCCCGGCCATTTTTGGCCCTGCCCGCCGCTTGCCCGGCCTGTTTGGGCCAAACCCGCCTGTTTTCCTGGTCTAATAACAACCTTTTTACTATTGGGATAATTTAGTACAACCACTTCCTCTAATCGTCCATAGTAATTGGACTCGGAGTCTTGGTAGCAACTTCCCAACACGATAATGCTCGAATTAACTGATGTCATTTCATTCAAGTCATCAACCTTAAATCTATACCCATTCACGATGCAACCAGAAAATGAACTTATTAGTTTGTATGGACCTGAAACGTCTCTGAAACACTCATAAGCGTTATCCGCTTCAACCCTGCTCTTAAACCACTGGTGAAAATTTTCAGTAGTGAATGCTTCCAACTGTGCTGGAGTCATTCCCGGATTAGAAGCATTCGCTTCCTCTTCGAATGCACTGAAATAATATAATAAAATTATTATTACAATCATAATCTTAGTGTATTGACATGTGTACGTAGAATAATACATACTTGATGTCTTCTGCCAATTCAGGCAAATTTAGAAGCACGTAAGTAGATACAATCTTCAAATCTCTATCACTTAAGTAAGTTATTGTCTCATAGCCAAATAGTTTTGTTGGATATGTGAATACAGCTAACTCATCATCAGAATGAGATTGATCACCAAGGACCACATTCCTACTTAAACGAGTATGCTTAGTTGAGACTACATCGTCGAAGTACAGAGAGCAGAAATTGACAAGTTCTTCCTCCGTATAACGTTCAACAATTGAACCCTCTACACGAGCTTTGTTTTTCACTTTCTTCTTTATTCGACGCATATGCCTGAAATATGATTGCACGCAAATATTACTAATAATATGCCTTATAAAATTCATCAAAATTTAAACAAATAGATGATATTAGTTACCTCTCAAAAGGATACATCCACAAATATTGCACCGGTCCTCCAAGTTTCAGTTCATATGGTAGATATATAGGCAAATGTTCTATCGAGTCAAAGAACCCTGGAGGTAAGATCATTTCGAGCTTGCACATTGTCAGCACTATATTCTTCTCTATTTTCTCAACATCACTGTACCTTATTACTGTTGAGCAAATATCCCCAAAGAAAGCTGATACTTCGGCTAAGGCATCAACAAATTTCCTAGGTAACATCTCACAAAATGCAATTGGCATCAACTTCTGCATGAATACATGGCAATCGTGAGATTTGAACCCAGTCATTTTCAGCTGCTCAACCTTGGTGCAACGAGATATGTTAGAAGCATATCCATCCAGAAGCTGCAACGCACTTACCCACTTACACACGTCTTCAACCTGTTGCTTGGTTAGACAAAATGACGCTTTTGGTTTTGAGTTATTAGGTCGAAGCCACAATTCCGACCTGATATTCATTTCCTCCAAATCTTTACGTCCTTTATCAGTGTCTTTTGTTTTACCACTTGCATCTAACACGGTGTAAAATATATTCTCAAACACATTCTTTTCTGTTTGTATGACATCTATACAATGATAGACTGAAAGTGTGACCCAATATGGCAACTCAAACCACATGGGCGAGTGTGTCCAGTTATGAGTTATTTCATAACCAACTGCTCTCAACTTACCATGCTCCTTACCTGGCGGTGGAAAAGATAGATCGTTAAGCTAGCCCGATATCTCGTTGCCCGACAAACGTCCAACAACCCCCTTTTTCTCTGTCTTTTTGTTAAACTGTGCAGACAACTTTCTGTAACTGTGGTCAGCAGGCAAGAATCTACGAGCAGTTCCAAAGAAATTGGTTTTACGCCCATGACGTAGTTATATGCCTTGCACATCCCCCATATAGACTGGACATAACAACTTCCCATGAGTTGACCAACCACTGATCATCCCAAGTGTCGAAAAGTCGGTGATAGTCCACAATAAAGCTGCCTTCATCACAAAATTCTGCATCTTTGCTTTATCATAGGTCTGAGCACCCGTCTCCCACAAAATCTTAAGTTCATCGACTAACGGTCTGAGGTACACGTTTATGTCTTTTTTAGAACTTTTATCCCCCGGTATCAGTAAAGTCAAGAACAGATACGGATTCTTCATGCACATTGACGGTGGAAGATTGTAAGCTACATTATTACTGGCCAAACAGAGTAGGGCTGGCTAAAATTATTAAATGGACAAAACCCATCCGTAGCCATTCCAAGCCTGACATTCCTATCATCCTCTGCAAATTTTGGAAAATTTTCATCAAACTTCTTCCACTCATCTCCATCTGCAGGGTAAGTCAGCTGACCAGGCACGACATCCCTTGTTCTATGCCAACTCATATGTTGAGCCATATGGGACGACATGAATAGCCATTGAAGCCTCGACGCAAGAGGAAAGTACCGTAAGATCTTCCTAGGAACATGTTTCTCCTTCCCCCACGTTTTGTCACCTTGAAGCGAGGCAAGCTGCATATATTATACTGTCCCTTATCTCTGTCCGCCCCATAGTATAATATGCAATCCTGCTCACAAGCATCGATCTTATGATACCCCATATTCAAACCATTGACCATCTTCTTCACTTCGTAATAATTCGCAGGCAAGGTATTATCCGTGGGTAAAAAATCGCTCATAAGAGCAAGCAAATTGTTGAAACCTCTTTCACTGCAGTTTTCATCATTCTTAAAGTGTAAGAGCTTAGTCAATGTAGATAGCCTGGTGTGCTTGTCATTTCTAGGATACAATGGGACCCCTGATTCATGTAACATCTTGTAAAAAGCAGCAGCTGAATCATTTGGTTCTTGTTGGGCATTACCTGACACATGCTCGTTATCAGCCCAGTTTATAGTGTTAGGCCCATACGCATCGACCAACATCTCCACGACATTATAATTTTCCACAATTGAATCCCTCAACTCAACTGGTTGGTCTACACCGTTTGAAATTTCACTCAACTCAGCTAATTCCCCGTGATGAATCCATAGGGTATACCCATCCACAAATCCACGGGAAAATAAGTCAAATCTAATCTCGTCGGCTTTCTTCCAGATAAGATTTTTACATTTGATACACGGACATCGCATTTTTTCGTTCGGATCATCAGCATGTTCTATTGCTTTGTTCAAAAAGTTAGACACCCCATCATGATAAGCTGACACTAGTTCCCTCCCATCAATGGGTATCCTACGGTACATCCAACTCCGGTCGGCTGACATATTGATGCTGCACATAAGACGCATTTAGTACAGTTTCTTTGCTTTCTGTAACTGTGGTCCATACATGAATTATATTTTTCGGCAACATCTCCTCTATAGGACAGGGGTAATACAGGCTTCTATCCCGTTCCTGGATGCGTCTTTTCACTAGAGCCAATACGTTTTTACTATTTTAAGAAAATTTCGGTAGCACCTCCCTGTGGTCTCCAAGTACACGAAATAGATTAAGATAACTTAATCTAAGTGTGTACTCGAAGAACATGTAGAGATAATAGCCGAAAAATCCTCAAAACAACAAAAATGTACATTTTCGTATTGGCACCGGCCTAAGTAAAAGACATAACATCTAGTAACAGTCCCAAACTGGAGACTATTCGACATTCACTTCTACTGAGTGAATGTCAAACGGGTTTCTAAGTTGACATCTGCATGGTATCATGCAACCTTAACACTCAAAGTCAATCGCTCATAAGTTATATTGAGTTTATTGAATATTGCGACAAACTAAACAAATGCTACTTAGTTTATTTTACCAATGCAAAACTAAGTATTTTTTTTTTATTATTTTATTAATTTTATAGAAGACTAAGCAAGTACTACTTAGTATTTTTTTTTATTAAATTTTTTTATTTTCATTTAATTTACTTTAGTTGTAGAAGATTAAGCAAATACTACTTAGTTTTTAATTTTTGTAATTATTTTTTATTTTCATTTAATTTACTTTAGTCGTAGAAAACTAAACAAGTACTACTTAGTATTTTATTTTAATTTTATTTAATTTTAAATTAATTTACTTTAGTTGTAGAAGACTAAGAAAGTACTACTTAGTATTTTATTTTATTTTAATTTCATTTTATTTTTAATTAATTTACTTTAGTTGTAGAATACTAAGCAAGTACTACTTAATATTTTATTTTATTTTATTTATTTTTATATTATATTATATTATAGTATAGTATATTAAAGTAAATTTATTTAATTTATTAAATATAATATAATATAATATAATATAATATAAATTATATTTATTCAATTCAATTCAACTTAATTTAATTTAATTCTATTTATTCAATTCAATTCAATTTAATGTAATTTAATTTAATTTAATTCTATTTAAATTAATTTAATTTAATTCAATTTAATTTAGTTCTATTTAATTCAATTTAATTTAGTTTAGTTTAATTTAATTTAATTTAATTCTATTATATTATCATATATTATATTATGTAAAACTAATTAAATGCTAATTAATTAATTTATTTAAATATTGGGAAACTAAATAAAATACATAAATAAAATGAAATGGGGCCCACAAATTTTGCAATTGAACATTTCTGACAGAAATTCAGTCAAAAATTTAGTCGAAAGTAGCAAATATATACAAATTTAAGCAAATATATACAATGAAATATGGCAATTTCAGCCAAATGTTTTTTGCAGAACTTCATTTGAACCCAATTTCAGCAATTTTTTTTTTGCAGAACTTCATTTGAACCCAATTTGCAGAACAATATATGAACAATTTGGTAATTTGCCAATTTGCAGAACAATATATATGAACAATATGCCAATTTGCAGAACAATATATGAACATAGTGATAAGTAAGTTTTATACCTACTTATTGGACGCCAACTTACTGTGATTATGGCTAAAACTCAAGCACTTTAGTGTCTTTTAATGCATTTTATCTTTGTTTTGCATATTTTAGTCAGGAACTCCAAAGAGCAGGACATGGCATGATAAAGGCATGGAAGGGCATGAATTTGAGCAAAATGGCATAAAGCTTGCATGGAAGGCATGAGAGCATGACATGAGGATGGAGTGGCTAAGAGAAAGCAAATGTGGGTTTGGCTTAAGGCTAAGGCAAGAAGGACTTGGTTTGGAAAAAGGGCGCAAGAAAGCTGCCTCAATGCAGCTTATATGAAGGAGCAAGAAGCAGCAAAAGATGGAGCAAAGCAGCGCAAAGAAGCCAACACAGAAATTGAAGTAACCAGCCAAAGTAGCAGGCTCGCGTGGCTGCATGGCCTTTACCTAGCGCGGCCGTGCCGGTTAAAAATCAGAATTGTTGCTTTTGTTTGGTCGGTTTTAATTGATTTAAAGGCTTATGTTTTGTAAGGCACGATATATCACTCAGCACTTATCAGACTTATTATTAACTTTTAAGTTTGGTTCCTATATTCTAGGGTTAGAGAGTGTGAAGGTTTTAGAGGCTTCTCTTCTTCTTCCTTCTTGATCTAGTAGTATTACATTTTTAGGGTTCATCTTGGAACTCATTTATGGTCCAAACTCGAGTTTGCTATCTTCTATTGAAAGGGGGAAGCCACAAGATTTGCACTTTCTTTCTCTCTTTTCTCTCATTTCATAGTTGCTCAATGCTTGGTTTGAATCCCATAATGATGGGAGGTTCAGTGATGAACTAACTTCCATTATGGGATTCTAATGGATTCTATTTGCTAAATCTAGGGTTTATGTCTCTTTGATATATATGGATGATAATATATGGTTTGCCTAACATGGTTGCTTGTATGCCTAGATGCTTGATCAACATCTACTCTAATAGTTTATATGAACTTGAAAAATGAAGTGTAAACTTAGATTTTTCCATGTTAGCATATGCTTGTGAAACTTGCATTGGTTGAGTTTTGTGATTCGCTAGCCGGATAGAAATATACCGTATGGTCGTATGTAGTCTAATGGGAGCTTGTTCTTAAATTGGTTTAGCTTGTAAATTGCATAGAAATATAGTGGTTTAGGCTTTACTGATGTTCATGTGATTTCTATCTTAATTGTGGACATTATATGATTTGGACTTGGTGTATTGAAAGATAGCCAAGTCTCACATTCGTGCTCCCGGCTAGCATTCCTATATGATTATCTGTGTATGATTTGAGGTGTGGTTAACCTAGATGATGCTTTAGATGAAGTTAGGATCCCATATCCCTCTAATTTGAACCCTTCGCTTATTAATTGGTTAAGTCTAGTTTAAATTTAGTATAATTAATTAAAGAACACTGTGACAACCATTTAAGAAGACAAAGATAATTAATGGACTGTTGCATGATAGATTAGGTCTGACTCCGTTCTCTGTGGGACGATCTTGACTTACCGAGTTATTACTTGCCGACCGTGTACACTTGCACGTGTTTTTGTGTTCATTTTTGTTAACACGTAAACGGCGCAACTAGTTTTTGGCGCCGTTGCCGGGGAAACGGTTTTAGTTTAATTTTATTGACATCAGTTTTCGTTAAATTTGTCTGACTTGAACAAATCTCTTCTTACCTCATTTCTAATTTTATTTTTACTTGTGTTTCAGGTACTCATGGATAGTTTATGCACACTCGAGCCTCACATCTTGAGTTAGTGCCTCACCAAGAGCACATCAACGGTCGAGCGTGGAGAGCTAATATCCGAAACACCAATCCTCGAGAAGAACCTGAACCACTTCATCAAATGGCTGAAGAGCATAGGGCCTTGCAAGACTATTCCATGCCCAAACTCACCGATCTGCAATCAAGTATAGTGAGGCCAGCAATTGCGGCGAACACTTTTGAGATAAAGCCAGGAACATTGCAGATGATACAAAACAATCTCCAGTTTGGGGGTTTGCCTTCCGAAGATCCCAACGAGCATATTATGAGCTTCATAGAAATATGTGACACGTTTAAATACAACAACGTCCCCAATGATGCATTGATACTTAGAATATTCCGTTTCACCTTGAGGGATAAGGCAAAAAGTTAGTTGCACTCACTGCCTTCAGGGTCAATAACTACATGGGAAGACTGTGCTCAGAAATTCTTGACCAAGTTCTTTCTTATGGCCAAGACTGCTGCAATGAGGAGAGATCTGAGTACCTTTGCACAGCATCCAGGGGAAACGTTATATGAAGCTTGGGAACGTTATAAGGAAATGCTCTGAAAGTGTCCACACCATGGCATGCCAGAGTGGATGGTGATTAACTCTTTTTACAATGGTTTGAGATGGCAATCAAGGCCAATTATTGATGCTGCATCGAGGGGAACTATCTGGACTAAAGATTTTTCGACAGCGTATGAGCTCTTTGAGACCATGGCGACAAATGAGTATCAGAATCCAACGGCCAGGATTGTACAACAGAAAGTTACAGGGATGTTAGAAGTGGATGCCATTACAGCATTGTCTTCCCAAATGGCAGCCATGGCAAAGAAGATTGATTCATTGGCGGAAGAAAAAGTCAAGACAGTTGCTTGTGTCTGTGAGATTTGTGCATGGTCACATCAAACAGACCAATGTGCTATTAGTACAGAATCAGTACAGTTTGTGAGCAACTACCAAAAACCCCACAATCAATTTCAAAATTCTTACAGTCCCAACAATAGGAATCATCCTAACTTTAGTTGGAGTAATACCCAGAATGTCCAACAGCCCCATCCTCAAACATCTCAGCCACAATACCATACATAAAACCAACAACACCAATATCAATCGGCTCAACCATAACCACAACAATTTCAATCTCAACAACAATATCAACCACAACAATCTCACCACCAGTATGCACCAAACCCCCCTACCCTCTTGGTTTTCAACAACAACATCATCCCCCACCTGTACCTCAGCTAGAAAAGAATTCGGAGGAGAGAGTGGAAATCGATGAACTTAAGTTAATCGTGAAGAGCCAAGCTATATCTCTCAAGATGATGGAGACTCAAATTAGTTAAATTGCCAATGCGGTTCTCAATCGACCTCAAGGGACTCTTCCTAGTAATACAGAGACGAATCCAGGGAAAAGGGAGGGAAAGGAGCAGTGCCAAGCTATCACTCTAAGGTCTGGGAGGCAGACTTCAGACATGGAGGCTGGCGCGGCCGTGCCCCAGGAAGGCCAAAACCTGGCGCGGGCGCGCCAAGATGCAGAGAATCCTGAGACAGTGTTGGCTAATGGAAATGATGGAGGAAAGGTTGTTGCTGCAGATAAGGAGGAAACCACTGAGAAAATTATAACCAAACCATCACCAAACCATCACCTATGTACCCTACTGTTCCTTACCCACAGAGATTGCACAAGCAAAGGGACGACAGACAGTTCGCTAAGTTTTTGGAGGTGTTTAAGAAATTACAGATAAATATACCCTTCGCAGAGGCATTAGAACAAATGCCAGGTTACACGAAGTTCATGAAGGGTATTCTGTCAAGGAAGAAACGATTAGAGGACTTTGAGACAGTGGCCTTAACAAAAGAGTGCAGTGCAGTATTACAGCGTAAATTACCTCCAAAGCTTAAGGACCCGGGCAGTTTCACAATACCTTGCTCCATTGGAAATTTGTCTTTCAGCAAATGCCTCTGTGACTTAGGAACTAGCATAAATTTGATGCCTCTATCTGTATTCAATCAATTGGGATTGCCGGCTCCCAAGCTAACAAATGTATCACTACAACTTGCTGACAGATCCATCACTTATCCTAGGGGTATTGTTAAAGATGTTTTGGTTAAAGTGGACAAATTTATCTTCCCAGCTGACTTCATCATTCTTGATTACGAAGAAGACAGAAATATCCCAATCATCCTTGGGAGACCTTTCCTTGCCATTGGGCGAACTCTTATAGATGACCAGAAGGGAGAGTTAACAATGAGAGTGCATATCAAGAAGTCACTTTCAACGTTTTTAAAGCTATGAAGTTTCCCACCGACGAGGAAGAGTGCTTCCGGATTGATTTGATAGATAGAGTGATGAATGAAGGAGTTGGAAATCTGGTGGATACTGAGCCTTTGGAGAGTGCTATATTGGGAGATTCAGATATTGAGGATACTGAAGTTGCTGAATACGTGCAAATTCTCGACATAGCACCAAAGATGCGAAAGTTTAAGATGCCTATCGAGCAACTAAAACTTGCTGGGGAGACATCAGAACGACTCAAGCCTTCTCTTGAGATGCCTCCAGATCTTGATCTTAAACCTCTTTCAGATCATTTAAGGTATACATTTTTAAGTGAATCTTCAAAGTTGCCTATTATTATTTCTGCTGCGCTAACATCTTGTCAGGAAGAACAACTGCTACGGGTACTAAGAGAGTTTAAATCGACAATTGGATGGACCATAGAAGATATAAAGGGGATCAGCCCAGCATTTTGTATGCATAAAATCCTACTGAAAGATGATAGCAAACCATCAGTGGAGCAACAGCGCAGATTAAATCCTATCATAAAGGAAGTGGTTAAGAAGGAGATTTTAAAGTGGTTAGATGCAGGGATTATCTATCCAATATCAGACAGCTCTTGGGTGAGCCCGGTGTAGTATGTGCCGAAGAAAGGGGGTATGACTGTGGTATCCAATGAACATAACGAACTAATTCCTACCAGAACAGTGACGGGGTGGAGAGTCTGCATGGACTACCACAGACTAAATAAGGCTACTAAGAAAGATCATTTTCCCTTTTCGTTCATTGATCAGATGCTAGATAGGCTGGCCGATCGTGAATATTACTGCCTTCTGGATGGGTACTCAGGATACAATCAAATAGTGAGATCCCCAGAAGATCAAGAAAAGACTACCTTTACTTGTCCATATGGTACATTTGTGTTTAGAAGGATGTCTTTCGGTTTGTGCAATGCCCCGACTACCTTTCAGAGGTGTATGATGGTCATTTTCTCCGATATGGTTGAGCATAATGTTGAAGTCTTCATGGATGATTTTTCTATTTTTGGAGACTCCTTTGACTTATGTTTGGAGAATTTGGTGATGGTGTTAAAACGGTGTGTCGAGACGAATCTTGTACTGAATTGGGAGAAGTGGCATTTTATGGTACAAGAGGGTATCATTTTGGGACATAAGGTTTCGAAGAAAGGATTAGAGGTGAACTGGGCTAAGTTGGAAACTATTGAGAACTTGCCTCTGCCTATTTCTATAAAAGGTGTTCGTAGCTTATTGGGACATACAGGCTTCTATTGTCGGTTTATAAAGGACTTCTCGAAGATTACAAAGCCACTTTGCAGTTTGTTAGAAAAAGATGTCCTCTTTAAATTTGATGAGGAATGCCTGACTGCATTCAAGCACTTGAAGAAGAAGTTGACTACGACACCAGTGATCACATCTCTGAATTGGTTCCTTCCTTTTGAGCTGATGTGTGATGCCAGCGATTTTGCTGTGGGAGCTGTATTGGGTCAGAGGAGGGACAAGGTCTTTCATGTTATATACTATGCTAGCAAGACCCTTACTGATGCCCAGTTGAACTACATTACTATAGAAAAAGAGCTTTTGGCAGTGGTGTACGCATTCGATAAATTTCGTGCTTATTTGATTGGGACTAGAGTGATTGTGTACACCGACCATGTAGCGATCCGAAATTTGATAGCAAAGAAAGATGCCAAACCCCGTCTGATCAGGTGGATCCATCTTTTGCAAGAATTTGATCTACAAATCAAGGATAGAAAAGGGACTGAGAACCAAGTGGCTGACCACTTGTCACGATTGGAAAATTCGGGAAGGGATGCAAATGACAAAGTTATGATAAATGAATCCTTCCCAGATGAGCAATTGTTTGTGGTGAAAGGCGAAGTGCCATGGTTCGCGGATTTTGCAAACTTCCTAGTAGGCAATATCATTCCTTCTGACTTGACTAGGCATCAAAAGAAGAAGTTTCTACATGATGTGAAATGGTTTATTTGGGATGAACCGTACTTGTTCAAGCAGTGTGCTGATCAGATGATTAGAAGGTGCATTCCATTTAGCAAGACGAAGAGTGTGCTGCAGGATTGCCATGCATCAATGTATGGAGGCCATTACGGAGGTGAAAGGACAGCGGCCAAGGTTTTGCAAGCAGGTTTTTATTGGCCTATTATCTTTAAGGATGCTTACAGCTTTGTTCAAAGATGTGATAGATGTCAGAGGGTAGGAAATATATCGAAGAGAAATGAAATGCCCCTGAATACAATCCTCGAGGTGGAGATCTTCGATGTCTGGGGGATAGACTTTATGGGGCCGTTCGTTTCATCATGTGGGAACTTTTACATCCTTCTGGCAGTCGATTACGTATCTAAATGGGTGGAAGTGGCAGCCCTACCGACGAATGATGCTCAGGTGGTTCTGAGATTTCTCCAAAAGAGCATTTTCACGAGGGTACCCATTTTTACAATCGCTTGTTTACAGCTTTATTGGCTAAATATGGGGTAAGTCACCGAATAGCTACAACTTATCACCCACAAACCAATGGTCAAGCAGAAGTGTCAAATCGTGAGGTAAAAAGAATACTGGAAAAGGTTGTGAACCCCATGAGAAAAGATTGGTCACTGAAGCTGGATGATGCAGTATGGGCTTACAGGACTGCCTACAAAACACCGTTGGGTATGTCGCCATTTCAGCTTGTGTATGGAAAGGCTTGTCACCTTCCCATAGAACTGGAGCATAAAGTATACTGAGCAATCCATAAGCTGAATTTTGACTTAAAGGCTGCAGGGGAGAAACGCTTTCTCCAGCTCAATGAGTTGGACGAATTTTGGTTGCAAGCCTATGAAAATTCTAAATTGTACAAGGAAAAAGTGAAAAGGTGGCATAATCGCAATATTCTGGAAAGGAATTTTGAGCCAGGGCAAGCAGTGCTGTTATACAATTCCAGACTTAGACTCTTCCCGGGAAAGCTCAAGTCAAGGTGGTCAGGGCCTTTCACTATCAAGACTGTATATCCACACGGTGCAATAGAGATTTTTGATAAGAACCCAGATAACCCCTTCAAAGTCAATGGACAAAGGCTGAAGCATTACTATGGTGTAGAGGTTGACAGAAAGGAGGTCGCCTCAATCCTTTCTACAACTTGATCAATTCCGACAGAGTCTAGCTTATGGACTGTAAACAAGCGCTAGATGGGAGGCACCCCATCATCTCTATCTTTTCCTCATGTTTAATTCTTGCATTGCATTTCTATACATTTCTCTCCCCTGTTTAATTCTGGTGACTTATCTCTATATTTCCCTTCCCCTGTTTAATTCTAGTCATGTTGAAAAGGTTACCTATTTTTGAACATCGTGAAGTTGGAATGCTCATCGCCTACATTTTTGAACATTAGGCATGTAGCATGAAAATTTTGGGAGTGAAATACTCAATTGTATATATTTATGGGACTTGAAAGATCATTGCCTATGTTTTTGCACTTAGGCATAGTTGCACAGATTTTTGGAGCTAGAAGCCCATTGAACATATTTGCATATTACATATAAGCATATGACTTTTTTTTTGGGAATTCGAATATAAAATATTCGAATGCATAGCATTGTTACGAATTGAACAGTACATACCTCTCGCATATGCATTTTTGAGGATGGGTTGCAGTTAGGTTTAATTTTTGTTATTCTATCTACAGGTGATTTAAGTGTGAAATATTGCTTCTTATGCCTTCATGAAGTTGCTGCAGAACAGGATCAGAAAGCAAAAAAAATTCTGGCCAGATTTTCAGGTCGCGCGGCTGCTCTGCACACCAGGCTTAATCTGGCGCACCCACACCATGCCCCAGCCAGACGCATACTTGATTTGTTAAAACACGATTTTCAGCCCTCATAGCCTATACTTCTTATAATCGAACCTCCCTCTTCTCCAATACAAGTGCCAAGCCCTAACTTTCCCATGCTTTACCCACTATTATTCCATCAATCCCATAGTCGTATTTCACTTTCCTACTCCCATATCTAATCCCAAACCCTAACCTTCTCTCCTATAAATCCTTATTCCCTCCATCATTAGCCCTAACATCCATATACCAGTCCAAGTTCATTAAGAGATTAAGGTTTGTTTGCAGTGGCCGGGATTGTCAGACACACAAGAATTGAGGGTTTGGTCATCAGATTTCAGAGAAGCAAGTTTGGGTGAAATTTATCATCTAAGTTAGGGTTGCGCTTTGGATTATCAGAAAAGAAAAATTGGGATAAATTTGTGTTGAAGTTAGAGTTTGATGATCACATGGCTTTCTGAAATCAGTTTGGGGGTTGCTGTTCCAGCATTCATCTTCAAGGGTCTGTCTGCTACCAAGTGTCTAAACATTCTCCATGGGTCCTAAGAGATCAAGGTCCGCTGCTTCTGCATCTGCTTCATCCGCTCACCGTGACGGTGATGATCGGGACGATGACATCCCCGTTGACTTGACCAAATTCATTAATATCGAGGCTCAGCGCGGATACAATCGGATCGCGAAAAAATCTATTTTTAGGGTGCGGGGGTTCAAACCAAACAAATAGGATGGGGAATTACGTGCCATGATATGTGAAATGAACTGGTAGGGTATTTGTGCTACGTCGCCGCCGATGCCGTTGGCATTGATCTGTGAATTTTATGCCAACGCCTGAATCACACAAAACGGCCGATCGTTTGTGCGGGGCCAAGTCATTGATTGTCGCCCGGCTGCAATTTGTGCGATTCTGAATTTACCATCAGTGCCGGCTGCGCAAGTGAACTGGGTTGAGGCTGAGAGATTTGAGACTGACTTGGATCGGCTGATCCATGATTTGTGTGTGCCCAGCACAGTTTGGAAGATCAAAAAGGATACCGTGAATAAGTACACCGCATTCCTTGCCTCCGGGATGAACCATTATGCTAAGGCTTGGAATTTATTTCTTTGTGGCAGCATTATGCCCTCCCAACATCAGCACGAGGTTACCGTTGAGAGAGCCATCATTCTGTGGGGTATCATTACGGGTAAATACATTGATATCGACCACTTAGTTCATCAGAGTATGCTGAGGTTTATGCGTGGTAGTACCATAGGCTCCATTCCTCATGCTTCCATCATTGCCCATCTCTATGCCGAGGCAGGGCTCGAGTGGCCCGATGAGCAGATACAAATGCCAGCTGGGGATGTCAATCACGCTACTATCAAGAACTTTATGGATTGGGCTAGAGGCCAGGCAGACCAGAGAGGAAAAAGTTTCATTGTGACAGTGCCTCCGCCAATCCCGCCACCACAGCCACGGCCCGACGAGGCAGCAGCCCCTCCTCCAGTAGATCATGGTCGCCAAATGCGGTGTATTGAGAAGAAGATCGACTCCCTACATTATAGCTTTGCAACGTTTGTCGATGGGCTGACCCGTGCGTTGGCTGAGGCATTTGCTCAGCAGGGCACCATGCTAGAGTGGCCCGTGTTCGATTTCGAGCTGTCATATCCGCCGCCAGATACACCACCCTAGGAGGGTGGCCATGCCGAGCAGTAGGGGAGTTTCCTGACCCTTTACCCTCAATGAGGACATTGATTTATTTAAGTTTGGGGGTATAGGGCATTAGTATATAATAGTTGCATGTTTGTTTAAAATTTTGCATCTAGTTTAATTGCATTCAGTAAATTGCATAGTACTTGCATGTAGTGTATTTTCATGTAGTTTTTATTGCATGTGAGGTTGTATATAGTAGTTGCATTACATTTTAGTATGTGTTAGTTAAATTTTGCATACATTTTTTTTCTAGTTTTTCTTTATTTTATTTATTTAGTTGTGTTTAATTGCATTGCATTGCATAATCCCTTGTTTTAGCCTGTTGAATTCTAATTTGGCCAATGATGACATCGGATAGATTATTGAACTTTGTTAGTAGCTTAGGCTTGGCTATATTTTTATACATGATGTAATCTAGACCTGTTACTTTGATGTCAACGGATAACAGAGTGTGTCTTTATTTGCTTGTCAGCTAGATTAGTGCATGCTTGTCTTCTAAGGGGAAAAGTTTTGTTTTTAATTACTAGAATGGTGTAATAAAAGCAATAATGACCTTAACAACACTGGAATACAAGTCTGTTGTAAAACTTTGGGTATGCATGCTTTAAGGAGAGATGGAGCATAAAACGCACTCTCCTTTTAAAAGAAAAAGAAAAAGAAAAGAAAATAAATTGAGAAAAATACAAAAAATAGAATAAATGCCTTGGCTAGCGAAGTCTCGTGGCCTTTGATACTCGAGTAAGTACGCCCTAGGGGATTGTCTCTACACCCAGTGCCCTAAGGCCTTTATGGTTTGGGAGTTGTTGGTCGAAAGCTCGTTAAATGGGTATCATTAAAAAGCCTAAGGAGGCCTAACATTGCACAGTCGGGTAAATAATAGCATAATAAGCCCTAGTTACATTTCGACTTGTATCTATATGTTGGTTTGGTCATTGTTGGGATAAATGAAAAATTCTCGTTTTAAAACCTCTATTTTCCTTCCTTAGAAGCATAACATGTGGAATCTTTGTCTATATCAAGCTTGATTATGGCATTGCACACACACACACTACATCGGAGTAACAGGTTATGATTTATAGATTGTCTGTCTATATAACTGTAGCATGGACCGATGCATTGTTCATTGTCTTGTTATCTCTCTGAGGCACTTCTGACTGGAGTTCATATTATGGCTGAAACTGTGGGATTCATTTCATGTGGTAATTGCATATCATGTAGTTGCATTTGTGTTTTTTCTTGAGGGCAAGCAATAGTTCTAGTTTAGGGGTATTTGATAAATAGGTTTTATACCTACTTATTGGACCCCAACTTACTGTGATTATGGCTTAAACTCAAGCACTTTAGTGTCTTTTAATGCATTTTAACTTTGTTTTGCATATTTTAGTCAGGACCTCCAAAGAGCAAGAAATGGCATGATAAAGGCATGGAAGGGCATGAATTTGAGTAAAATAGCATAAAGCTAGCATGGAAGGCATGAGAGCATAACATGAGGATGGAGTGGCCAAGAGAAAGCAAATGTGGGTTTGGCTTGAGGCTAAGGCAAGAAGGACTTGGTTTGGAAAAAGGGCGCAAGAAAGCTGCCTCAATGCAGCTTATATGAAGGAGCAAGAAGCAACAAAAGATGGAGCAAAGTAGCGCAAAGAAGCCAACACAGAAATTGAAGTAACCAGCCAAAGTAGCAGGCTCGCGCGGCCACGTGGCTGCATGGCCTTTACCTGGCGCGATCGCGCCGGTTAAAAATCAGAGTTGGTGCTTTTGTTTGGCCGGTTTTAATTGATTTAAAGTCTTATGTTTTGTAAGGCACGATATATCATTCAGCACTTATCAGACTTATTATTAACTTTCAAGTTTGGTTCCTATATTCTAGGGTTAGAGAGTGTGAAGGTTTTAGAGGCTTCTCTTCTTCATCCTTCTTGTTCTAGTAGTATTACATTTCTAGGGTTCATCTTGGAACTCATTTGTGGTCTAGACTCAAGTTTGCTATCTTCTATTGAAAGGGGGAAACCACAAGATTTGCACTTTCTTTCTCTCTTTTCTCTCATTTCATAGTTGCTCAATGCTTGGTTTGAATCCCATAATGGTGGGAGGTTCAGTGATGAACTAACTTCCATTATGGGATTCTAATGGATTCTATTTGCTAAATCTAGGGTTTATGTCTCTTTGATATATATGGATGATAATATATGGTTTGCCTAACATGGTTGCTTGTATGCCTAGATGCTTGATCAACATCTACTCTAATAGTTTATATGAACTTGAAAAATAAAATGTAAACTTAGATTTTTCCATGTTAGCATATGTTTGTGAAACTTGCATTGGCTGAGTTTTGTGATTCGCTAGCCGGATAGAAATATACCGTATGGCCGTATGTAGTCTAATGGGAGCTTGTGCTTAAATTGGTTTAGCTTGTAAATCGCATAGAAATATAGTGGTTTAGGCTTTACTGATGTTCATGTGATTTCTATATTAATTGTGGACATTATATGATTTGGACTTGGTGTATTGAAAGGTAGCCAAGTCTCACATTCGTGCTCCCGGCTAGCATTCCTATATGATTATCTGTGTATGATTTGAGGTGTGGTTAAACTAGATGATGCTTTAGATGAAGTTAGGATCCCATATCCCTCTAATTTGAACCCTTCGCTTATTAATTGGTTAAGTCTAGTTTAAATTTAGTATAATTAATTAAAGAACACTGTGACAACCGTTTAAGCAGACAAAGATAATTAATGGACTGTTACATGATAGATTAGGCCTGACTCCGTTCTCTGTGGAACGATCTCGACTTACCGAGTTATTACTTGCCGACCGTGTACACTTTCACGTGTTTATGTGTCCGTTTTTGTTAACACGTAAACGACGCAACACATAGCATACAATTTCCTAACATAGCATATAATTTCTTAATATAGAATATTAACATATATAGCATATAATTTCTTAACCCAAAATAAATCTGATGAGCAATACCAGCAGGGAGGAGGGTGTGGAGGGAGGAGCGGCTGCGTTACAGTGGAGGGAGGAGGCTGTGGCGAGAGCCGGAGGCTGTGGAGAGCCGGAGGAGCAGTGGCGACAGTGGCGGTAGTACTGGCAGTGGCATTGGAGGGGAGGGGAGGGGATGGGGGATTGGGGGTTGTGCCGAGGGGAAGGGGGGAGCAGCTGTCGGAGTTGGAGAGTGAGAGAGAGAGTGTGGAGAGTGAGAGAGAGAGAAAAAAAAGAAAAAGAAAGAGTGACTGAAAATGAAGGGGAGGCATTGGAGAAGAAGGCGCCTGAAATTAGGTTTTAATAGTTATTTCGGGAATAGGTCCCTCGAGCTAAAGTTATTATCGACGGATACTTCCCTCAAAAATAAAGCTATTCCCTCCGAATTATGGTTCGCTCTGGCGAGAAAGCTCGCGCCATAGGGGAAAAATTACTTTCGACGGAATTCCGTCTGTATTATAGTATTTTCGAGGGACTTAACTATGACTGATTTTTCCGTCGAAAATAGAGTTAAATTCGACGGAAGGTAGTTCGTCGAGGTTAGATCCCTTGAACTTAGCCGGTTTTCTTTTAGTGTATGTATGAACTTAGATATTGTTATCATAGGGTATGATTATGATGGTTTAAAATATTATACATGTGTGATATGCATGTTGTGAGTTTAGACTCACGTTATGTGGTTAGTTCGCGAGTTAAGTTTACAAACCACGTTATTAAGTTGAACTTAAGTAAGAAGTTCAACGGTTAAACATTGTGGTTATGAAACTAATCGATATTGTAAACGTAATATAATATGTAGGATAATTGTGGAACGTAGATTGTAAATTGTAGCTTTTGCACGAGGCAAGATTTCTTACCCTAACTCGATTATGATTACGCAAGTTGTTCTATCCTTTCTTGTTATAATTATGCAAGTTATTTTACTCTCTAAATTCCATATTGAGCAAATATACTATTGAAGTTTGTTATTGAAATAATGAAACCTTGATTTAATTGTTCAAGTAAGGTCTATTGAATCTTTCAAACGCTTTAAGTTATTTCTAAAGCATGACTATATAATATAAAGTCTATTGCTATGACTCATAGTTGATTCGTAATTCTTTTATTATCGAATTCTAAATTATTGTAAGTTGATTCAACTACCCCTTAGTTGATGATAGTTGAACTCCAAATTTCTCTTTAAGCTTATCCAAACCAAACTTTCTTTGGTACGAACTTGTTATCAAATACTGAGATGAACAATCCTATTTAATAGGGGAATACCATGCGAAAGCGTTAAAATGTTTGTGCACAATACATGGTACGAAGGGCTGATTCTCCTAAGTACGAGTTAAGAGTCCATATAGTCTAACGAATATTAAAGGTTTTAAATAAAAATGTTTATAACCTAGGACATCGTTCAAGGTCTTATAACCCTCAGATGACTTCTAAATCTTATTCTTGATTATAGATGAATGAAATATTATCTACTCAGTTGAAGCTATTCAATACTATGTCATCACTATTGTTTGCTATTTCAAGTGAGCTTTTGTTTGCTCACTCTTGCATTATATAACCCTTGCAACTAAAGTTGAGAAAGTTGAGGAACCGTCATGTAGCAAAGACAAGAGCAAGATGAACAAGTGAAGACTTGTTTATATTTGACTATGATGTGTAATAAGACTTTAATTGTTTAAGATGTTTTATTTTCTGCATTTGATGTTTATTAATGTTAGAAACCTGGGAATGATTTGAGAAGTTGTAATCCTTTTTATAAGGCAGATTTTATTTATTTAATAAGGTTGTAATTTATTTTGCATTCCTTATTTATGGGCAGTAGTTATGTTTTATTTAGATAGTAAGCACCAAATCTTGTGAAAATAAAGTACCCGAATTCGGGAGTGTCACACTTCTATTACAATAAGTCAGGTGACTGAAAAAGGAACTACGAGAAGTTTCTTGCGGAACAAAAGTAGAAGAATCTTAGAGAAGCTTCAACTTTCGAAAAAGGTTTATTCATGATTGAAATTAAGTTTTTTGAAAGTCAAAATTCTAGTTGGATATTGGATACCGGCTGTGGTTCTCACATATGTAACACTATGTAGGGACTAAGCAGAAGTGGAAAGCTGAACAAGGATGAGGTCGTTCTACGAGTGAAAAATGGAGCAAAGGTTTCTGCATTAGATATAAAAACTTATTGTTTAGCACTGCCTACAGGCAAATCCATTAGTTTAAATAATTGTTATTTTATTCTAACACTTATAAGAAACATTATTTTAATTTATGTATTTGATATAGATGGTTTGATATTATAATAAAGAATAACAGTTGTTCTATTTATAATAAAAATATTTTATATGGTGTTGGTAAATTACTGAATGGACTTTACATACTTGACTTGTATGAAAATATACTTAAAATTAAATAAATTAATAAAAGGAAAATAGATGATGTTAAATATACCTTTATGTTGCACTGTAGACTCGGTCATATTAATGAAACAAGATTATCCAAGTTGCATAAAGATGGACTTTTAGAGCTATCTTATTATGAATCATATCCAACTTGTGAATCTTGTCCCATGGGTAAGATGACCAAATCTCCTTTTAATGGAAAAGGAGAAAGAGTTACAGAGTTGTTAGCGTTGGTACACACAGACGTATGTGGACCTATGACAACGAATGCACGAGGAGGGTATTCTTATTTTAATACTTTCACTGATGATCATTTAAGATTTGGATATGTGTATTTAATGAAATACAAATCTGAATCGTTTGAAATGTTCAAACAATTCAGAAGTGAAGTAGAGAAACAAACTAACAGAAGTATTAAGATTTTTTGATCGGATCGAGGTGGTGAATACTTAAGTAGTGATTTTCTCAATTGTCTCAAAGAAAACGATATAATCTAACAATAGACTCCACCAAGGACACCACTGTAAGACCCCAATTTTTTATGAATAAGATTTAATTTCCTCTATATATTATTTTAAATAGTAAGGTGTTGATTTGATAAATGTGATAGTTATGGGTGATATGTGCAAATTTTACAAAGTAAGCAAGTTGTCATAAAATATCCGTTTGGTCGGAGAATATTCTTTTTGTCGGGGAATATTTATATGACGTCGCAATCATTGGTGGGCCCCATAAAGAAAAACTGTCGAATGAAGAAAATGACAAGAATAAGTTTTCTAAAAAAATAACGGCAAAACTTTTACGGTTAACTGTTGAAATACCCGGTGATAAAAGTACAGTAATACGCATTGTTGCATAGTAGCACACAGTATTGCACAATATTTCTAATTATTGATTCTTACGTAAAAAAGTCACTCATTCAATAATTGTCACAGTAATTACTGTTCAGTATCTTATATTATTGATTCAATAATTGCTACATTGATAATTGCATAGTATTTTATATTATTGATTCAATAATTGACACAGTAACTCATAATATTTAAATGATATTATTAGATAGCATTATTGGCATTGTCTAAAAAGTTCTGTCAAGGAAATGGGTTAGGTTATGTAATTGCCCGCTAATAAGGATAAATCCTTATCGGAAAGCCCAACTTTTCTGGGAATGACCTGGTTGTCAATATTGTGATTTTGTAATATTAATTGTGAATAAAAATTGTTGATAAATATTGTAAGAACCATGAATTTCACGATTTAATTTTTTTTTTGATATAATAAGAAAATGAATATTACTTGAACATAAATGTTTGTGAGTTACGAGAGAAGTAATTCGATTATATTAAATTGAATTTATAATAATTGAGGAAATATAGAAAATTTTGACGAACTCGTAGAATGCCTTGTGTGGCATGAGAATGGAAATAATAATTAAAGAGAGAAATCAATAAGTGAAAGATTAATTAATATTATATTGTTAATTAATTTTTGTTATTAGTGATAGCCTATTAATGAGTAATTATTAATAATATGTTATTGTGAGTAACAAAACATTTACGAGTAAGTAATCGATGAATATAATAAGAGTTTTATTTATTTGATTATTTATTGAGTGCAATACATGTGATAGTTAATCGTACAATAATGTTATTAAGTGTTATTATGAATAATAATCGGTTAAAGAGTAAATGAATATTTATTTGAATATAAATATCTATGTGCTATGAGATGAGTAAATTAAAATGAATTCGAATGGAAATTATAATAATTGAGAAAGATACGGAGTTATGATAAGCTCGTTGAAGTGCCTCGTGTGGCACGATAATAGATTCGGTAATGAATTAATTAATTCAAGGATTGAGGAATTATTAATTAAATAATTAATCTATATTAATTGTTAATTGTTATTATGATATGTTGATTTATTATTATGGCAAGTGATAGTATAATAATAAGTAAGTTGTTTATAAATATAATAAGATTTGTATTTATTAAACTATTGAGGAATATGATTATTTATCGCATAATAATAATTGATAGAGGTAAATTAATAAAGGAATTACTACGTGAACAATTAATCAAATATTAATTGTTATTTAATGGTTATAAAATATTAATAATGATTAATTAATAATGTGTTAATTATTATTATCGCGAATAATAGAATGATAATAAGCAATTTGTTTATTTTTATTTAACGTGGTAATTAATCATATAAATGTTAGTTAATTAATATGGAGATTAATAACTTCATAAATCTATGAGGAAGGAATTGATTAATATTTTATTAATTAATTAATTACCATTATAAAATAAATAAGTAAGTCATTAATATAATGAGATTATATTAATTGTTATGTGCATGTATGCGAAATTAAATATATAAAATATATGGGATACAACTATATTATATAGTGTAGTGCGATATTCATGTGACTATGCTATATATAGAAACCACATATTAAGATTTATTAAACTATGCAATGTGATTGTACATATTGAAACTATATGTTATGATTAAATAAATTATATGAGTTACATAATAAAGCTTATGTGACAACATGTGGTGTGTGGCTACATTAAAAGATGTACTTCATATAATATTATCATAAATAAACAATTGTTACTAAATGATTATTTCAATAGATTCATATAATTGGAAATAATATAGTTGTAATGATATTATGTGACAACATATATGTATGGATACATTAGAGGTGTACCTTATGAATTATTAAATTGATTCAAGTGCATGTTTAAATATATGAGAAGAAATAATATGGTTCATGGTAATGTGGAAAGATAATACCCAATTAGATTATATTCGGTATTATAACTGTACATGGATTATATGATGTGAATATATATATACCCCCAACTTGCCATTTTATAATATTATTAGAGTCCATGTATACACTCTAATTAAATTTATTACCTAAGTGTTGGCATTAATTTGTTACAACTTACAAATGCTGGGTATTAGAAGGTTGTCCCATAATGAGTGATCATTCTCTCCTCACGTGAATAAACTCTAAGCCTAGCCTATTCCTTGTTATCAAATTCAGCAAACATAGCCAATGATCAAAGGAGGAGTGGTCTAAACAGTGAATCCCAACCACTCTACCAACCCATCTCCATTAACTAATGTATGCTTGCTCTTCCCATTAGTTTGATTTGATGATCAAAGGCATGGACTGTGTAACCATTTCTCTATAAATAAGATATCTCTCCTTCTTTATTTCAATTGCTGAGAACCTGTTAAGTGTTAAATATAGAGTGAGTTTACTGAGTTGGTGAGGATTCTGAGAATTAAGGAAAATAATTTAGCAGCAAGTTCCTATCTAACTAATTATAGAGGTATAAAATTTCTTCCTTGTTCTTCATTTTTATTCTATGTTAAAAGAATTTCTATTCTTGAATTCCAAATTTCTTAATTATGTGAAGTTAAATGATAATGGAGTTGGGAAATGATTACTTAGTTGTTATATAATCTTATATATGTGTTGGTATGGCAATGTAGATAGTTTTCCAACTGTTTCGTGAAGTAATTTCTGTGTTGGGCTGGAAACTGCCGAAGCAGGAAGTTTTTGGCATTGACCGGACACGGCGCAGCTGCGCCAGCCTCTGGGACCAGATGCTAATTTTTGTAGAAAATCCATTATGTGTAAATGGTTTTAAGACTTAGACAAAGCATGATAATATGAGAAACATGTATATGCATGTATGTTAACATAGCGTGAGTACGTTTAACCATGATTATATACATTCTTGATTGAAAAAGACTCATGGCTTGAAAATGGACTTAAAGTCTTATAAACAAACTTTAACATGTTCTATCCATATTGATGTACTGACTTTACGAACATGTTATTGTGACCTAGAAACGTATGAAAAGCATGCTAAATTGTGTGTATATGTTTCATAATGTAACATGAACATACGGACCTCACTAGCGAACATTCTAAACGAAAATTTAAGTTTTAAAGGTGAACATTGGCATGTTGGTATCATATATGTAATCTGATTTTGCGAGCATGTTATTATAGTTTAGAAATGCATGAAGGATGTGTTGACTTTTGTATATATGTATCATAAGGTAACATGAACATGTTAGACCTTATTAGTGAACTTTACTAATGAAAGTATAAGCTTTGAACGTAAACCTTGATAAGTTATGTCGAGAGTTAAATTCTGATATTTGAACATGTTGAGAAGTACTCTTAACCTCACTAATATATCATACATGTATATATCCTATGTTAGATGCCATGAGAACTAGTTAGGCATAAGTGAAGCATGATTTAAGCTAAGTAACAATACTAGTCATGTGTATATGAAGTAGAAACTTGCAAGCATGCCTAAAACAAGTTATGTGATCACCCCATATGTTTAAATAACAAAGCATGATAGCTAATGTGGTTTTATGACCTTGAATGGCCGTAAGTGTCGACTTAGAATCTATATCACTTATGTTTGGAACAAGGGAATGTTATATAAACATTGAAGTGTCCTTTAAAAATGTATATATGCTATATGATATCATATGTGGTTACTTGAATCCGATTTGACGGTTAGCTTATAATAATGCTCTAAAGTGCTAGAAAGATTATGGTTGCCATTTGTTGTGATCTTATGTGATATTAATGATATGAGAATATGTTAAACTCAAAAGGAGGAACGTTGAGAATAAAAGTTATAATTATATGACATTATATAACTGTGTAGCTAAGTTAAAACTTAGCTTATGTGTTGATCGTATATCCGAAGATAAGATATGATGTTAAATTATATGACTAATTAATATCATATATATACGTAATTACGATAGGAATTCAAAAGTGTCGATTTGCTTTTCGTGGATAAACTACGCTAAAGACAAGTTTCCCGACTTACACTCATTTATAGTGCAAGTGTCTGAACCCTACTTTTATTGTGTTGCAAGTATCCCATCCTTGTGGTTACTTATTCAAGGAACGTCGTAAGCAAGTTCCCTAACTTATACTCTTTCATTGTGCAAGTTTCCTTGAAATCGTTCTTGTATATTAATTGCAAGTATCTGACTACTCTTCTATTGAGCAAGTATTTGATTCATACTCTTTATTGAACACATATTCGAGCTTGTACTAACTTTGGTCGTACGAGTAAATAGGTGCTAGAATAATTCTTGCCTTACAAACTTATGTTTCAGAGTTTGATTTAAATCACGATTATATTCTTTGAATTATTGTTTCGAGTATTGAACTCATAAATTGTTCTTATATACATTGTTGAAATTGTCTACGCCATTTAATTCGGCTAGACCAATATCATGAATTAGAAAGCAATCCACACAATTGCCTTGGTGCAGACTCTTATAAATTGACTGAGTTGAACAACGCTTATAAAAAGGGGAACTATATAGTCGGGGTGTCGACATTTGTGTGACAGGTTATCCATAACTCCAGGTACGATAGGCTAATCCCCTAATTGTAGTTGGCTGGGTTACCTGAAATATTTTTGGTGATTCTAGTAGAAGTTCATGGTTCTTAGCGACCACTCAGTATCCAATATTTATTAACTTGAAACTTTGAACTCGTTGGATTCTTTTATTAATCTTTGGTCCACAGCGACACTCAGTGATATCTATTCATTCACTTGAAATTGTTGAAACTTTTAAAACATTTAATAACTTCTCGACCCGTAGTGGTCATTATTCAACTTCACGGAATATATTTGGAAGTCATTGCTATTTATTTTGTTCACATCATTCTTATTTGAATTCCTGAGCGATTAATTACCATTTTACCCTTGAAGATTTAGAACCATATATATTCCTGTTCACATTTATTGGCATATTACTTGCTGGGAAAATTTGTTGCTCACTCTTGCTTCCCATAAACATTTCAGTTAGGGCAGGGCAAGGTAGAACCCCAGGACAGGACAAGTGCGAAGGCAAGGCTATGGAGTAGCTGTGTTTTTCTATATTAGGATGTTTCTGTTATGTTGTATTAAGACTTATTTAATGTTATGTATTAAGATATGTTTGGTTTAAGTTATGAAGTGTATTAGTAATAGTTTCGAGACTTGGGACGAGAATATTTATGTTATATCAATGTAAATTATTCTGTTATTCCATTGTTTGAGATTTTAGTTGTTATTAGAATTAGTACGTGATGAACCGAATTCGAGATCAGTGACGGTCTGAATTTGGGGGCGTCACAGGTTGGTATCAAAGCTGTAGGTTATAAACCTTAGGAGCGAGTCCTTAGGCTATAACCTTAGAAGAATTTAGAGAGTAAACGGAGATAAAACTCATGCAGAGTTTTCTTAGAAAGCTAGTAGTGTTATGAAATATATTTTCATTCCATACAATGAAATTATGTTTTATTTGGAGATAATAATAAAGTTATTGGTTTTGTGATTATAGATGTCAGAGATAGGTAAACCTAGTAGGGTCATGGAGGAGGAACCATGTGATATACATGTGGTGTCTGCAACACCCCTTGAAGTTAAGCATTTTACAGCAGTAACCTTAACCTAGGAGGAGATGGAATCGGAATATAACCAAAAATTCGCGGTGGAAGTTTTCTTTTAGGATTGAGACATGTTTGAGTTTCTTTTAAATGAAAAATAAGATACAATAGTGGGAGGCGAAGTTCCAGACCTTCAGATTAGTAACTAATAGATACAGACATGGTGAGAGTGAAGGTAGTTAGATAATAAGCGTCGCGATAGATGTATATAGATGCGAACCGGTGTAGTGAATCCCAATTTTAAGGATAATGTGGGAAGTATCTTTCTAACCCCAACTTTAGTGGTACCCGAGAGGGGTATGTATTGAGACTAGCAGAATTCTATACGATGTGATATATTTTCTTGTGGCATGTTTTTATTAAACGTGTATGTAGTAACTAGATTATGTTAAATAATAATAAGGGAGAATAACAATAAAACTTATACGTCTTAAGAAGTATTAGATGTTTAATAAAGAGATGATAATACCATTTTATTTCTACGCAGAGAAATATCAATACCCCAAGGAGGAGAGACTCGTCAAGCGAGGGAGAATGGAGATAGGGAATTGAATCAAGAACCTTTACAATAATTGGTAGATCCTATAGTAAATGCTTTTGAAGAAGGAATCAATGATTATAAGAAGAGACAGACGGAAACTTCATGATAGTAGTGTGCATACAAGCCAATCATGTATGATGATAAAGCACGTACTTTGTAAACAATCTTATTTATTTCTTAATAAAATATTTATTTATTAAAGGCATTTAATTATCTACATGGTGCTGTTTTTATAATATGTAAATAACCCATAGTTTTAAGCAATGCTTTTAGAATCATGATGATGATCATGCTAATGACATCTAAATTCTTAGAAAGCTCTAAAACTAAAATAGTTCCCAATCGTGGGATTACTAAAAAGGGAATTAGTAAATTCGGATAGATTGGTACATATGTTGCTTGCTCATTGGATGAAGATGATTGATCTCAAGATCATTTGTGTGGAGACACTAAAGCAAGTATGTAGGTGCTTATTGGAGAATAAGTTCACTGAACGTGACTCGCTATGGAATACCTAATGGAGTTTTACTCGCCTGTCAATAGGAATTCCTAATGTGATAGTAGTACAAGTGAACCTTGGACTTGAGATCATTATAGTATCTTGTATGTAATGAATTATACTTTGACTTATTCCTTAAAGTCCTTTAGGGTATATAAAAGGGTATGCTTGGGTATAATGAGTTACATATGGAGATAATGAATGATCAATAAAGAATCTACCACCTCTAGTAAAAGAGGAGATATGTCCTATGTGATTCGTTAAATGACAACCCAGGAATCCTTGGCCAAGGTAAAATAAAATTAGAAAGGAGTTTCTAATTTGCATTATTTGGAGTTGTGCATTTTCTAATCGAAATACATATAATTAAATAAAATAAGACTTGACAATAAATTCATGTCTTATATTTAATTGGGACATTGTATGGTGGAAGGATTGAATTGTATGGTAACTATTTACTCACAGGTTCTTTTATGATTAATGTTGAAATCTATATTATCTGGAAAGTCGTTGATCGCTAGGGAGGCTTATCCCTATTGTAGAATAAATATTATTTATTTAAATAGATTATTAGTTTAATTTATTTATTTAAATAAGATTAGAATTGTTCTAATTGATTTATTCACAACCGGTTTAATATAGAGAACCTAAAGGGTCACACCATAAAAGGAAGAATAATTATTTAAGAAGGTAATGACATAATCGTAATAATGCATTAAGTGTAATTAATTTAATCTATAGTGATAGAATAAATTAAATAGCTTAATATTTATTATTTAATATTTTGGAAATATTAAATATAAATTAATAAGAGGAGTCTTATTAATATTATTACAATTATTATTATTTTAATTTCTAAAGGAGTTTAGTAATTAATTTAATATTAGTACTCTCATTTATTCCTAATAAGATTAGGAGACAAATTAATTAAATGAATTTAATTAATTATTCCCCATGTGGTGGGAAGCCTAAATTAATTAAAGGAGTTTAATTAATTAAAAGAAATCCCATGTCTAATAGGATTAGAAGGGTTGACCAATATCTATATAAGAGGAGTCTTATAATAGATATCAGTTGAGACAATTTCAATTGTTAGAGAGTACTCCTTTTTTATAGAGGATAGAAAACTAAGCCAACCACCCTCCTTCTTGATAATTCATCTTCCTTGGTAGATCACCTCTAGAGGCCAAACACTTGGGTGGCTAACGTTGATCAATGGAAGGAATCTAACCCAAAAATTCAAGGAGATCACGAAGAACAAGGAGTTGAACTCGTACCTGTGGAAGCTTCGTTTTACAAGGGTATGATTCCATAACTTCTTATTTATCGTTTTAAATTAATAATTTGCATAAAGGATGATCTGGGTAATGGTTTTGCAGAATTGTTTTAAACTCTGATATACCATGCTTCCGCTAATTTTTGCAATTTGATTGCGTCACGATTTCGTACAAACCCAACAGTGGCATTAGAGCCAAACCTTTATGCAATTATTAATTTATTTTTGATTTCATATACATATGGGTATGTATTTAAAATAATTTATTGGGCATAATTTTATTGTATAAAATTATTTTTTTTAAGAAAAAAAAAATGACGTTTTTTTTTTGGGACGAATCACAATTTTTTTTTTGGGGTGCTAATCTTGAATTCTGCAAAGAAAAGGTGTTGTCTCTTTCTTACTCCAAAAACAAGGTGACCCATCAGGAAAGGTCTCTTTTAATAAACCTGCAGGACTCTTTTAATAAAAGAAGGTGACTTCTTTTTAAAAAATAAATGTGAATTTATATTATATATATATATATATATATATATATATATATATATATAACCTGATTCGTTATATAAATATATATATTATATACGGTAATATCAAATATATATATATATATATGATATATTTATATATTATATTCTAAATAATTTTATAATTAAAATAAAGAGTTTATTTTAATCTTGAAATTGGATTTCATGCAATTTAAAATTGCCCATTAAATGATACTCATATATATATGAAATATTTTAATTCATGAGATGGATATTTATTTATTGATATATATGGTGATATGTATGATAATAAATAGGGATTGATTATGGACTATTTGACCAATGTGATTGGATTTTATTTTAGTTGAATGCTTGAATGAATGGGTTTTATTAAATGGGGTCTGCGTACCTCGCCTTCTCTAATTTTTCTTGATGTAAAATTCTATCTCCCTCTTATGTACTTCCCCTTAACTACTGATCAAGGTTTCTATTTAAATTAAATAGTTTAATGTAATAGAAATAGTTAGAATTATCTTGAAAAAATTAGAGACCAAGGAGTAAGGAGCGCGTGAAGACCCGTTTGTATGGAGCCCGGGTTTAAATGTAATAGTTACGTTTAAATTTAAATTCTTGCACTCCTAGGTTTGACCTTTTGGTTCACTTGGTGGCTTTAGTGAACCAAACTAGAATAAAAGTCCATAATCAATCCAGGTAGAATATAGTATTCTATATTGCATGCTAAATATTATATATATTATATTTTATGCAAACATGCTTCGCATGTTTAATAAAATGACGCTGATTTTATATATATATATATATATGTGCATGCGTGCTAAACAAGATGAGACAAATAATAACAAACCCCTCAAAGAAATAATATTAAGTCCGAAGCGTTCAAATGATATTTGGAATATCGAACGTCGCCTTCTAGCATGATAAATTAATAGAGTATTAAATATTTAATATGAGCTTGTTGTGCTATCCACAAGGCGAGTATTGCATATTTAAGATGTTAATTAATCACATTTGATGCTTATCAAGAAAATTGAACGATCTAGTCTTGTTGTGCTATCCACAAGGATGAACATTTTCTTTTTTGAATTTATGGAAGTGCTAGGCTGGACTTAACTTAAATCATTTTAGTTCGGATATGCACACACTTGACCATTATGATTTAAGAGGAAAAATAAAAGGAGTTATATAGTGATGTAATTGACAAGAGTTGTCTACCTATTTATTTGTATATCGCTTGTTGTGCTATCCACAAGGTTATATACATTTGAAATGGGATCCTTATTCTCACTAGCAAATCTTTAATTAGATGTTGCCGAACTATATAAGTGAGGGTAATATAGTTTGATAAAAATAGTGGGAGATACCAATTTAAAATAAAGACCTAAATTTATTTTGGTATGCAAAATTAATAAAATGAATGTTTGCTAAAATGTTATTTTTCACATGCAGAAATTTAAAAATGTCAAAATCACTAATTTCACTGCGAAGCATACTTGATGCTAATAAGCTTACCGGGCCGAATTATACGGACTGGCTAAGAAATCTGAGAATAGTTCTCACTGCTGAAAAGATTTCTTATGTCCTAAACTCACCTGTCCCTGGAACTGTTCCAGAAACAGCCTCTGAGGAAGAGATTGCCTCCATTGGAAAGTGGCAAGATGATGCATCTGTGGCTTAATGCATCATGCTCGCATCCATGAATAACGAGCTTCAGCGTCAGCACGAAAATATGGATGCTCCTACTATGTTGATTCACCTCAAGGAGTTGTATGGTGAACAAAGTAGGACTGCTAGATATGAGATATCTAAGGAGCTCTTCCGATCTCGGATGACCAAGGGCAAAGTGACCATAAAGGAATAAAAGAAATCTGATCCAGCGAGCAAAGGAATGTACTTCCATTGCAATGAGCCGGGTCATTGGAAGAGGAACTGCAAGAAGTTTCTGGCAAAGAAGAAGCTTGGAGAAGCTTCGACTTTCAATCAAGGTTTGTTCATGATTGAAATTAATTTTTCAGAAAGTCAAAATTCTACTTGGGTATTGGATACCGACTGTGGTTCTCACATATGTAATAATGTGAAGGGACTGGTCAGAAGTAAAAAGCTAAACAAGGATGAGGTGATCATACGAGTGGGGAATGGAGCAAAGGTTGCTGCATTAACTGTAGGAACTTATTATTTAGCAATGCCTTCGGGCAAGTCCATTTATCTTAATAATTGTGTTATTATGTTCTGAATATTATTAAAAATATTATTTCAATTTCTGTATTGGATATGGAAGGATTTAACGTTGTTATAAAGAACAATAGTTGTTCTATTTAAAAAGACGATGTTTTATATGGTGTTGGAAATTTGCGAAATGGACTTTATACACTTGGCTTACAAGAAAATATTTTTCAAATTGAACAAACTAAGAAAAGGAAAAGAGATGATATTAATTATACTTACACGTGACACTGTAGACTCGGTCATATCAATGAAACAAGATTATCCAAGTTACATAAAGATGGGCTCCTTGAGTTATCTGATTATGAATCATATCCAACTTGTGAATCTTGTCTCATGGGTAAAATGACTAAATCTCCTTTTAGTGGAAAAGGAGAAAGAGTTACAGAGTTGTTGGCATTGATTCACACAGACATTTGTGGACCTATGACAACAAGTGCAAGGGGTGGGTATTCTTATTTTATTACTTTCACTGATGATCACTCAAGATTTGGATATGTGTATTTAATGAAATACAAGTCAGAATCATTTGAAAAGTTCAAAGAGTTCAGAAGTGAAGTAGAGAAACAAACGGGAAAGAGTATAAAGATACTTCGATCAGATCGAGGTGGAGAATACTTAAGCGGTGAGTTTCTCAATTGTCTCAAAGAAAATGGTATAATCTCATAATGGACTCCTCCAGGTACACCACGGTTAAATGGAGTATATGAAAGGCAAAATCGAACACTGTTGGACATGGTTCGATCCATGATGAGTTTTACCAACCTTCCAATTTCTTTCTGGGGATATGCCCTAGAAACGGCTGCATACCTACTTAACAAGGTACCTACCAAATCCGCCCCAAAGACTCCATATGAGATGTGGAAGGGGAGGAAACCAAATCTTAAGCATGTTAAGACTTGGGGTTGCCCAGCTTATGTCAAAAAGTTTGAAAATGATAAGCTACAGACTAAATCTGATAAGTATAGATTTGTGGGATACCCTAAAGAAACTTTAGGGTATTATTTCTATCATCCAACTGATCAAAAGGTGTTTGTTGCGAAACATGATGCCTTCTTGGAAAAGGAGTTTATCCATGAAGGGGTCAGTGGGAGTAAGATATATCTTGAAGAAGTTCGATAACCACAAATTACCACGGATCAAAGTCAGGTACCTGACAAAGTAGAAGAACCTACTATACCACACCCTGTTCGTAAATCTGGAAGAGTACCGAAGATACCTGAGAGGTATGGATTTATTATAGAGGATGACGATGAGGTACACATCATGAATGATGATGATCCATTGAATTACGAACAGGCTATGAGTAATAAAGACTCAGGAAAATGGCTTGAAGCTATGAAATCCGAAATGGACTCCATGTATGAAAACAAAGTATGGACTTTGGTTTCACCACCTGAAGGCATTAAGCCTATTGGGTGTAAATGGGTCTTTAAAAGAAAGACTGGAGCGGACGGCAAGGTAGAGACCTATAAGGCCCGACTGGTTGCAAAAGGTTTCAAACAAAGACAAGGAGTTGACTATGATGAAACCTTTTCACCAGTAGCTATGCTCAAGTCCATTCAGATTTTGCTTGCGATTACAGCTTATAACGACTATGAGATCTGGCAGATGGACGTGAAAATGACCTTCCTCAATGGGAAACTTGAGGAGGATGTGTATATGACACAGCCAGAGGGATTTGTTTCAAAGGTTGGAACAAATCAAGTCTGTAAGCTGCAACGATCCATTTATGGATTGAAGCAAGCTTCTCGTAGATGGAACATTCGTTTTGATGAGACAATCAAAGAGTTTGATTTTATCAAAAACGACGATGAACCATGTGTGTACAAGAAGGTTAGTGGGAGCGCAGTTTTATTCTTTGTATTGTATGTTGATGATATATTACTGATAGGGAATGACATTCCTATGCTACAATCGATTAAAATATGGTTATCTAAACACTTCTCCATGAAGAACTTGGGACATCCTATATTTTGGGGATAAAGATCTATAGAGATAGATCTAAAAGGATGCTTGGTTTATCCCATGGAACGTACATTGATGCAATGCTAAAGAGATTTAGCATGGAAGATTCCAAAAGAGGTCTCATGCCGATGAGCCATGGAATACATCTCTCCAAGAAACAGGCCCCAAAGACACCTGAGGAGAGAGCCCGTATGAGTAAGATCCCTCATGCTTCTGCAATAAGATCTATCATGTACGGTATAATATGTACTAGACCGGATGTTGCTCATGCACTTAGTGTAACGAGCAGATACCAGTCGAATCCAGAAGAAGAGCACTGGAAGGCAGTGAAGAAAATCCTAAAATACTTGAGAAGGACTAAGGATATTTTTCTTGTCTACTGTGGGTCTGAATTAAAACTCGAGGGCTTCACAGACTCAAGTTTTCAAACGGACCAAGATGACAGTAAATCTATTTCGGGGTATGTTTTTACCTTGAACGGAGGCGCAGTGAGTTGGAAGAGTTCCAAGTAGCAAACAGTTGCTGATTCAGTGACAGAGGCAGAGTATATAGCTGCAAGTGAAGCTGCAAAGGAAGCTGTTTGGATGAAGAAGTTCATAACTGAACTTGGTATGGTTCCTAGCATTAGAGAATCAGTTCCCGTTTACTGTGACAACACAGGAGCAGTTGCACAGGCTAAGGAACCAAGGTCTCATCAAAAATCTAAACACGTGTTGCGACGATTTCACTTGATCAGGGAGATCATTGAAAGAGGAGACGTCACCTTGGAGCGTGTAAACTCTTAAGACAACATTGCAGATCCATTTACTAAAGCTTTAACACAACAGCAGTTTGATCGTCACTTAGAGAAGATTGGTATGAGATACCATGGCGATTGGCTTTAGTGCAAGTGGGAGATTGATAGTAGTGTGCATACAAGCCAATCATGTATGATGATAAAGCACGTACTTTGTAAACAATCTTATTTATTTCTTAATAAAATATTCATTTATTAAAGGCATTTAATTATCTATATGGTGCTGTTTTTATAATATGTAAATAACCCATAGTTTTAAGCAATGCTTTTAGAATCATGATGATGATCATGCTAATGAGATCTAAATTCTTAGAAAGCTCTAAAACTAAAATAGTTCCCAATCGTGGGATTACTAAAAAGGGAATTAGTAAATCCGGATAGATTGGTACATATGTTGCTTGCTCATTGGATGAGGATGATTGATCTCATGATCATTTGTGTGGAGACACTAAAGCAAGTATGTAGGTGCTTATTGGAGAATAAGTTCACTGAAAGTGACTCGCTATGGAATACCTAATGGAGTTTTACTCGCCTGTCAATTGGAATTCCTAATGTGATAGTAGTACAAGTGATCCTTGGACTTGAGATCATCATAGTATCTTGTATGTAATGAATTATACTTTGACTTATTCCTTAAAGTCCTTTAGGGTAATAAAAGGGTATGCTTGGGTATAATGAGTTACATATGGAGATAATGAATGATCAATAAAGAATCTACCACCTCTAGTAAAAGAAGAGATATGTCCTATGTGATTCGTTAAATGACAACCCAGGAATCCTTGGCCAAGGTAAAATAAAATTAGAAAGGAGTTTCTAATTTGCATTATTTGGAGTTGTGCATTTTCTAATCGAAATACATGTAATTAAATAAAATAAGACTTGACAATAAATTCATGTCTTATATTTAATTGGGACATTGTATGGTGGAAGGATTGAATTATATGGTAACTATTTACTCACAGGTTCTTTTATGATTAATGTTGAAATCTATATTATCTGGAAAGTCGTTGATCGCTAGGGAGGCTTATCCCTATTGTAGAATAAATATTATTTATTTAAATAGATTATTAGTTTAATTTATTTATTTAAATAAGATTAGAATTGTTCTAATTGATTTATTCACAACCGGTTTAATATAGAGAACCTAAAGGGTCACGCCATAAAAGGAAGAATAATTATTTAAGAAGGTAATGACATAATCGTAATAATGCATTAAGTGCAATTAATTTAATCTATAGTGATAGAATAAATTAAATAGCTTAATTTTTATTATTTAATATTTTGGAAATATTAAATATAAATTAATAAGAGGAGTCTTATTAATATTATTACAATTATTATTATTTTAATTTCTAAAGGAGTTTAGTAATTAATTTAATATTAGTACTCTCATTTATTCCTAATAAGATTAGGAGACAAATTAATTAAATGAATTTAATTAATTATTCTCCATGTGGTGGGAAGCCTAAATTAATTAAAGGAGTTTAATTAATTAAAAGAAATCCCATGTCTAATAGGATTAGAAGGGTTGACCAATATCTATATAAGAGGAGTCTTATAATAGATATCAGTTGAGGCAATTCCAATTGTTGGAGAGTACTCTTTTTCTATAGAGGATATAAAACTAAGCCAACCACCCTCCTTCTTGATAATTCATCTTCCTTGGTGGATCACCTCTAGAGGCCAAACACTTGGGTGGCTAACGTTGATCAAAGGAAGGAATCGAACCCAAAAATTCAAGGAGATCACGAAGAACAAGGAGTTGAACTCGTACCTGTGGAAGCTTCGTTTTACAAGGGTATGATTCCATAACTTCTTATTTATCGTTTTAAATTAATAATTTGCATAAAGGATGATCCGGATAATGGTTTTGTAGAATTTTTTTAAACTCTGATATACCATGCTTTCGCTAATTTTTGCAATTTGATTGCGTCACGATTTCGTACAAACCCAACACATCAGAGGTAGGAAAATATATTAATTTGACTAAAGAAAGAGAGGTTAATAATTCAAAGAAACCAAACGAAAGTAGGATTGGAGAGAGTAGTAGTGGTAGCAGCAAGAATTTTAAGAGGAAGTGGAATGAGAATAAGTATGTAAGAGGAGAAGGACAACCACGAAAGAAGAAGGTAGAAGCCTGTAAGGAATGTAGAAAGAACCACATGGGAGTGTGATTGAAAGCATGTATGCTATAAGTGCGGTGAGAAGGGTCATATTTCTCCTAACTGTCTTAGGGAGGAGAAAACCAAAGAGTGTTTTGCGTATGGATCCGAAAAATGTCAAATACGCAATTGGCAAAAGGAAACGAACGAGAAGGGAAACAAAAACAAAAGAAGACGGGACAACAACAACATCAACTACAATTCGATGGGAAGTCACCAGGTTGGACTCAAGAAAAATAACAAGGATTGCCCAAGATGTGGGAAGAGTCATCAAGGAGAGTGCTTGAAGGGACGAGGCGTTTGCTATAGCTGCGGCCAGGAAGGGTATATTTCCCCAAATTGCCCAAACCCGAAGAAGATTGAAGGATGCTTTGCTTGTAGGTCAACGGATCATTAGGTTAAGAACTGCCCAAAGAAAGGAAGAAAGGAAGAAGACGGCAACAAAGGAAGCCATAGAGAGGAGATGACGATAATTGAACCAGCTCAATCGAGCGAACCAATGCCACGTACGACTAACGTTATGATACATGATGCCGTGGCGTTCCAAGTTGTGATGTCAGGTGCGATTTTAATCTATAATATAAATGCTTATATATTATCTAATCCGAGTACTATCTTTCCCTTTTGCATCTGAAGGACTGTGAAACGACTAAGTTACCCCAAGAACGATTAGGAGATCCTTGAAAAATAGAAGTTACGAATAAGGAAGTAATTCCCGTAGAAATTTGTTTACCGTAATTGTTACGCATAAATTAGGGGATGTAAACTAAGCGTAGACTTTATTCCGATCAAATTTGGGGAGTTTGATGAGATACTAGAAATGGACTTATTACATAACCATAGTACGATAATTGACTGTTAGAAGAAAAAAAAAGTGTGATCCTTCAGACTCTAAATCGGTCTAAGGTAGTGTTATGGTAGCTCGTCGCTTAGGCAACCGTGTTGCCTTACGATGATGCAGGCCAAGGGATTGTTAAGAAAAGTTGTGTAGATTGTTTCACTTTTATTATAGAGAACGGGAGTAGAAATAAATAAATAATCAGTAGAAATAGGCGATCTGCCCGACCTTTCGCCAGGCAGAGAAAAATAAGTCGTAATAGATTTAGTACCAGAGACTGCACTGATTTCAAAGGCATCTATCTTAGGGCACCTTTAGAAATGGGGAAATTAATAAAATGGCAAGAAATGTTAGGTAAAAGATGTATTCAGCTGAGTATGTTTTTCTTGGGAAGCACCAGTGTTGTGTGTCAAGGAGAAGGTTAGTTTTAGGGCACGTCAGATCCGGTAAAGGTGTAGGCAGTATGGAAATACCGCAAACGTGGTAGCCAATATGCTAAAGGAAATAGAGAAATTATTTAAGTTGATAACTCGAGAGGAGCTAATCAAGAAGATGTAGAGGTTGGAAATAGAAGTGAAGGGACCCAAAAAGTCCAAAGAGAAGTTTATAACAAGGGTTTGTCCATCGTTGTTGGATAAAGTAAAGGGATGACAAGATAAAGACAAAAAGTGCGAGAAGGTATAGAGGAAAAGTTCAGAAATGGTATCTTGAGATTTGTAGATCGAGCGTGAGAGTCAACCGTAACTAAAATTTGCGAGATAAGAGTTTTCATTAGGCATATAATATGATATATTTTGTTCACCCAGGAAGCACGAAAACGTATCGGGGTCTTCGAAGACACTTTTGGTGGTCAATATGAGACGAGAAGTTGTAGAATGCATCGACCGATTAAAGAAGGCAACGCGCTTTCTACCGATAGATATTCGATTCAATTTAAATCAGTTAGCAGAATTATGCATAAAGGAAATCATTTAGCGACACGAAATATCAGTGTTAATAATTTTTGATTAAGACCCGCGCTCCACTTTAAAGTTTTGGAAGAGCTTGCGTAATGGATTTCAAAGGTAACTTGGAATATCACTTACCCTTAGTAGAGTTCGTTTATAGTAATAATTATTATACGAATATCGGTAAGCCATCGTTCAAAGCTCTCCACGGAAGAAAGTGCAGAACACCGCTATGTTGGAATGAGGTCAGAGAACGACGACTTCAATTGGGATCAGATTTAGTACGACGAATGACAGACATTGTGAAGATAAAAAGAGCTAGAGTAGTAGCAACTCAAGATCAACATGGGAAACACGCAAATTGGCATCGTCATAATCAAGATTTTGAAGACGGTAGTTTTGTAAATGTTTCCCTGTGAGGGGATGATAAGATTAGGTAAGAAAGAAAAGTTGAGTCTGAGGTTCGTGAAACCTCTTGAAGTATTGAAGAGAGTAGGAAAAATGGCGTACGTGGTAGCCTTACCTATTGAACTAGAATATATCTACAGTGTGTTTCATGTTTCTGTCTTACGATCATATAAGCCTAATCATAAGCGTGTGATACCCTATGAGCCGATCAAGTAGGGAAGAATCTGACATATGAGGAATTCCTATCCAAATACTAGATAGGAAAAGAACAGATATTAGGAGATAAAATTATATCGTCTGTGATAGCTGTGACGATCAAGATTTTTGTAATTTAATGTGAATATTTATTGAATTAAATAAATATCAATAATTTAATTATTGAGTTAAATAATTAATTGATGAAATTATGGTAGATTAAATTAATTATATGTGTCACGTTAGTTAAATTAATGTGGTGAATTTTATATTCAAAGTACGTATTTAATTGAGCTTATTTGATTAATATATTAATTAATAAGCATAATGTTATTCTAATTAATTTAATAATTAATTAGAGATTTAATGATTTGACATAATTAATAAATAAGAATTTTAATTATGTGACTATGTGAATTATTTTGGAATTATGCAATTTTATTTAATTGATTTAAATAGGATTATTGATTAATTAAAAGTGTGACATTATTAAACTATATTATAGTAAGTTAATTAAATTAATGGGAAATGAGGAATAAAAGGGGCAAGCAAACAAAGCCTTAGTGGGGGTTGGAGCCAGTTAACCCATTATGGGATTAACTGACGACCCATAACCCACGACTTCTAAATTACACGTATATCATATTAGTAGTATATCATATATCATATATTACATTCATCAGTTAAGAAAGTTAGAGAACACAGAGAGAAAAAGAGAAAAATTTGAGAGAGAGTGAGATTGAAGAAGGTTTGGAAAATCAAAGAAGAGTTTCCTATCATCTAAACAAGAATCAAAGGGTAAGAATCCAAGTTATAATCTCTATTTCTCATGTTCTTGAGTTTTCATAGAAAAATTAGTTTCAGTTCTCTGTAAATAATTTTGCGACTAATACATGAGAAAGTGATTGATATATGTTAGGTAGTATGTATAAATCATTATATGATGTTTATAAACTATTTTGGTTGAATTAATCCATTAGATTGTGTTTAAAAAGAAAGTTTTGAGTTTACAGTGAAAATATTCGAAAATGGCTTGTATGTATGAAATTTGATGCCTTAGTTGCATGTAAAACTGTAAATTGACAATTTAATATGTTTGTACATGTAAAAGCAAAAAGAATGAAACTTAAACGGACTGATTTGGTGTTATAACGAATCTGTATTGTGTGATTTCATGAAAATTGACGAAACTTTGAAAAATAGCAAAAACATGGAATTTATGGGTTTAAATTTAGTTGTTTAAGTTGTCAAAATCATGCTATAAGTGTTGGGTTATACTTCTGTAAAGTCTAGAATTGATGAGTATGATTAATTTATTGTTTGAGCAAAGTTTTGGGTGCTCTGTTCTATGTTATTCGCGAACTACAGATTCTGAAACTGGCGTGTGGAGCTGCAGCGCCAACTTTAAGCCTAAGAGTGGGGCTGCAGCGCCAGTGGAGCTGCAGCGCCAGATTTAAGCCTAAGAGTGGGGCTGCAGCGCCAGTGGAGCTGCAGCGCCAACTATAAGCCTAATAGTGGAGCTGCAGCGCCAGACTTAAGCTTAAAGTCCGAGCTGCAGCGCCAGTGGAGCTGCAGCGCCATTTTTAGTTCAAATGGTGGAGCTGCAGCGCCACTTGGTAATTTTTCCCAAAAATGAGATTTTAATTATTCAAGTTCAGAAAATGTAATTGGAACCTAATGTAATAAACATGAAGACATGATTAAACATATAATAAGAGGTTAATAACTTATATTACGTGAGTAATTAATAAGTTAATTACATGACTTGAATCGTTAATTGTATAGTCCAATAACGTGCTCAAGACCGATGTGTGTGATTCGATACGTATATCGAGTTATTGATTAATGTGTATTGTGAACGTATTGATATGTAGGATTTAATAAAGAACGTGAATTATAAATTATAGCTTGTGCAAGAGGCAAGTTTCCTATCCTTAAACTTGTTTAATATTTTGCAAGTTTCCTAAACTCAAATCTTACTTTTACATTGAGCAAGTTCTTATCCTTGTTTATTCAAGTTGAGATTTTCATATGAGATATTACTATTTTTTTAAGCATGATTCAGCTATACAATACTTATTCGATTGTATACTCTTGAGATTTACCATTCAAGTTGAATATCGATGATATTGTTGAACTTATAGGACTAGTGAACCCTTATTTATTCGACTAGTCCATAGTTGATGTACGTTCTAAATTCTAGAATACTTATTGAGCTTATCCAAACCAAACTTCCTTTGGTACGGACTCTGATGTCAAAACTGAGATGAACAACCCTTTAATAGGGGATTATTTACGCTTTAGCGTTGAGATATTGTGCACAGTATGGTACTAAGGGCTGATCCCCCTAAGTACGAGAAGTAGAGTCCATAGTCTTATGACTGTTAAAGGTTTAAAGTATAAACACTTTACAACCTAGGACATAGTTCAAGGTCTTATGACCCTCAGATGTTCTTTTGATTCCTATTATTTATCCTCGAGTCAGAAGTTGAGTTTCTTTATTTAGATGTCTTTGATTTACTCGCATGTTATTATATTGTTGTCATATTATTATACTTGTGGGCAATCGTGCTCACTCTTGCGTAATAATAACATTGCAGTTAAGAACGAAAGGTCCGACGAGCCTTCTACTAGCAAAGGCAAAGGCAAAGTCAACAAGTGATGAAGACTTGTTGTTTATTTTAATTGTTATGTTTCAGACTTATATTAGAGTTGTGTAAGACTTATTTATTTGTTTATGTTCCGCACAGATGTTTAAGGTTAGTATGACCTGGGATTTATTTTATTTATTACTCAGATGTTGTAACCCAATAAGGGGAGGATTTAATTCTATTTATTGCATGGTTTGCATTTACTATGGGTAGATAGATAGATGATATTCGTACAGTGAACACCAAGTCCCGTGGAATTGAAGTACCCGAATTTGGGGGTGTCACAGGTTGGTTTAAAAGCCGTAGGTTATGAACCTTAGGTTGGGGGAAAACCTTAGGATAGTAGCCTTTTTAGAGATCGAGAACATAGTAATGATAACTCTTATCGAGTTCTAAGAAAGATAATAACTTACCTTATGTGTTATGTGCTTATACTTATATATTCGAGTATCGATTAGCATCACGTAATTACTAAAACTTAAAATTTTATTTACCAGGATGACAGATGCTGGAGAACCTAGTCAGTCCAGGGACCTTATACCCCTAGAGGCTAGAGAGGAGGAGCCCCGAGATATTCACGTAGTCTGGGAGCAGTTAGTCCAACGAGAGCCATCACCCTTGATCACAGTCATTGGTCAGGAGTATGTGCCGGTGTCCGATTCAGAGGAGGACTCTGAGGAAGACCCTGAGGAGATTGAGGTTCAGGCTGAGGCAGCCGAAGAGGAGGAGGAAGACCCTGAAGAGTTCCCACCGAGCTCTATCAGTGCTGAGATGTATGATGAGCTGTATGACCGTAACATAGAGTTACGTGATACTGTTCAGGAGCTGAGGGATACTGTTCAGGAGCTGAGGGAGCGGTCGGTTACTCAACAGTCTACCATCGAGCTGAGGGATGGAGAGGTTGAGGCTCTTCACACACGTTTGGGAAATGTAGAGTGGAATTTGGTTCACGAGAAAGGCCAAACTGAGCAGAAGTCAGAGGAAATAGAGGAATTGAAGAATGAACTGAAAGAGAAATCAGCAAGGCTGGCCATAGCAGAGGAGGCTTGGGTAAGGGAATCACGACGAGCTGATCTCGCAGAAAATAATTGTCGGGCGAAGAAGGCCAAGCTTGAAGAGACGTACTCTACACTTCAGTATGCAATTGACGAGGCCCAGGATCGGATTATGAGGTACCCAATTCAGTTCGAAGGACTACCGTCGTACATGCTAGATCGCAGGACGATGTCCTGAATTATGGAAGAAGAGTGTGGAAAAGCTGTTCGTCGCCTTAATGGGCAGTGATAGGAACATTTGATTTTGTAAAACCTATCTGGTAGTTAATAATGTAAATTCCAATGTGTTTATAAACAGAGAAATATTTTATGTTTTAAATCCTATAGATTCCTTATCTCGGGATAGTTGATGTAAATAGCAGTGATGCTATCGTATTATGTTAAAACTTTTGATTTAGTAATATATCAGAGTTTATTTGAGATAATATGTTGACTGATTGTGTCTAAATATTTAAGTTAAGCCTTAAATATTTAAAAGATTGAATAAAGTTCTAATAAGCGTATATCTTAACAGAAATATGCCGCCAAGGAGAAGACCAAACCGTCGACCGGCCCAGGAAGGGTCAACTAACAACAACAACGACGCCAATGCTAACCCCGTTCAGCAGTTGGCGAACTTACTTGCTGGAGCGCTTAACAACCAACCTCAAGCTCCACCGAACACAATGTTCAAGGACTTCAAGGCGGTGGGACCGCCAGAGTTTAAAGGCACCATGAACCCGATAAAAGCTCAAACCTGGGTCATGGAGATGGAAAAAGTTTTCGACGTCGCCAGAGTCAGAGAAGACCAGAAAACCGCCTATGCAACGTTCATGCTAAAATTCGAGGCCAGCTATTGGTGGCAAGCGAATAAGGTCCGGGGAGGTGAAGGTGTGATTACCTGGGAGAGGTTTAAAGAGATGTTCTTCGAGATGTACTTTCCGACCAGCTCGCAGAATCAAATGGAGATTCAGTTTCTAGAACTGAAATAGGGGAATATGTCCGTACCAGAATATGCGGCGAAATTCTATGAGTTGGCTAGGTTTGCCACGTATCAAGTGCACACCGATCAGAGGAAGGCAAGGAGGTTTGAGCAGGGCCTGAAGCCCTGGTTATATAGCAAGGTGTCAATGTTCCAATTGAACACATTTGCTGGGGTGTTGGAGAAGGCCATTCTCGCTGAAGGCGGGAGTGATGCTGTTACAAAGTACAATCAAGACCAAAAGAAGAAAAAGAGTGAGGGTGAAGGAGTTAACAAGGCTAGTGGTAGGAACATGGGAAGGAGTAATAATCAGAAGAGGAGGTGGAATGATAACTCATCAACTGGGAATCAGCAAGGAGGTCAAAAGAAGAGGATCGAAGCTTGTTCGACCTGCGGAAAAGCTCACCTGGGGGTCTGTATGAAGGGAAAACGAGTATGCTACAATTGTGGTCAGGAAGGCCATATAGCACCTAACTGTCCGAACCCAAAGAAGGGCGCTTGTTTCACTTGCGGCTCAAAGGACCATCTGGCAAGGGACTGTCCCAAGAAGGGATCTAGAGGGGCAGGATCAGGAGGGAACAGGGGAAACAGCGGTGGAAGTTCTCTAACTATCACGGGACCAACCGCAACCAATCGACCAACCGCCAGGACCTTCAACATGACCGTGCAGGATGCTGTACAGTCTCGCGATGTGGTGTCAGGTATCATTCTGATCAATAAAGTTAATGCTTATGTACTATTTGATTCAGGTGCTACTTGTTCATTTATATCCGATGACTTTGCTAAGAACTTAGAACTTCCTATGGACGAGTTAGAATACCCCATGAACATAGAGATTGCGAATAGAGAAGTGATCCCTGTTAAGTATGTACACAAGAACTGTAGAGTAGATATTAAGGGTAACATTATGAACGTAGATCTTATCCCGATTAGACTTGGGGAATTCGATGTTATTCTAGGAATGGATTGGCTAGTCAATTATGGGGCTGTAATTGATTGCCAGAGAAAGTGTATTAACCTTATGACCCCGTCAAAGGTTGTATTTTATGGCAGCAAATCGCCTAGACAAGCGAGTTGTCTGACGATGATGCAGGCCAGGAAGTTGTTAAGACAAGGTTGTGTAGGATATTTAGCCTACATAGTCGATAGTCGCAAAGAAAACCTGAAAGTGGAAGATATACCAGTCGTGAGGGACTTCATTGACGTATTTCTGGATGATCTACCAGGACTTTCGCCAGACAGAGAGGTTGAGTTTGTGATCGATTTGGCGCAAGGGACGGCCCCAATATCGAAGGCACCATACCGAATTGCTCCGGTAGAGATGAAAGAGTTGATGGTACAACTACAAGAGTTACTGGACAAGAAGTACATCCAACCGAGCGTATCGCCGTGGGGAGCGCCGGTGTTGTTTGTGAAGAAGAAGGACGGGACGATGCGGCTTTGCATCGACTACAGAGAACTGAATAAGGTCACAATTAAGAATAGATATCCATTACCAAGGATCGACGATCTGTTTGACCAATTGAAGGGTGCAAGGTACTTTTCAAAGATTGACTTGAGGAGTGGCTATCATCAGCTGAAGGTGAGGCCAGAGGATGTCCCAAAGACAGCATTTAGGACTCGATATGGTCACTATGAATTTCTGGTGATGTCATTTGTTCTAACGAATGCTCCTGCAGGATTCATGGGCTTAATGAATGGAGTGTTCAAGCCATTTTTGGACAAATTCATGGTGGTCTTTATCGACGATATTTTGGTATACTCGAAGACCAAGGAAGAACATGTAGAACATCTGAAGTTAACATTAGAGGTGTTGAGAAGAGAGAAGTTGTACGCTAAATTTTCAAAATGTGAATTCTGGATTGAAAGAGTGCAATTTCTTGGACATGTGATCGACAAGGACGGAATTTCGGTAGATCCCTCTAAAGTCGAAGCTGTGATGAACTGGGATCAGCCGAAAACACCATCAGAAATGAGGAGTTTTCTTGGATTGGCAGGTTATTATAGAAGATTCATTCAGGACTTTTCCAAGATCGCAACTCCGCTGACGAATTTGACTAGAAAATCGGTGAAATTCGTTTGGACGGAGAAGTGTGAGGAAAGTTTCCAAGAGCTTAAGAGGAGGTTGAGTTCAGCACCTGTGTTATCCCTTCCGGATGACACAGGAAATTTTGTGGTTTATAGTGATGCGTCGCATAAAGGACTTGGCTGTGTGCTTATGCAAAACGGCGGGGTCATTGCGTATGCGTCACGACAATTGAAAGACTATGAGAAAGGGTATCCGACCCATGACTTGGAGTTAGCTGCAGTGGTATTTGCTTTGAAAATTTGGAGACACTATCTCTATGGGGAGAAGTGTGAAATATATACAGACCACAAGAGTCTGAAATATATTTTTACACAGAAGGACTTGAATATGTGCCAGAGAAGGTGGCTGGAGTTAATTAAGGACTATGACTATGAAATCTTATACCATCCGGGTAAGGCTAATGTGGTTGCCGATGCCTTAAGCAAAAAGGGTCGGGAGAAATTGATGATGTTGACTGCTCAAGAGGAGTTAATTTCAGCAATGGAAAAGCTGAAATTGGAAGTGAAGAATCCGATGGAGATCGACGAGAAATTGTTTCAGATGCAAGCTGGTACAACCCTATTGGATAAAGTTAAGGAAGCTCAACTTCAGGACGAAGAATGTGAGAAGATTAAGAAAAAGATATCTGAAGGAACCGAACCGAGATTCAAGATAGACAGTGAGGGACTACTGAGATTTGAGAATAGAGTGTGGTTACCATCAGTGATAGAGATTAAGGAAGACATTTTGAGCGAGGCTCATAGCTCAAGGTATTCGATTCACCCCGGTAGTACCAAGATGTACCAGGATCTTCGACAGCACTTCTGGTGGCCAAATTTACGAGATGTTGCTGAGTGTGTCGCAAAGTGTCTGACCTGTCAGAAATTAAAAGCAGAACATCAGAGGCCGAGTGGTTTGCTACAACCCCTGGAAATCCCAGAATGGAAATGGGAACACATTATGATGGATTTCGTGGTTGGCCTTCCGACGACTCAGAAAGGCTACGACGCATTATGGGTTATCGTTGACCGACTGACGAAATCAGCACACTTCCTTCCGATCAAAATCAGGTTCAACTTAGACCAGTTGGCAAGGCTATATGTGAAAGAAATTGTTTCGAGGCACGGAGTTCCGGTGTCAATAGTTTCCGACAGAGATCCGCGCTTCACATCAAACTTCTGGAAACGACTATAGGAATGCATGGGGACACAGTTAAGAATGAGTACGGCTTATCACCCTCAGACAGACGGGCAGAGTGAAAGAACGATCCAGACATTGGAAGATATGTTGAGAGCATGCATCATGGATTTTAAAGGAAATTGGGATGATCACCTACCGCTTGTGGAATTCGGTTACAACAACAGTTACCACTCTAGTATTGGCATGCCGCCTTACGAAGCGTTGTACGGAAGAAAATGCAGAACTCCGCTATACTGGAATGAAGTTGGCGAGAGACAATTGCTAGGTCCAGAGTTGGTACAACAGACAGCAGAGATAGTCAAAGTGATCCGGACAAGACTGGTAGCCGCTCAAGATAGGCAGAAGAAATACGCTGATCCACACCGTAAGAATATTGAGTTTGAATCGGGTAGCTTTGTATTTTTGAAAGTCTCTCCCTAGAAGGGGAAGATTAGATTTGGAAAGAAGGGAAAATTTAGCCCGAGGTTCATTGGACCCTTTGAGGTACTGCGAAGGATTGGAGGAGTTGCGTATGAGGTAGCCTTACCTCCGGCGCTAGAAAATATCCACAACATCTTCCATGTTTCAATTTTACGCCCCTACAAACCCGATTACAAGCATGTGATTGAATATGAACCCCTATATTTTGAAAAAGACTTATCCTATGAAGAAATTCCTGTTCAAATTGTTGACAGGAAAGAGCAAGTCCTCAGAAATAAAGTTATACCTTCTGTTAAGGTAATTTGGAGGAACCACAATGCTGAAGAAGCTACGTGGGAACTCGAAGAGCATATGATGAAGAATTACCCACATTTATTTACTTAATTTATGTGTATCCGATTCTGGGGACAGAATCTTTGTAAGGGGGGGAGAATGTAACAGGACGAATTTTTAGTTGAACCGTGATTCTGAGGACAGAATCCTTTTAAGGGGGAAAAGATGTGACGAACAAGATTTTTGTAATTTAATGTGAATATTTATTGAATTAAATAAATATCAATGATTTAATTATTGAGTTAAATAATTAATTGATGAAATTATGGTAGATTAAATTAATTATATGTGTCACGTTAGTTAAATTAATGTGGTGAATTTTATATTCAAAGTACGTATTTAATTGAGCTTATTTGATTAATATATTAATTAATAAGCATAATGTTATTCTAATTAATTTAATAATTAATTAGAGATTTAATGATTTGACATAATTAATAAATAAGAATTTTAATTATGTGACTATGTGAATTATTTTAGAATTATGCAATTTTATTTAATTGATTTAAATAGGATTATTGATTAATTAAAAGTGTGACATTATTAAACTATATTATAGTAAGTTAATTAAATTAATGGGAAAGGAGGAATAAAAGGGGCAAGCAAACAAAGCCTTAGTCGGGGTTGGAGCCAGTTAACCCATTATGGGATTAACTGACGACCCATAACCCGCGGCTTCTAAATTACACGTATATCATATTAGTAGTATATCATATATCATATATTACATTCATCAGTTAAGAAAGTTAGAGAACACAGAGAGAAAAAGAGAAAAATTTGAGAGAGAGTGAGATTGAAGAAGGTTTGGAGAATCAAAGAAGAGTTTCCTATCATCTAAACAAGAATCAAAGGGTAAGAATCCAAGTTATAATCTCTATTTCTCATGTTCTTGAGTTTTCATAGAAAAATTAGTTTCAGTTCTCTGTAAATAATTTTGCGACTAATACATGAGAAAGTGATTGATATATGTTAGGTAGTATGTATAAATCATTATATGATGTTTATAAACTATTTTGGTTGAATTAATCCATTAGATTGTGTTTAAAAAGAAAGTTTTGAGTTTACAGTGAAAATATTCGAAAATGGCTTGTATGTATGAAATTTGATGCCTTAGTTGCATGTAAAACTGTAAATTGACAATTTAATATGTTTGTACATGTAAAAGCAAAAAGAACGAAACTTAAACGGACTGATTTGGTGTTATAACGAATCTGTATTGTGTGATTTCATGAAAATTGACGAAACTTTGAAAAATAGCAAAAACATGGAATTTATGGGTTTAAATTTAGTTGTTTAAGTTGTCAAAATCATGCTATAAGTGTTGGGTTATACTTCTGTAAAGTCTAGAATTGATGAGTATGATTAATTTATTATTTGGGCAAAGTTTTGGGTGCTCTGTTCTATGTTATTCGCGAACTACAGATTCTGAAACTGGCGTGTGGAGCTGCAGCGCCAACTTTAAGCCTAAGAGTGGGGCTGCAGCGCCAGTGGAGCTGCAGCGCCAGATTTCAGCCTAAGAGTGGGGCTGCAGCGCTAGTGGAGCTGCAGCGCCAGACTTAAGCTTAAAGTCCGAGCTGCAGCGCCAGTGGAGCGGCAGCGCCGTTTTTAGTTCAAATGGTGGAGCTGCAGCGCCACTTGGTAATTTTTCCCAAAAATGAGATTTTAATTATTCAAGTTCAGAAAATATAATTGGAACCTAATGTAATAAACATGAAGACATGATTAAATATATAATAAGAGGTTAATAACTTATATTACGTGAGTAATTAATAAGTTAATTACATGACTTGAATCGTTAATTGTATAGTCCAATAACGTGCTCAAGACCGATGTGTGTGATTCGATACGTATATCGAGTTATTGATTAATGTGTATTGTGAACGTATTGATATGTAGGATTTAATAAAGAACGTGAATTATAAATTATAGCTTGTGCAAGAGGCAAGTTTCCTATCCTTAAACTTGTTTAATATTTTGCAAGTTTCCTAAACTCAAATCTTACTTTTACATTGAGCAAGTTCTTATCCTTGTTTATTCAAGTTGAGATTTTTATATGAGATATTACTATTTTTTTAAGCATGATTCAGCTATACAATACTTATTCGATTGTATACTCTTGAGATTTACCATTCAAGTTGAATATCGATGATATTGTTGAACTTATAGGATTAGTGAACCCTTATTTATTCGACTAGTCCATAGTTGATGTACGTTCTAAATTCTAGAATACTTATTGAGCTTATCCAAACCAAACTTCCTTTGGTACGGACTCTGATGTCAAAACTGAGATGAACAACCCTTTAATAGGGGATTATTTACGCTTTAGCGTTGAGATATTGTGCACAGTATGGTACTAAGGGCTGATCCCCCTAAGTACGAGAAGTAGAGTCCATAGTCTTATGACTGTTAAAGGTTTAAAGTATAAACACTTTACAACCTAGGACATAGTTCAAGGTCTTATGACCCTCAGATGTTCTTTTGATTCCTATTATTTATCCTCGAGTCAGAAGTTGAGTTTCTTTATTTAGATGTCTTTGATTTACTCGCATGTTATTATATTGTTGTCATATTATTATACTTGTGGGCAATCGTGCTCACTCTTGCGTAATAATAACATTGCAGTTAAGAACGAAAGGTCCGACGAGCCTTCTACTAGCAAAGGCAAAGGCAAAGTCAACAAGTGATGAAGACTTGTTGTTTATTTTAATTGTTATGTTTCAGACTTATATTAGAGTTGTGTAAGACTTATTTATTTGTTTATGTTCCGCACAGATGTTTAAGGTTAGTATGACCTGGGATTTATTTTATTTATTACTCAGATGTTGTAACCCAATAAGGGGAGGATTTAATTCTATTTATTGCATGGTTTACATTTACTATGGGTAGATAGATAGATGATATTTGTACAGTGAACACCAAGTCCCGTGGAATTGAAGTACCCGGATTTGGGGGTGTCACAATAGCGCTTTGGCGAAACCACGACGCCAAGGAGGCCACGTGGGAATTAGAAAATAGGACGACGAGGATCTATCCCCATTTATTCGTGTGACCTTGTACCAATTTCGAGGACGGAATTTTTATAAGGGGGGAGGATATAAGAACCGTGAATTTCACGATTTTTTTTTTGATATAATAAGAAAATGAATATTACTTGAACATAAATGTTTGTGAGTGACGAGAGAAGTAATTCGATTATATTAAATTGAATTTATAATAATTGAGGAAATATGGAAAATTTCGACGAACTCGTAGAATGCCTTGTGTGGCATGAGAATGAAAATAATAATTAAAGAGGGAAATCAATAAGTGAAAGATTAATTAATATTACATTGTTAATTAATTTTTGTTATTAGTGATAGCCTATTAATGAGTAATTATTAATAATATGTTATTGTGAGTAACAAAATATTTACGAGTAAGTAATCGATGAATATAATAAGAGTTTTATTTATTTGATTACTTATTGAATGCAATACATATGATAGTTAATCGTACAATAATGTTATTAAGTGTTATTATGAATAATAATCGGTTAAAGAGTAAATGAATATTTATTTGAATATAAATATCTATGTGCTATGAGATGAGTTAATTCAAATGAATTCGAATGAAAATTATAATAATTGAGAAAGATACGGAGTTATGATAAGCTTGTTGAAGTGCCTTGTGTGGCACGATAATAGATTCGGTAATGAATTAATTAATTCAAGGATTGAGGAATTATTAATTAAATAATTAATCTATATTAATTGTTAATTGTTATTATGATATGTTGATTTATTATTATGGCAAGTGATAGTATAATAATAAGTAAGTTGTTTATAAATATAATAAGATTTGTATTTATTAAACTATTGAGGAATGTGATTATTTATCGCATAATAATAATTGATAGAGGTAAATTAATAAAGGAATTACTACGTGAACAATTAATCAAATATTAATTGTTATTTAATGGTTATAAAATATTAATAATGATTAATTGATAATATGTTAATTATTATTATCGCGAATAATAGAATGATAATAAGCAATTTGTTTATTTTTATTTAACGTGATAATTAATCATATAAATGTTAGTTAATTAATATGGAGATTAATAACTTCATAAATCTATGAGGAAGGAATTGATTAATATTTTATTAATTAATTAATTGCCATTATAAAATAAATAAGTAAGTCATTAATATAATGAGATTATATTAATTGTTATGTGCATGTATGCGAAATTAAATATATAAAATATATGGGATACAACTATATTATATAGTGTAGTGCGACATTCAAGTGACTATGCTATATATAGAAACCATATATTAAGATTTATTAAACTATGCAATGTGATTGTACATATTGAAACTATATGTTATGATTAAATAAATTATATGACTTACCTAATAAAGCTTATGTGACAACATGTGGTGTGTGGCTACATTAAAAGATGTACTTCATATAATATTATCATAAATAAACAATTGTTACTAAATGATTATTTCAATAGATTCATATAATTGGAAATAATATAGTTGTAATGATATTATGTGACAACATATATGTATGGATACATTAGAGGTGTACCTTATAAATTATTAAATTGATTCAAGTGCATGTTTAAATATATGAGAGGAAATAATATGGTTCATGGTAATATGGAAAGATAATACCCAATTAGATTATATTCGGTATTATAACTGTACATGGATTATATGATGTGAATATATATATAACCCCAACTTGCCATTTTGTAATATTATTAGAGTCCATGAATACACTCTAATTAAATTTATAACCTAAGTGTTGGCATTAATTTGTTACAACTTACAAATGCTGGGTATTAGAAGGTTGTCCCATAATGAGTGATCATTCTCTCCTCACGTGAATAAACTCTAAGCCTAGCCTATTCCTTGTTATCAAACTCAGCAAACATAGCCAATGATCAAAGGGGGAGTGGTCTTAACAGTGAATCCCAACCACTCTACCAACCCATCTCCATTAACCAATGTATGCTTGCTCTTCCCGTTAGTTTGATTTGATGATCAAAGGCATGGACTGTGTAACCATTTCTCTATAAATAAGACATCTCTCCTTCTTCATTTCAATTGCTGAGAACCTGTTAAGTGTTAAATATAGAGTGAATTTACTGAGTTGGTGAGGATTCTGAGAATTAAGGAAAATAATTTAGCAGCAAGTTCCTATCTAACTAATTATAGAGGTATAAAATTTCTTCCTTGTTCTTCATTTTTATTCTATGTCAAAAGAATTTCTATTCTTGAATTCCAAATTTCTTAATTATGTGAAGTTAAATGATAATGGAGTTGGAAATTGATTACTTAGTTGTTATATAATCTTATATATGTGTTGGTATGGAAATGTAGATAGTTTTCCAACTGTTTCGTGAAGCAATTTCTGTGTTGGGCTGGAAACTGCCGAAGTAGGAAGTTTTTGGCATTGACCAGACACGGCGCAGCTGCGCCGGTTTTATACCAAGGGGCAGCGCAGCTGCGCCAGTCTCTGGGACCAGATGCTAATTTTTGCAGAAAATCCATTATGTGTAAATGGTTTTAAGACTTAGACAAAGCATGATAATATGAGAAACATGTATATGCATGTATATTAACATAGCCTGAGTACGTTTAACCATGATTATATACATTCTTGATTGAAAAAGACTTATGGCTTGAAAATGGACTTAAAGTCTTATAAACAAACTTTAACATGTTCTATCCATATTGATGTACTGACTTTGCGAACATGTTATTGTGACCTAGAAACGTCTGAAAAGCATGCTAAATTGTGTGTATATGTTTTATAATGTGACATGAACATACGGACCTCACTAGCGAACATTCTAAACGAAAATTTAAGTTTCAAAGGTGAACATTGGCATATAGGTATCATATATGTAATCTGATTTTGCGAGCATGTTAGTATAGTTTAGAAATGCATGAAGGATGTGTTGACTTTTGTATATATGTATCATAAGGTAACATGAACATGTTAGACCTTATTAGTGAACTTTACTAATGAAAGTATAAGCTTTGAACGTAAACCTTGATAAGTTATGTCGAGAGTTATATTATGATATTTGAACATGTTGAGAAGTACTCTTAACCTCACTAATATATCATACATGTATATATCCTATGTTAGATGCCATGAGAACTAGTTAGGCACAAGTGAAGCATGATTTAAGCTAAGTAACAATACTAGTTATGTGTATATGAAGTAGAAACTTGCAAGCATGCCTAAAACAAGTTATGTGATCACCCCATATGTTTAAAATAACAAAGCATGATAGCTAATGTGATTTTATGACCTTGAATGGCCGTAAGTGTCGACTTAGAATCTATATCACATTTGTTTGGAACAAGGGAATGTTATATAAACATAGAAGTATCCTTTAAAAATGTATATATGCTATATGATATCATATGTTGTTACTTGAATCCGATTTGTCGGTTAGCTTATAATAATGCTATAAAGTGCTAGAAAGATTATTGTTGCCATTTGTTGTGATCTTATGTGATATTAATGATATGAGAATATGTTAAACTCAAAAGGAGGAACGTTGAGAATAAAAGTTATAATTATATGACACTATATAACTGTGTAGCTAGGTTAAAACTTAGCTTATGTGTTGATCGTATATCTGAAGATAAGATATGATGTTAAATTATATGACTAATGAATATCATATATATATACGTAATTACGATAGGAATTCAAAAGTGTCGATTTACTTTTCGTGGATAAACTACGCTAAAGGCAAGTTTCCCGACTTACACTTATTTATAGTGCAAGTATCTGAACCCTACTTTTATTGTGTTGCAAGTATCCTATCCTTGTGGTTACTTATTTGAGGAACGTCGTAAGCAAGTTCCCTAACTTATACTCTTTCATTGTGCAAGTTTCCTTGAAATCGTTCTTGTATATTAATTGTAAGTATCTGACTACTCTTCTATTGAGCAAGTATTTGATTCATACTCTTTATTGAACACACATTCGAGCTTGTACTAACTTTGGTCGTACGAGTAAATAGGTGCTAGAATAATTCTTACCTTACAAACTTATGTTTCATAGTTTGATTTAAATCACGATTATATTCTTTGAATTATTGTTGCGAGTATTGAACTCATAAATTGTTCTTATATACATTGTTGAAATTGTCTACGCCATTTAATTCGGCTAGACCAATATCATGAATTAGAAAGCAATCCACACAATTGCCTTGGTGCAGACTCTTATAAATTGACTGAGTTGAACAACCCTTGTAAAAAGACGGGGTGCCGACAGTGGTGTGACAGGTTATGCATAACTCCAGGTACGATAGGCTGATCCCCTAATTGTACTTGGCTGGGTTACCAAAAATATTTTTGGTGATTCTAGTAGAAGTTCGTGGTTCTTAGCGACCAAGTAGTATCCAGTATTTATTAACTTGAAACTTTGAACTAGTTGGATTCTTTTATTAATCTTTGGTCCACAGCGACACTCAGTGATATCTATTCATTCACTTGAAATTGTTGAAACTTTTAAAACATTTAATAACTTCTCAACTCGTAGTGGTCCTTATTCAACTTCATAAAAAATGAATCCAGTGAGATTAAGGATAAATATTAGAGATCTATAATTCAATTTATCCATAGTTTAAGAATGTCCAAATTGTCAACATGAAGATCAAAACATGGATCCAATTTCAAGAATAAGATTCATAAAAGATAACATAGACAAAGAAAAGAAAATTTAATTTTGTTGTGAATAGTACTCATGAATAGTACTGTATGAATAGTATCGTATGAATAGTACCCCGATATGAGAAGATTAAAATTTCATAAGAAAGTTCAAACCAATATTCTAGTAAAATGATATTAGATGAAGCGCAAACCTTAAAGAATTTATAATCATTTCAGGAATTATAGAAACAATACTTACCATAGTAAGTTTAAATTTAGGAATATGAAATGAAATAATATCACTTACATAATATGGAGTATGAAAGAAAATGATATCCCTTACGAGTATAAAATAATATCATTTACGAATATTGAAAGAAAATAATATCATTTACGAATATTGAAAGAAAATAACATCATTTACGAGAAAAATAATATCTTTTACCTTAATAAGAAAGTAATTCTGACTGGAATAACGGAGATTATGTTGAGAAAATCTTGCACTATTATCCACACTCAAAATATCCTTATACTTTAAAGAAATACGCTCAATATTATAGAGAAAGAATTTTTTGATTCTAGTGTGATTTTCATTTCTTAACTAAGCAACCTATTTATAGGAAAGTGGTAGCACACCACCTTTGACAAAATGTACCTACGAATGATTTGCAACATACCACTTTTGAAAAGAAAGAAATCAAAACCAAACATCCCACCTCCACCATTTACTCATATGTTTAAAATTTATTAAAAATATTTATAATTATTAAAAAGAATTCAAATTCAATTTGCTCTCTTCCACCTCATTTTATTTTTATACCATGAATTTATTATAATAATGTTACCATTTAAATTATAAAATTATACTATTATATTATCACATTATACTATTATAATGTAATATTATAATAATATATTTGAATGAATGCCATCTTTCAACAAATGTCTCACACTAAAAATTTCTCAATTTATATCAAAATTGAACAAATATTTACTTATCATATTTGTGACGCCCCCAAATTCAAACCGTCACTTATCTCGAATTCGGTTCATCACGTACTAATTCTAATAACAACTAAAATCTCAAACAATGGAATAACAGAATAATCTACATTGATATAATATAAATATTCTAGTCCTAAGTCTCGAAACTATTACTAATACACTTCATAACTTAAACCAAATATATCTTAATACATAACATTAAATAAGTCTTAATACAACATAGCGGAAACATCCTAATATAGAAAAACACAGCTACTCCATAGCCTTTCCTTCGCACTTGTCCTGTCCTGGGGTTCCACCTTGCCCTGCCCTAACTGAAATGTTTATGGGAAGCAAGAGTGAGCAACAAATTTGCCCAGCAAGTAATATGCCAATAAATGTGAACAGGAATATATATGGTTCTAAATTTTCAAGGGTAAAACAGAAATTAATCTTTCAAGAATTCAAATAAGAATGATGTGAACAAAATAAATAGCAATGACTTCCAAATCTATTCCGCGGGGATGCCCCCAGCGTTGAGGAACATGTACTAGGGTGTATGTGCGACTCGACATGTCGCTTGGGAGGAGTAACATGAAGCTGACCATTGGTGATACAAATGAATATTGTTGGCCCATAGTGCAAAGATAAAATATTGATTTAAAATATTTATTGATTGATGTTACAGGGATAAAATATTGATGATGGACTTTTAAATCTTAGACGATAGTAGACATCATGCTCTACTTGACTCTTCTAAGAGATTGCTATTACCGCTGCAGTTGTTAATCTAAAACTTGTTGTCCATAATATTTTATCTGATTTATTGAAGGCTAACGATAATTTATTCTTCATTATCTTAGTCATAATATTCTTTATTGGGCTAGTTGAGCTCACCCTTTTCTTTCATTGTTCTCTTCAGGAATTGAGAATATAGCTGGGACTACTCGGGAAATGGAGTGATGGTCCGAGATAGTGCTATAGTAGTCCTCACTATTTTGTAACATAGTGTGATAATAATTGTAATGAGGACTTAATTTGAGCGTTGATATTTTCGTATTATATACGACATAATATATGTATTGAAGCTCACAGTTTGTGTGGTCATATTTTGCATGACAGTTTTATATAAAAAGATTTGTATTTGGATTATGTACTGTGTATTTGGTGACTCAGGATGGGTTGTGTGGACCTATTTTGGGGGGTCACAGTTGGTATCAGAGCTTAGGGATATGATCTCTGGTGGAGATCTGGGATTAGAACTAGGAGGGGAGAGACGAGTAAAACCTTTGCTAGTGTGTCCTACCTAAGCTTATTTGTTATTTAATTGGTTGGTCGAAACATAGGGATAATATGTGACATGTCAATTTCTTTAATTAACCCTTGTTTTATGGCAGTATTTGAGAATGACATCTGAAAATCGGGAGATAAGCAATGGAGTATATGAGACCATTGAGACACCGCCAATCAATAACCAGGATAATGTGCCTCATGAAAGCAATAATCCTTCTATAAACAACACCACCGACCAAATGATGAACGATGGGGTGTTTAGGAGCTTCCTACAATGCATGCAAAATCAGACGAGAGAGACTCCTGTTCCAAATACAGGTGGAAACAATGGTAACTCATGGCTGGTCACTGCAAAGCAATTCAAGGAGTTGGGATTGCCGAAGTTTTTGGGACAGCCAGAGCCACTCAAGGCAGAAGCTTAGATTAAGCATATCACCAAAATATTTGATGTTCTGAGATGCACAGAGGAGCAAAAGGTTCCATTCGCCACCTTTATGTTGTATGGAGAAGCAAATTACTGGTGGGAATCTGTGAAACGTACTCAGCTTTCCGCACTTAAGATGTCTTGGGAGAAGTTCTAGGAATTGTTCAATAACAAGTACTTTCTAGAAAGTATTCGTCATATGAAGGAGGTGGAATTCATCAAACTGGAACAGAACAATATGATTGTATCACAATACGAGGCTTAGTTTGCAGAATTATCCCGACTTGCATCCCATTTGGTGGATAATGAGGAACGAATGACACAAATATTTTCGCGAGGTTTAAAACCTGAAATTCGTCAATACCTCGTTTCTCATAAACTTTGTTTGTATTCATATGTTGTGAATATGACTCAATTATTGGAGCGATATAATGAGACTGTTCAACGAAAGGACAACAACCATAGTCGTACCGATGGCAACAGTCATCGAAACAATGATAACTAGCGTGGATGAAATTATCATTCCAGAAATGCTAACCACTTCGGTGGTAATTATGGCCAAGATAATAGAATAAATGAGTTAGGTGGAAATTTCAAAAATAGATTATTCAACAATGATGACGGAAAGACATCGGCAACAGCACCAGCACCAGCAACCGTTTCTAGGGGAGGGGAATGACCACCGGTCGTATGTTACAAATGCGGACAAGAGGGACACATTAGTTCAAGTTGCACACAGCAATCCAAGGTGTGCTAAAATTGCGGAAATGAAGGTCACATAGCTCGAGTGTGCCCTATAGCGAAGTCAAGCCCAGCTGGGATGGTGACACCTAAGGCTGTCCCAGATACTCACATATTTTAAATTTATTAAAAACATTTATAATTATTAAAAAGAATTCAAATTCAATTTGCTCTCTTCCACCTCATTTTATTTTTATACCATGAATTTATTATAATAATATTACCATTTAAATTATAGAATTATACTATTATATTATCACATTATACTATTATAAAGTAATATTATAATAATATATTTGAATGAATGTCAACTTTCAACAAATGTCGCATGCTAAAAATTCCTCCATTTATATCAAAATTGAACAAATATTTACTTATCATATTTATCAACAATTTTTATTCACAATTAATATTACAGAATCACAATATTGACAATCAGGTCGTTTCCAGGAAAGAGGGGGCTTTCCGATAAGGATTTATCCTTATTGGCGGGCAAGTATATAACCTAACCCTTTCCTCGACAGAACTTTCTAGACATTGCCAATAATGCTATCTAATAATATCATTTAAATAATATGAGTCACTGTGATAATTATTCAATTAATAATATAAAATACTAATACAATTATCAATGTAACAATTATTGAATCAATAATTTAAGATATTGAACAGTAATTACTATGACAATTATTGAATGATTGACTTCTTACGTAAGAATCAATAATCAGAAATACTGTGCAATATCGTGTGCTACTGTGCAACAACACGAATTACTGTACTTTTATCAACTGATATTTCAACAGTTAACGGTAAAAGTTTTTCGTTATTTTTTAGAAAACATATTTTTGTCGTTTTCTATATCCGTCAGTTTTCCGTTATGGGGCACAAAATCTAAAAATTTCAGAAAAATTAGTTTATTACTTGATTTTATAAAATTCATAACTCTTTGTGTATAATGAGTTAGGAGATGACCCTTATATCAAAAGAAAACCCTGGAAGAAAGCTAAACACAAAAATTGGAGATACCCAAAAATTCCTTGTGGATTGTTCATGGTGACTGTTTAAATAAAACTGGTCTGAAGGACTTATAGTCCTCTAGAATCTGAAAAATCAGTTTTCTTAAGCTCTATTGCGTGAATTATAATTCTTAATCCGACCGTTGGATCGTTATAATTTTTGGATATGTTATACATATATAAGTTGAGTATATGTCCACAAATTTGAAACCGTTAAAGATTAATGTATGATTTGCTATGAATTTCGTGAGGTGGCTGATTTAGAATTTTTTAAGCATAATTTTTAGCAACAAACTTTGAGTTTTAAAAATGTATAACTTAATGATTTTAAATCCGATTTGGGTGATTCTTGATGCTAAATTGGAGTATTTGAAGTCTAGTTTCTGTTAAAAATAATTATTTTGGCAAATAAGTTTTAGTTAATGGTGGTAATACCATAATAGTGGACTGACGCTTTAAAAATAAATTGTCATATATAATTATCGTAAGTTTTGTTATTCACTTATAAGTTTTGGAATAAGAATTACGAATACGATAAATAAAGACAACTTGAATGAATAATAAACTATTAGTTGGTTTATATGTTATTTGTAACGTCCGAGAAAATCGAACGTTTATGTAAATGAATTTTGTTTGATTTACTGAATAAAATTTGATTATTTGTTTATTAAATTGAGTAAGCTAATCGAAGGTTGTTCTATGATCTAGAGGTTTCAGAAACGGTTAGGATTCTGGCTATGTGCTAGAAATAATTCATGTGAATTTATAAGACAAAAATAAAATATTTTTGAGAAAAAGATGAAATAGGCACTATTCACAAATCAAACCCTAAGGGTTAGGGTTTGGCCCTAAGGATTAGGATTTGAAACCCTAAGTCTTTATAGGAGATTGGTATGTCAGAATGACATTGTGTCGAAAGATTTGACGGTAATATATCGTGAAAAGTTTAGTTAGCCGAGAAAAGTTTTCTCGGGAGAAAATCACTATTCATCTGTTTCTGCTCGGGAATTATTATTAAAATTTCGAGAAACGCATAATGATAGGATTTGAAGACGAGATGAAATATGTAATAATATTTTATTTATGGCTTATAAAGTTTTCGCGTGAGGACTTAAAACCTAAGGGTTAGGGAAAGTGAAATCTAATGATAATTAGGATTAAGTATAATAATAAATGATTATTATACGGAATAAATACGAGTATAATACGAGATATTATACGAGTATAATACGAAGAGAATACTAGAATTAATACGACGTATAATATGAATTTTATACAAAGTAAATACATTGGATTTGAATTAAATATAATAATTTAACCTGTGGATCGAACCGTTGGGTAAATGGGTGGGTTAAACCCATGGGGCAACTCATGGGGCAATCCATGGGTACATATGTGGTACATGGGGGACATGTGGAGCATGTGGGTGGCATGTGCTAGCACATGGGCAAGACAAGGCTTAAGAAGGTTTGGTCCTAATGACTAAACTACGCTAAGTCTTGCAATTCTATAAATAGAGAGCATTTGCTAGCCATTTTGTTGGTTGAGTAATTTTACACTTATATTGTGAGAGAGAGAAAAGAGAAGCTAGCTTGTGTCTTTGATAAGAAATTAAAGCAAACCCAGGAGCTAAGAAGTATTGAGTCTCCATACTCAAGCAACTAAGAACACTAAAGGTATAAAGATAAGAAAATTGTGTAAAATCATTTATCTTTCATAACAGAATTGATAGAGAAGTGATTTGAGGAAGTATGAGTAATAAGAAGTTATAAGGATGGCTAAATGGTGAAATAAGAACACTAACAAGCCATGTAAAATGAAATCATATTGATTGATTAAAAGAATTAATGAAGAAGTATCAAATTAATGAGAATTTGAATGATAAGCATTTTAAACCATTAAAACATAAATGGTTAGAATGGTTAGAATCATTAATAATCAACCAATGGATTGATTCCAACTTTTTTAAAGTAAAAATATCGAAGAACAAAGTTTCGGCGAAAGTCACGCGATTAGACGATAATCGTCGAAATCGTAAATTTCCCGAAATAGAAGTTAAAAGTCGCCGTGTGATTCAGAAACGATGGTTTTCGATTACATCACATGTAAATAGGTAAATAAGACTTGCAGAAGCAAGAACAAACCAATTCGAACTTAAAACAAAGAATTGAGCGTCAAACGTTCACGAACGTTTAACGAACGCGTAAAAATGGACTAATCGGCTAAATTCTCGCCGACGGATTCAGAAATGAATTCCGACTTGATGAAATGATAGAACAAAACATTTATAAACTATTGGCTTTGGGAATGAGCCAATTTCGAGTTGAAACGATCATGTTACGAACTCGTTAAAATTTATATTTTTCAGAATCTGGGGGTTGGCGCTGCCGCGCTGCCCAGACCCTTGCAACCAACATTGCCGCGCCAAGGCAGGGTTTTGACATTGCGAGGCAGCGCTGCAGTGCTGGTTTTAAGCCTAGTGCTGGCGCTGCCGTGCCCTTAGAGAAAAAATTTCCGACGTGATGATATCTTGACTTAGCTTTCTACATGGTAATTATGGGGCATCTAAATGATGAATTTTCATGAAGTGAAATCAATTAAACAATATGTTTAAGAACGATTTTATGAATTAAACGTCGACAAAATGTATTTAAATGTAAAACTTGTAATCCGATAATGTGAACTATGAATCGTAATCGAGTTGTGACATGTAAGGTTATATAACATGTAATAATCCGATAATGTATTTAAGGTTATATAACATGTAATAGAGGTACGTAATGCATTAATGACATCGTATGAAGTTAAAACTCATGTAAATTCTATACGGAGTTCGATAATGGGGATCCGACGGGAATGTGATTAACTTAATGAACCGATTAGGGTTTCGTACGTCATTGTGCTTTATGATGATCAACGGGAGTCGATTTATGACATATAGATGTTAATAAGCCATAATAAACGTTAAATAACTTGAACGAATGTTATTATCTTAACAATTCGGTTAAGTTATGCAAGAAGGAGAAGTTAGGTTATACATTGTATATCAACTATGAATTCTCATTGGTATGCTATGTGTTATGCTTTGTAGAAGTTGTAAAGACCGAGTAGAGTACGTTTAAAGGTTAAAGACGCAAAGGCAAGTTTCCTAACCTTGTTCAAGTTCTACTTGATCAAGTTTTCTAAACTCTTGTCTATACCTTGTGTTGGACAAACTGTCATTATACATGATCTCTTATGCATAAACTGTTATTGAATAGTCGATGCCATTTGATTTGTCTAGACTGAGACTTAGCATATTTTGGTTGATTTTTTTTATAAATATTTCAAAAATATATACAATGTTGTTATCCTATACCCATTTGATTGGTAAGGATTTTCACGTAAACCTGAGTGTGAATAAACAAATGTTTTTACGTCGTTAATTCGACAGGCACGTGAGGTTGCCACAAATTAAACGTAAATATGTTTAATGTATGAGTGTTGATCAACATAGAGCACTATAGGCTGATCATCTGGATGTGCTCGTAAGCTATATCGAACTTACGGCCTTTGTGCCGGATTATCCTTTTCATGAATAAGAACTAACTGATGGTTCATGGTCGTTGGCCAACACAGATTGTGAAGAGGCTATAAGTCCTTGGGAATGGTTTTAAAAGAATTAAAACGTTATTTTGATTATTCTTAAGTACTTCATAACTATTATACAATTATTTAAGACCAAGTGATATGATTCTTGATTTTGTGGTTTCAAGATATGTTGTTTAACTTGCTGAGCTATTTTTGCTCATTCTTGCTTAAAACTAAATGATTTCAGCTAAGAGCGAACGGACCGAAAGATCTGGTAAAGATAAAGGCAAGTCCAAGATGGACAAGTAAATACCTTTGTAATAGCATATTATTAGTATTGTAATTGCTGATATTATGACAGAAAAAAATGTAATGGTTATAAAGAACTTGAGAAGGGATTAATATAATGTAATATTTAGTAAACTCATGCATGTTATTAAAGTCTTTTAATTGAATGTATGAGTAAATGGTTGTACCGTGTAGCACCATATCTAGGGTTTGAAGGTACCCGAATTTGGAAGCGTCACAGATTGGTATCAGAACCTTAGGTTATAAAACTTAAGGGGAAAAATCTTAGGCTATAACCTTGAGAAGAGAACTAGAGGTTAGAAGTAAACAAACTCGGGTAGAGTTTTAAAAGAAGAAAGTAACCTTAAACATATTAAATGTGATATATGTTGCTAATATTTTGATTGTATACTAATCAAGTTATTTGTGTCTTATTGTAGATACCATGTATTATGGATGTGTATAATGAAGTACAAGAAGTTAGTGAGGATTCAGTCAACTTTGTAGAGGTTGTACCAATGCCGATAGCAGAGGTACTAATTGTGATTATAGAGGAGACTGATGTGGAGGAAGAAGATTCGTCTGATTACTCTGATAACTTTGACTTTGCATCATTATTTGATGGTATGTCAGAGGAAGATGTGGAGACAGTGCCAATTAATATGGTACTGCCTACTGAGGAGGTGGTGGAAGAGTCTACGACGACGGAGTCCATGAAGACTCTGTTTAGTTGGACAAGAATGTCCAATTGAGTAAAGAGGTACGTGACCTCAAGCAGGAGGTTCACGATGTACAGGAGGATAAGGAAGACGTAGAGGTCTTCTGGGAAGTCGAGCATGACGAGAGGGTGATGGCCAAGAATAAAGTCCGAGACCTAAAGCTAGAGGTCCAAGAACTAAAGGTGGAGCTTCTGAACAAGAAGCAAAAGATTAGTCGAAATGTCCTACATCCATAGGAGTTCGCACAAGGATTACCAGCACCAAATTGCTGAGTATCCTGTTAAAGAGGGACAGACTCGACATACGATTAGTCAGGACATAGTGGCCAGTATGGCCGATGTGGATTACGAGAATGTTGTGAGGAAGTTGTAGTCCAATAGTATATATATAAGAATTAGTAATGTAAATAGTGTGTAGCTAGTAATGACGTAAAACCCTCTTTTGTATAAACAAGGGTAGTCTTTTGTAAATTCCAACTTTTGAAAAGCAATTGCGGGATAGTATTGTAAATGGCTGAAGCCATGTAATGAACGATCTAGTGTTGTACTAAGAAGAAGCATCTTAATATAAATGTTTATTAAAATGTTTGTCAATGTGATTGAGTTATTATTGATTGTTAGTAATAACCGAATGAAGAAATAAATAATAACAAATATGTTTTCGCATTAACAGAAAATGCTGCCAAGAAGACGTCAAAGAAACCAGGTCAATCCTAACTCATAATTTATAAATGCGAATCCATGACATATAATGTATGCATCATGACATATGCAGTGAATAAAAGCATTATATATACATCTCTGCGAAAGACATAAAATTATATACATCAAATATCATCTCTGTCCTACAAATAAAAGTAAAGAGTAGAGGGAAATGGGGTAGAGCCGCCCGTCGACTAACAAAAGGCCTAGCAAATGAAATATACATCATTAAATATGTCAACCTGCGTCAAATCCTCCTAAGTTGAGGCCTCTACATCGAAGTTCAAATCTGTGTAGTGAAAGGATGGGCCGCATCCTTCGGGGACGTCAGCGACACCCGGGTTATCAGTTAAGCCAGTATCTAAACAAGCAGGGTCGCAAGTAAGAAAACTCGCCTTTTTATAATCGATGATGTAATCTATTGGCTACAAACCAGTGAATGCATCGGCATAACCCCGATGGTGTAATCCATTGACAACAAACTAGTGAAGGCATTGGCATAACCCCGATGGTGTAATCTGTTGGCAATGAACCAGTGAAGGCATCAGCTTAGCCCCGATGATGTAATCCATTGGCAACAAACCAGTGAAGGCATCAGCATAACCCCGATGGTGTAATCCATTGGCAATGAACCAGTGAAGGCAACGGTATAACCCCGATGATGTAATCCGTTTGCAACAAACCAGTGAAGGCATCGGCATAACCACAATGGTGTAATTCGTTGGCAATGAACCAGTGAAGGCATCGGCTTAACCATGATGATGTAATCTGTTGGCAACAAACCAGTGAAGGCATCGGCTTAACCCCGATATTGTAATTCGTTGGAAATAAACCAGTGAAGGCATCGGCATAACCTCGATGGTGTAATTCGTTGGCAATAAACCAGTGAAGGCATCAGCATAATCCTGGTGGTGTAATCCGTTGGCAACAAACCAGTGAAGGCATCGGGTCAAACCCCAATGTTGTAATCCGTTGTCAACAAACTAGCGAAGGCATCGGCTCATGACCCCGATGATGTAATCCGTTGGCTACAACCAAGTGAAGGCCTTGGCTTAAACCCTATAATGTAATCCATTGGCCACAAACTAGTGAAGGCATCGACTCAAACCTCGATGATGTAATCCATTGGCAACGAACCAGTGAAGGCATCGGCTAGACCCCCGATGATGTAATCCGTTGGCAACAAGCCAGTGAAGGCATCGGCATAACCCCGATGATGTAATCCGTTGGCAACGAACCAATGCGGGCCGGCTCAGCCCCGATGGTGAAATTCATTGACTACAACCCAGCGCAGACGGAGGCACAGCCCCGATAATGTAATCCGTTGGCAATGAACCAGTGAAGGCATCAGCATGACCCCGATGATGTAATCCACCGGCAATGAACCAGTGACGGCATCAGTATGACTCCGATGATGTAATCTGTTGGCAACGAACTAGTGAAGGCTGATAGTAGTGTGCATACAAGCCAATCATGTATGATGATAAAGCACATACTTTGTAAACAATCTTATTTATTTATTAATAAAATATTTATTTATTAAAGGCATTTAATTATCTACATGGTGCTGTTTTTATAATATGTAAATAACCCATAGTTTTAAGCAATGCTTTTAGAATCATGATGTTGATCATGCTAATGAGATCTAAATTCTTAGAAAGCTTTAAAACTAAAATAGTTCCCAATCATGGGATTACTAAAAAGGGGATTAGTAAATCCGGATAGATTGGTACATATGTTGCTTGCTCATTGGATGAGGATGACTGATCTCATGGTCATTTGTGTGGAGACACTAAAGCAAGTATGTAGGTGCTTATTGGAGAATAAGTTCACTGAACGTGACTCGCTATGGAATACCTAATGGAGTTTTACTCGCCTGTCAATAGGAATTCCTAATGTGATAGTAGTACATGTGATCCTTGGACTTGAGATCATCATAGTATCTTGTATGTAACAAATTATACTTTGACTAATTCCTTAAGGCCTTTTAAGGCATATATAGGGTATGCTTGGGTGTAATGAGTTACATATGGAGATAATGAATGATCAATAAAGAATCTACCACCTCTAGTAAAAGAGGAGATATGTCCTATGTGATTCGTTAAATGACAACCCAGGAATCCTTGGCCAAGGTAGAATGAAATTAGAAAGAGGTTTCTAATTTGCATTATTTGGAGTTGTGCATTTTCTAATCGAAATACATATGATTAAATAAATTAAGACTTGACAGTAAATCCATGTCTTATATTTAATTGGGACATTGTATGGTGGAAGGATTGAATTATACGGTAACTATTAACTCACAGGTTCTTTTATGATTAATGTTGAAATCTATATTATCTGGAAAGTCGTTGATCGCTAGGGAGGCTTATCCCTATTGTAGAATAAATGTTATTTATTTAAAAAAATTATTAGTTTAATTTGTTTATTTAAATAAGATTAGAATTGTTCTAATTGATTTATTCACAACCGGTTTAATATGGAGAACCTAAAGGGTCACACCATAAAATGAAGAAGAATTATTTAAGAAGAAAATGGCATGATAGTAATAATGCATTAAGTATAATTAATTTAATCTATGATGATAGATTAAATTAAATAGCTTAATGTTTATTATTTAATATTTTAGAAATATTAAATATAAATTAATAAGAGGAGTCTTATTAATATTATTATTATTATTATTATTATTATTTTAATTCTAAAGGAGTTTAGGAATTAATATAATATCAGTACTCTCTCTCAATCCTAATAAAGATTAGGATACAAATTAATTAAAAGTAATTAATTAATTAATTAAATAAAACCCTATTCTAATTGGATTAGGAGGGTTAACCTAATATCTATATAAGAGAGTCTTATATCAGAAATAAGGGATGTGAAATTTTCCAAGAGTTGGGAGTACAAATTTTCTATAGAGATAGAAACAAGGGTTAAGCCAATAACTCATCTTCTTGAGTTCTTCATCTTCCTTGGTGGATCACCGTTAGAGGCCAAACATTTGGGTGGCTGACATTATTCAAGGGAAGGAGCCACTATCAGAGGAATCAAAGGAATCAAAGGAGTAGAACTTGTACCTGAGGAAGCTTAGATCTTCAAAGGTATAATTCCATGTTCTCTCTTTTCTGTTATTGATAACAAGCACAAAGCATGATCATGGTTATGGGTTTGTATAAATTTTTGAAAACCTAGTTTTTACGCTTCCGCCCTATTTATGTGATTTGATTGCATGATTGCGTTACGTACAAACCCAACAGTGGTATCAGAGCCTAACTTTGTGCTAATTATCAATTTTATAATTCCATGTATGAATTGATGTGAGAATTGGATCGTTTTTTGGACAAAAATCGTTTTCTGCAAGTTTCTGCGATGAACGGCGCAGCTGCCCAGTTCATTACTGGCGCAGCTGCGCCGGTCTGCAAAAACTGCTGCTTCCGTCTACCTGCGCAGCTGCGCAGCTGCCCAGTTCATTACTGGCGCAGCTGCGCCGGTACCTGGACAGACCCTGAAAATTGATTTTAATTAATTAAGTAAACTGTTTATTTAATTGATAAAGTTTTAAAATAAAGAAGTTTATTTTATCTGAAATATGATTTCAGAATGCTAAATTAATGGAGTTTAATTTGGATTTATTTTTGATTAAAATAAAAGAGTTTATTTTGTTTCAAAAATAAAATTTAGCAAAACTTTTGTCCATTAAATAACATCGATCCATATATGGAATAGCATTGTTATTCATGAGATGAATGGATATTTATTGATGCATATGTTGATGTGTATGATAATAAATGGGGTTGATTATGGACTATGACCAATGTGATTGGATTTTATTTTGGATGAATGCTTGAATGTATGGGTTTTATAAAATGGGGTCTGCGTACCTCGTCTTCTCTAGTTTTATTCTCGATGTAAATTCTATCTCCTTTCTACGTACTTCCCCTTGACTGCTGATCAAGGTTTCTATTTAATTTTAAATAGTTAATGTAATAGAGATAGTTAGAATTATTTTGAAGAAATTGGAGACCAAGGAGCAAGGAACGCGTGAAGACTCATTTGTATGGAGCCAGGGTTTAAATGTAATAGTTATATTTAAATTTAAATTCTTGCACTCCTAGGTTTGACCTTTTGGTTCACTTGGTGGCTCTAGTGAACCAAACTAGAATAAAAGTCCATAATCAATCCGGGTAGAATATAGTATTCTATATTGCATGCTAAATATTATATATATATATTATATTTTATACAAACATGCTTCGCATGTTTAATAAAATGACGCGTATTTTATATATATATATATGTGCATGCGCGCTTAAAAAGATGAGACAAATAATAACAAACCCCTCAAAGAAATAATATTAAGTCTGAAACGTTCAAATGATATTTGGAATATCGAACGTAGCCTTCTAGCATGATTTGTTAATAGAGTGTTAAATATTTAATATGAGTTTGTTGTGCTATCCACAAGGCGAGTATTGAATATTTAAGATGTTAATTAATCACATTTGATGCTTATCAAGAAAATTGAACGATCTAGTCTTGTTGTGCTATCCACAAGGACGAAAATTTTTCTTTTTTGAATTTATGGAAGTGCTAGGCTGGACTTAACTTAAATCATTTTAGTTCGGATGTGCACACACATGACCATTATGATTTAAGAGGCAAAATAAAAGGAGTTACATGGTGATGTAATTGACAAGAGTTGTCTACCTATTTATTTGTATATCGCTTGTTGTGCTATCCACAAGGTTATATACATTTGAAATGGGATCCTTAATCTCACTAGCAAATCTTTAATTAGATGTTGCCGAACTATATGAGTGAGGGTAATATAGTTTGATGAAAATAGTGGGAGATACCAATTTAAAATAAAGACCTAAATTTATTTTGGTATGCAAAGTTAATAAAATGAATGTTTGCTAAAATGTTGTCTTTTCACATGCAGAATTTTAAAAAATGTCAAAATCACTAATCTCACTACGAAGCATACTTGATGCAAATAAGCTTACCGGCCCGAATTATGAGGACTGGCTAAGAAATCTGAGAATTGTTCTCACTGCTGAAAAGATTTCTTATGTCCTAAATTCCACTATCCCTGAATCTGTTTCAGAAACAGCCTCTGAGGAAGAGATTGCCACTTTCAATAAGTGGCAAGATGATGCATCTGTGGCTCAATGCATCATGCTCGCATCCATGAATAACGAGCTTCAGCGTCAGCACGAAAAAATGGATGCTCCTGCTATGCTGCTTCACCTCAAGGAGTTGTATGGTGAACAGAGTAGGACTGCTAGATATGAGATATCTAAGGAGCTCTTCCGATCTCGGATGACAGAGGGCACTACTGTCGAAACTCATGTTCTGAAGGTAATCAATTTGATTGAACGCCTTGGACAGCTTGGGTTCGTCATGGATGGGGAGTTGAGTCAAGACTTGGTCTTGCAGTCGCTCCCTGAGACCTTCTCGCAGTTTGTGGTTAATTTTCACATGAATAAGCTAGATGTCAGCTTACCTGAGCTGCTTAACATGCTGAAAACTGCAGAAGGTCACTTCTCATCCAAGAAGAACCATGTCTTGATGGTGGATTCTTCCAATAAAAGGAAGAGGCCCAAGGTGTCTTCTGAAAAGAAGAAATCTAAGAAGGCTAAGGGAAAAAGGGAAAGAAAAGGAGCAAAAGAAACCTGAACCAGCTAAAGGAATGTGCTTTCATTGCAATGAGCCGGGACATTGGAAGAGGAACTGCAAGAAGTTTCTAGCAGAGAAGAAGCTTGGAGAAGCTTCGACTTCCAATCAAGGTTTGTTTATGATTGAAATTAATTTTTCTGAAAGTCATAATTCTACTTGGGTATTGGATACCGGCTGTGGTTCTCACATATGTAATACTGTGTAGGGACTGGTCAGAAGTAGAAAGCTGAACAAAGATGAGGTGATCCTACGAGTGGGAAATGGAGCAAAAGTTGCTGCATTAGCTGTAGGAACTTATTGTTTAGCAATGCCTTCGGGCAAATCCATTTATCTTAATAATTGTTATTATGTTCCGAATATTATTAAAAACATTATTTCAATTTCTGTATTGGATATGGAAGGTTTTGACGTTATTATAAAGAACAATGGTTGTTCTATTTATAAAGACGATGTTTTATATGGTATTGGAAATTTGCGAAATGGACTTTATACACTTGACTTGCAAGAAAATATATTTCAAATTGAACAAATTAAGAAAAGGAAAAGAGATGATATTAATTATACCTATATGTGGCACTGTAGACTCGGTCATATCAATGAAACAAGATTATCCAAGTTGTATAAAGATGGGCTCCTCGAGCTATCTGATTATGAATCATATCCAACTTGTGAATCTTGTCTCATGGGTAAAATGACTAAATCTCCTTTTAGTGGAAAAGGGGAGAGAGTTACAGAGTTGTTGGTATTGATTCACACAGACGTTTGTGGACCTATGACAACAAGTGCACGGGGTGGGTATTCTTATTTTATTACTTTCACGATGATCACTCAAGATTTGGATATGTGTATTTAATGAAATACAAATCAGAATCATTTAAAAAGTTCAAAGAGTTCAGAAGTGAAGTAGAGAAACAAACGGGAAAGAGTATTAAGATACTTCGATCAGATCGAGGTGGAGAATACTTAAGCAGTGAGTTTCTCAATTGTCTCAGAGAAAATGGTATAATCTCACAATGGACTCCTCCAGGTACACCACAGTTAAATGGAGTATCTGAAAGGAGAAATCGAACACTGTTGGACATGGTTCGATCCATGATGAGTTTTACCGACCTTCCAATTTCCTTCTGGGATATGCCCTAGAAACGGCTGCATACCTACTTAACAAGGTACCTACCAAATCCGCCCCAAAGACTCCATATGAGATGTGGAAAGGGAGGAAACCAAATCTTAAGCATGTTAAGACTTGGGGTTGTCCAGCTTATGTCAAAAAGTTTGAAAATGATAAGCTACAGACTAAATTCGATAAGTGTAGATTTGTGGGATACCCTAAAGAAATCGTAGGGTATTATTTCTATCATCCAACTGATCAAAAGGTGTTTGTTGCAAAACATGCTACCTTCTTGGAGAAAGAGTTTATCCATGAAGGGGTCAGTGGGAGTAAGATATATCTTGAAGAAGTTCAAGAACCACAAGTTACCACGGATCAAAGTTAGGTACCTAACCAAGTAGAAGAACCTACTGTACCACACCATGTTCGTAAATCTGGAAGAGTACCGAAGATACCTGAGAGGTATGGATTCGTTATAGAGGATGACGATGAGGTACACATCATGAATGATGATGATCCATTAAATTACGAACAGGCTATGAGTAATAAAGACTCAGGGAAATGGCTTGAAGCAATGAAATCTGAAATGGACTCCATGTATGAAAACAAAGTATGGTCTTTGGTTTCACCACCTGAAGGTATTAAACCTATTGGGTGTAAATGGGTTTTTAAGAAAAAGACTGGAGCAGACGAAAAGGTACAGACCTATAAGGCCCGACTGGTTGCAAAAGGTTTCAAACAAAGACAAGGAGTTGACTATGATGAAACCTTCTCACCAGTAGCCATGCTCAAGTCCATTCGGATTTTGCTTGCGATTGCAGCTTACAACGACTATGAGATCTGGCAGATGGACGTGAAAACGGCCTTCCTCAATGGGAAACTTGAGGAGGATGTGTATATGACACAGCCAGAGGGATTTATTTCAAAAGTTGGAACAAATCAAGTCTGTAAGCTACAACGATCCATTTATGGGTTGAAGCAAGCTTCTCGTAGATGGAACATTCGTTTTGATGAGACAATCAAAGAGTTTGATTTTATCAAAAACGAGGATGAACCATGTGTATACAAGAAGGTTAGTGGGAGCGCAGTATCATTCCTTGTATTATATGTTGATGATATATTACTGATAGGGAATGACATTCCTATGTTACAATCCATTAAAATCTGGTTATCTAAAAACTTCTCTATGAAGAACTTGGGTGAAGCATCCTATATTTTGGGGATAAAGATCTATAGAGATAGATCTAAAAGGATGCTCGGCTTATCCCAAGGAACGTACATTGATACAATGCTAAAGAGGTTTAGCATGGAAGATTCCAAAAGAGGTCTCATGCCGATGAGCCATGGAATACATCTCTCCAAGAAACAGGCCCCAAAGACACCTGAGGAGAGAGACCGTATGAGTAAGATCCCTTATGCTTCTGCAATAGGATCTATTATTTACGGTATGATATGTACTAGACCGGATGTTGCTCACGCACTTAGTGTAACAAGCAGATACCAGTCGAATCCAGGAGAAGAGCACTGGAAGGTAGTGAAAAATATCCTAAAGTACTTGAGAAGGACTAAAGATATTTTTCTTGTCTACGGTGGGTCTGAATTAAAACTCGAGGGATTCACGGACTCAAGTTTTCAAACAGACCAAGATGACAGTAAATCTATTTCAGGGTATGTGTTTACCTTGAACGGAGGTGCAGTGAGTTGGAAGAGTTCCAAGCAGCAAACGGTTGCTGATTCAGTGACAGAGGCAGAGTATATAGCTGCAAGTGAAGCTGCAAAGGAAGCTGTTTAGATGAAGAAGTTCATAACTGAACTTGGTGTGGTTCCTAGCATTGGAGAAGCAGTTCCCGTATACTGTGACAACACCGGAGCGGTTGCACAGGCTAAGGAACCCAGGTCTCATCAGAAATCTAAACACGTGTTGCGGCGATTTCACTTGATCAGGGAGATCATTGAAAGAGGAGACGTCACCTTGGAGCGTGTAGACTCTCAAGACAACATTGCAGATCCATTTACTAAAGCTTTAACACAACAGCAGTTTGATCGTCACTTAGAGAAGATGGGTATGAGATACCATGGCGATTGGCTTTAGTGCAAGTGGGAGATTGATAGTAGTGTGCATACAAGCCAATCATGTATGATGATAAAGCACATACTTTGTAAACAATCTTATTTATTTATTAATAAAATATTTATTTATTAAAGGCATTTAATTATCTATATGGTGCTATTTTTATAATATGTAAATAACCCATAGTTTTAAGCAATGCTTTTAGAATCATGATGTTGATCATGCTAATGAGATCTAAATTCTTAGAAAGCTTTAAAACTAAAATAGTTCCCAATCGTGGGATTACTAAAAAGGGGATTAGTAAATCCGGATAGATTGGTACATATGTTGCTTGCTCATTGGATGAGGATGACTGATCTCATGGTCATTTGTGTGGAGACACTAAAGCAAGTATGTAGGTGCTTATTGGAGAATAAGTTCACTGAACGTGACTCGCTATGGAATACCTAATGGAGTTTTACTCGCCTGTCAATAGGAATTCCTAATGTGATAGTAGTACATGTGATCCTTGGACTTGAGATCATCATAGTATCTTGTATGTAACAAATTATACTTTGACTAATTCCTTAAGGCCTTTTAAGGCATATATAGGGTATGCTTGGGTGTAATGAGTTACATATGGAGATAATGAATGATCAATAAAGAATCTACCACCTCTAGTAAAAGAGGAGATATGTCCTATGTGATTCGTTAAATGACAACCCAGGAATCCTTGGCCAAGGTAGAATGAAATTAGAAAGAGGTTTCTAATTTGCATTATTTGGAGTTGCGCATTTTCTAATCGAAATACATATGATTAAATAAATTAAGACTTGACAGTAAATCCATGTCTTATATTTAATTGGGACATTGTATGGTGGAAGGATTGAATTGTACGGTAACTATTAACTCACAGTTTCTTTTATGATTAATGTTGAAATCTATATTATCTGGAAAGTCGTTGATCGCTAGGGAGGCTTATCCCTATTGTAGAATAAATGTTATTTATTTAAATAGATTATTAGTTTAATTTGTTTATTTAAATAAGATTAGAATTGTTCTAATTGATTTATTGACAACCGGTTTAATATGGAGAACCTAAAGGGTCACACCATAAAAGGAAGAAGAATTATTTAAGAAGAAAATGGCATGATAGTAATAATGCATTAAGTATAATTAATTTAATATATGATGATAGAATAAATTAAATAGCTTAATGTTTATTATTTAATATTTTAAAAATATTAAATATAAATTAATAAGAGGAGTCTTATTAATATTATTATTATTATTATTATTTTAATTCTAAAGGAGTTTAGGAATTAATATAATATCAGTACTCTCTCTCAATCCTAATAAAGATTAGGATATAAATTAATTAAAAGTAATTAATTAATTAATTAAATAAAACCCTATTCTAATTGGATTAGGAGGGTTAACCTAATATCTATATAAGAGAGTCTTATATCAGAAATAAGGGATGTGAAATTTTCCAAGAGTTGGGAGTACAAATTTTCTATAGAGATAGAAACAAGGGTTAAGCCAATAACCCATCTTCTTGAGTTCTTCATCTTCCTTGGTGGATCACCGTTAGAGGCCAAATATTTGGGTGGCTGACATTATTCAAGGGAAGGAGCCACTATCAGAGGAATCAAAGGAATCAAAGGAGTAGAACTTGTACCTGAGGAAGCTTAGATCTTCAAAGGTATAATTCCATGTTCTCTCTTTTCTGTTATTGATAACAAGCACAAAGCATGATCATGGTTATGGGTTTGTATAAATTTTTGAAAACCTAGTTTTTACGCTTCCGCCCTATTTATGTGATTTGATTGCATGATTGCGTTACATACAAACCCAACAAAGGCATCGGCTCGATCCCCGATGATGTAATCCGGTGGCAACAAACCATCAAAGGCATCAGCATAACCCCGATGATGTAATCCATTGGCAACAAACCAACGTGGGTCGACTCAGCCCCGGTAAAGTAATTAGTTGGCTATAACCCAATGAGGGCGTCAGCTTAACCTTAACGACGTGATCCTTAGAACTTTATCATAATCTCACATATCATTACATATTTTATACATAATATTGCATCATCAGATATACCTTGTCATGCATTCTCCATGTCTAGTAATCTTTGTCGTGTTCATTCCATTACATTGCATGAATATGACAAAAAGGGGCATCTGTAGACACTCAAAATTTTGTTTCCTTTATACTAACCTTGCAGAAGGGTAAAAGCATAATTTTACTTCGAAGATAACCCCGAGGTAAGGAAAGAGTATCAGATCATCCCGGAGATAACCCCGTGAATGATTCAAAGGACCAATGATGTCTGAACATGTCGTGAACCGAACGAGGATCGCCAAGCCGAGAGTCCACCGAAAACCACCTCAGTAAACCTCGAACTGTGTGCCATCAAAGATAAGCCAGCTAACTGCCGTCTGGAACCGAAAGATATATATCAACTACCAACATCATCTTCTCGAACCCTAATTTCGTCAGAATCAATCTTACTCCGTCGCATTCCGCAAAGACTTTTTGAAAGTTCGGTCTGCGAAGGTCAACTTTCTCTGAACCGGGATTGAAGGAATATATTTTGAGATGGCAGGACCCGCGGGGCCCAGCCGTATCCATACATGCGGCTAGCCGCATGTATGTATGCGGCTGGCTCTGGCAGATTAAGAAGAGCAACATCAGCTCATTTGAAAAGAGAGAAGACTTTTAGAGAGAGAAAGGGATTTCTAGAGAGAGAAACCCTTGGGTTTGAGATTTGTTTACCAACTTTGAATTTTTTAATCTTTTATTTTACATATATTGAGAGTCTTGAGTGTTTTAAGTTGATCCCGAGCCTCAAAAAGCTTGTTCACGCGTCCCCCAAGGTGAAAAACTCTCTTTTTGGGTCACTTTCTTTGTAAATATTGTTTGAAACACTAGTTTTATGTGATATATTGTGTAAGCATAGTCTAACTTGTTGTTTTACATAGATATTATATAGTTGATGGCGGATAATGAGTTCCCACCGGTTATTATGCGATTTTATTGTTGTAGATCCAGTCTGTAAGATAGATCTACCTAGATCTAAGCCGGATCTAGCCTTTTGAGTGGTTATCACGCATGAAGCATTAACCCATATGCTAAATCAGCTTAGATCCATGGTAGATCTATGTGTTTTACTGCTTTATATCATTCTCAATCACTTCGTTGAGCCCTAGATCTATATCTAGAGGTGAGAAGGGTCCTCAGCTCTCGTGATGGGGTTTTCAACTGATGAAATCACCGGATCTTGAGTTTAGGACATGTTGTATATATGTTTATTTCAATAAATGTGAGCCTAGGATTTCCGGGGTCGAGATCTAGTGATTAGATCTTGACTAGATTCCCACGATGGACATTTTACTTATTTGTAATGTTTAAATAAAGTTGTATTATTGTACTTGTAAATGTTAGATCTTAAAGCCGTCTTGAGGGTTTCATTCTGATAGATCGGGTTTAAGATATCATAATAGATCGGGTTTCATTCCGACGCCTTAAGCAGAAAGGGTCGGGAGATGTTGATGATGTTGACAGCACAGGAAGAATTGATTTCAGCAATGGAAAAGCTGGAATTGGAAGTAGGATGTCCAATGGAGATGGATGAAAAGTTGTTCCATATGCAAGCTGGTACAACTTTATTGGATATGGTTAAGGAAGCTCAAATCCTAGATAAGGAATGTGAGGAAGTAAAGAAAAAGATATCTGAAGGGACCGAACTTAAATTCAAAGTGGACAGTGATGGATTGTTAAGATTTGGGAGCAGAGTGTAGGTACCGTCAGTAACAGAGATCAAGGAGGATATATTGAGTGAGGCTCATAGTTTGAGGTATTCTATTCATCCCGGAAGTACCAAGATGTATCAGGATTTACGACAATATTTTTGGTGGCCCAATATGAAGAGAGACATTGCAGATTGTGTTGCCAAGTGTTTAACCTGTCAGAGAGTGAAGGCAGAACATCAGAGACCGAGTGGTTTGCTACAACCTTTAGATGTCCCAGAATGGAAATGGGAACATATTACCATGGATTTTGTGGTCGGCCTTCCGACGACCCAGAAAGGCTATGACGCAGTATGGGTTATCGTTGACCGATTGACGAAATCCGCACATTTCCTTCCGATCAGAATTAGATTTAACTTAGAACAGTTGGCGAAATTATATATAAAGGAGATTATTTCGAGGCACGGGGTACCAGTGTCTATTATTTCTGACCGTGATCCGCGCTTCACATCGTTATTTTGGAAACTACTACAGGAATGCATGGGGACACAGTTGAGGATGAGTACAACTTATCACCCTCAGACTGACGGGCAAAGAGAAAGGACGATCCAGACATTAGAGGATATGTTGAGAGCATGCATCATGGATTTTAAAGGCAATTGGGATGATCATTTATCGCTTGTAGAATTCGGTTATAATAATAGTTACCACGTTAGTATTGGTATGCCGCCTTACGAAGCGTTGTACGGCAGAGAGTGCAGAACTCCACTGTACTGGGATGAAGTTGGCGAGAGACAGCTGCTAGGTCCAGAGTTGGTACAGCAGACAGCAGAGATAGTTAAAATAATTCGGACAAGATTAGTAGCGGCTCAGGATAGGTAGAAGAAATACGCCGACCCACACCGCAAGAATGTAGAGTTTGAATCGGGTAGCTTTGTATTTTTAAAGGTCTCTCCCTGGAAGGGAAATATTAGATTCGGTAAAAAGGGAAAATTGAGCCCGAGGTTCATTGGACCCTTTGAGGTACTACGAAGAATTGGAGAAGTAGCCTATGAGGTAGCTTTACCTCCGGCATTAGAGCATGTCCACAACGTCTTCCATGTGTCAGTGTTACGACCTTATAAACCCGATTACAAACATGTGATAGAATATGAACCCCTACAATTTGAGAAAGACTTATCCTACGAAGAAGTTCCTGTGCAAATTATTGACAGGAAAGAACAAGTCCTTAGAAATAAAGTAATACCTTCTGTTAAGGTAATTTGGAGGAACCACAACGCTGAAGAAGCTACGTGGGAACTCGAAGAGAATATGATGAAGAATTATCCACACTTATTTTCTTGAATATGTGAACGCGATTCTGGGGACAGAATCTTTGTAAGGGGGGAGAATGTGACGAGACGAAATAATTAATCGAACCGTGATTCTGAGGACAGAATCCTTTTAAGGGGGGAAAGATGTGACGAAAGAGAATTTTGTAACGTTATTTGAATATTTATTGAAATAAATAAATATTTTTAATAATTTAATTATTAAGTTAAATAATTAATTCATGAATTTGTGGTAGATTAATTTAATTATATGTGTTGCATTGATTAAATTAATGTATAGTAATTTTATAGTTCAAAGTATATATTTAATTGAGTTTATTTGATTAAATAAATTAATTAAATAAGCATAATGTTATTCTAATTAATTTAATAATTAATTAGAGAATTGAGGAATTGACATAATTAATAAATAAGAATATTAATTATGTGACAATGTGATTTAAGGTAAGTTTGTAATATTTTATTTAATTGATTTAAATATAATTAATTGATTTAATTTAAGTGTGACAATTAACTATATTATAAGAGAGTTATTAAAATAAAGGGAAAAGAGGAAAAGGGAAGCAACCAAACTAGGCCCTAAGGGAAGTTGGGTGGTTATAGTAAACTGACGTTTATTTATACGTATTATATTAGACTTGGGCTGATTATCATATATCATATCAGAGTTAGAAAAGTTTTAGAGAAAAGTTTCAGAGAAAAGTTAGAGTCTGTGAAAAAGAAATTGAGAGAGATTGAGAGAGGAGAATTTAAGAAAAACACTGTGTGATCTTTGATTGTATCATCTTCATTACTAAAGGGTAATCCTTCTTTTAAGTTTTCAAAATCTAAATTTCATAAAAGTTCTTCATTACGTATTTTAAAGTTTTCTGTAAAAACTAGTTTTTGAAATTAAGTCATGCTATGGCTATATGTATATGGGTGTGTGTTTATATCATATTTTGTATTTGGTATGAATGATTTAAAATGATCAAATTCATCTAATTTGACCTTAATTGGGTTGTTGAAAAAATTACAGAGTTCTTTTACGTCTTTGTAAAATTTCTCTGTTAATAATTATTTTGGTAATTAAACCAAGATATGATCATATATGTAACCGTATATGTTAGTATTATGTGTTGAATCATGTATACATGATTTACAGTGATCACACCATGAGATTTTGTTAATAATTGGGTTATAAGAAATACAGAGTATTGAATATAAGAATAACCCATATGGGTGAAATAGATGCTTTAATCATATGTTTAGATTAAAATTGACACATGATTATGATTTTATATGTTAAAACAAAAAAATAGAATTGGAATGAGCAAATTCGGTGTTATAACGAATTCGTATTGATAGATTTTATATTTTTCATCAAAACTTTGCAAAACTATGAAGAACAGTGAAATTAAATATCTTAAGTTGTGTAATTACATGATTTAAAATGTTAGAAACATGCTAGAAGTGATTTGTGATGTTCCTGTGAAGTTTATACTTCATGGGTAACATTACAAGTCAGTGTATTGGAGTAATTTGGAGAAAATTGGGTGAGTTTCTGTGTTCTTCGCGAACTACAGATTCTGGAAATTCATCGTTGGGCGGCCGCGGCGTTCCAAAGGGTTATTGGAGCGCGCCCACGCTGTGCCGCCCGCCCGCCCGCGCCTGCCTCCCGCCCGCGCCATGCAGCACGCCCGCGCCGTTATAGAGTGTAAATGTAGCGCCTGACATGGAATTTTCTAAAAAAAAATTAAGTGTTAAATATTGAGTAATGTGTTTTAAAACTAATAACCATGAAAATACATTAAGTATACGAAAAGTTGTTAATACAAGTTTAATAACTTATGTTATGTTATTAATTAATAAATTAATAAATTGACTTAAACCATTATTTGAAAAATCTAATAATAGATTCGAAGAACACTGTTGTGATTCGATAAATGTATTGAACTTGTGATTAATGGACATTATGAATGTGTTGACATGTAGGATTAAGTAAAGAACGTGAATTATAATTGTAGCTTGCGCACGAGACAAGTTTCCTAAACTCAAATCTTTACATTTGAGCAAGTTTCTAAACCTTACTTTTATATTGAGCATATTTAGACCTAAATTATATATCGGGTAAAGTTATTATTCTTAATTATTCAAGTTCAAAAGTTCATTTGAGATGTTATGATTCTTTTAAAAGTATCATTTCATTATACAATACTTATTCGATTGTATACCCTTGAAAAATTAATATTCAATTTGAATATCATTTATTGTTGAAACCTTTAAGACTAGCGAACCCTTAATGATTCGACTAGTCCATAGTTGATGAGCGTTCTAAATTTCAGAACTACTATTGAGTTATCCAAACCAAACTTTATTTGGTGCGGACTCTGATGTCAAACTGAGATGAACAACCCTATTAAAGGGGAATTGATGATGCTTTAAGCGTTAAGGTATTGTGCACAGTATCGGTACGAAGGGCTGATCTTCCTAAGTACGAGAAGTAAAGACCATAGTCTTATGACTGTTAAAGGTTTAAAGGTTAATATACTTGACAACCTAGGACATAGTTCAAGGTCTTATGACCCTCAGATGTAATTTGACTCTCGATTATTATTCTTGATTCAAAAGTTAAGCTTTCTGTTATTCATATTTCTTTGATTTCACTCGCTTGTTATTATTGTCATATTTTTATACTTACGGGCATTCGTGCTCACTCTTGCATAATAACATTGCAGCTAAGAATGAACAATCTGGTGAGCCTTCTAGTAGCAAGGGCAAAGGAAAAGCTAACAAGTGTTAAAGACTTATGATGTTATTGAAATGTTAAGTTCAAGACTAATGTGTAATGTTTAAGACTTATTTGTTTACGTTTCCGCAACAGAGATTTAAGGTTAAGTATGACCTGGGGTTTGTTATATATTTATTATTTCAGATGTTGTAACCCTATTATAGGGAGATGATGGATTATTTATCTATTTAATGAATTTCTATTATTATGGGTAGATAGTCTTATGATATTTGAACAGTGAACACCAAATCCTATGGAAATTAAGATGCCGGATTTGGGGGTGTCACACACTTCTTAACCTAAGTTCGTGGCATTATAAGGGCTTCCTCAACTCGAATTGTTAGATCCTTCACTTCTCAGGTAAGTGGGTTTTCAATTCCTATTTGAGGAAGTCAGAAATTTGGTGGAGTTTTAGGCTTGTGTTTTCATTGAGTTTGTTTATGATTTGCATTGGGTTGCTGTTTGGTTTGTTTATCATCTCTTGGACAAAATTTTGGGTTGGATCAAGCTAAAACAAACTCTAGCAAATTCCATTTTGGCATGTACATCCCAAGTGCTAGACAGTTTGCCTCAGTGACCATTGGCATCTATTTTGGCTCGCTTAGGCTCAGTTTGACTTGGACTTTGTTGGGAATAACATGGCCATTGGTTTGGGTTTGCTTTGTCATTGGATTGGCATTACTATTGCATAGTTTGGCTCGGACTTTTCTTTGGCTTGTAATTGGTCATCACTTTGGCTCAGTTTGACATAAAATTAACTTGGGTTTTGTTGGGATTAGTATTTGGTTTTCTTTGTCTCACTGTGGCATTCATTTTGACTTTGTTTGGCAGCAGCTAGGCATTAGTTGAGACTAGTTTACCTATTTGGCAAAGTTTGACATTGGACTTCACTTTGGCATTTATATTGGACTTCACTTTAGTATTCAATTTGGACTTCACATTGACATTCACCTTGGCTTCGCTTTGGTGTTCATATTTTGTCTGATTTAGGGTCAAGTAGTTTAATTTGGCTTAGCTTTGGTTCAGTGACTTTGTGAGTGTACTACTTGAAATTCTTGAAATGCCTCCAAAAAGATAAAGACTTAGCACCGACTCCTCTTCTTCGACACAAAAATGGGACAGTGCCAAATTCATCAACGAAGAGGCTTTGGAAGAGGTACAAACATTCCTTTGCCAAAAGGAGCTTAGTGCCTGAGCTAGGTTTTCGGCCTGATCAAACGAAAGATAGTGAGCTGACGGCCATAATTATTGAGCACAAATGGGTGCACTTTACAAAACCACATGAATCGGCTGTAATCTCTGTGGCCCGTGAATTTTTTGTAAACGCCAGTGCAAACGGTCCAGCTATTGTTCAAGTCAGAGGGAAATTAGTGGCATATGACAATCAGCCCATCAACTCTCTTTTCACGATACCTAGCTATAATGGCAAGGACTACTTAGAGCCTGGACTTCGCAGTTATAACTTAGAGGATATCATCAAGAGGCTCTACAAGCGCATGACTACATGGAAAACCAACGAAACCGTAGGTAAAATTTGACGCCCCCAAACTAAGTCCAATACACAACCCATTTTGAGTCGCCAAATACATGGTACATAATCCAAATACAAATCTTATTACATAAAACTGTCATGCAAAATACGACCACACAGACTGTGAGCTTCAATACAGATATTATGTCGTATATAATACAAAAATATCAACGCTTAAATTAAGTCCTCATTATAATTATTATCACACTATTTTAAAAAATAGTGAGGACTACTATAGCACTATCTCGGACCATCACTCAATTCCCCGACTAGTCCCAGCTATATTCTCATTTCCTGAAGAGAACAATGAAAGAAAAGGGTGAGCTCAACTAACCTAGTGAAGAATATTATGACTAAGATCATGTAGAACAAATTATCTTTAGTCCTCAACAGGGAAAAATCTGATAGAATACAATAAACAACAAGTTTTAGATCAACAATTGCATCGAATACAATAAACAACAAGTTTTAGATCAACAATTGCATCGAAAATAGCAATCCATTAGAAGAGTCAAGTAGAGAATGATGTCTACTATCTTCTTTGATTTAAAAGTTCATCATCAATATTTTACCGTTGTAACACCAATCAATAAATATTTTCAATCAACAAATTATCTATGCACTACGGGCCAAAGATATTCGTTTGTATCACCAGTGGTCATGATCATACCAAACACCGATCCATTTTTGCACTATGGGCCAAAGATATTTATCAATCAACTGTTCATCTTTGCACTACAGGCCAAAGATATTCATCAATCAATAGTTCATCTTTGCACTACGGGCCAAGGATAACTTTCACCATAATTTAAGTTTGAGGATTATGACAATGATATAAAGAATGAATCTAGCGAGATCAAGGATAGATATTAAAGATTTATAATTCAATTTATCTAGGGTTCAAGAATATCCAAATTGTCAACATGAAGATCAAAATATGGATCCAATTTCAAGAATAAGATTCATAAATCAAAGATAATTTGGGCAGAAAAAGAAACCAATTTTATCGTAAATAGTACCCCGTGAATAGTACCTGAACGAATAGTACCCCGACATGAAAAGATTAAAATTTCAATTAGAAGTTCAAACCAATATTTCAGTGAAATAATATTAGGTGAAGCGAAAATCTTAAGCAATTTTTAATCATTTCAGGAATTATAGAAGCAATACTTAGCATAGTAAGTTTAGATTTAGGAATCTGAAATGAAATAATATACGAAATTGCAAATGGATTTTCACCCATCATGCTGTAGTCTGCGTAGACAGATCATTTCCACAATTTAATAAAGAATGAATACGAAGGGTTATTCACCAGGCATGTGGTAGTCCGCGTAGACAAGTTATTCCCACAGCTTAATAAAGAAATGAATACGAAGGGTTATTCACCATGCATGCGGTAGTCCGCGTAGACAGGTTATTCCCATAGCTTCATAAGGAATAGAATGACAACCCTTACGAGTATTAAAAGAAAATAACATCCTTTACCTTAGTAGGAGATTACATACTGAAATAGTGTAGTAGCAGAATACTCTTCTTCTTTCTCTCTTATTCTCTCTCAATAGTTTCTCTCACTATAGCTTGTGATTATAACTTTGCTCTTCAAAATGGTAGGAAATAATGAATGGATGGAGGAGTATTTATAGGCCAGGAAAAGGTGGCAAATTATAAGGTTAATTATACTTTAGTACCTCCATCTTTACCTTTATTTTTAATTTAGTCCCTCAAGTATTATCAATCTTGCACAACATACCCTAATAGTACCTGAATGTGAACCAATAGTTCCTTGCATGTGAACCAATAGCAATTAATTACTCATTTATCCGATTAATTGCTCGTTTGGTCAATTTAACATCCAGAAATCAATTATTATCAAAATAAATGTCGATTTCCACTAACATTAATATTCCCAACACAATAAAAATATTTATATCAACAATTCATCATTAATATTATAACCCACAATATTGACAACCAGATCGTTCTCAAGAAAGAGGGAGCTTTCCGTTAAGGATTTCTTTTTACTGGCGCGTAATTAAATAACCTAACCCCTTTCCTTGACAGAACTTTCTAGACATTGTCAATAATGCTAATAATAATAATATGAGTAACTGTATCGTGTCAATTATTGATTTAATAATTTAAAGTATTGTGCAGATGATACTGTGATAATAATTGAATCAATAATATGAGATACCATGCAGCAACTAATGTGGAAATTATTGAATGAAATACTGAGTGACTTCTTACATAAAAATTAATAATCAGAGATACTGTGCAATACCGTGTGCTACTGTGCAACAACACGTATTACTGTACTTTTATCACTAGTTATTTCAATAGTTTAACAGTAAAAGTCTTGCTGTTGTTTTTATAAAAAGGTTATTTCTGTCGCTTTCTATATCCGACGGTTATTCAGTTATGGGGTCCACCAATGATTGCACCATCGTACGAATATTCTCTGACAAAAAGAATATTTCCCGACCAAACGAATATTCCCCGACACAACGAATATTTTATAACCACTTACTTATTTTTTAAATTTTGCACAAATCACCCATAACTTTAACATTATAACAAATCAACACCTTACTATTTAGAATAATATGTAGAGAAAATTAACTCTTTATTCATAAAAGTTGGGGTCTTACAACCTCCCCTCCTTATGAAATTTTGTCCTCGAAATTGATGTACGTACCTGGTATTTCGAAGAGGTGATGATACCTTGCTTTCATTTTAGATTCTAACTCCCAGGTCATTTCCTCAAGATCATGGTTTCTCCATAAAACTTTAACTTGAGGTATATCCTTTGAGCGTATAATATGTTACTTCTTATTCAAGATCTTGACAGGTACTTCTTCATGCGTTAAATCTTCGGCTATATCGTCTGGTTCTAATTCAAAGATATGGTTTGGGTCTTTCACATATTTATGTAGCATGGATATGTGAAAAACGTTATGAACACGAGACATGCTTGGCGGTAAGGCAAGTCTATAGGCCACAGTTCCTACTTGCTCGAGAATTTCAAATGGACCAATAAATCGTGGGTTAAGCTTTCCTCTCTTTTCGACTCTTGTAACTCCTTTCCTTGGAGCAACACGTAAAAATACATGGTCTCCGACATTAAATTCCACGTCTCTTTGATGAAGATCAGCATAACTCTTTTGTCGATCTTGTTATGTTTGTATACGTTGTCGGTGTTGGGTTTGTACGTAACGTAATCATGCAACCAAATCACATAAATAGGGCGAAAGCGTAAAAACTAGGTTTTCAAAAATTTATACAAACCCATTGCCATGATCATTCTTGTGCATCAATTATCAGTGAATGAAGAAGGAGAAAAACAGAATTATACCTTTGAAGATCCAAGCTTCCTCAGGTACAAGTTCTACTCCTTTGATTCCTTTGATTCCTCTGTAGTGGCTCCTTCCCTTGATCAATGTCAGCCACCCCAATGTTTGGCCTCTAACGGTGATCCACCAAGGAAGATGAAGAACTCGGTAAGATGGGTTATTGGCTTAACCCTTGTTTCTATCTCTATAGAATATGTGTACTCCCAACTCTTAAAAATTCACGTACCTTATTTCTGATATAAGACTCTCTTATATAGATATTAGGTTAACCCTCCTAATCCAATTAGAATAGGGTTTTATTTAATTAATTAATTAAATACTTTAAATTAATTTATATCCTAATCTTTATTAGGATTGAGAGAGAGTACTGATATTATATTAATTTCTAAACTCCTTTAGAATTAAAATAATAATAATAATAATAATATTAATAAGACTCCTCTTATTAATTTATATTTAATATTTCTAAAATATTAAATATTAAACATTAAGCTATTTAATTTATTCTATCATCATAAATTAAATTAATTATACTTAATGCATTATTACTATCATGCCATTTTCTTCTTAAATAATTCTTCTTCCTTTTATGGCGTGACCCTTTAGGTTCTCCATATTAAACCGGTTGTGAATAAATCAATTAGAACAATTCCAATCTTATTTAAATAAATAAATAAAACTAATAATCTATTTAAATAAATAACATTTATTCTACAATAGGGATAAGCCTCCCTAGCGATCAACGACTTTCCAGATAATATAGATTTCAACATTAATCATAAAAGAACCTGTGAGTTAATAGTTACCGTATAATTCAATCCTTCCACCATACAATGTCCCAATTAAATATAAGACATGGATTTACTATCAAGTCTTAATTTATTTAATCATATGTATTTCGATTAGAAAATGCACAACTCCAAATAATGCAAATTAGAAACCTCTTTCTAATTTCATTCTACCTTGGCCAAGGATTCCTGGGTTGTCATTTAACGAATCACATAGGACATATCTCCTCTTTTACTAGAGGTGGTAGATTCTTTATTGATCATTCATTATCTCCATATGTAACTCATTATACCCAAGCATACCCTATATATGCCTTAAAAGGCCTTAAGGAATTAGTCAAAGTATAATTTGTTACATACAAGATACTATGATGATCTCAAGTCCAAGGATCACATGTACTACTATCACATTAGGAATTCCTATTGACAAGCGAGTAAAACTCCATTAGGTATTCCATAGCGAGTCACGTTCAGTGAACTTATTCTCCAATAAGCACCTACAAACTTGCTTTAGTGTCTCCACACAAATGACCATGAGATCAGTCATCCTCATCCAATGAGCAAGCAACATATGTACCAATCTATCCGGATTTACTAATCCCCATTTTAGTAATCCCACAATTGGGAACTATTTTAGTTTTTAAGTTTTCTAAGAATTTAGATCTCATTATCATGATCTCATCATGATTCTAAAAGCATTGCTTAAATCTATGGGTTATTTACATATTAGAAAAACAGCACCATGTAGATAATTATATGCCTTAAATGAATATTTCATTAATAAATAAATAAGATTGTTTACAAAGTATGTGCTTTGTCATCATACACGATTGGCTTGTATGCACACTACTATCAATCTCCCACTTGCACTAAAGCCAATCGCCATGGTATCTCATACCCATCTTATCTAAGTGACGATCAAACTGCTGTTGTGTTAAAGCTTTAGTAAATGGATCTGCAATGTTGTCTTGAGAGTCTACACGCTCCAAGGTGACGTCTCCTCTTTCAATGATCTCCCTGATCAAGTGAAATCGCCGCAACACGTGTTTAGATTTCTGATGAGACCTGGGTTCCTTAGCCTGTGCAACAGCTCCGGTGTTGTCACAGTATACAGGAACTGCTTCTCCAATGCTAGGAACCACACCAAGTTCAGTTATGAACTTCTTCATCCAAACAGCTTCCTTTGCAGCTTCACTTACAGCTATATACTCTGCCTCTATCACTGAATCAGCAACCGTTTGCTGCTTGGAACTCTTCCAACTCACTGCACCTCCGTTCAAGGTAAACACATACCCTGAAACAGATTTACTTTCATCTTGCTCTGTTTAAAAACTTGAGTCCGTGAATCCCTCGAGTTTTAATTCTGACCCACCGTAGACAAGAAAAATATCTTTAGTCCTTCTCAAGTACTTTAGGATATTTTTGACTGCCTTCCAGTGCTCTTCTCCTGGATTCGACTGGTATCTGCTCGTTACACTAAGTGCGTGAGCAACATCCGGTCTAGTACATATCATACCGTACATGATAGATCCTATTGCAGAAGCATAAGGGATCTTACTCATACGGTCTCTCTCCTCAGGTATCTTTGGGGCCTGTTTCTTGGAGAGATTTATTCCATGGCTCATCGGCATGAGACCTCTTTTGGAATCTTCCATGCTAAACCTCTTTAGCATCGTATCAATGTACGTTCCTTGGGATAAGCCGAGCATCCTTTTAGATCTATCTTTATAGATCTTTATCCCCAAATATAGGATGCTTCACCCAAGTCCTTCATGGAGAAGTTTTTAGATAACCAGATTTTTATGGATTGTAACATAGGAATGTCATTCCCTATCAGTAATATATCATCAACATATAATACAAGGAATGATACTGCGCTCCCACTAACCTTCTTGTATACACATAGTTCATCCTCGTTTTTGATAAAATCAAACTCTTTGATTGTCTCATCAAAACGAATGTTCCATCTACGAGAAGCTTGCTTCAACCCATAAATGGATCGTTGTAGCTTACAGACTTGATTTGTTCCAACTTTTGAAATAAATCCCTCTGGCTGTGTCATATACACATCCTCCTCAAGTTTCCCATTGAGGAAGGCCGTTTTCACGTCCATCTGCCAGATCTCATAGTCGTTGTAAGCTGCAATCGCAAGCAAAATCCGAATGGACTTGAGCATGGCTACTGGTGAGAAGGTTTCATCATAGTCAACTCCTTGTCTTTGTTTGAAACCTTTTGCAACCAGTCGGGCCTTTTAGGTCTCTACCTTTCCGTCTGCTCCAATCTTTTTCTTAAAAACCCATTTACACCCAATAGGTTTAATACCTTCAGGTGGTGAAACCAAAGACCATACTTTATTTTCATACATGGAGTCCATTTCGAATTTCATGGCTTCAAGCCATTTTCCTGAGTCTTTATTACTCATAGCCTGTTCGTAATTCAATGGATCATCATCATTCATGATGTGTACCTCATCGTCATCCTCTATAACGAATCCATACCTCTCAGGTATCTTCGGTACTCTTCCAAATTTACGAACAGGGTGTGGTACAGTAGGTTCTTCTACTTGGTTAGGTACCTGACATTGGTCCGTGGTAACTTGTGGTTCTTGAACTTCTTCAAGATATATCTTGCTCCCACTGACCCTTCATGGATAAACTCTTTCTCCAAGAAGGTAGCATGTTTCGTAACAAACACCTTTTGATCAGTTGGATGATAGAAATAATACCCTACGATTTCTTTAGGGTATCCCACAAATCTACACTTATCGGATTTAGTCTGTAGCTTATCATTTTCAAACTTTTTGACATAAGCTGGACAACCCCAAGTCTAAACATGCTTAAGATTTGGTTTCCTCCCTTTCCACATCTCATATGGAGTCTTTGGGGCGGATTTGGTAGGTACCTTGTTACGTAGGTATGCAGCCGTTTCTAGGGCATATGTTGGGTTTGTATGTAACGCAATCATGCAATCAAATCACATAAATAGGGCGGAAGCGTAAAAACTAGGTTTTCAAAATTTATACAAACCCATAACCATGATCATGCTTTGTGCTTGTTATCAATAATAGAAAAGAGAGAACATGGAATTATACCTTTGAAGATCTAAGCTTCCTCAGGTACAAGTTCTACTCCTTTGATTCCTTTGATTCCTCTGATAGTGGCTCCTTCCCTTGAATAATGTCAGCCACCCAAATGTTTGGCCTCTAACGGTGATCCACCAAGGAAGATGAAGAACTCAAGAAGATGGGTTATTGGCTTAACCCTTGTTTCTATCTCTATAGAATATGTGTACTCCCAACTCTTGGAAAATTTCACATCACTTATTTCTAATATAAGACTCTCTTATATAGATATTAGGTTAACCCTCCTAATCCAATTGGAATAGGGTTTTATTTAATTAATTTATATCCTAATTTTTATTAGGATTGAGAGAGAGTACTGATATTATATTAATTCCTAAACTCCTTTAGAATTAAAATAATAATAATAATAATAATATTAATAAGACTCCTCTTATTAATTTATATTTAATATTTCTAAAATATTAAATAATAAACATTAAGCTATTTAATTTATTCTATCATCATAGATTAAATTAATTATACTTAATGCATTATTACTATCATGCCATTTTCTTCTTAAATAATTCTTCTTCCTTTTATGGTGTGACCCTTTAGGTTCTCCATATTAAACCGATTGTGAATAAATCAATTAGAACAATTCTAATCTTATTTAAATAAACAAATTAAACTAATAATCTATTTAAATAAATAACATTTATTCTACAATAGGGATAAGCCTCCCTAGCGATCAACGACTTTCCAGATAATATAGATTTCAACATTAATCATAAAAGAACCTGTGAGTTAATAGTTACCGTACAATTCAATCCTTCCACCATACAATGTCCCAATTAAATATAAGACATGGATTTACTGTCAAGTCTTAATTTATTTAATCATATGTATTTCGATTAGAAAATGCACAACTCCAAATAATGCAAATTAGAAACCTCTTTCTAATTTCATTCTACCTTGGCCAAGGATTCCTGGGTTGTCATTTAACGAATCACATAGGACATATCTCCTCTTTTACTAGAGGTGGTAGATTCTTTATTGATCATTCATTATCTCCATATGTAACTCATTACACCCAAGCATACCCTATATATGCCTTAAAAGGCCTTAAGGAATTAGTCAAAGTATAATTTGTTACATACAAGATACTATGATGATCTCAAGTCCAAGGATCACATGTACTACTATCACATTAGGAATTCCTATTGACAGGCGAGTAAAACTCCATTAGGTATTCCATAGCGAGTCACGTTCAGTGAACTTATTCTCCAATAAGCACCTACATACTTGCTTTAGTGTCTCCACACAAATGACCATGAGATCAGTCATCCTCATCCAATGAGCAAGCAACATATGTACCAATCTATCCGAATTTACTAATCCCCTTTTTAGTAATTCCACGATTGGGAACTATTTTAGTTTTAAAGCTTTCTAAGAATTTAGATCTCATTAGCATGATCAACATCATGATTCTAAAAGCATTGCTTAAAACTATGGGTTATTTACATATTATAAAAACAGCACCATGTAGATAATTAAATTCCTTTAATAAATAAATATTTTATTAATAAATAAATAATATTGTTTACAAAGTATGTGCTTTATCATCATACATGATTGGCTTGTATGCACACTACTATCATTCTCCCACTTGCACTAAAGCCAATCGCCATGGTATCTCATACCCATCTTCTCTATGTGACGATCAAACTGCTGTTGTGGTAAAGCTTTAGTAAATGGATCTGCAATGTTGTCTTGAGAGTCTACACTCTCCTCTTTCAATGATTTCTTTAATCAAAGTGCCGCAACACATGTTTAGATTCAAGATGAGACTTAGGAACTATTCCTAGTTCTGTAATGAACTTCTTCATCCAAACAGCTTCCTTTGCAGCTTCACTTGCAGCTATATACTCTGCCTCTGTCACTGAATCAGCAACCGTTTGCTGCTTGGAACTCTTCCAACTCACTGCACCTCCGTTCAAGGTAAACACATACCCTAAAATAGATTTACTGTCATCTTGGTCTGTTTGAAAACTTGAGTCCGTGAATTCCTCGAGTTTTAATTCTGACCCACCGTAGACAAGAAAAATATCTTTAGTCCTTCTCAAGTACTTTAGGATATTTTTCACTACCTTCCAGTGCTCTTCTCCTGGATTCGACTGGTATCTGCTTGTTACACTAAGTGCGTGAGTAACATCCGGTCTAGTACATATCATACCGTACATGATAGATCCTATTGCAGAAGCATAAGGGATCTTACTCAAACGGTCTCTCTCCTCAGGTGTCTTTGGGGCCTGTTTCTTGGAGAGATTTATTCCATGGCTCATCGGCATGAGACCTCTTTTGGAATCTTCCATGCTAAACCTCTTTAGCATCGTATCAATGTACGTTCCTTGGGATAAGCCGAGCATCCTTTTAGATCTATCTCTATAGATCTTTATCCCCAAAATATAGGATGCTTCACCCAAGTCTTTCATGGAGAAGTTTTTAGATAACCAGATTTTAATGGATTGTAACATAGGAATGTCATTCCCTATCAGTAATATATCATCAACATATAATACAAGGAATGATACTGCGCTCCCATTAACCTTCTTGTATACACATGGTTCATACTCGTTTTTGATAAAATTAAACTCTTTGATTGTCTCATCAAAACGAATGTTCCATCTACGAGAAGCTTGCTTCAACCCATAAATGGATCGTTGTAGCTTACAGACTTGATTTGTTCCAACTTTTGAAATAAATCCCTCTGGCTGTGTCATATACACATCCTCCTCAAGTTTCCCATTGAGGAAGGCCGTTTTCACGTCCATCTGCCAGATCTCATAGTCGTTGTAAGCTGCGATCGCAAGCAAAATCCGAATGGACTTGAGCATGGCTACTGGTGAGAAGGTTTCATCATAGTCAACTCCATGTCTTTGTTTGAAACCTCTTGCAACCAGTCGGGCCTTATAGGTCTCTACCTTTCCGTCTGCTCCAGTCTTTTTCTTAAAAACCCATTTACACCCAATAGGTTTAATACCTTCAGGTGGTGAAACCAAAGACCATACTTTATTTTCATACATGGAGTCCATTTTAGATTTCATGGCTTCAAGCCATTTCCTTAAGTCTTTATTACTCATAGCCTGTTCGTAATTCAATGGATCATCATCATTCATGATGTGTACCTCATCGTCATCCTCTATAACGAATCCATACCTCTCAGGTATCTTCGGTACTCTTCCAAATTTACGAACATGGTGTGGTACAGTAGGTTCTTCTACTTGGTTAGGTACCTGACTTTGGTCCGTGGTAACTTGTGGTTCTTGAACTTCTTCAAGATATATCTTACTCCCACTGACCCCTTCATGGATAAACTCTTTCTCCAAGAAGGTAGCATGTTTCGCAACAAACACCTTTTGATCAGTTGGATGATAGAAATAATACCCTACGGTTTCTTTAGGGTATCCCACAAATCTACACTTATCGGATTTAGTCTGTAGCTTATCATTTTCAAACTTTTTGACATAAGCTGGACAACCCCAAGTCTTAACATGCTTAAGATTTGGTTTCCTCCCTTTCCACATCTCATATGGAGTCTTTGGGGTGGATTTGGTAGGTACCTTGTTAAGTAGGTATGCAGCCGTTTCTAGGGCATATCCCCAGAAGGAAATTGGAAGGTCGGTAAAACTCATCATGGATCGAACCATGTCCAACAGTGTTCGATTTCTCCTTTCAGATACTCCATTTAACTGTGGTGTACCTGGAGGAGTCCATTGTGAGATTATACCATTTTCTCTGAGACAATTGAGAAACTCACTGCTTAAGTATTCTCCACCTCGATCTGATCGAAGTATCTTAATACTCTTGCCCGTTTGTTTCTCTACTTCACTTCTGAACTCTTTGAACTTTTCAAATGATTTTGATTTGTATTTCATTAAATACACATATCCAAATCTTGAGTGATCATCAGTGAAAGTAATAAAATAAGAATACCCACCCCGTGCACTTGTTGTCATAGGTCCACAAACGTCTGTGTGGATCAATGCCAACAACTCTGTAACTCTCTCTCCTTTTCCACTAAAAGGAGATTTAGTCATTTTACCCATGAGACAAGATTCACAAGTTGGATATGATTCATAATCAGATAGCTCGAGGAGCCCATCTTTATGCAACTTGGATAATCTTGTTTCATTGATATGACCGAGTCTACAGTGCCACATATAGGTATAATTAATATCATCTCTTTTCCTTTTCTTAATTTGTTCAATTTGAAATATATTTTCTTGCAAGTCAAGTGTATAAAGTTCATTTCGCAAATTTCCAATACCATATAAAATATCGTCTTTATAAATAGAACAACCATTGTTCTTTATAATAACGTCAAAACCTTCCATATCCAATACAGAAATTGAAATAATATTTTTAATAATATTCGGAACATAATAACAATTATTAAGATAAATGGATTTGCCCGAAGGCATTGCTAAACAATAAGTTCCTACAGCTAATGCAGCAACTTTTGCTCCATTTCCCACTCGTAGGATCACCTCATCTTTGTTCAGCTTTCTACTTCTGACCAGTCCCTGCACAGTATTACATATGTGAGAACCACAGCCGGTATCCAATACCCAAGTAGAATTATGACTTTCAGAAAAATTAATTTCAATCATAAACAAACCTTGATTGGAAGTCGAAGCTTCTCCAAGCTTCTTCTTTGCCAGAAACTTCTTGCAGTTCCTCTTCCAATGACCCGACTCGTTGCAATGGAAGCACATTCCTTTGCTAGCTGGATCAGATTTCTTTTGTTCCTTTATGTTCACTTTGCCCTTGGTCATCCGAGATCGGAAGAGCTCCTTAGATATCTCATATCTAGCAGTCCTACTTTGTTCACCATACAACTCCTTGAGGTGAATCAACATAGTAGGAGCATCCATGTTTTCGTGCTGACGCTGAAGCTCGTTATTCATGGATGCGAGTATGATGCATTGAGCCACAGATGCATCATCTTGCCACTTTACAATGGTGGCAATCTCTTCCTTAGAGGCTATTTCTGGAACAGTTCTAGGGTCAGGTGAGTTTAGGACATAAGAAATCTTTTCAGCAGTGAGAACTATTCTCAGATTTCTTAGCCAGTCCGTATAATTCGGCCCGGTAAGCTTATTAGCATCAAGTATGCTTCGCAGTGAAATTAGTGATTTTGACATTTTTAAAATTTTGCATGTGAAAAATAACATTTTAGCAAACATTCATTTTATTAATTTTGCATACCAAAATAAATTTAGGTCTTTATTTTAAATTGGTATCTCCCACTATTTTTATCAAACTATATTACCCTCACTCATATAGTTCGGCAACATCTAATTAAAGATTTGCTAGTGAGATTAAGGATCCCGTTTCAAATGTATATAACCTTGTGGATAGCACAACAAGCGATATACAAATAAATAGGTAGACAACTCTTGTCAATTACATCACCATGTAACTCCTTTTATTTTGCCTCTTAAATCATAATGGTCATGTGTGTGCACATCCGAACTAAAATGATTTAAGTTAAGTCCAGCCTAGCACTTCCATAAATTCAAAAAAGAAAAATTTTCGTCTTTGTGGATAGCACAACAAGACTAGATCGTTCAATTTTCTTGATAAGCATCAAATGTGATTAATTAACATCTTAAATATTCAATACTCGCCTTGTGGATAGCACAACAAACTCATATTAAATATTTAATACTCTATTAACTAATCATGCTAGAAGGCGACGTTCGATATTCCAAATATCATTTGAACGCTTCAGACTTAATATTATTTTTTTGAGGGGTTTGTTATTATTTGTCTCATCTTTTTAAGCGCGCATGCACATATATATATATAAAATACGCGTCATTTTATTAAACATGCGAAGCATGTTTGTATAAAATATAATATATATAATATTTAGCATGCAATATAGAATACTATATTCTACCGGATTGATTATGGACTTTTATTCTAGTTTGGTTCACTAGAGCCACCAAGTGAACCAAAAGGTCAAACCTAGGAGTGCAAGAATTTAAATTTTAAATGTAACTATTACATTTAAACCCGGGCTCTATACAAACGGGTCTTCACGCGCTCCTCGCTCCTTGGTCTCCAATTTCTTCAAAATAATTCTAACTATCTCTATTACATTAACTATTTAAAATTAAATAGAAACCTTGATCAGCAGTCAAGGGGAAGTACATAGAAAGGAGATAGAATTTACATCGAGAATAAAACTAGAGAAGACGAGGTACGCAGACCCCATTTTATAAAACCCATACATTCAAGCATTCATCCAAAATAAAATCCAATCACATTGATCATTGTCCATAATCAATCCCATTTATTATCATACACATCAACATATGCATCAATAAATATCCATTCATCTCATGAATAACAATGCTATTCCATATATGGATCGATGTTATTTAATGGACAAAAGTTTTGCTAAATTTTATTTTTGAAACAAAATAAACTCTTTTATTTTAATCAAAAATAAATCCAAATTAAACTCCTTTAATTTTAGCATTCTGAAATCATATTTCAGATAAAATAAACTTCTTTATTTTAAAACTTTATCAATTAAATAAACAGTTTACTTAATTAATTAAAATCAATTTTCAGGGTCTGTCCAGGTACCGGCGCAGCTGCGCCAGTAATGAACTGGGTAGCTGCGCAGCTGCGCAGGTAGACGGAAGCAGCAGTTTTTGCAGACCGGCGCAGCTGCGCCAGTAATGAACTGGGCTGCTGCGCAGCTGCGCCGTTCGCCGCAAAAACATGCAAAAAATGATTTTTGTCCAGAAAAACGATCCAATTCTCACATCAATTCATACATGGAATTATTAAATTGATAATTAGCACAAAGTTAGGCTCTGATACCACTGTTGGGTTTGTATGTAACGCAATCATGCAATCAAATCACATAAATAGGGCGGAAGCATAAAAACTAGGTTTTCAAAATTTATACAAACCCATAACCATGATCATGCTTTGTGCTTGTTATCAATAACAGAAAAGAGAGAACATGGAATTATACCTTTGAAGATCTAAGCTTCCTCAGTTACAAGTTCTACTTCTTCGATTCCTTTGATTCCTCTGATAGTGGCTCCTTCCCTTGAATAATGTCAGCCACCCAAATGTTTGGCCTCTAACGGTGATCCACCAAGGAAGATGAAGAACTCAAGAAGATGGGTTATTTGCTTAACCCTTGTTTCTATCTCTATAGAATATGTGTACTCCCAACTCTTGGAAAATTTCACATCACTTATTTCTAATATAAGACTCTCTTATACAGATATTAGGTTAACCCTCCTAATCCAATTAGAATAGGGTTTTATTTAATTAATTTATATCCTAATCTTTATTAGGATTGAGAGAGAGTACTGATATTATATTAATTCCTAAACTCCTTTAGAATTAAAATAATAATAATAATAATAATATTAATAAGACTCCTCTTATTAATTTATATTTAATATTTCTAAAATATTAAATAATAAACATTAAGCTATTTAATTTATTCTATCATCATAGATTAAATTAATTATACTTAATGCATTATTACTATCATGCCATTTTCTTCTTAAATAATTCTTCTTCCTTTTATGGTGTGACCCTTTAGGTTCTCCATATTAAACCGGTTGTGAATAAATCAATTAGAACAATTCTAATCTTATTTAAATAAACAAATTAAACTAATAATCTATTTAAATAAATAACATTTATTCTACAATAGGGATAAGCCTCCCTAGCGATCAACGACTTTCCAGATAATATAGATTTCAACATTAATCATAAAAGAACCTGTGAGTTAATAGTTACCGTACAATTCAATCCTTCCACCATACAATGTCCCAATTAAATATAAGACATGGATTTACTGTCAAGTCTTAATTTATTTAATCATATGTATTTCGATTAGAAAATGCACAACTCCAAATAATGCAAATTAGAAACCTCTTTCTAATTTCATTCTACCTTGGCCAAGGATTCCTGGGTTGTCATTTAACGAATCACATAGGACATATCTCCTCTTTTACTAGAGGTGGTAGATTCTTTATTGATCATTCATTATCTCCATATGTAACTCATTATACCCAAGCATACCCTATATATGCCTTAAAAGGCCTTAAGGAATTAGTCAAAGTATAATTTGTTACATACAAGATACTATGATGATCTCAAGTCCAAGGATCACATGTACTACTATCACATTAGGAATTCCTATTGACAGGCGAGTAAAACACCATTAGGTATTCCATAGCGAGTCACGTTCAGTGAACTTATTCTCCAATAAACACCTACATACTTGCTTTAGTGTCTCCACACAAATGACCATGAGATCAGTCATCCTCATCCAATGAGCAAGCAACATATGTACCAATCTATCCGGATTTACTAATCCCCTTTTTAGTAATCCCACGATTGGGAACTATTTTAGTTTTAAAGCTTTCTAAGAATTTAGATCTCATTAGCATGATCAACATCATGATTCTAAAAGCATTGCTTAAAACTATGGGTTATTTACATATTATAAAAACAGCACCATGTAGATAATAAAATGCCTTTAATAAATAAATATTTTATTAATAAATAAATAAGATTGTTTACAAAGTATGTGCTTTATCATCATACATGATTGGCTTGTATGCACACTACTATCAGCATATCCCCAGAAGGAAATTGGAAGGTTGGTAAAACTCATCATGGATCGAACCATGTCTAACAGTGTTCGATTTCTCCTTTCAGATACTCCATTTAACTGTGGTGTACCTGGAGGAGTCCGTTGTGAGATTATACCATTTTCTCTGAGACAATTGAGAAACTCACTACTTAAATATTCTCCACCTCGATCTGATCGAAGTATCTTAATACTCTTGCCCGTTTGTTTCTCGACTTCACTTCTTAACTCTTTGAACTTTTCAAATGATTTTGATTTGTATTTCATTAAATACACATATCCAAATCTTGAGTGATCATCAGTGAAAGTAATAAAATAAGAATACCCACCCCGTGCACTTGTTGTCATAGGTCCACAAACGTCTGTGTGAATCAATGACAACAACTCTGTAACTCTCTCTCCTTTTCCACTAAAAGGAGATTTAGTCATTTTACCCATGAGACAAGATTCACAAGTTGGATATGATTCATAATCAGATAGCTCGAGGAGCCCATCTTTATGCAACTTGGATAATCTTATTTCATTGATATGACCAAGTCTACAGTTCCACATATAGGTATAATTAATATCATCTCTTTTCCTTTTCTTAATTTGTTCAATTTGAAATATATTTTCTTGTAAGTCAAGTGTATAAAGTCCATTTCGCAAATTTCCAATACCATATAAAAACATCGTTTTTATAAATAGAACAACCATTGTTCTTTATAATAACGTCAAAACCTTCCATATCCAATACAGAAATTGAAATAATGTTTTTAATAATATTCGGAACATAATAACAATTATTAAGATAAATGGATTTGCCCGAAGGCATTGCTAAATAATAAGTTCCTACAGCTAATGCAGCAACTTTTGCTCCATTTCCCACTCGTAGGATCACCTCATCTTTGTTCAGCTTTCTACTTCTGACCAGTCCCTGCACAGTATTACATATCTGAGAACCACAGCCGGTATCCAATACCCAAGTAGAATTATGACTTTCATAAAAATTAATTTCAATCATAAACAAACCTTGATTGGAAGTCTTAGCTTCTCCAAGCTTCTTCTCTGCTAGAAACATCTTGAAGTTCCTCTTCCAATGTCCCGGCTCATTGCAATGAAAGCACATTCCTTTAGCTGGTTCAGGTTTCTTTTGCTCCTTTTCTTTCTCTTTTCCCTTAGCCTTCTTAGATTTCTTCTTTTCAGAAGACACCTTGGGCCTCTTCCTTTTATTGGAAGAATCCACCATCAAGACATGGTTCTTCTTGGATGAGAAGTGACCTTCTGCAGTTTTCAGCATGTTAAGCAGCTCAGGTAAGCTGACATCTAGCTTATTCATGTGAAAATTAACCACAAACTGCGAGAAGGTCTCAGGGAGTGACTGTAAGACCAAGTCTTGACTCAACTCCCCATCCATGACGAACCCAAGCTGTCCAAGGCATTCAATCAAATTGATTACCTTCAGAACATGAGTCTCGACGGTAGTGCCCTTGGTCATCCGAGATCGAAAGATCTCCTTAGATATCTCATATCTAGCAGTCCTACTCTGTTCACCATACAACTCCTTGAGGTGAAGCAGCATAGCAGGAGCATCCATTTTTTCGTGCTGACGCTGAAGCTCATTATTCATGGATGCGAGCATGATGCATTGAGCCACAGATGCATCATCTTGCCACTTATTGAAAGTGGCAATCTCTTCCTCAGAGGCTGTTACTGAAACAGATTCAGGGATAGTGGAATTTAGGGCATAAGAAATCTTTTCAGCAGTGAGAACAATTCTCAAATTTCTTAGCCAGTCCTCATAATTCGGGCCGGTAAGCTTATTTGCATCAAGTATGCTTCGTAGTGAGATTAGTGATTTTGACATTTTTAAAATTCTGCATGTGAAAAGACAACATTTTATCAAACATTCATTTTATTAACTTTGCATACCAAAATAAATTTAGGTCTTTATTTTAAATTGGTATCTCCCACTATTTTCATCAAACTATATTACCCTCACTCATATAGTTCGGCAACATCTAATTAAAGATTTGCTAGTGAGATTAAGGATCCCATTTCAAATGTATATAACCTTGTGGATAGCACAACAAGCGATATACAAATAAATAGGTAGACAACTCTTGTCAATTACATCACCATGTAACTCCTTTTATTTTGCCTCTTAAATCATAATGGTCATGTGTGTGCACATCCGAACTAAAATGATTTAAGTTAAGTCCAGCCTAGCACTTCCATAAATTCAAAAAGAAAAATTTTCGTCCTTGTGGATAGCACAACAAACTCATATTAAATATTTAATACTCTATTAACTAATCATGCTAGAAGGCGACGTTCGATATTCCAAATATCATTTGAACGCTTCAGACTTAATATTATTTCTTTGAGGAGTTTGTTATTATTTGTCTCATCTTTTTAAGCGCGCATGCACATATATATATAAAATACGCGTCATTTTATTAAACATGCGAAGCATGTTTGTATAAAATATAATATATATAATATTTAGCATGCAATATTGAATACTATATTCTATCCGGATTGATTATGGACTTTTATTCTAGTTTGGTTCACTAGAGCCACCAAGTGAACCAAAAGGTCAAACCTAGGAGTGCAAGAATTTAAATTTAAATATAACTATTACATTTAAACCCTGGCTCCATAGAAATGAGTCTTCACGCGTTCCTTGCTCCTTGGTCTCCAATTTCTTCAAAATAATTCTAACTATCTCTATTACATTAACTATTTAAAATTAAATAGAAACCTTGATCAGCAGTCAAGGGGAAGTACGTAGAAAGGAGATAGAATTTACATCGAGAATAAAACTAGAGAAGACGAGGTACGCAGACCCCATTTTATAAAACCCATTCATTCAAGCATTCAACCAAAATAAAATCCAATCACATTAGTCATAGTCCATAATAAATCCCTTTTATTACCATACATATCATCATACGTATCAATAAAACTTATTCATCTCATGAAAATAAATTCATTCCATATATGTATTAATATCAGTTAATGTGCAAAAGTTTGCTAAACTTTGTTTTTGGAAAAATAAACTCCTTTATTTCATTCAAAAATAATTCCAAATTAAACTCTTTAATTTTAGCAATTCTGAAATCTCATTTCATATAAAATAAATATCTTTATTTTAAACCTTTATTAATTAAATAAACCATTCATTTAATTAAATAAAACAAAAAAACAATTCAGTTCCTGTCAAGTGGCGCAGCTGCGCCAAGAATGTAAAGGGAACCTGCGCAGCTGCGCAGCATGAAAACCAGGAACAGCACCCGGCGCAGCTGTGCAGCAATATTGCCTTGTACCGGCGCAGCTTCGCAGAAATAAAAATTTTTTTGTTGCCCAGAACTCGATCCAATCGCATATCATACATATATGGAATCACATAGACTGATAATTAGCACAAGATTGGCTCTGATACCACTGTTGGGTTTGTACGTAACGCAATCATTCAATCAAATCACATAAATAGGGCGGAAGCGTAAAAACTAGGTTTTCAAAAATTTATACAAACCCATTGCCATGATCATTCTTGTGCATCAATTATCAGTGAATGAAGAAGGAGAAAAATAGAATTATACCTTTGAAGATCCAAGCTTCCTCAGGTACAAGTTCTACTCCTTTGATTCCTTTGATTCCTCTGTATTGGCTCCCTCCCTTGATCAATGTCAGCCACCCAAATGTTTGGCCTCTAACGGTAATCCACCAAGAAAGATGAAGAACTCAGTAAGATGGGTTATTTCCTTAACCCTTGTTTCTATCTCTATAGAATATGTGTACTCCCAACTCTTAAAAATTCACGTACCTTATTTCTGATATAAGACTCTCTTATATAGATATTAGGTTAACCCTCCTAATCTAATTAGAATAGGGTTTTATTTAATTAATTAATTAAATACTTTTAATTAATTTATATCCTAATCTTTATTAGGATTGAGAGAGAGTACTGATATTATATTAATTCCTAAACTCCTTTAGAATTAAAATAATAATAATAATAATAATATTAATAAGACTCCTCTTATTAATTCATATTTAATATTTCTAAAATATTAAATAATAAACATTAAGCTATTTAATTTATTCTATCATCATAGATTAAATTAATTATACTTAATGCATTATTACTATCATGCCATTTTCTTCTTAAATAATTCTTCTTCCTTTTATGGTGTGACCCTTTAGGTTCTCCATATTAAACCGGTTGTGAATAAATCAATTAGAACAATTCTAATCTTATTTAAATAAACAAATTAAACTAATAATCTATTTAAATAAATAACATTTATTCTACAATAGGGATAAGCCTCCCTAGCGATCAACGACTTTCCAGATAATATAGATTTCAACATTAATCATAAAAGAACCTGTGAGTTAATAGTTACCGTACAATTCAATCCTTCCACCATACAATGTCCCAATTAAATATAAGACATGGATTTACTGTCAAGTCTTAATTTATTTAATCATATGTATTTCGATTAGAAAATGCACAACTCCAAATAATGCAAATTAGAAACCTCTTTCTAATTTCATTCTACCTTGGCCAAGGATTCCTGGGTTGTCATTTAACGAATCACATAGGACATATCTCCTCTTTTACTAGAGGTGGTAGATTCTTTATTGATCATTCATTATCTCCATATGTAACTCATTATACCCAAGCATACCCTATATATGCCTTAAAAGGCCTTAAGGAATTAGTCAAAGTATAATTTGTTACATACAAGATACTATGATGATCTCAAGTCCAAGGATCACATGTACTACTATCACATTAGGAATTCCTATTGACAGGCGAGTAAAACACCATTAGGTATTCCATAGCGAGTCACGTTCAGTGAACTTATTCTCCAATAAGCACCTACATACTTGCTTTAGTGTCTCCACACAAATGACCATGAGATCAGTCATCCTCATCCAATGAGCAAGCAACATATGTACCAATCTATCCGGATTTACTAATCCCCTTTTTAGTAATCCCACGATTGGGAACTATTTTAGTTTTAAAGCTTTCTAAGAATTTAGATCTCATTAGCATGATCAACATCATGATTCTAAAAGCATTGCTTAAAACTTTGGGTTATTTACATATTATAAAAACAGCACCATGTAGATAATTATATGCCTTAAATGAATATTTCATTAATAAATAAATAAGATTGTTTACAAAGTATGTGCTTTGTCATCATACACGATTTGCTTGTATGCACACTACTATCAGTCGGATCATTTGAATTTTTTTCGTAGTCATGCGTACCGACTCGGGTCCCAACAATGTTGCTTCACCCCACCTCGTCCCAGCATATTGGAGAATGACACTTTCGTCCATACAACGCCTCGAATGGAGCCATGCCTATACTTGCTTGGTAACTGTTGTTGTAAGAGAATTCCACCAATGGTAAGTACTTGTCCTAACTTTGTTTGAAGTCTAGAATGCATAGTCTCAATAGATCTTCAAGAGTTTAAATAGTCCTTTCCGATTGCCCGTCCTTTTGAGGATGATATGCAGAACTGAATCGTAAATCCGTGCTTATAGCTTTCTGCAAGCTGACCCAAAATCGTGAAGTGAATCTTGGGTCTCGATCAGAAACTATGGATACCGGCATACTATGAGGTCTTACAATCTCATTTATGTGCATACGAGCAAGACATTCAAGTGAATAAATTTCTTGTATAGGCAAGAAATGAACAGGCTTGATTAATCTATCGATAATGACCCAAATTGCATCTATGCCTTGAGAAACCTTAGGAAGACTGTAACGCCCCAAAATCCACGTTCCTTCGAAACCTCGAATTCGGTGCAGTCACGATACTACTATCGTCAAACTATTACATCTTTTATTTATTACTAAAAGAATACAACTTGCTTTATTACAATTTAGAATATAAATTCTATTCATATCCAAGATCTCGTCTTTACATCATATTCGATGTAACTAAAATACGGAATAATTTAAACTTTTCAATCCTCCTTGATTAAAATCTTTTATTGATTTCATAACTTGAATCAATTACAACCCTTGAATCAATTATATACTATGATTCATTCTATTAGAACTATCGTATAAAGGTTTACAACTCAACTCGATATCCTCTATGTATTAACTAATACATCTTTTTAACACAACATGTATTAAACAGTGTAAACAACTATCAAGTACAACTTCTAGAACCTAAACAGGGTTCAAGCAATAATCTAAATAGTACTCTTCAATTCGATACTATCTATCTTTATCAATCAAGAAGCACGAAGTCTTTATCGTAAGTCCTTAACATGCAAAAGTGGTTATTTGCAAGAGTGAGCTCGACAGCTCAGCAATTCTAACAGTTTTCATGCATCACATAGCATACAACATTATACTCAGTTCATGCATTTATAAACAATTTATATTTACTACGCATGTTACTTTTCACATAACAAGTATATCATCAAAGATCAACTTTCAATCTCATTTATATCTCATATACAATTCATATATAAGTTCACATTATCACAGCATAATATAATTCAACTAACAGTTATTGAATTCATATATCAAATAGGAACTGAAAGACTTGCCTGATTCGTAGTTTAACAACTACGACTTAACTGCTTAAAGCTATCTGCATTTCGTGTATTCCTACACAGTTATATAATCATGGATTTACATCCATCAGTCATACATTTCATATGCTCTTAATAGAATAACAATTCGTATATCGTTTTCTAATCTTGGTTTCGTTTCACTCTATCTTAGGATAACCACGATGTTACAACATCATACCTTCATACTTATTCTATAGAAACCATTCTATTTCGGTCCTTAGGGTCCTTAAGGAAAATAACTTAGGACCAGACAGTTAACAAACTGTTCTTGGCAGCTCTGCAACACGGCGCGGCCGCGCGGCAATTAAGCTTGGGAGTGGCGTGGCCGCGCGACTCCCTGCCAGAACCAGAACTTAGATTTCATAAACTTAGTTTGGTCCTAACATATCATGCATTCTTATATATATTATACACACACATTAAGTAGGCATGCTCGTGCTTATACTACACATGTATACTTAATCACATAGTCTATGCTTTTGAAATTCATTTTCTCGAATATGCGTGCATAGGTGAAATCCATGTTTCATCACATAATGCTTATGTCAACATGTCTATAGGCATAATGAATCCTAATATACATGCTCTTATGATCATAATATAACTCACTCCGTGTTTGATGCTATCATCTTACACATTCTAAATTTTTTATAAAAATCGCTTTAAGTCAACAAAGGTAACTAAGTATATGCAAAGTACCTCGTAGTCATGACTCTCACGTATTAGAACACATACATAAGCCACTTTTACATGCTCAAATGATCAGAACGTGGACATCCTATATATACGTCCAAAAACTCTAAGTTTGTCTTTTGAAATCATTTTTAATTTAAACAATGTGTTCTAGTGTATGCTCAATACCTTCGACTCACATATCATGCATATCTAAACCATATAATCATGCTTAAAAAGTCAGAATATAAACATGACTTATATACGCCAAAATTCATTTATAAAGCCTTAAGTTTTCATTAAAAACTCCACTACAACAAGGTATAATTGTTTACTATTAGCCAAGGTAATTAATCAACAACTACCTTCATACCCATTGATGCACATAACCAAGACACTTACACATGTCTCAAAAGTCCGACTCAAAGAACATAAAATTCGTCAAGTCTCATTTTCAAAACTTTACGTTTTCTTTTAGGAAATTATGTTAAACCAACTAATACAACTCACTATGTGCATGACAATCTTAGTAAACATGTCAGACCCCTTTATGAAATTATTAGAGTCTAACTAGTATGCTTAACCAACCAAAAAACACAAAATCACCAAGAGTTTCTGCAGAGGGCGCAGCCGCGCCCCATTTGTACTAGGGAGACGCGCGGCCGCGCGTCCCCATTTCCAAACCAGAAGCTGTATTGCTAAAACAGAGCTTCAGCTAATCATTTTCTTACTTCATGTAACAAGCTTGAAAGCCATCATATTGTATCTATAACATATATTTAGACTCTACTTAACATGTTAACATCATCTTACATATCAATTGTTCACTAATTCATGAAACCTCTACTAATATATCAAATTCAAGACTAAAAATTCAAAGTTAGAGTTATACCTCTTGGAGCCTTGAATTACTAAGCTTGCTTCCCAAATCAGTTTTCTCACATAACTCTCATCACCAAATTCTCTATATCAACTTAGCAATAAATTCAAGTAACTAGAATTGTGAAGGGAAGGGTCTCTATTTATAGAAAAACTCTTACCCAATTCATAGCTTTGCCCAACAATTTAAACCAAAGGAAAGAAGGAGAAGATGATGGGCAAAAAGGAGTTGGTGAAGCATACTATTTGAGCCACTCCCCCCACCATTATTGAAATCATTGCCTAGCCATCATCACCATCCTAGAGTTTGGGCAATTGAAGACATAGCCTAGACCATTGGCCTATTCACGTGTATGAAGAAATGGACAATGATTTTGGGACAAGCTACAAACTCAGCATTAGTATATTTGCATGCTAGCATACTTATGTTATATCTCATTTTTGGCTCACTAAATCAATTTCAATGACTTAATGTTACTATATTACATTAAGCTATAGGTATACATATATATATATATATATATATATATATATATATATATATATATATATATATATATATATATATGTACACCCACATATTACAAGCATACCAATATATATAATAATGTACCTCATGTACATTGGTTTAACCCATTAATATCTTAATTGGACTAGATATAAAATAGTTGAGTATTCTCATACCATAATTTTCCATAAAATTATTATCATAAACATACTCAAATATTATAATGATAATTAATATCAACCATTCATTTTCTTCTAATACTTCCAATTAAATTCCCTTGATTTAACTTCATTATTTATGCCACACAAGGCATAATTATGTGAACTTAGTACTTAATAGTCCACAAGCTTATAATAATATAATCTCCTAAAATAATATTATACTCAATGTCACATCTTATAATATATTTATAATGTAATACTATTACATTACTAATTTACATGTTTTCTATTATAATCAATCTATTACCCTCCTATGGGTAATACCCAATGGTCAAAGAAGAGTTGGTGGCTAACTCCACCAACTACTACTATTCATGGTCCTTCCTCATCATTACACCTTATAACATGCTCATGGTGTAATTACATTTCTTATTATATGCTTTCTTAGCAACAATGTAGTAATTGAATTAACAAACTCTACACACCAATGTATTGCATCTATTCATTATCAAGCTATTATTCTCCTATGGTTATTACCCAAAGGGCAAAAGGGAAGTTGGTGGCTAACTCCCACCAACTACCACTATTCATGTACCCTAACCACTTGATTGACCATTATTGTTCTCACATGGACTAATTTGCAAGCTTATATCTAATAACTTAATGTTATTACCATATGATATGATACGGTCACACATACACCCAATCATATAATCCATGTACATTTGACAATACCGAATATATTTTAATTGAGTAGTGTCACACCCCATTATTGTAACTTTATTATTACACTTAATCATATAGTTTCCTATATTATATAGTTTTCTTGAAGTGTCACACTTCATTCCATATTATATAGATGTAGCTACTATATAACTTATAATTACACATCATTGCACATAGGAATTTATTCACATAATAATAATAATTAATTTCATTAATTATTCATTCATTAATTTATTTAATGAATGTTTATTCCACCACTTTGCCACACTAGGCATATCTCACAAGCTTAACTTAAGCTTATTATCACTCCCATCACACTTTAATATTCTTTTAATATAAGGTTTGTGTGACACATGCACTTTAATGCTAAATTATTTAGCTACCTTGAACAATTATATGTATAACCTTTACACTAGAATAATTAATATTTACTCTATTAATTATTATAAAATCTACGATAAAATAATAACTTAAGTTATTTAATATATTGAAATAACTTAGTTTTCTTTCATTAATAAACTTTCTTGAAAATACATTAGGAATTATGTATTTTGCCATAACATAAAATATTATGTTTTCTCCAAATAAAGATATTCATTGTTAGAAAATAATTTACTTATTGTCTCAAGATATTATTCTTAATATAATATCTACTAAAATAATTACATGTATGGCACATGTACATTCATTATATATATAGAAAATAGGTAATAAGTTTATTTTCTATTATAATAATTTATTTCCATCAATTTATTTATATATAGCAAATATGTTTTAATGTATTTACCATATTAATTAATCACACTTATTACATCATACCCAAAAACATATAGGGTAATATTATTATTCAAAAATAATATTTGCTCCTTTATTAAAATAATTCAATATTAGAATTTATTTTAATATCCTTTATAATAATTATTTCTCTTTCTTTTCTATAAATTGTTCCCAAAACAATTTCTTCAAATATTTATTTAAAGATATTATGATTTCCATTTCTCTTTAATAACGTATATATATGTATTAACGTTATTTGTACATTAGACTTTCTCACATATTACCACTCTAAGTAATATATATAAAAAGTATCAACTATAATTACATATTCAACACACATATTAATTCACTCATTTACTTAAGTAAATTAAACATTGTACTATATCATCATAGTTAATTAAGGTTCAATACTGACATTATATTATTCCATAATATAACTCCCAACTTAAATTAACTAATATTTATTCTTATTAGTTAATTCCCTTAACTAACTCATGCTTCACTATCCAAACCTATTCACAGATAGCTTAAGTGCTATTAATGACTTATATTATAAACATACTAGTTATTAGTACACATACACAAGAATATGGTGATTATACATTAAGGATATTTAATGTCACCAACTTACTATGTTAAAATAATTCTATAAATTATTTAATATCGATAGGAATTTATCCACTTCCTTTACCTCAATTGAATCGTCTCTAAAATAAATAACAAATATATATATTAATAATATATTCATTAATCACAAAAACACATATTACATAGTCCATATTACCCTATGTAATATAATACCACATACCTCATATCACATATATATATCTTTTTATTCGAACCCATCTCACGGTTTAAGAATTTTATTTATTAAATCCTTATTTAATAATTTCTGAAAATCCGGGTTCTTACAAAGACCCGTAATAAAATCCATGTTGATATGTTCCCACTTCCATTTTGGAATCTCAAGTGGTTGCAATGGACCCTTTGGCACTTGATGCTCCGCCTTGACACGTTGACACATTAAACAACTCAAGATAAACACTGCGATCTCTCTCTTCATTTTGCTCCACCAAAATGAATGTCGAAGATCACGATACATTTTGGTACTTCCAGGATAGATTGAAAACGGTGTGTTGTGTGCTTCCATCATGATTTTATACTTCAAATCAGAGTCGTTAGGAACACAAAGTCTGGAGTTGACTCAAAGTATTCCCTCTTCGTCGATTCTTGCTTCTTGAATAAGACATTCTTACACCTTCTTTTTTATATTCATCAGTTTCGGGTCTGTAGCTTGAGCAGATTTAAGTTTATCAATTAAAGCTAGTTCTATGCATATATTTGCCATCTTCACGTGGGTCCCTGGAGTCTTTAACTCTATCTCCAGCCTTTATAAGTCATACAAAATAGACTTTTGTATTGACAGCATCGCACTTGTTCCCACATATGATCTTCTACTCAACGCGTCAGCTACCACGTTCGCTTTTCCAGTATGGTATTGAATGGTATGATTGTAATCTTTCAACAGCTGGAGCCAACGTCGCTGCCGCATATTGAGTTCCATTTGGGTGAAGAAATATTAGAGGCTTTTATGATCTGTATATATCTCCACTCTCTCCCCATACAGGTTGTGTCTCCATATCTTTAGCACGAAAATGACTACTGCCAACTCTAGATCATGAGTAGGATAATTCCTCTCATATTTTTTGAATTGTCGTGAGGCATAGGCTATAACTTTCCCATGTTGCATGAGAACACATCCTAACCCTTTGCCTGACGCATTGCTGTAGATGACAAATTCGTTCAAACCAGATGGTATTGTCAGAACAGGTGCTAAAATGAGTCTCCTCTTGAGTTCCTGGAAACTCTTCTCACATTCCTCTCTCCATTTGAATTTTTTATCTTTTCGAGTCAGCTGAGTTAATGGAGTGGCAATTTAAGAAAATCTTTTCACGAATCTCCGATAATAACCAGCTAAACCCAAAAAGCTACGTATTTCGGTTACTGACTTAGGTTGCTCCCAACTTCGTATTACTTTAATCTTTATCGGGTCAAATGATATTCTATGTTTCGATACAACGTGCCCAAGGAATGCTACTTTCTTAAGCCAGAACTCGCATTTCTTCAACTTGGCATATAGTTTGTTTTCACAATGCTTTTGGAGTATCAGCCTCAAGTGTTGCTCATGATCTTCACGACTTTTGGAGTAAATGAGGATGCCATCAATAAAGTGTTGGGTTTGTACGAAATCGTAACGCAATCAAATTGCAAAATTAGCAGAAGCATAGTATATCAGAGTTTAAAAAATTTCTACAAAACCATTACCCGGATCGTCCTTTATGCAAATTATTAATTTAAAACGATAAATAAGAAGTTATGGAATCATACCCTTGTAGAACAAAGCTTCTTAAGGTACGAGTTCAACTCCTTGTTCTTCGTGATCTTCTTGAATTTTCGGGTTAGATTCCTTCCTTTGATCAACGTTAGCCACCCAAGTGTTTGGCGTCTAGAGGTGATCTACTAAGGAAGATGAATTATCAAGAAGGAGGGTGGTTTACTTAGTTTTTTATCCTCTATAGAAAAAGGAGTACTCTCCAACAATTGGAATTGCATCTACGAATATCTATTATAAGACTCCTCTTATATCTTGGTCAACCTTTCTAATCCTATTAGACATGGGATTTCATTTAATTAATTAAACTCCTTTAATTAATTTAGGCTTCCCACCACATTGGGAATAATTAATTAAATTCATTTAATTAATTTGTCTACTAATCTTATTAGGAATAAATGAGAGTACTAATATTAAATTAATTACTAAACTACTTTAGAAATTAAAATAATAATAATTATAATAATATTAATAAGACTCCTCTTATTAATTTATATTTAATATTTTCAAAGTATTAAATAAAAAAATTAAGCTATTTAATTTATTCTATCACCATAGATTAAATTAATTACACTTAATGCATTATTACGATTATGCTATTACCTTCTTAAATAATTATTCTTCCTTTTATGATGTGACCCTTTAGGTTCTCCATATTAAACCGGTTGTGAATAAATCAATTAGAATAATTATAATCTTATTTAAATAAATAAATTAAACTAACAATCTATTTAAATAAATAACATTTATTCTACAACAGGGATAAGCCTACCTAGCGATCAACGACTTTCCAGATAATATAGATTTCAACATTAATCATAAAAGAACCTGTGAGTTAATAGTTACCGTACAATTCAATCCTTCCACCATACAATGTCCCAATTAAATATAAGACATGAATTTACTGTTAAGTCTTATTTTATTTAATTATATGTATTTCGATTAGAAAATGCATAACTCCATTTAATGCAAATTAGAAACTCCTTTCTAATTTCATTCCATCTTGGCCAATGATTCCTGGGTTGTCATTTAACGAATCACATAGGACATATCTTCTTTTTTACTAGAGGTGGTAGATTCTTTATTGATTATTCATTATCTCCATATGTAACTCATTATACCCAAGCATACCCTTTTATATACCCTAAAGGGTTTTAAGGAATAAGTCAAAGTATAATTCATTACATACAAGATACTATCATGATCTCAAGTCCAATGATCACTTGTACTACTATCACATTATGAATTCCTATTGACAGGCGAGTAAAACTCCATTAGGTATTCCATAGCGAGTCACGTTCAGTGAACTTATTCTCCAATAAGCACCTACAGACTTGCTTTAGTGTCTCCGCACAAATGATCATGAGATCAATTATCCTCATCCAATGAGCAAGCAACATATGTACCAATATATCCGGATTTACTAATCCCCTTTTTAGTAATCCCACGATTGGGAACTATTTAAGTTTTAGAGCTTTCTAAGAATTTAGATCTCATTAGCATGATCATCATCATGATTCTAAAATTATTGCTTAAAACTATGGGTTATTTATATATTATAAAAATAACACCATGTAGATAATTAAATGCCTTTAATAACTAAATATTTTTATTAATAAATAAATAATATTGTTACCAAAGTATATGCTTTATCATCATACATGATTGGCTTGTATGCATACTACTTTCAATCTCCCACTTGCACTAAAGCCAATCGCCATGGTATCTCATACCCTTCTTCTCTAAGTGACGATCAAACTGCTGTTATGTTAAAGCTTTAGTAAATGGATCTGCAATGTTATCTTGAGTGTCTATATTCTCCTCTTTCAATGATTTCTTTAATAAAAGTGCCGCAACACATGTTTAGATTCAATATGAGGCTTAGGAACTATTCCTAGTTCTGTAATGAACTTTTCATCCGAAACATCAACTTGTAGCTTCACTTACAGTTATATACTTTATCTTTGTCACTAAACCAACAACTTTTTGTTGTTTGGAACCTTTCCAATTCACTGCACCATCTTTTAAGGTAACGACTTACCCTAAAGTGGATTTGCTATCGTCTTGGTCAGTCTGAAAACTTGAGTCTGTTTAGCATTCTAGTTTAATTCAAACTCATCATGTGATATGATGACGTCCTTAGTGTCAGTTAAGTACTTTAAGATGTTTATCACTGTCTCACAGTGATCTTCTCTAGAATATGACTGATAATAACTCATGCGATCTCTCTTTAATGGGGATAATTTTTGAGAGATACATTCCATGGCTCATCATCATGAGGCACCTTTTGGAGTTTGTCATGCTAAACGCCTTTAGCATCCAATGAATATACGTTTCCTTGGGTTAAGTCGAACATCCTTTTAAATCTATTAATATAGATTTATATCCCCAATGCGGGATGTTCTACCTAAATCATTCATGGAGGAATGTTTAGACAACTTTATTTTGATCGATTTTAGCATAAGAATTTCATTCCCTATCAAGAATATATCATCAACATATAATACATGGAATGAAACAGCGCTCCCACTAACCTTCTTGTACACACATGGTTCTTCCTCATTTTTGATAAAATCAAACTCTTTGATTGTCTCATCAAAACGAATGTTTCATCTACGAGAAGCTTGCTTCAATCCATAAATGGATTGTTGTAGCTCATATACATGATTTGCTTCAACCATTGAAATAAAAATTATCTGGTTGTATCATATATACATTCTCCTCTAATAATGTATATTTGAGGAAGGGCGTCTCCACGTCTATTTTGCCAGATTAAGTAATAATAAGCTGCAATCGCAAGTAAAATTCAAATGAACTTGAGCATAGCTTCAAAATCCATTTTAGATTTTATGGTCATTTACCATTTCTCTGAGTCTATATTACTCATAGCCTGCTCGTAATTCAATGGATCATCATCATTCATGATGTGTACCTCATCGTTATCCTCTATGACGAATCCATACCTCTCAGGTATCTTCGGTACTCTTCCAGATTTACAAATAGGGTGTGATACAGTAGGTTCTTCCACTTGGTCAGGTACCTGACTTTGATCCGTGGTAATTTGTGATTCTTGAACTTCTTCAAGATATATCTTACTCCCACTAACCCCTTTATGGATAAACTCTTTTTCCAAGAAGGCAGCATATTTCGCAACAAACACATTTTGATCAGCTGGATGATAGAAATAATACCCTACGATTTCTTTAGGGTATCCCACAAATCTACACTTATCGAATTTAGTATGTAGCTTATCATTTTCAAACTTTTTGACATAAGCTGGACAACCCCAAGTCTTAACATGCTTAAGATTTGGTTTCCTCGCTTTCCACATCTCATATGGAGTCTTTGGGGCAGATTTGGTAGGTACGTTGTTAAGTATGTATGCAGCCATTTCTAGGGCATATCCCCAGAAGGAAATTGGAAGGTCAGTAAAACTCATCATGGATCGAACTATGTCCAACAATGTTCGATTTCTCTTTTCAGATGCTCCATTTAACTGTAGTGTACCTGGAGGAGTCTATTGTGAGATTATACCATTTTCTTTAAGACAATTGAGAAACTCACCGCTTAAGTATTCTCCACCTCGATCTGATCAAAGTATCTTAATACTCTTGCCCGTTTGTTTCTCTACTTCACTTCTGAACTCTTTGAACTTTTCAAATGATTCTAATTTGTATTTCATTAAATACACGTATCCAAATCTTGAGTGATCATCAGTGAAAGTAATAAAATAAGAATACCCACCCCGTGCACTTGTTGTCATAGGTCCACAAACATCTGTGTGAATAAACGCTAACAACTCTGTAACTCTTTCTCCTTTTCCACTAAAAGGAGATTTAGTCATTTTACCCATGAGACAAGATTCACAAGTTGGATATGATTCATAATCAGATAGCTCTAAGAGCCCATCCTTATGCAACTTGGATAATCTTGTTTCATTGATATGACCGAGTCTACAGTGCCACATATAGGTATAATTAATATCATCTCTTTTCTTTTTCTTAGTTTGTTCAATTTGAAATATATTTTCTTGCAAGTCAAGTATATAAAGTCCATTTCGCAAATTTCCAATACCATATAAAACATCGTCTTTATAAATAGAACAGCCATTGTTCTTTATAATAACGTTAAATCCTTCCATATCCAATACAGAAATAGAAATAATGTTTCTAATAATATTCGGAATAAAATAACAATTATTTAGATAAATGGACTTGCCCGAAGGCATCGATAAACAATAAGTCCCTACAGCTAATGCAGCAACCTTTGCACCATTCCCCACTCGTAGGATGACCTCATTATTGCTCAACTTCCTACTTCTGACCAGTCCCTACACATTATTACATATGTGAGAACCGCAGTCGGTATCCAATACCCATGTAGAATTTTGACTTTCTGAAAAATTAATTTCAATCATGAACAAACCTTGATTGGAAGTCGAAGCTTCTCCAAGCTTCTTCTCAGCTAGAAACTTATTGTAGTTTCTCTTCCAAAGACCCGGCTTGTTGCAATGGAAGCACAGTCCTTTGCTAGCTGGATCAGGTTTCTTTTGTTCCTCTATGTTCACCTTACCCTTGGTCATCCGAGATTGAAAGAGCTTCTTAGATATCTCATATCTAGTAGTCATACTTTGTTCACCATACAACTCCTTAAGGTGAAGCAACATAGTAGGAGCATCCATGTTTTTATGCTGATGTTGAAGCTCACTATTCATGGATGCGAGCATGATGCATTGAGCCACAGATGCGTCATTTTGCCACTTTACAATGGTGGCAATCTCTTCCTCAGAGGCTGTTTCTAGAACAGTTCCAGGGACAGGTGAATTTAGGACATAAGAAATCTTTTCAGCAGTGAGAATTATTCTCAGATTTCTTAGCCAGTCCGTATAATTCGACCCGATAAGCTTATTAGCATCAAGTATGCTTCGCAGTGAAATTAGTGATTTTGACATTTTTAAATTTCTGCATGTGAAAAATAACATTTTTTTATCAAACATTCATTTTATTAATTTTGCATACTAAAATAAATTTTAGGTCTTTATTTTAAATTAGTATCTCCCACTATTTTTATCAAACTATATTACCCTCACTTATATAATTCGGCAACATCTAATTAAAGATTTGCTAGTGAGAATAAGGATCCCATTTCAAATGTATATAACCTTGTGGATAGCACAACAAGCGATATACAAATAAATAGGTAGTCAACTCTTGTCAATTACATCACCATATAACTCCTTTTTATTTTGCCTCTTAAATCATAATGGTCAAGTGTGTGCACATCCGAACTAAAATGATTTAAGTTAAGTCCAGCCTAGCACTTCTATAAATTCAAAAAAGAAAAATGTTTGTCCTTGTGGATAGCACAACAAGACTAGATCGTTCAATTTTCTTGATAAGCATCAAATGTGATTAATTAATATCTTAAATACGCAATACTCGCCTTGTGGATAGCATAACAAGCTCATATTAAATATTTAATACTCTATTAATTTATCACGCTAGAAGGCGACGTTCGATATTCTAAATATCATTAAACGATTCGGACTTAATATTATATCTTTGAGGGATTTGTTATTATTTGGCTCATCTTGGCGCGCATGCACACACACACACACACACACACACACACACACACACACACACACATATATATATATATATATATATATATGATACGCGTAATTTTATTAAACATGCGAAGTATGTTTGCATAAAATATAATATATATAATATTTAGCATGCACATATAGAATACTATATTCTACCTAGATTGATTATGGACTTTTATTCTAGTTTGGTTCACTAGAGCCACCAAGTGAACCAAAAGGTCAAACCTAGGAGTGCAAAAATTTAAATTTAAATGTAACTATTACATTTAAATTCGGGCTCCATACAAACGGGTCTTCATGCTCTCCTTGCTCCTTGGTCTCCAATTTCTTCAAGATAATTCTAACTATTTCTATTACATTAAACAATTTAATTTAAATAAAAACCTTGATCAACAGTCAAGGGGAAGTACATAGGAGGGAGATAGAATTTACATCGAGAAGAAAAAAAAATCAGAGAAGACAAGGTACGCAGATCCCATTTAATAAAACCCATTCATTCAAGCATTAAACTAAAATAAAATCCAACCACATTGGTCAATAGTCCATAATCAACCCCATTTATTTTCATACATGTCACCATATGTATCAATAAATAAATATTCATCTCATGAATTAAAACATTCCATATATATATATATATATGAGTATCATTTAATGGGCAATTTTAAATTACATTAAATCCAATATCAAGATTAAAATAAACTCTTTATTTTAATTATAAAATTATTAAGAATATAATATATATATATATATATATATATGTATATTATATAATATAACCGTGATCATGATTCATCTCTTATAAAAAAAAACGTAATCATGAAATCCTGTTTGCAGTCACTTACTCTATATATATATAAATATTACGTGACTAACTTTAAAAAAAAATTGATCAAGCCTTGAAATCCTTTCAGTAACCACTTTTGTTATATATATATATATATATATATATATATATATATATATATATATATATAATAACCTCCTTCTTTTAAATCGTGCAGGAATGTATTAGGTTACTCTTTCTTATAAAATCCACCAAATAACTTTAAGCTGCAGGGTCACTTATATATATATATATATCTAAAGTGAATGCAGACTCCTTTTGGAAAAATAGATAATGATCCACGATCCTCTCTAGTTAATAACACGGATACTTTTAGTCGCCTTGTACACGGATGCAGCAGCGCATTCAACCAAAAGAGGAAAAAAAAATCCTTCATCATTTTTTTTCTTCCATAAAAATAATAATTTTATACAATTAATTATGCCCAATAAATTATTCTAAATACATACTCATATGTATATGAAATCAAAACAATTAATAATTGCATAAAGGATTGGCTCTGATGCAACTGTTGGGTTTGTACGAAATCGTGATGCAATCAAATTGCAAAATTAGCGGAAACATGGTATATCAGAGTTTAAAAAATTTCTACAAAACCATTACCCGGATCATCCTTTATGCAAATTATTAATTTAAAACGATAAATAAGAAATTATGGAATCATACCCTTGTAGAACGAAGCTTCCACAGGTACGAGTTCAACTCATTGTTCTTCGTGATCTTCTTGAATTTTCGAGTTAGATTCATTCCTTTGATCAATGTTAGCCACCCAAGTGTTTGGCCTCTAGAGGTGATCCATCAAGGAAGATGAATTATCAAGAAGGAAGGTGGTTGGCTTAGTTTTCTATCCTCTATAGAAAAAGGAGTACTCTCCAACAATTGGAATTGCATCTACCAATATCTATTATAAGACTCCTCTTATATAGATATTGGTCAACCCTTCTAATCCTATTAGACATGGGATTTCATTTAATTAATTAAACTTCTTTAATTAATTTAGGCTTCCCACCACATTGGGAATAATTAATTAAATTTATTTAATTAATTTATCTCCTAATCTTATTACGAATAAATGAGAGTACTAATATTAAATTAATTACTAAACTCCTTTAGATATTAAAATAATAATAATTATAATAATATTAATAAGACTCCTCTTATTAATTTATATTTAATATTTCTAAAATATTAAATAATAAATATTAAGCTATTTAATTTATTTTATCACCATATATTAAATTAATTACACTTAATGCATTATTATGATTATGCCATTACCATCTTAAATAATTATTCTTCCTTTTATGGTGTGACCCTTTAGGTTCTCCATAGTAAACCGGTTGTGAATAAATCAATTAGAACAATTCTAATCTTATTTAAATAAATAAATTAAACTAACAATCTATTTAAATAAATAACATTTATTCTACAATAGGGATAAGCCTCCCTAGCGATCAATGACTTTCCAGATAATATAGATTTCAAAATTAATCATAAAAGAACCTGTGAGTTAATAGTTACCATACAATTCAATCATTCCACCATACAATGTCCCAATTAAATATAAGACATGGATTTACTGTCATGTCTTATTTTATTTAATTATATGTATTTCGATTAGAAAATGCACAACTCCATTTAATGCAAATTAGAAACTCCTTTCTAATTTCATTCCATCTTGGCCAAGGATTCTTGGGTTGTCATTTAACGAATCACATAGGACATATCTCCTCTTTTACTAGAGGTGGTAGATTTTTTATTGATTATTCATTATCTCTATATGTAACTCATTATACCCAATCATACTCTTTTATATACCCTAAAGGGCTTTAAGGAATAAGTCAAAGTATAAATCATTACATACAAGATACTATGATGATCTCAAGTCCAATGATCACTTATACTACTATCACATTAGGAATTCCTATTGACAGACGAGTAAAACTCCATTAGTTATTCCATAGCGAGTCACGTTCAGTGAACTTATTCTCCAATAAGCACTTACATACTTGCTTTAGTGTCTCCACACAAATGATCATGAGATCAATCATCCTCATCCAATGAGCAAGCAATATATGTACCAATCTATCCGGATTTACTAATCCCATTTTTAGTAGTCCCACGATTGGGAACTATTTAAGTTTTAGAGCTTTCTAAGAATTTAGATCTCATTAGCATGATCATCATCATGATTCTAAAATTATTGCTTAAAACTATGGGTTATTTATGTGACATCCCAGATTTTTAGAATTTATAAATGAGAATTTAATAAATAAAATTCTTATTATCTGATGTTTTGAGTTTAAGTATGTGAATACGTGTCATATATGGTGAAATATGTGAATCTATGTGAAGATAATTTAAATATTAATGTTAATATTTATTGGAGTAAATAAATATTTTAATTGAATTATTTATTGAGTTAAATAAGTAATTATGTGATTATTATGGAGTAATGTAATTAAGTGTAGTATATTAATTAAATGAATATTTAGTATTTAATTTAATTGATATAATGATTTTATGTTATAGTTCTAATTTAATTGAGATAATTAAATTAGATGAGTAATGTGATGAGTGTTACATGCAATTATAATTAGCAATTAATTGTAATTATGTGACAATTTTATGTGCTTAATTGATGTTAGACTTTTAATTAATTAAATTAGAATGTTAAGATTTAATTAATTAAAGAGTAGCATTAAAGTATGTGTTAAAAGGATTTATTAAAATAAAGAAAAGAGTTTTTAAATAATTTTTTTCCAAACAAGGCCCTTACTTTTGTTTTAAAACTGTTTTACCCAAACATGACCTTAACTACTAAAAATCTGTTTTTAAAATAACTTGTTTTGCCAAACAAGCCTTAGGGCTTTTAAAAAAATTCAAAGGTGTAACCTCTATTTTAATTATAATTAGTATAGGATTTATTATATACATTAATATTGTAAGTTACATATTATGTATATATGTTGTATGTATATTTTGTATATACGTTGGTTAAAAGAACAAAACAAAGGTTAGTCTGTGTTAGAGAGAAAACACAGAGAAAGATGGAGTGAAAAGAGAAGAAGGGAAAAAGAAGAGAAAGAAAGGGGAAAGAGACCTTGAAAGAATTCTCGCTAAGCCATTATCTTCTTCTCCTAAGCATAATCAAAGGGTATAACTTCTAAATTTAGTTTTAATAATGTGTTTTATGTTGTGAAACTTCTCTGTAAAAACATTTTTCATGAAAGTTAATAATTTTGTTGAATATATGTTGGAATTTTGTTAATATACTGTTTATAAATTTAATTAGATGCCATAAACAATGATTTTCAGAAATCAAATTGATTGTAGAAACATGTTTTAATAGAAAAGTTATGTTCATATGAGTTCATATGAGTTTTAGGTATTATGGTTGATTTTAGTTTGAAGAAATTGATATATGTTAATATGTTTATTAAGAAGTTGTTTGATGCTATCTTCAATTACGTATATAATGCATGTATATAGAGTTAAATTGCTTGAGAAAGTGATTTGCAGTGAATGGTTTTATAAAATATATAAGTTTTATGAAAATATCAAATTTGATTTCTAAAACTCTTGATTATTGTTGATTAAATGTTTTTGTGTTTGGAGATATGTTATATGAGTGTATTGTATCAAGTATATGCTATACATTGTTCTAGTAGCTTGTTATTGCCGTTTGATGGCATGTTGGGTTTAATCGGTGAAACAGGGAGGCTGCACTGCTTGCTTCTGTCTGCGTACCTGCGCAGCTGCGCCGGGAGCACAGCCAGAAGCAGCGCAGCTGCGCCACTGGGTTTTCTCAGGCTGGTCACCTGCGCAGCTGCGCCGGTGCCAAGGCTTATGGCTGCGCAGCTGCGCCGTGTCCTGGGCAGAGGCAGTGAGTTTTATTTAAGTGTGCAGTTTATTTTTATAACTAAGTTACATTGTTGCTAGAATAATGATCATATAATTAAGTTGCAATAGCATGTTGATAACATGAATTTGACAATTTGGTAATTGTAAAAGAAAAGAGGTTTTGAAACCTTAAAGTATTAATTGAATTATTGTTTAATGGTGAATTGGTTAATTATAATTTGTATAATTATAATCAAGAGTAAATGTTTAAATTAAATTATAATTTTTGTTAAATTATAATGAATATTAGTTGATTTATTTTAATCAATTAGATGTTAATTTAAATTATAATTTATGTAATTATAATTTAATAAATGCATGTTTAATTATGGATTATAAATTGATAATTGCATGATTAATTATAATTTGTGTAATTATAATGCATGATATAGTTTAATTGATTATAAGTTATAATTTTTTTAATTATAACTTAATATGTGATTATAATTTGGAATAATTATAATCAAGGTAAAAGTGTAATTTAAATTATAATTTATATAATTATAATTTAAGGATGGCATGAATAAAAATTGTGTATTTATAATTTAAGTAATGGGTTAAGTTAAGTATGCTTAAATTATGATTTAATTCATGATGTAGTTGATTCATTATAAATTATGATTGTTTAATTGTAGTTTGATTAAAGTGGATGTTCAAATCATAATTTGTTTAATTATAATTTAAAATGAGTATGTAATTATTAGTTGATTAATCATGAGAAATGTAAAATGATTATGTGATGTGATTAATTATGTGGTAATTAATTATTAACTTATGAGTTAAAGAGGAATGAGTTAACCTAAATTGGTTAACTAACGATGAGGATTAGCTATGTGATAATTAACTGATATTGTTAATTATACATATGATTTGACAGCGAGTGTCAAATGAGTAAATAGAAAAGAATTAGAAAGTATAAAGTATTATTTACTTAGACGTTTGATAAGCGTTGCTAGGTGACTAATAATTGATGCGTATGGGAATACGTTATGTAGGATCATGAAGCAGATTATATTAAGCTATTTTTTGGTAATTGGTAATCTACGAGCCAGGCAAGTCTTTCGGTTCCTATTTTCTATGTGAACTTGATGATATTATGAACTGTTTTAAATTGTATTGCAAAGAGTATGCTATGTTGTATATGTTGTAAGCATGAAATGTTAAAGTCAGTTTATGACTACATTGATTGATTTAATAATGTTGATTGAGTAAGGAACTCAATCTTTATATTTGTTATGTGATTAAAGCATGTATGCCATGTTACTTTAATATTGAGCATGTTAATTATGTGCTATGTGATGCATGAAAACTGTTAGATCTTGCTGAGCTGTCGAGCTCACTCTTGCAAATAACCATTTTTGCAGGTCAAGGATGCAAGGTAAAGATACGTGTTAAGTGATTTATAGAGATCAATGTTAAAGAATATTAATTTTGTTAAATTTCAAATTATAGTTGATTTTTTTCATTGTAACTTAATTGTTAAGTTGTAAGTTGAGCTATCCGACGTATAATGGATATTGCTTAGTGATGTAAGACTTTGTATAGTCCCTTCGTTGTAGCGATTCATGTAATAGAATTGAATCAAATAATTGTAATGTTAAGGTTGCGATTCAGGGCAATATAGAAAGAAAGTTTATAAAATTTTTAAATATTCCGCATTTTTAGTGATTTTAATATCGAATAATGATGTAAAGATAGATTAAAGATGTATTGCTAATGATCGAGGATGAGAATTATATTGTATGAATTTTGGGGTCGTTATAATTTATATATTATAAAAACAACACCATGTAGATAATTAAATGCATTTAATAAATGAATATTTTTATTAATAAATATATAAGATTGTCTCCAAAGTATATGCTTTATCATCATACATGATTGGCTTGTATGCATACTACTTTCAATCTCCCACTTACACTAAAGCCAATCGCCATGGTATCTCATACCATTCTTCTCTAAGTGACCATCAAACTACTGTTATGTTAAAGCTTTAGTAAATGGATCTGCAATGTTATCTTGAGTGTCTATATTCTCCTCTTTCAATGATTTCTTTAATAAAAGTGCCGCAACACATGTTTAGATTCAATATGAGGCTTAGGAACTATTCCTAGTTCTGTAATGAACTTTTCATCCGAAACATCAACTTGTAGCTTCACTTACAGTTATATACTTTATCTTTGTCACTAAACCAACAACTTTTTGTTGTTTGGAACCTTTCCAATTCACTGCACCATCTTTTAAGGTAACGACTTACCCTAAAGTGGATTTGCTATCGTCTTGGTCAGTCTGAAAACTTGAGTCTGTTTAGCATTCTAGTTTAATTCAAACTCATCATGTGATATGATGACGTCCTTAGTGTCAGTTAAGTACTTTAAGATGTTTATCACTGTCTCACAGTGATCTTCTCTAGAATATGACTGATAATAACTCATGCGATCTCTCTTTAATGAGGATAATTTTTGAGAGATACATTCCATGGCTCATCATCATGAGGCACCTTTTGGAGTTTGCCATGCTAAACGCCTTTAGCATCCAATGAATATACGTTTCCTTGGGTTAAGTCGAACATCCTTTTAAATCTATTAATATAGATTTATATCCCCAATGCGGGATGTTCTACCTAAATCATTCATGGAGGAATGTTTAGACAACTTTATTTTGATCGATTTTAGCATAAGAATTTCATTCCCTATCAAGAATATATCATCAACATATAATACATGGAATGAAACAGCGCTCCCACTAACCTTCTTGTACACACATGGTTCTTCCTCATTTTTGATAAAATCAAACTCTTTGATTGTCTCATCAAAACGAATGTTCCATCTACGAGAAGCTTGCTTCAATCCATAAATGGATTGTTGTAGCTCATATACATGATTTGCTTCAACCATTGAAATAAAAATTATCTGGTTGTATCATATATACATTCTCCTCTAATAATGTATATTTGAGGAAGGGCGTCTCCACGTCTATTTTGCCAGATTAAGTAATAATAAGCTGCAATCGCAAGTAAAATTCAAATGAACTTGAGCATAGCTTCAAAATCCATTTTAGATTTTATGGTCATTTACCATTTCTCTGAGTCTGTATTACTCATAGCCTGCTCGTAATTCAATGGATCATCATCATTCATGATGTGTACCTCATCGTTATCCTCTATGACGAATCCATACCTCTCAGGTATCTTCGGTACTCTTCCAGATTTACAAATAGGGTGTGATACAGTAGGTTCTTCCACCTGGTCAGGTACCTGACTTTGATCCGTGGTAATTTGTGATTCTTGAACTTCTTCAAGATATATCTTACTCCCACTAACCCTTTCATGGATAAACTCTTTTTCCAAGAAGGCAGCATATTTCGCAACAAACACATTTTGATCAGCTGGATGATAGAAATAATACCCTACGATTTCTTTAGGGTATCCCACAAATCTACACTTATCGAATTTAGTATGTAGCTTATCATTTTCAAACTTTTTGACATAAGCTGGACAACCCCAAGTCTTAACATGCTTAAGATTTGGTTTCCTCGCTTTCCACATCTCATATGGAGTCTTTGGGGCAGATTTGGTAGGTACGTTGTTAAGTATGTATGCAGCCATTTCTAGGGCATATCCCCAGAAGGAAATTAGAAGGTCAGTAAAACTCATCATGGATCGAACTATGTCCAACAGTGTTCGATTTCTCTTTTCAGATGCTCCATTTAACTGTGGTGTACCTGGAGGAGTCTATTGTGAGATTATACCATTTTCTTTGAGACAATTGAGAAACTCACCGCTTAAGTATTCTCCACCTCGATCTGATCGAAGTATCTTAATACTCTTGCCCGTTTGTTTCTCTACTTCACTTCTGAACTCTTTGAACTTTTCAAATGATTTTGATTTGTATTTCATTAAATACACATATCCAAATCTTGAGTGATCATCAGTGAAAGTAATAAAATAAGAATACCCACCCCGTGCACTTGTTGTCATAGGTCCACAAACGTCTGTGTGGATCAATGCCAACAACTCTGTAACTCTCTCTCCTTTTCCACTAAAAGGAGATTTAGTCATTTTACCCATGAGACAAGATTCACAAGTTGGATATGATTCATAATCAGATAGCTCGAGGAGCCCATCTTTATGCAACTTGGATAATCTTGTTTCATTGATATGACCGAGTCTACAGTGCCACATATAGGTATAATTAATATCATCTCTTTTCCTTTTCTTAATTTGTTCAATTTGAAATATATTTTCTTGCAAGTCAAGTGTATAAAGTTCATTTCGCAAATTTCCAATACCATATAAAATATCGTCTTTATAAATAGAACAACCATTGTTCTTTATAATAACGTCAAAACCTTCCATATCCAATACAGAAATATAAATAATATTTCTAATAATATTAGGAACAAAATAACAATTATTTAGATAAATGGACTTGCCCGAAGGCATCGCTAAACAATAAGTCTCTACAGCCAATGCAGTAACCTTTGCACCATTTCCCACCCGTAGGATGACCTCATCATTGCTCAGCTTCCTACTTCTGACCAGTCCCTACACAGTATTACATATGTGAGAACCGCAGCCGGTATCCAATACCCAATTAAAATTTTAACTTTCTAAAAAATTAATTTCAATCATGAACAAACCTTGATTGGAAGTCGAAGCTTCTCCAAGCTTCTTCTCAGCCAGAAACTTCTTGCAGTTCCTCTTCCAATGACCTGGCTTGTTGCAATGGAAGCACATTCCTTTGCTAGCTGGATCAGGTTTCTTTTGTTCCTCTATGTTCACCTTACCCTTGGTCATCTGAGATTGGAAGAGCTCCTTAGATATCTCATATCTAGCAGTCCTACTTTGTTCACAATACAACTCCTTGAGGTGAAGCAACATAGTAGAAGCATCCATGTTTTTATGCTGACGCTGAAGCTCGTTATTCATGGATGCGAGCATGATGCATTGAGCTACAGATGCGTCATTTTGCCACTTTACAGTGGTGGCAATCTCTTCCTCAGAGGCTGTTTCTAGAACAGTTCCAGGGACAGGTGAATTTAGGACATAAGAAATCTTTTCAGCAGTGAGAACTATTCTCAGATTTCTTAGCCAGTCCGTATAATTCGACCCGATAAGCTTATTAGCATCAAGTATGCTTCGCAGTGAAATTAGTGATTTTGACATTTTTAAAATTCTGCATGTGAAAAATAACATTTTTTTATCAAACATTCATTTTATTAATTTTGCATACCAAAATAAATTTTAGGTCTTTATTTTAAATTAGTATCTCCCGCTATTTTTATCAAACTATATTACCCTCACTTATATAGTTCGGCAACATCTAATTAAAGATTTGCTAATGAGAATAAGGATCCCATTTCAAATGTATATAACCTTGTGGATAGCACAACAAGCGATATACAAATAAATAGGTAGTCAACTCTTGTCAATTACATCACCATATAACTCCTTTTTATTTTGCCTCTTAAATCATAATGGTCAAGTGTGTGCACATCCGAACTAAAATGATTTAAGTTAAGTCCAGCCTAGCACTTCTATAAATTCAAAAAAGAAAAATGTTTGTCCTTGTGGATAGCACAACAAGACTAGATCGTTCAATTTTCTTGATAAGCATCAAATGTGATTAATTAATATCTTAAATACGCAATACTCGCCTTGTGGATAGCATAACAAGCTCATATTAAATATTTAATACTCTATTAATTTATCAATCTAGAAGGCGACGTTCGATATTCCAAATATCATTGAACGCTTCGGACTTAATAGTATTTCTTTGAGGGGTTTTTTTTTTATTTGTCTCATCTTGTTTAGCGCGCATGCACACACACACACACACACACACACACACACACATATATATATATATATATATATATATATATATATATATATATATATATAATACGCGTAATTTTATTAAACACGCGAAGCATGTTTGCATAAAATATAATATATATAATACTTAGCATGCACATATAGAATACTATATTTTACCTAGATTGATTAAGGACTTTTATTCTAGTTTGGTTCACTAGAGCCACCAAGTGAACCAAAAGGTTAAACTTAGGAGTGCAAGAATTTAAATTTAAACGTAACTATTACATTTAAACCCGAGCTCCATACAAACGGGTCTTCACGCGCTCCTTGCTCCTTGGTCTCCAATTTCTTCAAGATAATTCTAACTATTTATATTACATTAAACAATTTAATTTTAATAGAAACCTTGATCAGCAGTCAAGGGAAAGTACATAGGAGGGAGATAGAATTTACATCGAGAAGAAAAAAAAATCAGAGAAGACAAGGTACGCAGACCCCATTTAATAAAACCCATTCATTCAAGCATTCAACTAAAATAAAATCCAATCACATTGGTCAATAGTACATAATCAACCCCATTTATTTTCATACATGTCACCATATGTATCAATAAATAAATATTCATCTCATGAATTAAAATATTCCATATATATATGAGTATCATTTAATGGACAATTTTAAATTACATGAAATGCAATTTCAAGATTAAAATAAACTCTTTATTTTAATTATAAAATTATTACATTAACGAATCACATATGACATATCTCCTCTTTTACTAGAGGTGGTAGATTCTTTATTGATTATTCATTATCTCCATATGTAACTCATTATACCCTAGCATACTCTTTTATATACCCTAAAGGGATTTAAGGAATAAGTCAAAGTATAGTTCATTACATACAAGATACTATGATGATCTCAAGTCCAAGGATTACTTGTACTAATATCACATTAGGAATTACTATTGACAGACGAGTAAAACTCTATTAGGTATTCCATAGCGAGTCACGTTCAGTGCACTTATTTTCCAATAAGCACCTACATACTTGCTTTAGTGTCTCCACACAAATGATAATGAGATCAATCATCCTCATCCAATGAGCAAGCAACATATGTACCAATCTATCCGAATTTACTAATCCCTTTTTTAGTAATCCCACGATTGGGAACTATTTAAGTTTTAGAGCTTTCTAAGAATTTAGCTCTCATTAGCATGATCATCATCATGATTCTAAAATTATTGCTTAAAACTATGAGTTATTTATATATTATAAAAACAACACCATGTAGATAAATAAATGCCTTTAATAAATGAATATTTTTATTAATAAATAAATAAGATTGTCTCCAAAGTATATGCTTTATCATCATACATGATTGGCTTGTATGCATACTACTTTCATAAAGACAACCACAAAATGATCCAAATATTATTTGAATATTCGGTTCATCATATCCATGAAGGCAACAGAAGCATTAGTCAATCCAAAAGACATGACTAAGAATTCATAAGGCACGTATCGAGTTCTGAAGGCAGTCTTTGGAATGTCATCAATTTTAATTAACATCAGATATCCAGAATGAAGATCGATCTTTGAGAAGAATTTAGCACCTTGTAACTGGTCAAACAAGTCATTAATTCGAGGTAACGGATACCTCTTTTGATGGTGACATGGTTCAACTCCCAAAAATTAATACAAAGTCGCATACTCACGTCTTTTTTTTAACGAATAAAATAGGAGCATTCCAAGGCGATGTACTAAGACGTATAAATTCGATATCTAACAACTCCTGTAGTTGGATCATTAACTCCAGAAGTTCAATAGGAGCCATTCGATATGGGGTTTTGGAAATAGGTTTTGTACTGGGTTCAAGGTCAATAAAAAAATCAACTTCACGTTACAGGGGTAGGCCATAAAGTTCTTCGGGAACTACATTATGGAATTTATTAACAATAGAAATATCATTCAAATCTGACGTATTCTTGTTTAAATCGGTGACATGGGCTAAGAAAGCTTTACATCCGTTTTTCAATAAACGAATAGCTTTAAGACTTGAAATGACAGTGATTGATTTTAGGGGTTTGGTTACTTGAACTCGCATAACAGGTTGGTTAGGAATATGAAAGTATGATGAGTGGTTAACCAGTCAAATCCTAAAATCACATCAAATACAAGTATTTTCAAAGAGATGAGATCAACAGGTAATGTGAGGGTGTCAATTTAAATTAAACAAGATTTTTAAACTGTGGATGTAACGAAGATTTCTCCCAACGGAGTTTCAACAGATAAATTAAAGTCTAATTTCTCAAGGGTCAAGTTCAAACGTTGAGCACAAGTAGGTGAAATAAAAGAATGGGTAGAATCAGTATCTAATAAGGTATAGACTTCACAAGAGTTTATAATTAGCTTACCCGTGATAACTTCGTTCGGGTTCGTCGCATTTTGGGAAGTCACGACAAACGCTCTTCCTTGAACCATTGACTTTGACTTGTCTGGGACAGCCTTTGGTGTCACCATCCCAGCTAGACTTGACTTTGCTATAGGGCACACTCGAGTTATGTGACATTTCTTTCTAAAATTATAGCACACCTTGGATTGCTGTGTTTAGTTTGGACTGATGTGTCCCTTTTGTCCGCATTTATAACATACGACCGGTGGTCGTTCCCCTCCCCTAGAAACGGTAGCTGGTGCTGGTGCCGATGTCTTTCCGTTGTCGTTGTTGAATCTTCTCTTTTTGAAATTTTCACCTGACTCACTTCTTCTATTATCTTGGCCATGATTACCACCGAAGTGGTTACCATTTTGGCTTGATAATTTTCTCCACGCTGGTTATCATTGTTCCGATGACTGTTGCCACCGGTACGACTATGCTTGTTGTCCTTTGGTTGAGCAGTCTCATTATCTCGCTCCAATAATTGAGCCCTATTCACAACATCTGAATACAAACAAAGTTTATGAGAAACAACGTATTGATGAATTTTAATTTTCAAACCTTTCAAAAATATTTGTGTCATTCGTTCCTCATTATCCACCAAATGGGATGCAAACCGGGATAATTCCGCAAACTTGGCCTCGTATTATGATACAGTCATATTGTTCTATTCCAGTTTGATGAATTCCACCTCCTTCAAATGACGAATACTTTCTGGAAAGTACTTGTAGTTAAACAATTCCTATAACTTCTCCCAAGACATCTTAAGTGCGGAAAGCTAAGTACGTTTCACAGATTCTCACCAGTAATCTGCCTCTGCACACAACATAAAGGTGGCGAAGGGAACATTTTTCTCCTCTGTGTATCCCAGGACATCAAATATTTTGGTGATCTGCTTAATTCAAGCTTCTGTCTTAAGTGGCTCTAGCTTTCCCAAAAAGTTCAGCGGTCCCAACTCCTTGAATTGCTTAGCAGTGACCTACCGTGAGTTACCATTGTTTCCACCTATATTTTGAACATGAGTCTCTCTCGTCTGGTTTTGAATGAATTGTAGAAAGCTCCTAAACACCCCCATCGTTCATCGTTTGGTCGGTGTTGTTATTTACAGAAGGATTATTGCCTTCCTGGTGCACATTATCCTGGTTATTGATCGGCGGTGTCTTAATGGTCTCATATGCTTCATTGCTTAGATTTTCAGATGTCATTCTCAAATACTACCACAAAACAAGGGTTAATTAAAGAAATTAACATGTCATTTATTATCCCTATATTCCGACTGACCAATTAAATAACAAATAAGCTTAGGTAAGACACACCATCGAAGGTTTTACTCATCTCTCCCCTCTTAGTTCTATTCCTAGATCTCTGCCAGAGATCATATCCCTAAGCTCTGATACCAACTGTGACGCCCCTAAAATAGATTCAGTACACAACCCATTCTGAGTCGTCAAATAGATGGTACAGAATCCAAATACAAATCTTATTACATTAAACTGTCGTGCAAAATACGACCACACAGACTATGAGCTTCAATACAGATATTATGTCGTATATAATACAAAAATATCAACGCTCAATTTAAGTCCTCATTACAATTATTATCACACTATTTTACAAAATAGTGAGGACTACTATAGCACTATTTTGGACCATCACTCCATTCTCCGACTAGTCCCAGCTATATTCTCATTTTCTGAAAAGAACAATGAAAGAAAAGGGTGAACACAACTATCCTAGTAAAGAATATTATGACTAAGATAATGTAGAACAAATTATCCTTAGTCCTCAACAGGGAAAAATATAAGAGAATACAATAGACAACAAGATTTAGATCAATAACTGCAGCGAAAATAGTAATCCATTAAAAGAGTTAAGTAGAGAATGATGTCTACTATCTTCTATGATTTAAAAGTCCATCATCATTATTTTATCCCTGTAACACCAATCAATAAATATTTCCAATCAACGAATTATCTATGCACTACGGGCCAAAGATATTCGTTTGTATCACCAGTGGTCATGATCATGCCAAACACCTGTCCATCTTTGCACTACGGGCCAATGATATTCATCAATCAACTGTTCATCTTTGCACTACGGGACAAAGATATTCATCAATCAACAATTCATCTTTGCACTATGGGCCAAAGATAACTTTCACCACAATTTAAGTTTGAAGATTATGACAATGATATAAAGAATGAATCTAGTGAGATCAAGGATAGATATTAAAGATTTATAATTTAATTTATCTAGAGTTCAAGAATATCCAAATTGTCAACATGAAGATCAAAACATGGATCCAATTTTAAGAATAAGATTCATAAATCAAAGATAATTTGGGCAGAAAAATATACCAATTTTATCGTGAATAGTACCCCGTGAATAGTACCCCAACATGAAAAGATTAAAATCTTAATAAGAAGTTAAGACCAATATTCCAGTAAAATAATATTAGATGAAGCGAAACCTTAAGCAATTTTTAATTATTTCAGGAATTATAGAAGCAATACTTACTATAGTAAGTTTAGATTTAGGAATCTGCAATGAAATAATATACGAAAAAGAAAAATGGATTTTCACCCGTCATGCGGTAGTCTGCGTAGACAGATCATTTCCATAATTTAATAAAGAATGAATATGAAGGGTTATGCACTAGGCATGCGGTAGTCCGTGTGACACCCCCAAATTCTCTACATTTCTTGTAGCAGATTTGGTGCTCACGTAAATATTCTATAAGACAATAACTTCTATAAATCCAAAATTTACAGTATCCCAATTCAGTTAAGGGTTCTCGTCAGAACAATTACCATATCTGGATACCCTCACTTGGATGTATAGAGTTATAATCTTACAGATATTTCTTGCATATCAATACTTCCTCTCTATCTGACATTCACAGTACAATTGATAAGATTGTTCTTGGAACTGAGGAGCGACCTCAGTGCTTACAGAACTTTCAAGATCATTCAATAACCTCATTCAGATGTATAGTTCATATAGATACTGTACTTCTTCCTATGTTCTAGAAAGGTAAAAGCTAAGCAATTGTTAAAGATGATAATATAATATTATATATTCTTAAATTGTCTTACAATAATTTCTAACTTACTATTACACCAGAGTAGAGTTCCCAATGATATAAACAAATTTACATTGACTGAGTTCTTCCTTTTGTTATTTCTCTTTGTATGGCATCCCTTAATCCATTCATTTTCTATTTTATCAGCCCCTTTAACCACAGGTGGTCCGAGTAACTTAAAGTCTAAGGTAATCCTTAAAGTATTGGGCTCTATTGGTGGTGGGTTCTCTGGCCTCCCCTGTAAAGCTCCTCGCAACACGTTTACCAACTGTTGAGTTGGGCTTGCCTCTATTAGTTTTTGCTTGTGTTCTCCCGTATGATGCCATTTACCTAACAATAACAAATAACTCAGTTTAAACGAATAGAGTTTGTACGCCACATACTTGACTAGTGTTTTATATATATTATAACTAACGCATTGGGAAAACTTATAAATTCATAAGGTACAGTTCACCTCTTAGTTGCTGCTATTTATCTTATATATCCCTTTGTAATAGTTAAAAAATTAGGATCTACTATTATATTTTCCTTAACTTATATCAAAGTTTGGAATTTACACATTACGCACATAGATATATTCATGTATATACATATAAATTCATTCATAAAGTATTATCTTATCTTCCTTACCCTTACTAAATTACTAATACTCAATCTTCGTCTTGTATCGTTCTACTTCTTTACCCTGTCTTTTCATTATAGCAATACCTTCTGCCTTTCCTACATACATCTGCATGCATCTTTCCATAGTTATTCTATATTCTTTTGTTTACTTCATGAGCCTCTTAGGTCACTGTTATTCCATACTTCCCTTCCCATTATTTCTCTGAGTTTTACATTGCCACTCAACTCTCATCTTCTCAATCAGTTCCCTAAACATGTCATGCTCCTCTACTTAATATAATTCTATATGGAATATAAGTCTCCCTCTTCACTTAGTTCCAACTTTGGTATTCTTCATGAGCACTTTCTAAATTTACCATAGGTTTATCTTCTATAGCTTCAATACTATTCCATAAGCTACTTCAATTGGCACTCTTCCCTACGGATCATTCCCTTTTAGCCCAACTGATTCTGGTTCAGATACCGGTTCAAACGGAACGACCAGTTCCTCACTCTCTTATGTGAACATCCTTAAATTCTAAAGTTTCGATCAACTATATTACTAGACTAGCACCTAATATACATTGTATACACATAGCAAATAATAGTTTTCTTTAAGTTAGTTTTTATCTTATTTTACGATGAATTTTCTCAATTCATATCCTATAAACTCTTTTTGAGTTTATGTTTTCACTAACTTTTCTATCACTCCTATTCCTCCAAGGTTATAGCCTAAGGTAACCCTACCTAAGGTTTATAACCTACAGCTCTGATACCAAATTGTGACGCCCCCAAAATCTCTACATTTCCTGTAGCAGATTTGGTGCTCACGTAAATATTCCATAAGATAATAATTCCTATCAATCCAAGATTCACAGTATTCCACAACGAACAGTAGTTCTCGTCAGAACATTTAGTATGTTGGGATACCCTCACATGGATGGATAAGTTTATAATCTCATGGATATTTCTTTCATATCAATAATTCCTATCTATCTGACATTCACAGTACAAATGATAAGATTGTTCCTGGAACTGAGGAGTGACCTCAGTGCTTACAGAACTTTCATGATCATTCAATACCCTCATTCAGATGTATAGTTCAATAGATACTGTACTTTTTTTCTTCTATGTTTTAGAAAGGTAAAACTAAGCAATTGTTAAAAATAATAATACAATATTATATATTCTTAAATTGTCTTTCAATAAATCCTAACTTACTATTACACCAGAGTAGAGTTCCCGAGGATATAAATAAATTTACATTGACTGAGTTCTTCCATCCACATTACTGAACTCTAGAACCTTTGACATTTCAGCTAAATCTACAAAGAAAAGGAATAATTGCAAAGATGAGCTACAGAAAGCTTAGTAAGTTTTAAACAAATTGTATATTATACTCACACTGGATCTGAATTGAATGAACATATAGTTTAGAGATTTTCAATATATATATATATATATATATATATATATATATTGAGGTTTGACCTGCCCAAACTCGGCACATTATGAGTTACTATCAGTCATATAGACTTAGCCACCCGGGTTAATCTGTTTAACCATACCTCTAACGAGGTACTGTCAGTCATATAGACTTAGCACCCCGAGTTGATTTGTTCAACCACAACTTCTAACAGTCATAAAGACTTATAGAAGTTTTGTTTGGATATCTCATAGGTGATCAGCCTAATCATATCCTAGGAGTATGCATATCATCCTACCAATTTAACAAGGTCAGTATTTTTTTAACTTCCTGTAATTGAAATCCAGGGTCAGTATTATAACTACCCATAAATGTAAACCAAGGTCAGTACTATGACTGCCAATATAATCTCGGGACAAGTATCAGTATATATATGTACCAAATAATATTGGTTTTTCCACATTTTATGCTTTGATATCAAATCAAACAAATTTTACGCAAACAACAGCTCATATGGTTTGTTATGCTTGAACAATAAGTAATAACCCTTTTCAAATCACAGATATCATGAATAATGTTGCTAACAATTTCATATATCAATTCACAAGACTTACATTTAATATTAAAATTAAATGAAGTTAGAAAAACTTGCCTTTATCACGATCGGCTACTTAAGCTATTGGAAAGTATACTTGCAACCTCTTGGAGTTGCAAGCTTTAACTAATCCTTTGAAATCTTGAAACTCACCAAAAACATTCCTCTCTCTCTCTACCAAAATTCGCCTCTCTCTCTTTCTAACCATATTTTTGGTTTTTGAAAAAAATGAAGAGAATGGCTCCTATTTATAGAAAAACATAGTTTTAATATTTGCAAGTTAGAGGCTCGGCTTTTTACATTTTGCCCACGGCCTATTACAATTTGGTACACTGGTAAATTACACTTTAGTACCTTATTAATTGCACTTTAGTCCTTGGGTGACATCATGATGACATCATCTTTTGTGCTTCTTTAATGCTGATGTCATTCTTGCATCATTTGTGTTTCTTTAAGGATGATGTCATGCTTGCATCATGCTTGCATCATCTCTTCTCTGATTGGTTGATTTAAGTTTACATGGATTGGAGGGTATTTTGGTCATTTCACATATAATTTTAAAGGTAATTTCGTCATTTCACCTCAAAAAGGGTATTTAATAATTTCCCATACCATTTTAAGGGTAGTTCAGTCATTTCACCTTAAAAAAGGTTATTCTAATAATTTCTCACATAATTTTAAGGGTAGTTCGGTCATTTGTTATGTTTTCCTTAAAAATTTAACCCTTAGGTTTGATAAATAACATTAGGGTTTGCTAATTACCATTAAGATTTATAAATTAGGGTTTAGGATTTCCGAATAAGAAATTAGAGTTTCCTAAATGCAGATTAGGGTTTCTAATCTACCATTAGGGTTTACTAAGGTTATACCTTATCTGATCAACATTTGTTCATTAATCCCTTACTATACACACACACACACACACACAATCATAGATACAGTTATAATAACTGTATTAACTATCAAATCTCTATCCATAATTAGGGTTAGGGTTTTTAATATCTATTAACTATATCTCCACTCATATTTCTCAGTCAATACCCAGTTTGACCATCTTACTAAACTCGTATCACAGATACTCAGCACAATATTGTTAATCAATACCAATATAAAAGATTTATTCGTAAAATTTGAATTGTTAAAAATTCTGGGTCCTCACAGTCTGCGTTGATAGGTTATTCCCACAGCTTAAAAAAGAACTGAATACGAAGGGTTATTCACCATACATGCGGTAGTCCGCATAGACAGGTTATTCCCACAACTTAATAGGGAATACAATGACAACCTTTACGAGTATTGAAAGAAAATAACATCATTTACCTTAGTAGGAGATTGAATATTGAAATAGTATAGAAGCAGAATACTCTTATTCTTTCTCTCTTATTCTCTCTCTATAGTTTCTCTCATTATAGCTTGTGATTATAACTTTGCTCTTCAAAATGGTAGGAAATAATGAATGGATGGAGGAGTATTTATAGGCCAGGAAAAGGTGGCAAATTACAAGGTTAATTATACTTTAGTACCTTCATCTTTACCTCCATTTTTAATTTAGTCCCTCAAGTATTATCAATCTTGCACAACATCCCCTAATAATTCCTGAATGTGAACCAATAGTTCCTTACATGTGAACCAATAGCAATTAATTGCTCATTTATCCGATTAATTGCCCATTTGGTCAATTTAACATCTATAAATCAATTATTATCGAAATAAATGTCGATTTCTACTAACATTAATATTCCCAACACAACGGAAATATTTATATCAATAATTCATCATTAATATTATAACCCACAATATTGACAACCAGATTGTTCCCATTAAAGAGGAAGCTTTTCGATAAGGATTTCTCCTTACTGGCGCGCAATTAAATAACCTAACCCTTTTCCTTGACAGAACTTTCTAGACATTGTCAATAATGCTAATAATAATAATATGAGTAACTGTGTCGTGTCAATTATTGATTTAATAATTTAAAGTATTGTGCAGATGATACTGTGACAATAATTGAATCAATAATATGAGATACTATGCAGCAACTACTGTGGCAATTATTGAATGAAATACTAAGTGACTTCTTACGTAAGTATCAATAATTAGAGATAATGTGCAATACCGTGTTCTACTGTGCAACAACACGTATTACTATACTTTTATCATCGGGTATTTCAACAGTTTAACGGTAAAAGTCTTGCCGTTATTTTTTAAAAGGTTATTTCTGTCTCTTTCTATATCCAACGATTATTCCGTTATGGGGTCCACCAATGATTGCGCCGTCGTATGAATATTCTCCGATAAAAAGAATATTCCCTGACCAGACAAATATTCCCTGACACAATGAATATTTTATGACCACTTGCTTATTTTGTAAAATTTTCATGAATCACCCATAACTAATACATTGTAACAAATCAACACCTTACTATTTAGAATAATATGTAGAGAAAATTAACTCTTTATTCATAAAAGTTGAGGTCTTACATGAAAAGACTAATTTCCCTCAACAAGCGCTCAGTCGCTATGGGAAGGCGTGGTATAGTTTCGTTTGTTCCAATATTATCCGTACTCGCCACCTTAGCGACGTGACTAAAGAGCAAGCGATCCTATTATTCGCCATTGTCATGGGTCTGGATGTAAATATTAGAGTTCTCATTCAATAGTTCATCCTGAAGGCGATCAAGAGCACCACTTCTGGGGGACTTCCACATCCATCCTTGATCACTCAGTTGTGCAAGCGGGCAGGGATTTAGTGGGGGTCAGATGAGATAGCTTTGCCGCCTATGTCAGCCATTGACCATCAAGTCATCTCACGTTCAGTGTATGGGACGGTGCGGCATACAATGTTAGAGGTGAGGGGTACGGGCCACCTACTCTGCCGCCTTCTTCTTCAGATGCCGGGACATCTCAGCCGCCAAAGTGAGGCTCTTCTTCACAGGGACCATTGACTGAGATTCTAGCATCTCTTAGCCTCTTGCATCAGAACCAAAATGAAGTTGCTCAAAGGCACCAGAGGCACATAACAGTGATTTCCCGGAGGCATTACATCATGATGTAGTATCAGGCTGAGCTCGCCAACACTATACAGAGCATCTACACATCCTATAGTGGCTAGGATGCTGATTTCACGCCATTCCAGTTCCTGGAGCCTCTTATTTTTCCACCATATCCACCACCTTCACCCACTGCAGAGGAGGGCACCGAAGAGGGCGACAATGAGATTTCAGATGACAATGGCATAGATTGATTCTTCTTCCGCATATTCAGCCAATGAGGGCATTAGCCACCTGAAGTTTAGGGGTGTTATCAATTTTTCTTCTTATCAGCTTTTGCTTATTATGCTATGATGTGTTAATATGCCATTAGTACATTATTATTACTGTTTTGTTAGTATTTTGGGCTGAAAATTATTGTATTAATTGCAGTTATGAATTATTGTTATTAGTTTTTGATGCATGGATATTGTATGAAATGCTTATTGCTTATATCTATCCATGTTATGGCTTTATTAGTTATGAATGGATGTTTATCTATCTTTTTGTGCCATGATAGTATTAGACCCTATTTTAAGCTTTTATTTTTTGCAAGGGTTTATCTATTTATTTAGATTTATCTAGTTGGGCCATGCTATGGTTTTTAACCCTGTCTTGAACTGTTTATACGATTTGCAATTTATATATAGTTAATTTTTTTTATTGTTGCCAATGATATGCTTGTGTTATGGTTTTGTCAAAGAGGTCAACCATTTATGAATGAGATTCTTAGATTAATTTTTAGTTAAGACTGCTGTTGATCCTATCTATTCTATGAGCACATGCCAACTATTATAGATAGTTATGCTTCTAATAGACTTAATTGGTAATTTTTTTACGAAATTTTTTTGTGTTAGCTCTTACGAACATAAGTGAGTAGATGATAGTAAGATTTAGATTATTATGCAAGTTCGGCTACATTCGTGGTCTAATAGCATATATAATAATAATAATAATAATAATAATAATAATATAAATAAATATAGAATAAAATAAAAAGAATTTGATAACCTTAGTTAACTAAGTTTGATTATGTGGCTTTTGTTACTTGAGTTAATAGATCCTTAGGGGTGTTCTACACCTAGTGTTCTAAAGCCATCTGGCTTGGGAGTCATTGATAAAAAGCTCGTTACATGGGTAACTCTGAATAGCCTAATGTGATTAGACATTGCACGGTCATGTTTGAGGTTGCATTAGTTAAAATATAAAGGATAAAATTCTAGTTTGGCTTAAGTTTGGTTACGTGGCTAGTGTTACTTGAGTTATTAGATCCTTAGGGGTGTTTTATGCCTAGTGCCCTAAAGCCATCTGGCTTAGGAGTCACTGATCGAAAGCTTATTACATGGGTAACTCAGCCTAAGGTAGCCGAATTTTGCACAAGTCAAATTTAGTCATTCTTATGCTAATGCCTGGTGATCTGTTCTTGCATGTGTCTTATTCTGAAGTCCTGATGTAGCTTGAGCGTATTGAGTTAGCAGTTTCCTTATTGCAATTGTTTATGTGCATGAACTATAATTGGTTAGAATAGTTCATATTCACACACATACAGATTTGGATAAGTAGCAATTTAAGCTAGAGATTTGATAGAAGCCTTATTTATGACTTTGCTTCTACTTTGAAATCGTAATTCTTATCCTTGAGGCCGCAATGCCGGTATATAGTAGTTTGGTGTGATTCATAGTTATAGTTACTTTTGATATTTTTGTTTTGGTAGTTTTGCTTGAGGACAAGCACATGCTTAAGTTTGGGGGTATTTGATGAGTGAGATTTATACCCGCGAATCGAATACTTTTCTCCTTAAGAAATTTTATGTCCATTATGTTTTTGTTGCTTTTATAGCATTTTGTTACTATTTTTCTTTAATTATGTTTTGTAGGGATTTTCAGGTCATTTCTAGATTTCAGGGGCAAAAAGGTCACTTTTGCTGCACTGACGCTGTAGCGCTGATCTTAGTATAAAACTGGCGCCGCATCGCTTTTTCTTTGCCAGCTCACCTATCTTCATCGCTTCAGCGCCCACTTTCCTTCACAAAACTGGCGCCGCAGCTCCACTTATTGACCCTAGCCCTTGACCAAGCGCTGCAGCGCCGTTTCAAGGCTTAATCTTGGCGCCGCAGCGCCACCTCCTATTTTCAGATAGAAATAAGTGGAAATGACCTAGAGGAAAGGAAACAAAGCATATATATCATTCTAGCCTCCATATATCTCATAATCTGTCACTTTCTCTCACAAGAGACCATCTCCATAGCTTAGATTTAGCATATTTTCTCTTTAGTTTTGTATATAGGTTTCGGTAACAATATAGATTAGAGATATGAATGGGATTCTATGGAGCTCAAGAGCACTTAGCAACATGGATTGGAAAGCATGAATTGATTGGAGTTCTTGGAGATTGAAGAAAGCTTCGACAGAGTCTATTCTTCTCTAGTTATTTCTTTTATTTTTGTAATCTATAAATGTTGTATATATTACTACTAATGTTTAGCTTAAAAGCTATGAACTAAATATTTGCTCTAAGGTTATAATGGAACCCTTTGTTAAATTGAATTGAGTTTCTTATCTCTTTGGTTGGCACCATATGGATTGGTCTAATATATTTGTCTTTAATTGCTAAGGAATTAGTGATTAACTTGGTAATCTATAAGAAATTGGAAAATAGATTATAGATTTATACCTTGAATATTTGGCATGTGTTTATAATTTGTCTGTATGATTAGACTGCGTAATTTTTGTGTAGGATAGGAATATACCTGTGCGCCATGTGTGACCTAATTGAAAACCTGAGCTTTAATTCCTTGTTCATGATTAATTTGCATAGGAATGTGTTGGATTATCTAGCGAGGATGTTCTTTTTTGTTCTATTCCCTTTTGGGTAGATCTAGAGAGGATAAGTTTATACAAACCTCGGAAGAGGCGTATGAGCACTTGTGAGTTCTCGATCGATAATCCGTCGTGACCACTAAGACCAAAGGGAGAGTTAGGATGTTTAATGAAACATAGCACGCCAAGTGTTTGATAAAATGCTAGTATGGGGGGGGGGGAAGTTACGATCTTAGCTTGTAGCGCCTTAGATACCAGTCGTTATCCATTTACTTGCTTTGATAATTAGAATTAACTAGATTAATTACATACTTTCTACTTAATTGTTTAAATACAAATTAAGCGATACAAAGTAGGTATTTGGTAAATATTATCAATAGTTCCTCGTGGGTTCGACACTCAACTTATCATTATATTACTTGTTAGATCGCATATACTTGGGCGTGTTTTATTGATTGCGAAATCGACAACCAAGAGCCACTCTTAGAATCGTAGACTACATTAGAATCGTATACTACATCAGAATCGTAGTCTGCAGAACTAGAGCCAAAGTCGTAGTCAGCCAAATGTTTATATAGCTAAGGCAGAATAGTAGAGCACTCTACGATTCTCAACAGATGAGAAATCCTGAAGTTTATATATAGATCTTATCCTCTGATAAGAGTAATCAAGTTTTAGAATGCAGTCTACTTGAAGAATATTAGAAAGCATTCTCTGAATGTCCTGCAAGCAAACAAAAGATCAAAGCACCAACTCTATTAGCATGGCTGATTGAAAAGTGAAGAGCCATTCAAGATTCTTCTACAAGTGCTCATCAGAAGACAACAATCGTAGTGTTTGTCAATTAGCAGCAGAGTCTGATAAAGCACCCACAGATATAATTGTAAACCTACAGAGGACAGATGAAAAGGATTGTCTATTCTCAGCCTCACCATGAAGAATGATCAAGAAATCACAGGGCAGAAAATTAAGGAAGCTGAGCATGACTAATTAAAAGAGTCATATAAACCAAAGAGACAAAGTAGTCAGCCAATTTATCAGTTTTTGAAGCAAGGCAAGATAAGCAGGATCATAGAACAGATTGCAAGATCTAAGTGCCAGATGGTACAACATTGTCAAATCACAGAGCACTCTCAGAATCGTAGAGTTGTCAAAGTCAAGTCACTTTGCAATTTCCACAAACAAACTACGACCAAGTACATGAATGTTAACACCAGAATCGTAGAGTTCGTTCATCTGATTATTCAGACTTATCAATGTCTAATAACGAAGACTAATATATGAACGTTGATATTTGAAAATCCCAACATCCTTGGTTTACATCGAGGAAACAAAAAGAAAGAGAAAGGTGACTACCAACTAGTCTGCTAGAAGTGACATCTCAGAACTGTTAGGTGAAAAAAGTAGACTGTTATGTCAAACAAGTGAAAAATGAGCTGTCACATCAACCTAGTATGTCTACATCAAAGAACTCAGAATATTTTAAGCTTTTCAAAAAGCTCTCAACGATTATATTCTAATGGGAAATGATGGATGAATATAAAGAGCTGAAGCTTCAAAGAGAAAAAAGGTTGTTGACTCGAGATGAAGTGAGTCATACATAGCTTAACAGAAAAAAAGTCTCAATGAGAGTGAGACTACCACAGAATGAGTGAAGCACATCTAATGAGAGTCTTACACTACTAAAAGCTTCACTCAATACAAAGGAGTATGCCAATAGAGTGACATCTGTGCAGAGAGCAGGAAGGCCAAGAAGACAAGAACTAGAGTGGCAGATCAGAAAGAAGACCTCAAGAGCCACCCTATGTCTCACCATGAACACTCTGAACTGAAGGGAAAAAGATGCAAAGCTGAATCTGTACACAAGACAACCAGTGTTCAAAGGCTGCTAAGTACTAGAAGAAGTCGAACTGATATGCAAGACTTAGCAATACCTTAGTGGTGATAGTGTGCTATACTGAATATCCGATGAAGTCAAGCATTAACAACAAAGATCAGTAACACCAAGAAGATGAATAAGACTGATAAGTACACAAGGATGTAAAGCTAAATGTACATCTTAGCAGTCCATCAGTTGTGATCAAGTGTCAATGTTGAATGCCATACGATCACAAAGAGCTGCTAAGTACCAGAAGATGAACAAGCTAAATATCATCTTAGCAGCTGTTGACAACAACAAGCAACCTTCCAAACAACTAGGGCATGAGGGGTCCTTGCCTTTGTGACTAAACCAAAGTTAAGTCTGCTGGTCTTGTTGAGTACGGGAGGGTACAATAGATTCTAAGTCTGTTAGGCTTAGTCTATGACTAAACCAAAGTCAAGTCTGCTGGGCTTGCTGAATACTGGAGGGTACAAGAGATTCAAAGTCTGTTGGGCTTAGTCTATAGTTTTCAAGGCTGCTAGTCTTAAAGAGTTCTTAGTGAACTAGATTTCCAAGGCTACTGGTCTTAAAGGAATCTTAGTGATTCGAAGTTGATCAAATCCTTAGTGGAATCCCTGCTTGTTGAAGTAGAAGATCTGAGTATGAGCATTTAGTCTCTGAACCACTTAAAACCCCTAGTGTTGTTTACATTCTGTACTATAACTACCATATTTGATTACAACTAATCTAACATTAGAACTGTGTTTAATGCTATATCCTTGAAGGGGATGTTAACCTATTCTGTTGTGCATGAATTGATTCTACTATTCATTATCTGTTAATCACTTAGCAAATAAAAGAAGAGGAAAAGTTTTAATGGATCTATTCAACCCCCCCTTTTAGATCTCTTATGTGTCCCCGAAAACTAACATAGTCCATCATTTGAAACTTACCTTAAAACATGTTTAAATAGTCCATATCATGTCTCACTATTTGGGTGCACATATCAATCATGCTTAGAGGCATAAAAAGTCTTATCATGCTTGCACATAAGGTCATAACATAAGTAACTCAATATTCCTCAATCTTAGTTTCAAAATCTCCAAGTTTTCTTTTTAAAATCCATGTCAAACCAAACTAAATATGCAAAGAAACTTTGAATCATATCTCATACTCATTTGCATATATAACTAAGCTGTAAACATATGCTACAAGGATTAGAATACAACTATCACAATGCTCATAGAACTTAGTTTACAAAACATCCAAGTTTTCCTTTTAAAAGTCTTTTTAACTCGAGCTAAAGCAACTAGTTCATGCAACATAACTTTATATTATATCCCATACATAGTTAAACCATCTACACATGCTAACATGATAAGAACTTAAGGTACATAAGTTTTATCAAATTCGCTTTCAAAGTTTCAAGTTTTCTTTAAAAGTTGTTCTAAACTAAGCTAATGCAACTTAGTATAAGCATGACAATTTTGATTTACATTTCATCCATTACTAGGCCAAGTACATATGCTAGCAAGGTCAAAACTTAAGGTACAAAAATTCTATCAAGGTTTGTTTTCAAAACTATAAACTTTCTTTAGAAAACATACATTAAAATAAGTAAGCAACTCATGATACATAAGGACTCTAGATCATATGTTAGACCTATAAACATACTTAATTGAGTCAAACTAACATGTCCATGATAACATAATATAGCAGAAGTCGGAATCCATAATTGGTGCACGGCGCAGCTGCACTGTTCTGTACTGTGGGAGCAGCGCTACTCTAGGACAGTCTCAAGAATACCAGACGGCGCAGTTACGCTATCTTGAACTGCAGAAGCTGCGCAGCTGCACCACTCTTGGATAGTTCCAGGAACTGTAGAGCCCCCAAATCCAGGTACCTTTTACCTCGGACCAGGTACTTTACGATACATCATTTCTATAACTACTACGGAAGATATAAACATAAATTGTTTATACAATAAACTTTTACACATAATCCCCAAGGTCGGTAACCTTAACTTAATACACATATTCATATTCTACATGACTTACAATGTCATCTGCCACCATTACTATTACAATTTTAACTGCAACACAATCTAATTCTGCAATTTGTCTTTGTCTTTGTCTTTGCCTGTATTCAAAGTTTCGTCTTAATCTAAAAGTTTTATCATGATATAGCAAGAGTGAGCAACAAGTTTGCCTAGCAAGTTTAAGTTCAAAAGAAGATATATCATGATTAAAAAAAATAATAAGCTAACAAGCTTTCAACAATGTAATAATTATGAAAGAACATGACTCAATTTATATAACTGAATGACCGAGACAATAATGATGAATGGCCAACAATGAACATGGACAAATTTAACTGATCCAAATGGTAAGGAAGGTGATCAGCCTTTCATACCTGATGAACATATGCAATATGCACAACGTGCGAATCAATAATCAAAGATGTGGTGTAATCAACAATGATTAACCATGGACATGCTTTACAATAACAACTCGAGTTCGAGTTAGAAAAATTTCTCAATAAAAGAGTATAGGAACTTGCTTAATAAAAGTATAGTTCAAGAACTTGCTTGTACCGTCGATTACTGCTACACAATCTAATTAAGCTTCAGTTGAAAGACCTATGATTAATAATATCGATCTCTCAATTAGAATAATATCATAACATATATCACTGTTAAATACAGTCATAGTATAACTTAAACACTTATCACATATCCCTAACAGTCACTAAAACACATAAGACCCGGTATCAAGTCAAACTATTTCAGTCTAGTTTGATTTTGGTACTATTCCGACGTCCCGATTGCCTTATCAGATAATTATCGAGTTTATTTTAAATAAAACTCTGCTTAAACGCTTCAATATTATTTTAGATAATTTACTTATCAGTCATAACATTTTTCAGATAATTATTATCATTTATAATGATTTTTCAATCATTAATATCATTTTTAAATGATTTAAATACCAAATAATTCCATCATCATTAATATTTAATTAAGTTCACATATTAATGAAATACATGTCACAATATTAAACATTATTTATTATAACTCATAGTATTTTTAATACCTTAATAACACTTTTAAATAATTTTTAAAATATTAAAACTATTTTTATATAATTTATTTAATATAATTATTAAATAAATTTATTATCATTAATATTAATTTATTAACAAAATTCAATCTCAAAATATTAAAAGTTATTTAATATAACTTAAAATATTTTCTAATACTTTAATATCATTTTAAATGATTTTTAAAATATTAAAATTATTTTTAAGTAATTTATTTAATATAATTATTAAATAAATTTAATATTATTAATATTTAAATAAATTGAGCATTATAAATTCTTGTAAAAATCAATATTCATGTGTACTATATTTGAAATAAATTGAGCATTATAACTGCTTTATAAAATGAATATTCGACTATTCTATTTGAGATAATTTCAGCATTATAACTGCTTATAACATGAGTATTCTTACTAAATACTTGAAGAAAATCGGACATAGCAACTGTTTATAAAAGTATATTTTATACTTTATAAGAGAAATAAATCGAACATTATAACTGCTTGTAAATAGAACTTTCGTACTATTTACTTAAAATAATTTGGGCATTATAACTGCTTGTAAAAGTATATTTTTACTAAATATATAAAGAATAATGAACATAATAACCATAAGAGTAAATACCTCTTGGAGTTGCAAGTTTTAACTAATCCTTTGAAATCTTGAAACTCACCAAAAAGTTTCCTCTCTCTCTCTGCCGAAATTCTCCTCTCTCTAACCATATTTTTGGTTTTGAAAAAAATGAAGAGAAATGGCTCCTATTTATAGGAAAACATAGTTTCAATAATTGCACGTTAGGGGCTCGACTTTTTACAGTTTGCCCCCGGCTTATTACAGTTTGGTACCTTGATTAATTACACTTTAGTACCTCATTAATTTCACTTTAGTCCCTCGGTGACATCATCATGATGGCATCATTATGATGACATCATCATAATGACATCACCCTTTGTGTTTCTTTAATGCTGATGTCATGCTTGCATCATGCTTGCATCATCTGTGTTTCTTTAAGGATTATGGCATGCTTGCATCATCTCTTCTCTGATTGGTTGATTTAAGTTCACATGGATTGGAGGGTATTTTGGTTATTTCACATATAATTTTAAGGGTAGTTCGGTCATTTCGCCTCCAAAAGGGTATTTTAATAATTTTCCACACAATTTTAAGGGTAGTTCGGTCATTTCGCCTCCAAAAGGGTATTCTAATAATTTCTCACACAATTATAAGGGTAGTTCGGTCATTTCCTATATTTTTCTTAAAATTTAACCCTTAGGATTTGATAAATAACATTAGGATTTGCTAATCACCATTAAGGTTTACAAATTAGGGTTTAGGATTTTCGAATAAGAAATTAGGATTTTCTAACTGCAGATTAGGATTTCTACCATTAGGGTTTACTAAGGTTATACCTTATCTGATCAACATTTGATCATTAATCCCTTACTATACACAATCATAGATACAATTATAATAACTGTATTAACTATCAAATCTCTATCCGTAATTAGGGTTAGAGTTTTCATCAACTGAATTAGGGTTTATCAATTTAAAATTATAGTTTTCCCATGTTACCCTTTACATGATTCATATTCAACCCTTAACCACATACTGTACACACATATACTCACAAAATCATATAAGTCTTTCACAAAATTTTTAAATCCATGCTCTATTTCCAGTCTACGTCTTATTATTTAACCTTTATTTAATTATTTAAGATTTTATTTATCTTATAAATTCTCGGGTTGTCACAGGAACAGCTCTACTTCTGCAGAACTTAGAAAACCAACATGAAATCCTATAATTAACATACTTAAACCAACCCACATTCCTTCCATACATGCATATACACTTAGTTAACACGTTGACATCATTTCACAATTCAATTAACAAGTAATTTATGATTTTTTCTAAGAATTTGTCAAACTTGCAAAATTAAGAACATGTTATAATAGAGTTACCTCTTGAAGATGAAATGCTAACTCTTACTTCAAATTTCAGATTGCTCTCCAATTCAACAACACTCACACTCTAATTTGAACTTTAATGAGAAGTTTTTAACTCAATTTGAGAGGTGGGGGTTTCTATTTATAGAGAGATGGTTACCCAATTGGTGGCTTTGCCCTAAGGATTGGATCAATGGAGGATAGAAGGAGCCATTAGTTAACAAGAAGTGGGTGAAAATTTCCACCTACTCCATCTTCTTCCATTCCCATAGCCATCATCGCCATCTTTGGTTTTCAACAACATAGGCTATAGGCCTTTTGGCCTAAACACGGCTTAGAAATGATAAAGGGACACATATTTTGGGACAAGGCTTTTTAATACACTGCATTAGCAAAAAGACTACCAGTTATACTAAGGTTATTTACTTTAGGGTTCACAATTGTACTTTTAATGCGTTAATATTATTACCTTGTGATAAGTTAGGGGTACATATACCCATAATCATATAATACAAGTACATTGAGTTACCTAATTTAGGTTAGAATATAATTTAGTTGGGTACTAACAACCCATTATTTTCCATAAAGCTTATTATTTTAAATATACTCAAATATCGAAATAAATATTTAATAGTAAATATTTATTTATTTTCTCCCATATATTTAAAATACACATTTAATTAGTCTACCAAGAGTCATTACATCACACAAGGCTCTTTTGTATAGTCTCATAAAATAAGTATTCGCATTGTAATAATATCACATCTTATATTATACTCATGAAGTAACTTTATTGTATTCCATATTCCTATAACCACATAACACATGTAATTGCACCTAACAATAATTAATTGAATAATAATACTAAATAATCCATCACATTATTTATTTATTTCCTTCATTAATTTTAATTAAACAATTACTTAACCTTCCATTATGCCATATTAGGCATACCACATAAGCTTAACTAAGTTTTTCATTATTTCCACCATATTATTCACTTAGCATATACTTAAACTCAATATAATTGAATTATCACATTTCAAGATATACATAAATATATATATATATATATATATATATATATATATATATATGTATTCAATACTATGACACCCCCAAATTCGGGTACTTCAATTCCACGGGATTTGGTGCTCACTATCTAACTAAAATATAACTACTGCCCATAAATAAGACATGTAAAATAAATTACAACCTTTAGAAATCAAATAAAAAATCTTCCTTATAAAAGGATTACAACTTATTCAAAACGTTCCCAGGGTTATCTAACCTTAACATCGTCAATGAGGAAAATAAACGTCACAACATAATAATAATCTTATTACACCTCATATCATAATATAAACAAGTCTTCACTTGTTCATCTTATTCTTGCCTTTGCTAGTTGACGGTTCGTCAACTTTTTTAACTTTAACTGCAAGGGTTATATAATGCAAGAGAGAGCAAACAAAAGCTCACTTAAATAACAATCAATAGTGATGACATAAAATGAATAACTTCGATTGATTTGAATAACATTTCTTTCATCAATAATAAAGGATTAAACATGGAATATAGAATTAATTTGAGGGTTGTATGACCTTGAACTATGTCCTAGGTTATAAACATTTCCATTTAAAACCTTTAACAGTCGTTAGACTATATGGACTCTTAACTCGTACTTAGGGGGATCAGCCCTTCGTACCATGTATTGTGCACAAATATCTTAACGCTTTCGCATGGTAATCCCCTATTAAATAGGGTTGGCCATCTAGGTATTTAATAACAAGTCCGCACCAAATAAAGTTTGGTTTTGATAAGCTTCAAGGGAAATTTAGAGTTCAAATATCATCAACTAAGGAGTAGTTGAATCAACTTACAATATTAATAATTCAACAATAAAGGATTACGAAATAAAGTATGCTTTAGAATTAAACTTAAAGCAATTGAAATATAGGATAGACCTTGATTGAACAATTAAGTCAAGGTCACATTAACTCAATAATGAACTTTGATAAGATATTTATTTAATATATAATTGATAGAGAATATAATAACTTGTATATGAATAACAAGTTAGAATTAGAAAACTTGCTCAAGTAAAGTTTGAGTTTAGAAAACTTGCTTTAGCGCAAGCTACAATTACACTCACATTCCACAATTATCCTACATATTAAATTACGTTTACAATATCAATTAGTTTCATAACCACTACGTTTAACCGTTGAACTTCTTACTTAAGTTCAACTTAACAACATGGTTTGTAAACTTAACTCGCTAACTAACCACATGCGTGAGTCTAAACTCACAACATGCATATCACACGTGTATAACACTTTAAACTATCATAATCATACTCTATCATAACAATATCTAATTTCACACATAACATTTTAATATGAAACTTCAAATTATCTTATACATGTCAGCAATATGTTATCTTATTATTTTATATACTTAACATATCATCACATTAAGTTAGCTAATAATGTAATGCATAAAAACTACATAGAACACAACAACATTTTCCGGACAGCCTACACAATTGCTGGGACGGGTGTTTTGCCTCTATAAGACCCGCTGGGGCGGGTCCCCCTGCTGGTGGGATTCCTTGTTCGCGAACTGTGTAGAGAAAAAGCCAATTTGGCTTATTTCTTCATACCAAATTCTGATTTTAACTAACACAATACATATAAAACTTTATGAAAATATAATCTTAAACTTCTAACATGTTTTTAATATACATAAATAGCACAACACATAATCAAAACACTTAATTTCACGATTTTGAAGAAAATACCATTTTTAAGCGTTATTGAAGAAAATTGACATTGTGAGTTTGTTTTTAAACCAAATCACGTAATTGAAATCATATTAACTTCGTTTCTTAACATATTATCATAATCTATGATCAATTTACATAACATATCACAATCAACCACAATATTGATAATTTAAAGACTATTTTTCAAAATAAGTTTACTAGTAATTGCTACGAACATAATTTCTTCATGTTCATCATATTTACATGAAATTAATCACTTAAACAACCATATAAATCATATATAAGCATGTTATAACACATATTAAACATATATGAACCATATTACACAAATTCTCATAAAAATCAAGTTACATAGAACTTATAACTACGAAAATAATGAAGAACATAATTTAATAATTGTTTATACCTTTGTTGATTAGGAGAAGGAGATGAAGATAGTGATGATGGTGTGTTTTGATTCTCTCAAAGCTTTTTCCTCTTTCTTTCTTCTTCTCTCTTTTCTCTCTAACTCTCTGTTCTCTGTTTTTTTTTCTAACACAGACTAACTCTATCTTTCTAACTTAACGTATTATAAAACTGATATAGATATAATACGTATATAATTATATGATATAATACTCTACTAAATACATATGTCACTTACATAATTTTTGAAAATCAAAAGCCATAAGGCTTTGTTTGACAAAACCCTTTAATTTTAAAAACAGATTATTAATAGTTAAGGCCCTGTTTGGTAAAAACTCTTTAAAACAGATTTAAGGGCCTTGTTTGGCAAAACTAATTTAAAACCCTTTTATTTTATTTTAATAACTCTTTTAACACATAGTTTTCAATGTCACACTTTATTTAATTAAATCCTAACATTCTAATTTAATTAAATACAAGCTAACATTCATTAATTAATTAAAATTGCCACATAATACTAAATTGTTACATAATTATAATTACTCACTAATCAAAATCTCATATAACAATTATCACATAATATTCATCTAATTTAATTATCTCAATTAAATTAGAACTACACCACAAAATTGCTTACACAACAATTTAATATTAAATATTCAATTAATTAACATATTGCACTTAATTAAATTACTCCACAACAATCACATAAATTATTTATTTATCTTAATAAATAAATCAATTAAAATATTTATTTAATTCAATAAATATTTATAATTAAATATACAAAATCTCATTCATTACAATATTCCCTCCTTAAAAGGATTCTGTCCCTAGAATCATAATAAAAAAACTCATTCGTCACATTCTTCCCCCCTTAAAAATATTCTGTCCCCAGAATCGATATACAAGAAATTACACCAATAATTGGGGATAGGTTTTTATCATTACATCCTCGAGTTCCCACGTAGCTTCTTCAGCACTGTGGTTCCTCCAGATTACCTTAACAGGAGGTATCACTTTATTTCTAAGTACTTGTTCTTTTCTATCAACTATTTGAACAGTAACCTCTTCATAGGTTAAGTCTTTATCGAACTGTAAAGGCTCGTATTCTATTACATGCTTGTAGTCGTATTTGTAAGGTCGCAACACAGAAATATGAAAAATATTATGTATATTATCTAGCTCCAGAGGTAACGCAACCTCGTAAGCTACCTCGCCAACCGTTCGCAGTATCTCAAAAGATCCAATAAATCGGGGACTCAGCTTCCCCTTCTTGCCAAATCTAATCTTCCCCTTCCAGGGAGATACCTTCAGGAAAACGAAGCTTCCTGCTTCAAACTCTTGGTTCTGACGATGATAATCAGTATACTTCTTCTGTCTGTCTTGAGCAGTAACCAATCTCATTCTGATTACCTTGACAATCTCAGCAGTTTGTTACACCAATACTGATCCCAACAGTTGTCGTTCACCAACCTCATCCCAACATAATGGAGTCCTGCATTTTCTGCCGTACAATGCTTCGTAAGGCGGTATGCCAATACTTGTATGGTAACTGTTATTGTAGGCAAACTCCACCATTGGTAGATGATCATCCCAACTTCCTTTGAAGTCCATAACACAAGCTCTCAACATATCCTCTAGAGTTTGATCGTTCTCTCGCTCTGGCCATCAGTCTAAGGATGGTACATCGTACTCATTTGCAATTGTGTTCCCAAATATTCCGGTAATCATTTCCAAAAATTCGACGTGAAACGCGGATCCCTATCGGACACAATCGATACTGGAACACCGTGTCTCAAAATAATTTCCTTAACGTACAGCTTCGCTAACTGATCCAAGTTGAATCTAATCTTTATCGGTAGGAAATGTGCTGACTTCGTTAGTCGATCTACTATCACCCATATCGCATCAAAACCCTTCTAAGTCGCTGGATGACCAACCAAGAAATCCGTCGTGATATGCTCCCACTTCCATTCCAGAATCTCCAGTGATTGTAGCAATCCACTTGGTCTCTGGTGTTCTGCTTTGACCTTCTGGCATGTTAGACATCTCGCAACGCATTCAACCACCTCTCTATTCATATTCGCCCACCAAAAATGCTGTCGGAGATCCTGGTACATCTTTGTACTCCTAGGGTGAATCGAATATCTTGAACTATGAGCTTCGCCCAAAATCTCCTCTTTGACTTCTGGTACTGGTGGTACCCAAATTTTTCCTTCAAATCATAGCAGTCCATCATTATCAATCTTGAAATTTATCTCTTCACCATCGGTTACTCTCTTTCGGATCTTCTCACACTCCTCATCCCGAAGTTGTGCCTCTTTCACCTTGTCCACCAAGGTTGAACCGGTAGTTACTTGGAATAACTTCTCATCCGACTCCTTCAGATCACTACAAAAAAAAGGGTCACTACCGACGGCAGTTTTACCGTCGATAATATGGTCAATGTCGACGAGATAGCCGTTGTGAATGTGTCCAGTCGGCAATGAGGAATTATTTGGTGGGAAAATTTCGCGGTGGAGGGAAAAGTCACTGGCGACGGGGCCTAGAATTAATGGCAACGGGGATGCCGTCGCCAATGAGTCATTATCGACGGGGTTAATGGCGACGACTTTGCCGTCGAGAATGACATTCTATTTTTAGCCCTACCCACGACGGCAACGACTCTAACTTTGTTCCCTCTCTATTTTTGATTTTGCCCTCAAAGTTTGCCCACTTCTCGCCATTGATTATTAGTCTAGCTCAACATAACTTTCAATTGATTTGCCGAATTGATTGTCACCGCATCCATCATCATTTCACCTTCATCTCGCCCGTTTCATTTCCCGGCCGCTACAGTTTGCCCACTTCTCGCTCGCCATTTCATCATCTGTTCCCACTGTATATGTGTGTGGAGAGGCATATTGCTGAGCTTCTAGAGGTGCCGTTCCTCCATCTCTTTATTATTTCCATTTCCCAGTCGCCACTCTCGCTGTCGTTGCCTTTTGAGGCACAAAATTTGGTCTCTGTATGTATTTTAGTTGCTATATTTGCTTATATTGAGTTGCTTAGTGTTTATCATTTATTTAGAATTCAAGGCCGACAATCGAATGTTTTGTTAGAAGAAGTATTATTGTTCTTAGTCTTTTATTTATCCATTGACATTTTTATTTTGTTTATATATATATATAGCATTGCATTTCTATGGTTCCTCTCTTTATTAGCATGTGGTCTTCTGATGTTCACTAATGGATAAAATTCTTTAATCAGACAAAATTTGGTTAATATATTTTCGTAGGTTATTTTTTAATCATACACCACTTATGTTTCTTCAAGTTTTCTGTCTAAATCATAAACAATCTCTCAACCGTAATTTATGGGTTCAAATCCACAATTCTTTATAATGGCTTGATCATGCTATTGTATCTTGGATGTGATGAAGCCATCATAGTTGACAGTAAATTAATATGCTTCTTGCAGAAGTAGAAAGAGGTAACTCTATTGTACAAAATTTGGTCTTTGAGCATTTGGACTTGCTTCAATTTCAGGTTTCTATTCTTTTGATATATATCTTTCCTACATTATGTGTTTGCTTGTCTTAACATAGGAACAAAATAGAAGTCAAAACGTTTTAATTTATATCCAATGTTGATTTACCTTTGCTATTTGTATTTTTTAATGAACAGAAAAGGAAAGAAAATAGATGGAGTTTTTGTAATCTCTCACACCCTCTACATTACTAACATAATGAAACTTATTTTGCTTCACATTGTTGGCATTAATGGTTTGAAAGGTGAATGTGTAGTTATATAGAATAATCCTTACTTTCACATGCACATATATTTTTCTATAGTTTAGGAAGCTTAGAAACCCGTTTGAGATTCACTTAGTATAAGTGAATCTTAAATAGTCCCCGTTTTGGGACTGTTCTTGTATGTTTCGATCTCACTTAGGTCGGTGTTAACGACTGGAGCACGTCTTTATATTTTTTGAATTTTCGGTCAGTATATATCTCTTGATGTTCTTCGGGTGCATATTTAGACTATGATGTGTTAGTCTATTTCTTGTACTTGAAGACCATGGGGAGGTGCTGCCGAAATTTCTAAAAAATTTAAAGTTGTGTTCAAGTTGTTGGCATCAGTGAGGCGACACATCTGGGAATGGGATAGAAGCTTGACCCGTTAGAGTGGGAGATGAAGTTAGGAAACTCATAAGCTTGCATATACATTAACTTGGAGACTTGATTGTGTTTGTCTAACTTTCCATATATATAGCAGACAATTGTCCAAGATGTCTGTTGATCAAAGTTGGATGGAACGTAGGGCAGCCACTGATAAGAGTGGGCTTAGCTCTGAGTACCGTAGTGGGGTTAAACAGTTTCTCAATTTTGCGTTTGAGCAAGTCAGCGACGATGAGATCAGATGTCCTTGTAAGAGGTGTGTGAATGAAGTGTGGAAGGAAAGGAGTGATGTCATGTGCGACTTATTTGCGTATGGGTTCAAGTAGGGTTATACGACATGGATCTATCATGGGGAAACCTGGTTGGATGAACATGAATCAGAACCGGAATCTAGAGGTGACGAAACCTTTGACTGTACTAATATGATAGTCGAAGTTGTTGGTTCATACTTCCAGTGGAATACAGACAGGGATGACAGTAGCATCGAGCAAAAGCCAAATGACGGGGCTAAGGGTTTCTATGAGTTATTGCATGAAGCAGCGACGCCATTGTATGACGGGCACGAAACACTGTTTTATCTGCCATGACTAAGTTTTTACACTTCAAGAACGAGCATGACTGTAGCGAGAGAGGTTTTAATGAACTGCTAAACATTGTGAATGAGTGCTTACCTGCAGGCAATAAGTTACTGGAGTCGTACTATGATGTGAAAAAAATGGTCAAAAGGCTCAATCTAGGGTATGAGAAGATTGATGCTTGTGAGAATGATTGTATGTTGTAGTACGGTGATGTCAATAAAGATAAGAGGTCATGTGATATTTGTGGTACAAGTAGATACTGTGAACAGTGCAAGAAAAAGGGAAAAGTCGTGCCGAGAAAGATCTTACGTTACTTTCCCATTGTATCGAGGCTTCAGCGGTTGTTTATGTAAACACATAATGTCGAGTATATGAGATGGCACTCTACACGGGACATAGTTAAAGGTCAACTGACGCACCCGACAGATGGGCTTGAGTGGAAAAAATTTGATAAAAACCACCCTTCGTTTGCTGAAGAGGTTCGCAATGTTAGGCTTGGACTTGCTACTGATGGGTTTAATTCGTTTAATGGGCCTTACACCAAGCCCTACTCTACTTGGCCATTGATTATTGTTGTATATAACCTCCTGCCTTCGATGTGCATGAAAGATCCCTACATGTTCATGTCTTTACTGATTCCGGGTGATAAGAGTTCGAGTAAAGACATCAATGTATACCTCAGTCTGTTTGTTGATGAGTTGAAGATGTTATGGGATAAAGGGGTTCAAACTTATGATGTATCTCTTAAACAGAATTTTAACATGAGGGCAGCTTTACTGTGGACCATAAATGACTTCCCGACGTTAGGAATGATCAGTGGATGGTCGACTCACGGGGCCTTGTCATGTCCCGTGTGCATGGGGTCAATTTAAGCTATGTGGCTCAAATATGGGGGGAAAATGAGTTTTTTTTTGCAACATCCAAATAGTTTTTGCCGATTGAACATCGTTATCGACGGATGAGTAGACAATTCAATTAAAAAACAGAGAAACGTCAAGTACCTAGACGTCTTTCTGGGACATCAGTGTTGAGTTGGATTACTCACTTGAAATTTCCACCTCCAGGGAAGAATCACAGATTAGAGCGAGCTTATGGTTACGACAAGGTTCACAACTGGACACACAGATCCATGCTCTTTGACCTTCCTTATTGGGCTACACTATGCATCCGTCATTGTTTAGATCCGATGCATACTGAGAAGAACGTATTTGATAATATTTTTTAAACAGTCCTAAATGCAAGTGGTAGAAAAAGGACAATAACAAGTCGAGGCTTGATTTGGTAGAAATGAACATTAGTGAACATCTATGGCTGTATCAGGAGGGTAGTAAGACGGTAACGCCTAAAGCTGATTATACTTTTACTAGGGAACAGTTGCTATTGATATGTAATTGGATCAGTGGATTGAAGTTCCCAGATGGATATTCTTCGAATATAGCAAGGTGTTGTAAAGTCGAAGAGCTGAAGTTTCGGGGTCTCAAAAGTCTTGATTGTCATATATTCATGCAGAAGTTGATCCCCGTGGCATTTATCGACTTGTTACCAAAACGTGTGGTTGAAGCACTGACGGAACTTTCTATTTTCTTCAGAGATCTATGCTTAACGGAGCTCCAACTCAAAGACATAGATAAAATGGAAATGTAGATAGTGAAAATAATGTGCAAGTTAGAAATGATCTTCCCTCCATCGTTTTTTGATTCAATGGAGCATTTGCCTATTCACTTGCCATACGAAGCTAAGTTTGGCGATCCCGTGCAATATAGATGGATGCATCCATTCGAGAGGTAATGACATTAATGTTTTTAATACGCTGAAATGTGCATTCGTGTTTTTTAATTTATACATGCATATATAACACATAGGTATATGCGACGTCTAAAACAAAAGGTGAAGAATAGAGCCCGTGTAGAGTGGTCAATTGCTGAGAGTTATGTTATGGAGGAACTTGTTAATTTTTGCTCGTTGTACTTTGAGCAGAATGTTCAGACGAGGCACAATCTCTTACGTCGGAATGAGGCTGTCACGCACGAGGAAAGTGGAGAATTAACGGCCTTTAGTCATCCTGTACAACCATTTGGCGGGAAAAAAGGCGATTCTTGACCGATAGTGAGTATGCAGCTGCCACATTGTATGCACTTGTCAACATAAATGAAGTAGCGCCATACATTAAGTAAGTAGCCATAACTATATATGTCTTGTGTTACTACGCCTATAAGTTCCTTCCATACAAATTAAGTATATAACTATATTGCAGTCAATATGATGCTGAGATACGTGAAGCGAATCCGATTATATCAGATGGGGATTTGCAAAATTTGAGGAATAGAGAATTTGTTCAATGGTTTAAAGATCATGTAAGTTTAACTGATTTGCAGTTCAATGAATCTACCATCATAGACATAATCTTATGGCGTAATTAACTTTATAATATGTTGTGTTCATATACATTAGGTCCTCACAGATGAGTTAGCTGACATTCGGCTAAAGCTTATAGCCGACGGCCCTGAAAGATCTATAGATACTTATACAGGCTGCATTGTCAACGGTTACAGCTTTAAGTACCGCGATATTGGGGAAGTCGCTTCTTCTGATTCTGGTGTTGTGGTTAAAGGTAGCTGCTACGATAATCTTTTGGGATGACTGGTATGGACGATTGCTAGAAGTTGTCGTTCTCAAATATTGGGGTCAGAAAGAGTTAGTTTGCTTCAATTGTCATTGGTTTGATGTTGAGAATGGAGTTAGAGTAGATAAAAATTCAGGACTGGTGACTGTTAATGTTAAGTCAAAACTAAACTCAAATGAGCCTTTTATTTTAGCAAGTCAAGCAACACAGGTGTACTACGCGCGGAGTGTTAAGACTCTTGCAAGCCCATGGTATGCTGTTATAACCACCAAAGCCCGTGGTTTTCACGGCACAACTCCTCGTCCAGACGATGAACCTTTACAAGTCGAGTCTACTAGTGTCACACCTGTTGATGTGACAATTATTAGTGAGTCTAGTGAAGAAGAGGATGATGTCGTCGCTGTCGAAAGTGAAGATGATGTTCTTGAAGAGGTAGATATAATTGAAGAAATCGTTGAGGATGATGAAGATGGTGATGACAACGATATTGAAGATCTACTGCTCGAAGATGATGATTCTGATATTGATGGCTTTGACGATATAAATGATTAGGAGTATGTACTCTTTGTGTCCCTTTAGTTGTATTCAAATGTAATAGTTTGTAGTAGTGCAAGCATTATTTTCAACTTATATTAATCTACTAAATCTGGTGTTAGTTGTTTTAGGTTACTATTTATGTTGTATCCTTTTAGGATGACTATTTATGTTGTATTCTTTTAGTTGTATCTGTATGTTATCCTCTTTGTTACTGTTTAAAAATATTGTGCTTACGAATGTCTAATAATGTTTTTTTGATGATTTGACAGTATATATACATATGGCGCGTACACCACACCGCGATCGTGGTGGGCGTGCAGGTCATGGGGGCCGTGGAGGTAGTGGGGGTGATGATCAGGCCGGATCGTTAGGTATAATTACATGTTTTGTTGGGATACAGCGGATTATTTTTTATTTTATATAGTATTGATATTATATTCGTTTATATAAATAATGATGTATTTCACTACATAGGTGATCGAGGTAGGCCTCCGTGGGGACTAGCACGTGGCTTGCTAGGGAATCCCCCCAGGCGCCGATTATTTGTCGTGTTGGGACTAATAGGTAAATTTCATAGTCCGTTTTAGTATTAACATAAGTATTTAGTTCTTATATATTCTTTCTAATTTGCAAATGTATTAATTTCAATTGTAGTATCCTTGACGCGATGCCGAGGAACACGTTGCTTGGGATCCTCCGCAACCGATTCTCAAGCCCGTGGATGAGGTGGGCGGATGTGGATGACCGCACACGCCAGCTGATTATTGCTGGTTCAGGGTAAGATGTCATTCATTCATATATATGTTAGTTTATATTCATTCATATGTTAGTTTGATTTATATTGTCTACTAAGTTTTATATTCATTCATATGTTAGTTTTATATTCATTCATTCATTCGTTTTATATTCATTCATATGTTAGTTTTATATTCATTCGATCATTTATATGTTAGTTTGATTTATGTTGTCTACTAAGATTCTTAATGTGTAATGTGTAGAGATATTACCGCTTTGAGGACGGGAAGTGTAATACCCGAGAATTTCCATATATTATTAAATAAATATATTAATGGAAATGAGAATTTATTTGAATATAAATAATTTTGTGTTATGAGATGAATTAATTCAATTATATATAATTGAATAATTATAATAATTGAGAAATTGGTGGAGTTTGTGATAAACTCGTTGATTGCCTTGTGTGGCACAGTGACGTAATATAAGAATGATTATATTAATTTAAGCAAACAATTAATCTATATTAATTGTTAATCAAAGAATATTAATTAAATGTTATAAAATACTAATGAGGATTGATTAATAATATGTGATTATTATTATTGCAAGAAACATAATAATAATGAGCAACGTGTTTATAAATATAATAAGATTTATATCAAAGTGATAATTAATCATATAAGGGTTAATTAAATTGTTATGGAGGTTAACAATTATATTGATTGATGTAGGATATGTGTATATTATTAATTAATATTCAATTTATAAGATGAGAAATTATATGTGCAAGCATGCGAATTAAATGTGTAGCATATATTAGCTGACTATGTATTATGTGAAGTGTAATATGACACTATTATATGGTAAGGCTTATTAAACCATGTGAGCTACTTGATTAATAACTTGTGTGACAATAAATATGTGGGTATACATTGTATAATATATCATGAACATATTGTAAACAATTAGTTTTAATAAAGGAGACAGTGTAATGTGTTAACATCTGATTAGATTATATCCGGTATTAGCAAAATGTACATGGATTATACGTGTCAATTTACACTTACTACAGTATATGAATTATTGTGACATTTCAATTAAAGACCTAAGTGTCTAAATATGTGTGTGTATATAACCTAAGTATTAACACTAGTTTGTTTACAAATTGGAAATGCTGAGATTTTTATGCCTTGTCCCATATTAATAAGACACAAACCTTGTACACGTAAAACACTCATGAAGCTAGCCTACTCCTACCTTCTCAAACTCAGCATTCTAGCAAATCATGATACGGGGAGTGGGCACAACAGTGTTCTTCAACCACTCTACCAACTCTTCCTTAGCTGATATACAAAGCTTCAATCTAGTGGTTCAATTTAATGGACAATTGCATTGTCTGTGTAAGGATTCTTCTATAAATAGCAGCCATGTTTCTTCGTTTTCAATTTGTTGAGAGTTTGCATAAGTGGTGAGTGAAAGCAATATACATATATCAGTAGGAGAAGTTGGATTAGCAGCAAACTATATTTGAATCCTAGCAGAGGTATAATCCCTCTTCCTTTGTTCTTCATTTTCGTTTTCTGTTTCCGAAGTTTCCTTCAAATTTTTGATTATGCCAAATTGGTTCATGATTGGTTTGTAGAACCCTTATATTGTTGTTATATGAACATACAAACGTGATGGAACCACTATATAGCTTTCTTGACTTTCATTTCCATTGTTGCTCTATAATTTCTGTAAAGCATCGAATTCGTGAAATTAGTTGGAGTTCATGAAATTGGGAATCGTTTGGGCGATTGACTGTTATATAAGCATATATATGTGTTAGTAAGTTAAAAAGGTTAGTCTAATAGCATCTGGGTATGTCGAGATCGATAAAATGGGAGGCTTTGGGTCGGTTTCGCTGCAGTCTGAACTGAGGAACTGTCCCCATGCCGCAGCGCCGCAAACCGCGCCGCAGCGCCGCAGCCCGCGTCGCAGCGCCACCCGCGCCGCAGCGCCACCCGCGCCGCAGCGCTAGAATATGGCTGCTGTTGCCGCGCCGCAGCACCGGCCTCTGTGTGCAGTTTTCTGCATTCTGCAACAAAACTGTGATATACCAATTATTTGATTTTTGTTTAAACAAGCATGGGAGCATGATTAATACATATATATAAACCTAATGAGGCAATGTAAGCATGTTTTAGTATATTAGCATGCATGGTTAACCAAACGACATATAGTTTGAAAACAAACTTAAAGTTTCATAAACGAACGTTAACATATATAAAGCATGTTAATATTCTGATTTTTCAAGGCATGTCGGTATGAGGTAGAGATGTATGAAAGACATATTAAGTTATGTATATATGGTTCCTAGTATGACAAGAGCCTGTTAGACCTCACTATTGAACATATCTAACAAAAATACAAGTTTTGAAGGTTGATATTGACATGTAAAGACCATGTATACATTCTGACTTTTCGAGCATGTTTTAGGGCCTTGAAATGCATGAAAAGCATGTTAACTTGTGTATATGGGTTTCATAAGGAAGCATGAACATGATAGACCTTATTAATGAACTATACTAACAAAGTATAAGCTTTGAACGTGAACGTTGGTATGTTATGACGAGAATTAGAATTTGACATTTATGGACACATGTGATAGTACTCTTAGACTCATTCATGTGTCATGCATGTATATATACCATGATTAGTTGCCGTGATTAAAGTTTAGCATAAACAAAGCATGTTTTCAAGATAATAACAATGCTAGCTACATATATGCAATACGAGTACTCATGAGCATGACTAATACAAGTTATATGAATATCTTATGTGTTTAAAAGCGACCATGTTAGACCATATGAGTTCGTGTCCTTGAAGGGCTTTAAGTATTAACTTAAGAACCTATACCATGTACGATTGGATTTGGAAAAGTTATACAAGCATGAAAGTATCCTTTAAATATGAATACATGCTACGTGATATTATATGATGTTACTTGAACCCGATTTTGACGGTTAACTTAAGGAGATGCCGTAACTTGCTAAAATGAAATATATTTAGTATTGATTGTGGTCTTATGTGATATTAATAATATGCAAGCATGTTTGCTAATTGTTGAGATCTTATATAATATGAGAATGCGTTTAAACTCTAAAGAAGGAACGTTAAGGATAGAAATTATATTCTATATAACTGTGTAGCTAGGTAAAACTTACCTTATGTGTTGATCGTATATTCAAAGAGAAAATGTGAAGTTAAATTATATGACTAATGAATATCATATATATACGTAACTGTATTACGATAGGAATTCGAAAGTGTTGATTGCTTTTCGTGGATAAACTACGCTAAAGGCAAGTTCTCTTACTTACACTCTTTTAAAGTGCAAGTATCCTAACCGACGCATTTACTTTATGCAAGGAAATCTATGATTGTGAAAGTTTCCTAACTTATACTCTTTTACTATGCAAGTATCCTATCTTGTGTATTGCGAACTAGTTTCCTATTTAATCGGTTGAATTGAATTAGCATACTTGAACTCTTATTTCATTAAAGCTATTATTCATGTTGAACTTAGTATTGTTCTTGAATATTGTGAAAGTGTCTATGCCATTTGATTCGGCGGGACTTATGTTATTGAAAAGCAACCCAAACTAATTGATTGGTGCGGGATCTTGTATTTGACTGAGAAGAACAACCTTCTTTGAAGGGAATATATAAATTATCGGAGAACCGACGTGCACACTTGAGTATGATTGATTGTTATGCATAACAAGGGTACTTTAGGCTGATCACCTGTTGTACCTGTTTTTGTTGGATTTTCAGTTTATTACTGTCAATTCTAGTAGAAGTTCATAGTCCGTAGTGACTACTCAGTATTCAATTATTTGAAATCTTGAATTGACTTATTATTGAATCATATTGATATTATCCTGTCCTTAGCGACTGTTATTGAGAACTGTTGATGTTCTTGTTATTCTTGAACTATCAAATCTTGCTATACCCTTTCGAGAATTGAGAATCTTATTATTCACCCTTATTGTATATTACTTGCTGGGCAATTTGTGCTCATTCTTGCTTTCCCTAAAACATTTCAGTTAAGGCAGAGCATGGCGAACCTTCGGGCATTGATAAGGGCAAGGACAAGGCTACCAACTAGCTTATGTCTGTTATGTTTCAAATATATTAATTTTGTGTGAAGATGATGTAGTAAGACTGGATTTGTTTATGTTTAAGCTTAAGTTAGATTATATAACAAGTCGTTAATTGATATTGCTATGTAATCTATTAAGTACTGTAGGTTGCGAGACTTGGGGGAATAATTATAATAAATCATTGTAAATTATTCTAGAATAGATTTTCCGCTGTGGTTGTGTGATATTTAGTTATCATTATTGCGATGTATTACCATGAGCACGTGATGAACCGAATTCGAGAGACCAAGTGGCGGTCCTGGAATTTGGGGGCGTCACAGGTTGGTATCAAAGCCGTAGTTATAAACCTTAGGAACGAGTGTCCTTAGACTATAACTTAGGCGAACTTAGAAGTTAGGAAGGAGATAAAACTCATGTAGAGTTTTCCTTGAGAGGCTTAGTTTGTTATGAAATGTAACTTCATTTTATACGATGAACTTATATTTTGTTTAACATTCTAATGGAGATGCTATTCTTGTCTTGTGTTTGTGATTGTAGGATGACAGACACAGGAGTACCTAGTAGAGTGGCCAAGGAGGAGCCCGGGGATATACATGTAGTGTACGAGGCACCTCTAGAGGCTACACCAGTGCAGGCTGTTGCACCGTTCGAGTCCGACGACGAGGACGAGATTGAGATAGAGTCTGATCCAGAGGAGGAGCCGATGGAGGATGAGCCAGTAGAGGACTCTGATGAGGCTACTATAGAGGAACAGATGTTAGGCGAGTACGAGGAGCGTATTCTAGAGTTAGACTGCAGAGTCCAGGAGCTGGAGGTAGAGGCCCACGAGAGAGAGTCTGAGTTCCAGAAGCTGAGGGACGAGGACCACCAGAGGAAGCTGGCTATGCAAGAGTTAGAGGTGGAGATTGCCTACCGTAGGGAGGCAGGGATCCAGATGGGGACTCTATTTCACAGGTCAGTGGCTAGGAATGTAGATTTGGCAGAGAAGCTAGAAGAGGTTGAGCAGAGGGAGCTGAGTGAGAAAACTGAGAAAGAGGCACTCCGTACTCAGCTAGAGTTGGAGGTGATGGATAGGTTACACTTCGAGGAGAAGTGGGAAGCGTCCAATGAGAGAGTTGACGACCTTGAGGACGAGGTCAGGTGCAAGAAGAGAAAGATGAACAAGATAGGGTATGTGTTCCGTTCAGCTTTTGAAAGGGTGATTGATGGTGTGTACCACTACCCGGCAGAACAGGGATAGACTCTACATACCTTGAGCCGAGAGCTGGTTGCGTATATAGCACAGTTGGAGTACAAGAGCGCAGTGGAGCGCGGGATGATGGGATGAGATTTCCTTAGTCAGTCTAGTGGTAGTACTTGTTGTGTCTTTATGTATTGTATATACTATGTTGTAGTCCCAATCTTTTGTGTAAGATGTGGGATGATGATGTAAACCCCGAGTTAGCTTTTGTTAGAGGGGTAGTATGGTAGTAGGTTGGTATATTCCCCGTCTTTTGTGATATTAGGGGATATATGTGATAACATTTATAGCAGTATGCTAGGAAAATCATGTAATGAAATGAAATGGCATATGAATATAAATGGAGTTGATTTTAGAAACGTGTTATAAATTTATTCTTTTAGTATTAAAAGAAATACTTAAGTGATATACTTGAATAATAATAAAATGAAAAATTGTGATGCAGATAATGCCGCCCAGACGTAGATTGACTGCACCCGAAGAATCCGTTAACAATGAGAGAGAACAAGTAGACCCGATCCAGAAACTGGTAGACTTGTTAGGAGAAGCCTTAAGGGGAAGGAACAATGAACCCGTTCGCCCGAACCCTCAAACTGTGCCAGTAACAACCTTTAAAGACTTTAAGAGTGTAGGACCCCCGGAGTTCGAGGGAACTACCGACCCAATCGTCGCACAAACGTGGATCAAAGAGATCGAAAAAGCTTTCACTATAGCTAGCGTAGGCGAAGATCAGAAGACGGTGTTTGCCACGTACGTGATGAGGGGAGAAGCGAACTACTGGTGGGAGGCTAATCAACAAAGAGCTGGAGAAGGGATAATAGCTTGGGATAAGTTTAAGACACTGTTCTTCGAGTATTACTTTCCGAAGAGTATGAAGAATAGGATGGAGGTGAAATTCCTAGAGTTAAAACAAGGTGAGATGACGGTGGCGCAATACGCGGCTAGGTTTAACGAACTAGCGCGATTTGCGGAGCACCAAGTTGGTGATGAAGAGAGGAAGGCTAGACGCTTTGAACAAGGGTTGAAGCCATGGCTGTTCAATAAGGTATCAGTTCTTCAAATTGATTCCTTTGCAACATTACTGGAGAAGGCAATCATTGCGGAAGGCGGCAGTGAGGCCTTAAGTCTGTATAACAAAGAAAAGAAAGGAAAGAATACTGGAGGAGAGAATCGTACAGGAGGAAGCAGTAGCGGAGGAAGCAACTTGGGAAAGAGAAAGTGGGAGAACAACAACAACAACAAAAACAACAATAATAATCAATCAGGGAATTTTCGTGGAGGTTTCAAGAAGAGGGCTGAAGGATGCCCGAAGTGTGGGAAGAATCACCAGGGCGAGTGCTGGAAGGGACGTGGCACTTGCTACAACTGCGGACAGGAAGGGCTGTTTGAAATCAAAAAAGATACAAGGATGCTTTGCGTGTGGCTCGACGGAGCACCGAATTAAGGACTGCCCAAAGAAGGGAAGTGGCAGGGGTAGTAATCAGCAAGGAGGCAACAAGCTGATGATAGGTGGACCGGCACAATCCAACCGCCAGAACCTTTAACATGACCGTCCAAGATGCAGTGGCTGCGAAGGATGTGGTGTCAGGTATAATCCCAATCAATGATATAAATGCTTATGTATTATTTGATTCGGGTGCCACCTTTTCTTTTGTATCTGAAGAATTTGCTAGTAGACTTAGTACACCCCGAGAACTTTAAGAAAATCCTTTGATCATAGAAGTTGCTAATAAGGAAGTGATCCCTGTAGAATATGTTTATCAAAATTGTCGCGCAAGTATTAGTAAACATGAACTGAGCGTAGACTTGATTCCTATTAGACTGGGAGAATTTGACGTAATACTGGGAATGGATTGGTTGTATAACCATGCTGCGATAATTGACTGTTAGAACAAATGTGTGAACCTTCAGACTCCGAGTAAGTCTAAGGTAGTGTTTTATTGTAGCTCATCGCTTAAGCAATCGTATTGCGTTACGATGATGCAGGCCAAGAAATTGTTAAGGAAAGGATGTGTAGGATATTTAGCTTACATCGTTGATACTCGGAAAAAGGGAGTAGAAATTAAGGATATATACGTAGTTAATGAATTCCAAGATGTGTTTCCGGACGATCTGCCTGGTCTTCCGCCAGACAGAGAAATCGAATTCGTAATAGACTTAGCACCGGGAACGACACCGATTTCGAAAGCTCCATATCGTATGGCGCCAGTAGAAATGAAGGAATTGATGATACAATTACAAGAATTGTTGGATAAGGGTTACATTCGACCGAGTGTTTCTCCTTGGGGAGCACCAGTACTATTCGTTAAGAAGAAGGACGGATCGATGAGGCTCTGTATCGATTATCGAGAATTGAACAGAGTAACGATCAAGAACCGGTATCCGCTACCGAGGATAGACGACTTATTTGATCAACTGAAGGGAGCAAAGTGTTTCTCAAAGATCGACTACGAACAGGATATCATCAACTGAAAGTGAGGGATGAGGACATACCAAAGACTGCGTTTCGAACCCGTTATGGACACTACGAGTTTTTGGTAATGTCATTCGGATTGACTAATGCTCCGGCAGCATTTATGGACTTGATGAACCGAGTTTTCAAGCCATACTTGGATATATTTGTAGTGGTTTTTATTGACGACATTTTGATCTACTCAAAGACAGAGGAAGAACACGCCGAACATCTGAAGATTGTTTTGGAGGCACTAAGGAAGGAGAAGATGTATGCAAAATTTTCTAAGTGCGAATTTTGGATAGAGAAGGTTCAATTCTTAGGCCACGTGGTGGATAAGAATGGAATCTCAGTAGACCCTGCAAAGGTCGAAGCAGTACGTAATTGGGAACAACCGAGAACACCGACGGAGGTGAGAAGCTTTCTAGGGTTAGCTGGGTACTATCGAAGATTCATCCAAGATTTTTCTAAGATAGCAACCCCGTTGACCAATTTGACTAGAAAGACGGTGAAATTTGTATGGACCGACAAATGCGAAGAAAGTTTTCAAGAACTGAAAAGGAGATTGAGCGAAGCACCTGTGTTATCATTACCAGATGATGCGGGAAATTTTGTGGTGTATAGTGATGCATCGCACAAGGAGCTTGGCTGTGTGCTCATGCAACATGGCAAGGTTATTGCATATGCGTCACGACAATTGAAGGATTATGAAAAACGATACCCCACTCACGACTTAGAGTTAGCGGCAGTAGTTTTTGCGTTAAAGATATGGAGACATTATCTATACGGAGAAAAATGTGAGATATACACGGACCACAAAAGTCTAAAATATATCTTCACACAGAAGGAGCTAAACATGCGGCAGAGAAGGTGGTTAGAATTAATCAAAGACTATGACTGCGATATTCTTTATCACCCGGGAAAGGCAAATGTGGTTGCCGACGCTCTGAGCAGGAAAGGAAGGGAGAAGTTGTTTAATTTGACGACTCAGGAAGAGTTGATAAGAGAGATGGAGAAATTGGAGATAGAAGTGAAAGGACCAGAAAAGTCTGGTGAGAAGTTAATTGTAATGGAAGCTTGTCCGACGTTGTTGGATAGAGTAAAGGAAGCTCAGGAAAAGGATGAAGAGTGTGAGAAAATTCGAAAGAGGATCACAGAAAATGAGGAAGAAAAATTTTGAATGGATAAAGACGGTATTTTGAGATTTGAAGGGAGAGTGTGGGTACCAGCGGTAATTGAGTTGAGGGAAGAGATTTTGCACGAGGCACACAATACGACATATTCCGTTCATCCGGGAGGCACAAAGATGTACCAAGATCTAAGGCAACATTTTTGGCGGCCCAATTTGAAACGGGAAGTCGCGGAGTGCGTCAGTAGATGCTTGACTTGCCAACGCGTTAAAGCAGAGCATCAGCGGTCGAGTGGTTTACTACAACCGTTAGAAATACCAGAGTGGAAATGGGAGCATATTACCATGGACTTCGTGGTAGGACTTCCAGTTACACAGAAAGGTTATGATGCTATTTGGGTTATCGTGGATCGACTAACGAAGACCGCACACTTTTTACCAATCAAGATCCGCTACAGTTTGAACCAATTAGCAAGCCTATATGTAAAAGAAATTGTTTCACGACATGGAGTGCCGGTGTCAATTGTCTCTGATCGAGATCCGCGCTTCACGTCCAATTTTTGGAAGAGTTTGCAAAAAAGAATGGGAACGCAGTTGAGGTTGAGTATAGCTTATCATCCTCAAACAGACGGACAAAGTGAGCGAACAATACAAACGCTAGAAGACATGCTTAGGACTTGCGTGATGGATTTTAAGGGAAATTGGGACGACCACCTACCCTTAGTAGAATTTGCATATAATAATAGCTACCATGCGAGTATCGGCATGCCACCGTACGAAGCTCTTTACGGGAGAAAGTGCAGAACGCCGTTATGTTGGGACGAAGTCGGAGAACGACGAATACTCGGACCAGAGTTAGTTCAACAAACCGCAGACGTGGTGACAGTGATAAGAGCCAGACTTGTAGCAGCTCAAGATCGCCAGAAGAAATACGCAGATTTGCATCGGCAGGACCGAGACTTCAAAATCGGCAGTTTCGTATTCTTGAAGGTATCTCCATGGAAGGGAAAAATCCGTTTCGGCAAGAAAGGAAAATTGAGTCCAAGATTCATAGGACCGTTCGAGATACTGAAGCGAGTGGGCGAAGTGGCATGCAAAGTTGCATTGCCACCCGAACTGGAGCACATCCACAACGTGTTTCACATTTTTGTATTGCGACCGTACAAGGCCGACTACAAGCACGTGATTTCTTACGAGCCCATTCAAGTGGAGAAGAACTTGGCGTATGGAGAAATTCCTGTCCAGATATTAGATAGGAAAGAACAAACTTTGAGAAATAAAGTTATTTCATCTGTAAAAGTAATTTGGCGTAACCACGATGTCGAGGAGGCAACGTGGGAGTTAGAAGATAGGATGATGAGGGACTATCCCCATCTATTTATGTAACCTTGTAGCAATTCCGGGACGGAATTTTTATAAGGGGGGGAGGATGTAATACCCGAGAATTTCCATATATTATTAAATAAATATATTAATGGAAATGAGAATTTATTTGAATATAAATGATTTTGTGTTATGAGATGAATTAATTCAATTATATATAATTGAATAATTATAATAATTGAGAAATTGGTGGAGTTTGTGATAAACTCGTTGATTGCCTTGTGTGGCACAGTGACGTAATATAAGAATGATTATATTAATTTAAGCGAACAATTAATCTATATTAATTGTTAATCGAAGAATATTAATTAACTGTTATAAAATACTAATGAGGATTGATTAATAATATGTGATTATTATTATTGCAAGAAACATAATAATAATGAGCAACGTGTTTATAAATATAATAAGATTTATATCAAAGTGATAATTAATCATATAAGGGTTAATTAAATTGTTATGGAGGTTAACAATTATATTGATTGATGTAGGATATGTGTATATTATTAATTAATATTCAATTTATAAGATGAGAAATTATATGTGCAAGCATGCGAATTAAATGTGTAGCATATATTAGCTGACTATGTATTATGTGAAGTGTAATATGACACTATTATATGGTAAGGCTTATTAAACCATGTGAGCTACTTGATTAATAACTTGTGTGACAATAAATATGTGGGTATACATTGTATAATATATCATGAACATATTGTAAACAATTAGTTTTAATAAAGGAGACAGTGTAATGTGTTAACATCCGATTAGATTATATCCGGTATTAACAAAATGTACATGGATTATACGTGTCAATTTACACTTACTACAGTATATGAATTATTGTGACATTTCAATTAAAGACCTAAGTGTCTAAATATGTGTGTGTATATAACCTAAGTATTAACACTAGTTTGTTTACAAATTGGAAATGCTGAGATTTTTATGCCTTGTCCCATATTAATAAGACACAAACCTTGTACACGTAAAACACTCATGAAGCTAGCCTACTCCTACCTTCTCAAACTCAGCATTCTAGCAAATCATGATACGGGGAGTGGGCACAACAGTGTTCTTCAACCACTCTACCAACTCTTCCTTAGCTGATATACAAAGCTTCAATCTAGTGGTTCAATTTAATGGACAATTGCATTGTCTGTGTAAGGATTCTTCTATAAATAGCAGCCATGTTTCTTCGTTTTCAATTTGCTGAGAGTTTGCATAAGTGGTGAGTGAAAGCAATATACATATATCAGTAGGAGAAGTTGGATTAGCAGCAAACTATATTTGAATCCTAGCAGAGGTATAATCCCTCTTCCTTTGTTCTTCATTTTCGTTTTCTGTTTCCGAAGTTTCCTTCAAATTTTTGATTATGCCAAATTGGTTCATGATTGGTTTGTAGAACCCTTATATTGTTGTTATATGAACATACATACGTGATGGAACCACTATATAGCTTTCTTGACTTTCATTTCCATTGTTGCTCTATAATTTCTGTAAAGCATCGAATTCGTGAAATTAGTTGGAGTTCATGAAATTGGGAATCGTTTGGGCGATTGACTGTTATATAAGCATATATATGTGTTAGTAAGTTAAAAAGGTTAGTCTAATAGCATCTGGGTATGTCGAGATCGATAAAATGGGAGGCTTTGGGTCGGTTTCGCTGCAGTCTGAACTGAGGAACTGTCCCCACGCCGCAGCGCCGCAGCGCCGCAAACCGCGCCGCAGCGCCGCAGCCCGCGTCGCAGCGCCACCCGCGCCGCAGCGCCACCCGCGCCGCAGCGCTAGAATATGGCTGCTGTTGCCGCGCCGCAGCGCCGGCCTCTGTGTGCAGTTTTCTGCATTCTGCAACAAAACTGTGATATACCAATTATTTGATTTTTGTTTAAACAAGCATGGGAGCATGATTAATACATATATATAAACCTAATGAGGCAATGTAAGCATGTTTTAGTATATTAGCATGCATGGTTAACCAAACGACATATAGTTTGAAAACAAACTTAAAGTTTCATAAACGAACGTTAACATATATAAAGCATGTTAATATTCTGATTTTTCAAGGCATGTCGGTATGAGGTAGAGATGTATGAAAGACATATTAAGTTATGTATATATGGTTCCTAGTATGACAAGAGCCTGTTAGACCTCACTATTGAACATATCTAACAAAAATACAAGTTTTGAAGGTTGATATTGACATGTAAAGACCATGTATACATTCTGACTTTTCGAGCATGTTTTAGGGCCTTGAAATGCATGAAAAGCATGTTAACTTGTGTATATGGGTTTCATAAGGAAGCATGAACATGATAGACCTTATTAATGAACTATACTAACAAAGTATAAGCTTTGAACGTGAACGTTGGTATGTTATGACGAGAATTAGAATTTGACATTTATGGACACATGTGATAGTACTCTTAGACTCATTCATGTGTCATGCATGTATATATACCATGATTAGTTGCCGTGATTAAAGTTTAGCATAAACAAAGCATGTTTTCAAGATAATAACAATGCTAGCTACATATATGCAATACGAGTACTCATGAGCATGACTAATACAAGTTATATGAATATCTTATGTGTTTAAAAGCGACCATGTTAGACCATATGAGTTCGTGTCCTTGAATGGCTTTAAGTATTAACTTAAGAACCTATACCATGTACGATTGGATTTGGAAAAGTTATACAAGCATGAAAGTATCCTTTAAATATGAATACATGCTACGTGATATTATATGATGTTACTTGAACCCGATTTTGACGGTTAACTTAAGGAGATGCCGTAACTTGCTAAAATGAAATATATTTAGTATTGATTGTGGTCTTATGTGATATTAATAATATGCAAGCATGTTTGCTAATTGTTGAGATCTTATATAATATGAGAATGCGTTTAAACTCTAAAGAAGGAACGTTAAGGATAGAAATTATATTCTATATAACTGTGTAGCTAGGTAAAACTTACCTTATGTGTTGATCGTATATTCAAAGAGAAAATGTGAAGTTAAATTATATGACTAATGAATATCATATATATACGTAACTGTATTACGATAGGAATTCGAAAGTGTTGATTGCTTTTCGTGGATAAACTACGCTAAAGGCAAGTTCTCTTACTTACACTCTTTTAAAGTGCAAGTATCCTAACCGACGCATTTACTTTATGCAAGGAAATCTATGATTGTGAAAGTTTCCTAACTTATACTCTTTTACTATGCAAGTATCCTATCTTGTGTATTGCGAACTAGTTTCCTATTTAATCGGTTGAATTGAATTAGCATACTTGAACTCTTATTTCATTAAAGCTATTATTCATGTTGAACTTAGTATTGTTCTTGAATATTGTGAAAGTGTCTATGCCATTTGATTCGGCGGGACTTATGTTATTGAAAAGCAACCCAAACTAATTGATTGGTGCGGGATCTTGTATTTGACTGAGAAGAACAACCTTCTTTGAAGGGAATATATAAATTATCGGAGAACCGACGTGCACACTTGAGTATGATTGATTGTTATGCATAACAAGGGTACTTTAGGCTGATCACCTGTTGTACCTGTTTTTGTTGGATTTTCAGTTTATTACTGTCAATTCTAGTAGAAGTTCATAGTCCGTAGTGACTACTCAGTATTCAATTATTTGAAATCTTGAATTGACTTATTATTGAATCATATTGATATTATCCTGTCCTTAGCGACTGTTATTGAGAACTGTTGATGTTCTTGTTATTCTTGAACTATCAAATCTTGCTATACCCTTTCGAGAATTGAGAATCTTATTATTCACCCTTATTGTATATTACTTGCTGGGCAATTTGTGCTCATTCTTGCTTTCCCTAAAACATTTCAGTTAAGGCAGAGCATGGCGAACCTTCGGGCATTGATAAGGGCAAGGACAAGGCTACCAACTAGCTTATGTCTGTTATGTTTCAAATATATTAATTTTGTGTGAAGATGATGTAGTAAGACTGGATTTGTTTATGTTTAAGCTTAAGTTAGATTATATAACAAGTCGTTAATTGATATTGCTATGTAATCTATTAAGTACTGTAGGTTGCGAGACTTGGGGGAATAATTATAATAAATCATTGTAAATTATTCTAGAATAGATTTTCCGCTGTGGTTGTGTGATATTTAGTTATCATTATTGCGATGTATTACCATGAGCACGTGATGAACCGAATTCGAGAGACCAAGTGGCGGTCCTGGAATTTGGGGGCGTCACAGGAAGGAAGCCCATGGCATGACTGTTCTACATAAATACTTGGAGATGAATTGGCACAAGTGGGTCCATGACTGGAACAAGAAGGCCCAGACAAAGATGGCTGATGGATAGACACTTAAGGATGTCTGGGCAGATTTCATCTCTGCTACTGTGTGGGACCAGATGTGCAGCATTTGGGACGGCGAGGCCTTCAAGAAGATGTCGGCACAGCGTACAGCTGCCCGACAGCAGAGTCGTCTCTCGCACTGCACGGGGTCTCAGTAGTACGACCTCTATCGGGAGAGACTCGAGGTGAGTTTAAAGCATGCACCGTCCCGCTTGGAGTTTTGGTGGCACGCCCACCAGAAGAAAGGTGAAGGTGGTAATATCTCACCTGAGGCAGAACGCATTGCTGTAAGTTATTTAATTCTCTTATTTAGAATGTATTTAAAATTCGGACATTCTTTTATATTTTTTTGTTTTATATTTTGCGTATCATCTATTAATGTGTTTTCTTCAGGGACGATTTGAGGACCTTTCTGTGGCCCGAAGCAGCCAGAAAGGTGACACTCCAGTCGATGATTCTACGCGTGCGGATGAGGAGATGGAGGACTGGTTGCAGGCTACAGGGGGACTGAAGAAGGGTAGAGTTGTGAGCATTCCCCATGTCCCAGCCTACACCCTAGTCCCTGCTGCGAGATCACGCGGCGCCCACCCACTGGAGGTAGTGGTGCGAGTGGATCGGGCGCTGGCCCTTCATTATTCAAAGATTTCTTTTGGCGGATTATAGAGGGGTGCATGGCGAGCAGTGTTGTGCAGTCAGGCGCACCATCACGCGAGCGGATCTACCAGCTGGCTCAGGAGGTTGTCCATGGCTCCATAGATCCTACTGCTGCCGCTGACGACCTCATGGGTGTAGTATAGGAGGAGGCCATCCGTGTATGTGCGGTTGTCTTGGCCAACATCTTCCCACCACATATTTGACAGGTAAAAACAATTATTGATGTACATCCTTATTTAATTTATGAAATTTGTAATTATGTTGCTTATATAAAGTTGCGTATCAAACAGTTATTCGATAGATATGAAAACCTATAAGATAAACTTAAGATAAAACCCTGAAATCCAAAATGAAAATCCTAAAATCCACAAACATAGCACCGCATAGGTATTAGACACGCGTTACAACTTACGAGACACGATTCCGATATACGGAGGGCGAGTTATCAGCCCGTTTTCCAAACTTGCCAAAACTTAGGCAAAAAGCCAAAAAAGAGACCGAAACCCACCTCGGTGGTCGAAACAACACGTAAACAAAGACATAGCACCGCATAGGTATTAGGCACGCGTTACAACTTACGGGACTCGATTCCGATATACGGAGGCCGAGTTATCAGCCCGTTAATTTCCCAAACTTGCCATTACTTAGGCAAAAAGCCGAAAAAGAGACCGAAACCCGCCTCAGTCATCGAAACGACACGCAAACACAGATATAGCACCGCATAAGTATTAAGCACGCGTTACAACTTACGGGACTCGATTCCGATATATGGAGGCCGAGTTATCAGCCTATTTCCCAAATTTGCCATCACTTAGGCAAAAAGTCAAAAAAGAGACCGAAACCCGCCTCGGTTGTCGAAACAACACGTATACATAGACATAACACCGCATAGGTATTAGGCACGCGTTACAACTTACGAGACTCGATTCCGATATACGGAGGTCGAGTTATCAGCCTGTTTTTCAAACTTGCCATCACTTAGTTAAAAAGTCGAAAAAGAGATCGAAACCCGCCTCGATCATCAAAACAACATGCAAACACAGGCATAGCACCGCATAGGTATTAGGCACCCGTTACAACTTACGGTACTCGATTCCGATATACGGAGGCCAAGTTATCAGCCCATTTCCCAAACTTGTCATCACTTAGGTAAAAAGACAAAAAAGAGACAAAAACCCACCTCGATGGTTAAAACAACACACAAACATAGATATAGCACCGTATAGGTATTAGGCACGTGTTACAACTTACGGGACTCGATTCTGATATACGGAGGCCGAGTTATCAGCCCGTTTCCCAAACTTGCCATCACTTAGGCAAAAAGTCAAAAAAGAGACCGAAACCCGCCTCGGTGGTTGAAATGACACGTAAACACAGATATAGCATCGCATAGGTTTTAGCCATGCATTACAACTTACGGGACTTGATTTTGATATACGGAGGTCGAGTTATCAACCCGTTTCCCAAACTTGCCATCACTTAGGCAAAAAGCTAAAAAAGAGACCGAAACCCGCCTCGATGGTTGAAATGACACGCAAGCACAGACATAGCACCGCATAGGTATTAGGCACGCATTACAACTTACAGGACTCGATTTCGATATACGGAGGCCGAGTTATCAGCTTGTTTCCCAAACATGCCATCACTTAAGCAAAAAGTCAAAAAAAAGACCGAAACTCGCCTCGGTGGTTGAAACGACATGCAAACACAGACATAGCACCGCATAGGTATTATACACGCATTACAACTTACGGGACTCGATTCTGATATACGAAGGCCGAGTTATCAGCCCGTTTCCCAAACTTGCCATCACTTAGGCAAAAAGCCAACAAAAAAAAATCGAAACCCGCCTCAGTCGTCGAAACGACACGCAAACACAGACATAGCACCGCATAGGTATTAGACACTCGTTACAACTTACGGGACTCAATTCCGATATACGGAGGCCGAGTTATCAGCCTGTTTCCCAAATTTGCCATCACTTAGGCAAAAAGCTAAAAAAGAGATCGAAACCCGCCTCGATCGTTGAAATAACACGCAAACACAGACATAGTACTGCATAGGTATTAGGCATGCGTTACAACTTGTAATGATTGAGATTTTATATTTAATTTTAAATATTTATTGAATTAAATAAATATTTTATGTGATTTATTTATTAAGTTAAATAAATAAATTATGTGATTTATGGAGTGATTTAATTAAGTGTATATATTAATTAATTGAATGTGTAATGCTTATTTAATTAATGTATATTAATTTTATATTATACTTTTAATTTAATTGAGATAATTGAATTAGATGATTTATGTGATGAAGTGTTACATGAATTATAATTAGCGAGTAATTATAATTATGTGGCAAATTTTATGTGATTAATGGATGTTAAATTTTAATTGATTAAATTAGATGATTAATATTTAATTGATTAAAATGTGACATTAAAGTATGCGTCAAATGATTTATTAAAATAAAGAAAAAAGATTTTAAATGATTTTAAACAAACAAGGCCCTTGCTTTTGTTTTAAAAGACTGTTGCCAAACAGGGCCCTTACACTAGCTTAAACCTAATTTACTTAAACCATGCCTAAGTTAGTAAACTAGTTTCTAATTTTCTTAAAGCCAAACAAGCCAAGTTGGCTTTTGAATTTTGTAACTTACGTAATTAGTACTAGTTAGTGTATAATTATGATATGGGAGTTACCTATTCTATTATATGTATATTGTATATACGTTAGTGTTATAATCCTAAGTCTAAACAAAGAAAAGAGAAGGAGAGAAAGAGCAGAGAATATCAGAGAAGAAAAGAAGGAGAAAGAATTGGTAGAACGCAAACTCATAATAATCTTTTCTTTACACTCATAGCTAGAAAGGTTAGAAATCCATATTCTTTATATTTTATTCTCTGTCAAAAATTTAGTTTTCATGAAAGTTGTAGTCATGAATTTTATATATATGATTGTGTTCATGTGTTATTGGTAGTAATTGTATGAAAGGATTTTCAGAAATTAAATTACTGTAGAAATATATTTTAACAAAGAATTTATATTTATATGAGTTCATATGGAATTTCACGAGTTTAGTAAAATTTAGTTGAGAAATTCATGCAATTGGTATGTGTTAATATGCTTATTAAGTAATTACTTGGTGCTATCTTCAACTTAGTATGTAAAGCATGTATATAATTTCGAATTGATGGAGAAAAATAGTTACAGTAGATTATTTTTGAGAAAATATGAGTTTTCATGAAAATGGCTAAATTGGATTTTCAAAACTTATGATTATCATTGTTTAAATGATTTTGTATTTTGGAAGCATGCTTTATATATGTGTAATAGCGTATATATGTTTTACAGAGTCTATAGTACTGTATTTTTGGCGTTGTTGGCTTGTATGGGTTAATCGGTGAAGCAGAGTAACGTGGCTGTCTGCGTCTGGCCGAGTTGCTGCGCAGCTGCGCCGGCAGCAAGGCCAGGAGCAGCGCCGCTGCGCCGCTGCGCCGCTTGTCCTTCCCAGATTCCTTACCTGCGCAGCTGCGCCGGTTTAAAGGCAGCTGGCTGCGCAGCTGCGCCGGGCACAGTGCTTGGGCAGTGAGTTTTGCTTGCTTGTACAGTTTATTTTAAAGACTTTAGTTTAATTTTTCATGGATAAAGGGATATATATTTTGAATGATATAACATGTTGTTATATGATTATGATAATTTCATGTTTAGAAAATAAAAGAAATTTTGAAAACCTAATATGGTATTTAAAACTATAATTGTTTAATAAGTTACTTAATTATAATTTTATTAATTATAATTAAGAGTAAATGTGTAATTTAAATTATAAATTTTGTGAAATTATAAGGTATAGAAGTTTAATTATTTTAATTTTAATTATAATTTATGTAATTATAATTTAATAAATGCATGTTTAATTGTGAATTTTTAATTGATAATTACATAATTAATTATAAATTGTGTAATTATAATGCATGTTATAGTTTAATTAATTATTGATTATAATTGATAAATACATGATTAATTATAAATTGTGTAATTATTAATGCATGAATGTGGTTTAATTGATTTTAAATTATAAATTGTTTATAATTTAAAAGGTAATGATAATTTAAGTAATTATAATTTGATTAAGTGTTTGAATTATAATTGTTTAATTATAATTGAGTTAAATACATAATTAATTTAATTATGTGAGTATATGTGTGATGTGGTTAACTATGTGATAGTTAATTATTATTGTTTATTTAATTAGAGTGAGTTAACCATGAGGGTTAACCACTTATGTGAATTAGTTATGTGTTAACTGATTTAGATTATTATAATTGAATGTGTATAGGAAGTATTAAAGTACGTGAATTGTGTTAAGTAGCTTGCGCATGAGGCAAGTCTTCTAAACCCTAAACTCGTTAATTTTACGCAAGTTTTCTAAACCCTAATCTTGTATTGATTTTATATGATCTCTTGAATTCATATATTCATTGTTGAGAATGTCCTTTCCATTTCAGTATTGGACAATTGTTTATTTAATTGAAATGGTCTTAACTTATTGTTCAAGTAAGATCCAGTTATTATTTTAAATGCTTTAAGTTGATTCTAAAGCATATGTTAATTCATAATTCTTTTATTTTGAATTATTGGAAGTCGATTCAACTAATCCTTAGTTGATGAACGTGAATTCTAAATTACCCTTGTAAGCTTATCCAAACCAAACTTTCTTTGGTGCGGACTTGAATTCAAATTACTGAGTTGAATAAACCTATTTACTAGGGGAGGTTACCACGCATAGCGTTAAGATGGCTGTGCACAATACATGGTACGAAGGGCTGATCCCCCTAAGTACGAGTTAAGGTCCACAGTCTTATTGACTGTTAAAGGTTTAAATAGAAATATTTATAACCTAGGACAAGAGTTCAAAGGTCTTATGACCCTCAGATAAATTCTATATCCAAATTTTAATATTGATAGAGAATTATTATTCAATTCTTTATTATTGAAGCAAGCTAAGTTGTTCATATTTTCTTAAAGATATTCTTTCATGTCTATGTTATTGTTAAACTCCAGTGAGCTGTGGTTTACTCACTCTTACATTAAATAACAATTTCAGTTAAGGTTGATAACGCTGATGCTCCGTCTACAAGTAAGGGCAAGGGAAAGCAAAGCAAGTGAAGACTTGTTTTTTTATTTAATTGAGAATGATTGTAATAATTGAATGTTATGTTTTATTTCCGCACTTTATTATATTCATGTCAAGGTTAGAGTAACCCTGGGATTGATTTTTGAGAAGGTTGTAACCCTTGTTTTAAGGGAGATTTAGTTATTTTAATTTAAGTTGTAGTTTATTTTGCATTATTCATTGGGTAGATATATGTTATGTTAGAAAGTGAACACCAAATCATGTGGAAACGAAGTACCCAGATTTGGGGGTGTCACAGGTTGGTATCAAAGCCGTAGGTTATGAAACCTTAGGTGGGGAAAAACCTTAGGTAGTAGCCTTATGGTAAGATCGAAAAGATAGTGATGCTAGGTAAAGATAATAAACTACCTTATGTGCCTATGTGTTTACATTTTAGTATTCGAAGAGTGACGATTCGTTATCACGTAATAATGAACTTTAAAATTCTTTTGTCAGGATGTCGAACGTTGGAGAACCTAGTCAGGCTAGAGAGGATGTACCTCAGGTGCCTAGAGAGGAAGAGCCCCGTGACATACATATTGTCTGGGAGCAGCTGGTTAGGAGAGAGCCATCTCCAATGATCACCGTAGCTGGTCGGGAGGGTGAGCTGACACCTATTCCAGAGGATGAGGACGAGGACGAGTCTGAAGAGGAGGAAGAGGAGGAAGAGGATCCCGAGGAGGAATTCCCACCTCACTCTACTAGTGCTGAGATGTACGAAGCAGTCTACGATAGCAATGTGGAACTTCAGGGACGAGTAGGAGATCTCGAGGAGACTATTCAGCAGCGGGACGAGACTATCAAAGAGATGGACAGTGAACTAGGAGATGCATAGTGGAACTTGATACATATGAAGGTCGAGAGAGATGCTGCTCGATTTGAACTGGCAAAGCTGAAGCAAGACATCCAGGAGGAGTTGAGGAAGCGTGCCAGATCTGAAGAGTCAAGCTTGAGGGCTAATCAACGAGCCGATCGAGCTGAAGGTGAAGCTGAAGCCAAGAGGGCCAAGCTGAGGGAAACGGAATATGCTTTTCATACGGCGATAGAGAGAGCTCAGGATCGTATTTTCTACTACCCAGCTCAGTTCCAAGGTTTACCGTGGTATGTGGTGGACCGAAGAACGGCATTTCGGGTAATGGAAGAGGAACGCAGAGAGGCTGTGAGACGCATTAATATGCCAAGGCAGTGGTAGTAGTGGTAGTAGTAACAGTAGTGGTAGAGTTTGTTATGTATTGCATGTTTTGTAATAAGTAACGAAAATCCCATAATTTGAGATAAGAATGGGATGAGTTAATAATGTAATCCTGTAATTTTTCCAGTTCAGGAAGGATGATGTAAATGGCAGAAATGCTATCTGTTTGATGTTTTTAAAACTACGACTGATGAATAAAAGAAGTTTATGGACGTGCTTGGTGTTCTATGTGAATTGAATTATTTAAACGTTTAAGTATGAACTTGGATACTTAATAATTGAATAAAGGGTCTAATAATATTTTCTTAACAGAAAATGCCTCCTAGAAGAAGAGTAACGCGTCAAATTCCCGAGGGTTCGACGAACAACAACAATAATGAGGGAACGAATCCCAATTAGGTTCAGCAGTTGGTGAACCTGTTGACCGAAGCCCTTGCGAATCAGCCGCAGGTGCAGGATACTACTTTCAAGGAATTCAAGGCAGTAGGACCGCCTGAGTTCAAAGGATCGACTAACCCTATCGAAGCTCAGACATGGGTTATGGAAATGGAGAAGGTATTTGACGTGGCTAGAGTAGGAGAAGACCAAAAGACAACGTTCGCGGCTTTCATGTTGAAGTCGGATGCAAGTTTTTGGTGGCAGGCTAACAAGACTCGAGAGGAAGAGGGGGTCATCACGTGGGAACATTTCAAGGAAATGTTCTACGAGATGTATTTTCGAGTGAGTTCGCAGGACCAGATGGAGGTCCAGTTCCTAGAACTTAAGCAAGGAGGGATGACGGTGTCTGAGTATGCCGCTAAGTTTAACGAGTTAGCCAGGTTCGCTACATACCAGGTCAGCACTGACGCTAGGAAAGCGAGAAGGTTTGAGCGGGGACTAAAGCCTTGGCTCTACAGCAAGGTTTCCATGTTCCAGCTGAATACCTTTGCAGCGGTGCTGGAGAAGGCCATACTTGCTGAGGGAGGAAGCGAAGCGGTGACGAAGTTCAACCAAGATAAGAAGAAGAAGAATGAGGTAGAAACCAAGTCTGGGGGTAGCAGCACTGTGAACCAGAAGAGGAAGTGGTTTGATAATATCTCTGCTGGGAGTCAGCAAGGAAGTCAGCAGAAGAGGAAGTTCGAAGCATGTGCTACATGCGGTAAGAATCACACTGGCGTGTGCATGAAGGGGAAGCGGGTGTGCTTCAACTGTGGTCAGGAAGGCCACATCGCGCCTAATTGCCTAAAATCAAAGAAGGGAGCTTGCTTTACATGTGGATCCAAAGATCACATGGCTCACAACTGCCCGAAGAAGCTGACGGCAGGGTCAACAGGGAGCGGAGGGAATGGAAGCGGCAGTACCGTTACTATCGCTGCACCATTGCAAGTTGTTCGACCCACTGCACGGACATTCAATATGACGGTGCAGGATGCTGTGCAATCAAAAGATGTGGTGTCAGGTATTATTCCGGTCAATAGTATAAATGCATATGTATTATTTGATTCGGGTGCTACTTGCTCATTCATATCTGATGATTTTGCTAGAACCCTAAACTTACCTGTAGAGGAGTTAATTTACCCTTTGAACATAGAGATTGCGAATAGGGAGATTATTCCTGTTAGGAGCGTTTATAAGAACTGTAGATTGGACATTAAGGGTCAGGAACTTAGAGTAGATTTGATTCCAATTAAACTTGGGGAATTCGACATTATACTGGGTATAGATTGGTTGTTCAACCATGGGGCGGTAATCGACTGTCAGAAGAAGTCGGTGAACCTTACGACTCCGTCGAAGTTGGTGTTCTGTGGTAGCAAATCGCCTAGGCAAGTGAGTTTTCTGACAATTATGCAAGCCAAGAAACTTCTGATGCGAGGTTGTGTAGGATATTTAGCCTACATAGTAGATTCGCAGAAGGAAAGCCCGAAGGTGGAGGAGATATCGCTAGTTAAGGAATTTATGGACATTTTTCCGAGCGATTTACCAAGACTTCCGCCAGATAGGGAGACAGAGTTCGTGATCGATCTAGCTCCGGGAACTGCTCCGATTTCGAAGGCTCCGTACCAAATGGCTCCAGTCGAGATGAAAGAACTGATGATTCAACTGCAAGAATTACTGGACAAGAAGTATATTCAACCAAGCGTTTTGCCGTGGGGAGCGCCTGTCTTATTCGTGAAGAAGAAGGATGGGTCGATGCGTCTTTGCATTGATTATAGATAGTTGAATAAAGTTACGATCAAGAATAGGTATCCTTTACCTAGGATCGATGACTTGTTTGATCAACTGAAGGGTGCGAAATACTTCTCGAAAATTGATTTGAGAAGCGGGTATCATCCATTGAAGGTGAGAAAGGAAGATATACCGAAAATGGCTTTTAGAACTCGGTATGGTCATTACGAGTTCTTGGTGATGTCATTTGGTCTCACGAATGCCCCAGCTGCATTTATGGACCTAATGAATAGGGTGTTCAAGCCATTTCTAGACAAGTTCGTGGTAGTGTTCATAGATGACATCCTGGTTTATTCCAAGACCGAGAGGAGCATGCTGAACACTTACGACTAACCTTAGAAGCCCTGAGACGAGAGAGGCTTTACGTTAAATTCTCAAAATACGAATTTTGGTTGGAACGTGTGCAATTTCTTGGCCACGTGATCGACAAGGATGGTATTTCGGTAGATCCGTCGAAGGCTGAAGCTGTTATAAATTGGGAACAGCCGAAGACGCCGTCCGAAGTGAGGAGTTTCTTGGGATTGGCAGGTTATTACCGGAGATTTATCCAAGACTTTTCCAGAATCGCAACTCCATTGACGAACCTGACTCGTAAAACAGTTAAGTTTGTTTGGACGGAGAAGTGTGAGGAGAGTTTTCAAGAGCTAAAGAAGAGGCTGAGTACTGCGCCTGTATTGTCTTTACCAGATAGTTCTAGAAATTTTGTAGTATATAGCGATACCTCACATAAAGGATTAGGTTGTGTATTGATGCAGAGCGGCAAAGTCATTGCCTATGCGTCACGTCAGCTGAAGGATTACGAGAAGGGGTATCCGACCCATGATCTAGAATTGGCGGCAGTAGTGTTTGCCCTGAAGATTTGGAGGCACTACTTATATGGACAGAAGTGTGAAATATACACAGATCACAAGAGTCTGAAGTATATATTTACCCAGAAGGATTTGAACATGCGCCAAAGAAGATGGTTGGAGCTGATTAAAGACTACGATTGTGAGATACTTTACCATCCGGGTAAAGCTAACGTTGTCGCTGACGCTTTAAGCAGGAAAGGTCGGGAGAAGCTGAACGTATTAACTGATCAGGATCGGTTGATAGAACAAATGGCTAGATTAGAATTGGAAGTGAAGTTTCCGAAGGAATCGGATGAGTTGTTGTTTCAAGTAACCAATGGTTCTACTCTAGTAGATAAGGTGAAAGAAGCACAATTCAATGATGAAGAATGTGAAAAGATTCGGAAGAGGATAACCGAAGGCGAAGAGTTCAAATTCAAGATCGGTAACGAAGGACTGTTGCGGTTTGAAGGTAGAATATGGGTACCGCCAATACCAGAGGTCAAAGAGGAGATTTTGAGCGAAGCTCATAGTTCTAGATATTCTATTCACCCTGGGAGTACGAAGATGTACCAGGATCTCAGGCATCATTTCTGGTGGTCGAATATGAAGAGGGACGTTGCGGAATGCGTTGCGAAGTGCTTAACGTGCCAGAAAGTCAAAGCAGAACACCAGAGACCAAGTGGACTGCTGCAACCGTTAGAAATTCCAGAGTGGAAGTGGGAGCATATTACAATGGATTTCGTGGTAGGTCTTCCAATGACTCAGAAAGGATTTGATGCGATATGGGTTATAGTGGATCGACTGACGAAGTCAGCCCACTTTTTGCCAATCAGGGTTAAGTACAACCTGGATAAGCTAGCGAAGCTATACGTGAAGGAAATTATTTCTCGACATGGTGTTCCAGTGTCGATTGTGTCCGATAGAGATCCGCATTTTACGTCGAATTTCTGAAAGCGCTTGCAAGAAGGTATGGGAACGCAATTGCGAATGAGTACATCGTATCATCCTCAGACTGATGGACAAAGCGAAAGAACGATTCAAACACTTGAGGATATGCTAAGAGCTTGTGTGATGGACTTCAAAGGAAGCTGGGAGGATCATCTACCATTGGTAGAGTTCGCCTACAACAATAGTCATCATGCAAGTATTGGCATGCCGCCTTACGAAGCGTTATACGGTAGAAAATGCAGAACTCCTTTGTGCTGGGATGAAGTCGGTGAACGTCAATTGTTGGGACCAGAATTGGTACAATAAACCGCCGAAATTGTAAATCTGATCAGAACGAGATTAGTTGCTGCTCAAGACAGACAGAAGAAGTATGCCGATTTACATCGACAGAACCGAGAATTCTTACCAGGAAGTTTCGTGTTCCTGAAAGTATCTCCCTGGAAGGGGAAAATTCGATTCGGTAAGAAGGGGAAGCTGAGTCCCCGATTCATTGGACCTTTTGAGGTATTACGAAAGGTGGGCGAGGTTGCTTACGAGATTGCATTACCTCCGGAGCTCGAGAATATACATAATGTCTTTCATATTTTTGTATTAAGACCTTACAAGCACGATTATAAACATGTAATAGAATATGAACCTTTGCTATTTGATAAAGACTTAACGTATGAAGAAGTGCTTGTTCAAATAGTTGATAGAAAGGAACAAGTACTTAGGAATAAAGTGATACCTTCTGTTAAGGTAATTTGGAGAAACCACAGTGCTGAAGAAGCTACGTGGGAACTCGAACATGTTATGATGAAATCTTATCCGCATTTATTTGCTTAGTTGTGTGTAACCCCTTATATACTGATTCTGGGGACAGAATCCTTTTAAGAAGGGAAGAATGTAATAGACGAGATTTTTTTTTTGTGATTCTAGGGACAGAATCTCTTTAAGGAGGGAAGATTGTAACGATTGAGATTTTATATTTAATTTTAAATATTTATTGAATTAAATAAATATTTTATGTAATTTATTTATTGAGTTAAATAAATAAATTATGTGATTTATGGAGTGATTTAATTAAGTGTATATATTAATTAATTGAATGTGTAATGCTTATTTAATTAATGTATATTAATTTTATATTATAATTCTAATTTAATTGAGATAATTGAATTAGATGATTTATGTGATGAAGTGTTACATGAATTATAATTAGCGAGTAATTATAATTATGTGGCAAATTTTATGTGATTAATGGATGTTAGATTTTAATTGATTAAATTAGATGATTAATATTTAATTGATTAAAATGTGACATTAAAGTATGCGTCAAATGATTTATTAAAATAAAAAAAAAAGATTTTAAATGATTTTAAACAAACAAGGCCCTTGCTTTTGTTTTAAAAGACTGTTGCCAAACAGGGCCCTTACACTAGCTTAAACCTAATTTACTTAAACCATGCCTAAGTTAGTAAACTAGTTTCTAATTTTCTTGAAGCCAAACAAGCCAAGTTGGCTTTTGAATTTTATAACTTACGTAATTAGTAGTAGTTAGTGTATAATTATGATATGGGAGTTACCTATTCTATTATATGTATATTGTATATACGTTAGTGTTATAATCCTAAGTCTAAACAAAGAAAAGAGAAGGAGAGAAAGAGCAGAGAATATCATAGAAAGAAAAGAAGGAGAAAGAATTGGTAGAACGCAAACTCATAATAATCTTTTCTTTACACTCATAGCTAGAAAGGTTAGAAATCCATATTCTTTATATTTTATTCTTTGTCAAAAATTTAGTTTTCATGAAAGTTGTAGTCATGAATTTTATATATATGATTGTGTTCATGTGTAATTGGTAGTAATTGTATGAAAGGATTTTCAGAAATCAAATTACTGTAGAAATATATTTTAACAAAGAATTTATATTTATATGAGTTCATATGGAATTTCATGAGTTTGGTAAAATTTAGTTGAGAAATTCATGCAATTGGTATGTGTTAATATGCTTATTAAGTAATTACTTGGTGCTATCTTCAACTTAGTATGTAATGCATGTATATAATTTCGAATTGATGGAGAAAAATAGTTACAGTAGATTATTTTTGAGAAAATATGAGTTTTCATGAAAATGGCTAAATTGGATTTTCAAAACTTATGATTATCATTGTTTAAATGATTTTGTATTTTGGAAGCATGCTTTATATATGTGTAATAGCGTATATATGTTTTACAGAGTCTATAGTATTGTATTTTTGGCGTTGTTGGCTTGTATTGGTTAATCGGTGAAGCAGAGTAACATGGCTGTCTGCGTCTGGCCGAGTTGCTGCGCAGCTGCGCCGGCATCAAGGCTAGGAGCAGCGCAGCTGCGCCACTTGTCCTTCCCAGATTCCTTACCTGCGCAGCTGCGCCGGTTTAAAGGCAGCTGGCTGCGCAGCTGCGCCGGGCACAGTGCTTGGGCAGTGAGTTTTGCTTGCTTGTACAGTTTATTTTAAAGACCTTAGTTTAATTTTTCATGGATAAGGGGATATATATTTTGAATGATATAACATGTTGTTATATGATTATGATAATTTCATGTTTAGAAAATAAAAGAAATTTTGAAAACCTAATATGGTATTTAAAACTATAATTGTTTAATAAGTTACTTAATTATAATTTTATTAATTATAATTAAGAATAAATGTGTAATTTAAATGATAAATTTTATGAAATTATAAGGTATAGAAGTTTAATTATTTTAATTTTAATTATAATTTATGTAATTATAATTTAATAAATGCATGTTTAATTGTGAATTTTTAATTGATAATTACATAATTAATTATAAATTGTGTAATTATAATGCATGTTATAGTTTAATTAATTATTTATTATAATTGATAAATACATGATTAATTATAAATTGTGTAATTATAAATGCATGAATGTGGTTTAATTGATTTTAAATTATAAATTGTTTATAATTTAAAAGGTAATGATAATTTAAGTAATTATAATTTGATTAAGTGTTTGAATTATAATTGTTTAATTATAATTGATTTAAATACATAATTAATTTAATTATGTGAGTATATGTGTGATGTGGTTAACTATGTGATAGTTAATTATTATTGTTTATTTAATTAGAGTGAGTTAACCATGAGGGTTAACCACTTATGTGAATTAGTTATGTGTTAACTGATTTAGATTATTATAATTGAATGTGTATAGGAAGTATTAAAGTACGTGAATTGTGTTAAGTAGCTTGCGCTTGAGGCAAGTCTTCTAAACCCTAAACTCGTTAATTTTACGCAAGTTTTCTAAACCCTAATCTTGTATTGATTTTATATGATCTCTTGAATTCATATACTCATTGTTGAGAATGTCCTTTCCATTTCAGTATTGGACAATTGTTTATTTAATTGAAATGGTCTTAACTTATTGTTCAAGTAAGATCCAGTTATTATTTTAAATGCTTTAAGTTGATTCTAAAGCATATGTTAATTCATAATTCTTTTATTTTGAATTATTGAAAGTCGATTCAACTAATCCTTAGTTGATGAACGTGAATTCTAAATTACCCTTGTAAGCTTATCCAAACCAAACTTTCTTTGGTGCGGACTTGAATTAAAATTACTGAGTTGAACAACCCTATTTACTAGGGGAGGTTACCACGCATAGCGTTAAGATGGTTGTGCACAATACATGGTACGAAGGGCTGATCCCCCTAAATACGAGTTAAGGTCCATAGTCTTATTGACTGTTAAAGGTTTAAATAGAAATATTTATAACCTAGGACAAGAGTTCAAATGTCTTATGACCCTCAGATAAATTCTATATCCAAATTTTAATATTGATAGAGAATTATTATTCAATTCTTTATTATTGAAGCAAGCTAAGTTGTTCAGATTTTCTTAAAGATATTCTTTCATGTCTATGTTATTGTTAAACTCCAGTGAGCTGTGGTTTGCTCACTCTTGCATTAAATAACAATTTCAGTTAAGGTTGATAACGCTGATGCTCCGTCTACAAGTAAGGGCAAGGGAAAGCAAAGCAAGTGAAGACTTATTTTTATTTATTTATTTGAGAATGATTATAATAATTGAATGTTATGTTTTATTTCCGCACTTTATTATATTCATGTCAAGGTTAGAGTAACCCTGGGATTGATTTTTGAGAAGGTTGTAACCCTTGTTTTAAGGGAGATTTAGTTATTTTAATTTAAGTTGTAGTTTATTTTGCATTATTCATTGGGTAGATATATGTTATATTAGAAAGTGAACACCAAATCATGTGAAAACGAAGTACCCGGATTTGGGGGTGTCACACAACTTACAGGACTCGATTCCGATATACGGAGGCCGAGTTATCAGCCCGTTTTTCAAACTTGCAATCACTTAGGCAAAAAGTCAAAAAAGAGATCAAAACCCACCTCGGTCGTCAAAATGACACGCAAACATAGACATAGCACCACATAAGTATTAGGCACTCATTACATCTTACGGGACTCGATTTCGATATTCGGAGGTCGAGTTATCAGCCCATTTGCCAAACTTGCCAACACTTAAGCAAAAAGCCGAAAAAGGGATCGAAACTTGCCTCGTTCGATGAAACGACACGCAAACACAGACATAGCACCGCATAGGTATTAGGCACGCATTATAACTTATGAGACTCAATTCTGATCTACGGAGGCTGATTTATCATCCCGTTTTCCAAACTTGCCAACACTTGTAGAACACAAACTAAAATCATGTAAATATGCTCTATTTTTGACTCGTTATTAATATTTTACTTTTATAGGGTCTTGTTGGTGAGACTCATGGGGGTGGAGGCTGCGGCACAGGCGATGCCCGTAGAGGAGATTGTGATGACCGTCGGGTTGATGCTGATGAGACCATGGAGTGTGGGACCGGCGATGGGACCGGCAGTCGTACGATAGATGGCGGTGATGATGGCACTGACATTCCTGATCTTGGGTTATAGTTAGTTTATGTTATATTTTGACTTTCATGTATGTATTTATATAGCTTTTGAGTTGTACAGACATAGAGTTTTGTATCTAACTATATTGATTGTTGATAGTAAAAGATATGATTGTTATTGATATGCGTGCATTGTCATTATTTATTTTTCTTTAATTTATAACAGGTACAATTATATATATGTAAATGAATAGGGGAATTTTGTAATTTTTATATATATTGTTTAAACAGGTCATTGGTGACGGGGGCATTGGCAACGGGGTGCCGTCGGCTATGACCTATTGATCATTTGCGACGGGGAATGCACTCATTGGTGACGGCAGTGCCATCGGGAATGACTGTATAGCTAAAATTTAAAACGAATATTACTGATGGCATGTCCGTCGCTAGTGCCGTCGGTAATGACTTAATTCTCGACGGCGAGCGACGGGAGCCAGGGGCGACGACCTCTGGGGCGACTGGAGGGGCGACGGGGACTGCCGTCGCGAATGACCTCATTGCCGACGGCTGGAGGGTCATTCGCGATGACATGGCCCGTCGGCAATGACATTTTTTTTGTAGTGGATGTTTAATTTCTAGTTCTAACTTAGCCATCTCATTCACCAACTGTTCCTGAGCAGTTAGCAACATTAACTTCTCACGACCCTTTCTGCTTAAAGCGTCGGCAACGACGTTAGCTTAACCCGGATGGTAAAGAATCTCGCAGTCGTAGTCCTTGATAAGTTCCAACCATCTCCTTTGGCGTATGTTTAAGTCTTTCTGTGTAAAGATATACTTCAGGCTCTTATGATCTGTGTATCTCACACTTTTCTCTATAAAGGTAGTGTCTCCAAATCTTCATAGCAAACACTACTGCCGCCAATTCCAAATCATGGGTTGGATACCCTTTCTCATAGTCCTTCAGCTGACGTGATGCATAGGCAATGTCTTTGCCGTTCTGCATTAGCACACAGCCTAATCTCTTATGTGAAGCATCACTGTAAATAATAAAATTTTTTGTACTATCAGGCAATGACAACACAGGAGTAGTAGCCAACCTCTTCTTCAGTTCTTGGAAACTTTCCTCACACTTTTCCGTCCAAACAAACTTAACCGTCTTACGAGTCAAATATGTCAACGGAGTTGCGATTTTAAAAAGTCTTGGATAAATCTTTGGTAGTAACCTGCCAATCCGAAGAAACTCCTCACTTCTGACGGTGTCTTTGGCTAATCCCAACTTATCACAACTTCAACCTTTAACGGATCCACTGAAATCCCATCTTTGTCAATCACATGGCCAAGAAATTGCACACGTTCTAACCAGAATTAGCACTTATAGAATTTCGCGTAAAGCTTCTCCCGTCTCAGCGATTCTAATGTCAGCCTCAAATGTTCAGTGTGTTCCTCCTTGGTTTTGGAATAAACCAAAATGTCATCTATGAACACCACTACGAACTTATCTAGGAATGGCTTAAACACCCTATTCATTAAGTCCATAAATGCAGCTGGTGCATTCGTTAGACCAAATGACATCACTAAGAACTCGTAGTGTCTATACCGAGTTCTAAAAGCCGTCTTTGGTATATCTTCTCTTCTTACCTTCAACTGATGATATCCACTTCTCAAATCTATTTTCGAGAAGTATCTAGCACCTTTCAGTTGATCGAAAAAGTCATCGATCCTAGTTAAAAGATACCTATTCTTGATTGTTACTTTGTTCAACTCCCTATAATCAATGCAAAGCCACATCGATCCATCCTTCTTCTTTACGAACAATACAGGTGCTCCCCACGATGATATGCTCGGCTGAATATATTTCTTGTCAAGCAATTCTTGCTGTTGAATCATCAACTCCTTCATCTCGACTGGAGCCACTCTGTACGGGGCTTTCGATATCAGAGCAGTCCCCGGTGCTAAGTTAATTACAAATTCTATCTCTTTATCTAGCAAAAGTCCTGGAAAATCGCTCGAAAATACGTCCACAAACTCCCTAACCACTGATATCTCTTCTATCGTTGGACTTTCCTTACGAGTATCCACTGTGTAGGCTAAATACCCTAAACAGCCTTGCTGCAATAACTTCTTGGCTTCCATAAGGGTCAGACAACTCGCTTGTCTAGGCGATTTGCTACCATAAAATACTACCTTTGATGGAGTCGTAAGGTTTACCGATTTCTTCTGACAATCGATTATCTCCCCTTGATTGAATAACCAATCTATACCTAGTATGACGTCAAACTCTCTAAGTTTTATCAGAATCAAATCTACCCTCAATTCCAGACCATTAATGTCCAATCTACAGTTCTTGTATACGAACCTAACAGGAATAACCTCCCTATTCGCAATCTCTATGTTCAAGGGGTAAACTAATTCCTCTTTAGGTAAGTCTAAGGTCTTAGCAAATTCATCAGATATGAATGAACAAGTAGCACCCGAATTAAATAATACATATTCATTATTACTATTGACTGGAATAATACCTGACACCACATCTTTTGACTGTACAGTATCCTGCAGTGCCATGCTGAACGTTCTGGCAGTAGGTCGAACCGCCTGCGGTGGTCTGGCGATAGTCAAAGTACTGTTGCTGCCATTTCCTTCGTTTCCTGTTGACCCCCCTGCTGGCTTCCTTGGGCAACTTCGAGCCATGTGATCCTTAGATCCACATATGTAGCAAGCTCCTTTCTTCGGATGTGGCCTTCCTGACCACAGTTGAAGCATACCCGCCTCCCCTTCAGACACACTCAAGTGTTATTCTTCCCACATGTCACACATGCTTCAATCCTTATCTTCTGTTGGCTTCCCTGTTGACTCCCAACAGACGTGTTGTCGCTCCAATTCCTATTCTCGTTGATAGCACCGCTACCACCAGCTTTGTTCTCTGTCTCACTCTTCATATTCTTCTTCTGATCCTAGTTATACTTGGTCACGGCATTGCTTCCACTTTCAGTGAGGATGGCCTTTTCCAGTACAGCTGCAAATGTATTCAGCTAGAACATGGAGACCTTGCTGTAGAGGCAGGGCTTCAATTCCTGCTCGAACCTTCTCGCCTTCCTCTAGTCGGTACTGACCTGGTAGGTCGTAAAACTGGGCAGCTCGTAAAAATTTTACAGCGTACTCCAGCACCATCATCGCTCCCTGTTTCAGCTCTAGAAACTGAACCTCCATCTGGTTCTACGAGCTTATGGTGAAGTACATTTCAAAGAACATCTCTTTAAAATGGTCCCACGCTATAACACCCTCTCCTTCTCTAGTATTGTTGGCCTGCCATTAGAAACTAGCTTCCGACTTCAGCATGAATATTGCAAAAGTCATCTTCTGGTCATCGTTTGCTCTGGCCACATCGAAGACCTTTTCTATCTCCATTACCCACGTCTGGGCATCTATCGGGTTCACAGATCCCTGGAACTCCGGCGGTCCTACTGCTTTAAATTCCTTAAATGTAGTGTTCTGAACTTGCGGCTGATTCGCAAGCGTTCCCGTCAGTAGGTTCACCAACTGCTGAACCTAATTGGGATTCGTCCCGTCATTATTGTTGTTGTTGTTGTTATTAGTAGATCCCTCCGGGTTTTGACGTGTAGGTCTTCTTCTAGGAGGCATCTTTCTGTTAAAACATACTTTTATTAGATCATTTACTCATTTCCTAAATATTCAAGTTCATACTTAAACATTTAAATAAATTAATTCACATCTGAACACATAGCACGTCAATAAAATTTGATATTTTATTCATTCATAGTTTTAAAACATAGAATAGATAACATCTCTGCTATTTACATCATCTTTCCTGAACTGAATAAGTTACAGGATTACATCATTATCTTATCCCATTATTATCTCAAATTCTGGGATTTACATTTATTTATATATAAAAAAACACATAATTAATAACTCTACTATGTAGGCATGTTAAGACGTCGCACAGCCTCTCTATGTTCTTCTTCCATCACCTGGAACACTGTTCTACGATCCACCATATACTATGGTAAATCTTTAAACTGAGCTGGGTAATAGAAAATACGATCCCGGGCCCTATCTATAGCCGTATGGAAAGCATAGTTTGTCTTTTTCAGCTTGTCCTTCTTTACTTGGACCACGTCTTCAGCTTGCTCTGCACGTTGAGTAGCCATCAAGCTCGTTTCCTCCGCTCTGGCACGCTTCGCTGACTCCTCTTGGATGTTATTCTTCAGCTTCGCTAGCTCAGCCAATGCATCATCTCTTTCGATCTGCATGTGGACTAGATCCCACTTCATGTTTAGCTCATCGTCCAGCTCTTGAATCGTCTCATCTCTCTGTTGTATGGTAGACCGACTCTCGTCTACCAGTTCTTCAAGTTCTCTGACTCGACCATGTAACTCAATGTTGCGGTCGTAGATATCCTCGTACATCTCAGCACTAGTCGAGTGAGGTGGAAATTCCTCTTCAGGATCCTCCTCCTCCTCTAATTCATCCTCATCATCTCGGTCAGATACTGGCTCATGCTCCTGACCAGCTACGGTGATCAATGGAGATGGCTCTCTCTAAACTAACTGCTCCCAGACAACCTGAATGTCTCGGGGCTCCTCGTCCCTAGGCATCTGGGGTAACTCCTCCGTAGCCTGACTGGACTCTCCAACATTCGTCATCCTGACAACAAAATTTTAAAGTTTAATTATTACGTGATATCGATCAATACTCTTCGTGTACATAAATGTAAACACATAGCACATAAGGTATTTTGTTATCTTTACTATCATCACTATCTTTTTGATCTCCTATAAGGCTACTACCTAAGATTTCCCCCACCTAAGGTTCATAACCTAAAACACTGCTTTGATATCAACCTGTGACACCCCAAAATCCGGGTACTTCAATTCCATGGGATTTGGTGCTCACTATCTAACTAAAATATAACTACTGCCTATAAATAAGACATGTAAATAAATTACAACCTTTAAAAATGAAATAAATAATCTTACTTATAAAAAGATTATAACTTATTCAAAACGTTCCCAGGGTTATCTAACCTTAGCATCGTCAATGCGGAAAATAAACGTCACAACATAATAATAATCTTAGTACACCTCATATCATAATATAAACAAGTCTTTACTTGTTCATCTTGCTCTTGCCTTAGCTAGTTGACGGTTCGACAACTTTTTCAACTTTAGTTGCAAGGGTTATATAATGCAAGAGTGAGCAAACAAAAGCCCACTTAAATAACAATCAATAGTGATGACATAAACTGAATAACTTCAATTGATTTGAATAACATTTCTTTCATCAATAATAAAGGATTGAACATGGAATATAGAATTCATCTGAGGGTCGTAAGACCTTGAACTATGTCCTAGGTTATAAGCATTTCTATTTAAAACCTTTAACAGTCGTTAGACTTATGGACTCTTAACTCGTACTTAAGGGGATCAACCCTTCGTACCATGTAATGTGCACAAACATCTTAACGCTTTCGCATGGTAATCCCCTATTAAATAGGGTTGTTCATCTCAGTATTTAATAACAAGTCCGCACCAAAGAAAGTTTGGTTTGGATAAGCTTCAAGGGAAATTTAGAGTTCAACTATCATCAACTAAGGAGTAGTTGAATCGACTTATAATAATAATAATTCAACAATAAAGGATTACGAAATAAATATGCTTTAGAATTAAACTTAAAGTAATTGAAATATAAGATAGACCTTGCTTGAACAATTAAGTCAAGGTCACATTAAATCAATAATGAACTTTGATAAGATATTTATTCAATATATAATTGATAGATAATACAATAACTTGCATATGAATAACAAGTTAGAAATAGGAAGCTTGCTCAAGTAAAGTTTGAGTTTAGAAAACTTACCTTAAGCGCAAGCTACAATTACACTCATGTTCCACAATTATCCTACATATTACATTACGTTTATAACATCAATTAGTTTTATAACCACTACGTTTAACCGTTGAACTTCTTACTTAAGTTCAACTTAACAACGTGGTTTGTAAACTTAACTCGCTAACTAACCACATACGTGAGTCTAAAATCACAACTTGCATATCACATGTGTATAACACTTTAAATTATCATAATTATACTCTATGATAACAATATCTAAGTTCAAACATAACATGTTAATATGAAACTTCAAATTATCTTATACATGTCAACAATATGTTATCTTATTATTTTATACACTTAACATGTCATCACATTAAGTTTGCTAATAATAAAATGCATAAAAACTACATAGAAAGTAACAACATTTTCTGGACAGCCTACACACCCACTGGGGCGGGTGTTTTGCTTCTATAAGACCCGCTGGGGCGGGTCCCCCTGCTGGTGGGATTCCTGGTTGGCGAACTGTGCAGAGAAAAAGCCAATTTGGCTTATTTCTTCGGACCAAATTCAGATTTTAACTAACACAATACATATAAAACTTTATGAAAATATAATCTTAAACTTCTAACATTTTTTTAATATACATAAACACCATGACACATAATCAAAGCACATAATTTTACGATTTTGAAGAAAACACAATTTTTAAGAGTTCTTGAAGAAAATTGACACTCTAAGTTTGTTTTTAAACCAAATCATGCAATTCAAATCGTATTAACTTCGTTTCTTAACATATTATCATAATCTATGATCAATTTACATAACATATCAAAATCAACCATAATTTTGATAATTTAAAGACTATTTTTCAAAATAAGTTCACTAGTAATTGCTATGAACATGATTTCTTCATGTTCATCATATTTATATGAAATTAATCACTTAAACAACCATATGAATCATATATAAGCATGTTATAACACATATTAAACATATATGAACCATATTACACAAATTCTCATAAAAATCACGTTACAAAGAACTTATAACTACGAAAACAATGAAGAGCATAATTTAATAATTGTTTATACCTTTGTTGATTAGGAGAGGGAGATGAAGATGTTGATGATGGTGTGTTTTGATTCTCTCAAAGATTCTTCCTATTTCTTTCTTCTTCTCTCTTTTCTCTCACACTCTCTATTCTTTGTTTTTCTTTCTAACACAGACTAACTCTATCTTTCTAACTTAGCGTATTATAAAACTGATATAGATATAATACATATATAATTATATGATATAATAACTGATAAATATATTATTACTCTACTAAATACATATATCAGTTACATAATTTTTGAAAATCAAAAGCCATAAGGCTTTGTTTGGCAAAACCCTTTAATTTTAAAAATAAATTATTAATAGTTAAGGCCATGTTTGGTAAAAACTCTTTAAAATAGATTTAAGGACCTTGTTTGGCAAAACTAATTTAAAATCTTTTTATTTTATTTTAATAACTCCTTTAACACATAGTTTCTAATGTCACACTTTATTTAATTAAATCCTAACATTCTAATTTAATTAGATACAAACTAACATTAATTAATTAATTAAAATTACCACATAATACTAAATTGTTACAGAATTATAATTACTCACTAATCAAAATCTCATGTAACAATTACCATATAATATTCATCTAATTTAATTATCTCAATTAAATTAGAATTACACCACAAAATTGCTTACACAATAATTTAATATTAAATATTTATTTAATTAACATATTGCACTTAATTAAATTGCTCCACAACAATCACATAAATTATTTATTTAACTCAATAAATAAATCGATTAAAATATTTATTTAATTCAATAAATATTTATAATTAAATATACAATATCTCGTTCGTTACAAATGCATTATTCAAACATTTTATTTTTCAATATTAAAATTATTTATAAAATTCACGGGTATTACATCCCCCCTATAAAAATTCCGCCCTCGAAATTGGTATAAGGTTACACAAACAAATGGGGATATTCCCTCCTCATTTTATCTTCTAATTCCCACGTAGCCTCCTCAACGTTGTGGTTTCGCCAAATTACTTTTACAGAAAATATAACTTTGTTTCTTAAGGTTTGCTCTTTTCTATATTACTTAGACATGAATTTCTTCATATGTCAGATTCTTCTCTACTTGAATGTGCTTATAGGATATCACGTTGTTATAGTCAAGCTTGTACGGACGTAAAACGGAGATATGAAATACGTTGTGGATGTGTTCCAGTTCAGGCGGTAAAGCTACCTTGTACGCCACTTTGTCCACTCGCTTCAAAACTTCGAATGGTCCTATGAACCTCGGACTCAGTTTTTCTTTCTTGCTGAATCTTATCTTCCCTTTCCAGGAAGACACTTTCAAAAACATGAAACTTCGTACTTCGAATTCTCGGCTTTGACGGTGCAAGTCTGTGTATTTCTTCTAACGATCTTGAGCTGCTACTAATCTGGCTCTTATCGTGGTCACCACCTCTATCATTTGTTGAACTAATTCTGGTCCAAAAAGTCGTCTTTCACCGACTTCAGCTCAATACAACGGTGTTTTGCACTTTCTTACGTAGAGAGCTTCGTACGGTGGCATACTGATACTCGCATGATAGCTATTATTGTAAGTGAAGTCCACTAAGGGTAAGTGGTCGTCCCAGTTATTTTTGAAATCCATTGCGCAAGGTCTAAGCATATCTTCTAGCATTTGTATTATTCGCTCACTCTATCCGTCAGTTTGAGGGTGATAGCAGTACTCAATCTCAATTGAGTTCCCATTCTCTCTTACAAGCTTTTCCAGAAATTTGACGTGAAGCATAGATCTCGATCGGAGACAATTGGCACCGGCACTGCATATCGCGAAACGATTTCCTTTACGTACAAATTTGCTAACTGATTTAGATTGAATCGGATCTTGATTGCTAGAAAATGAGTTGTCTTCGTTAGTCGATTCACGATAACCCAAATGGCATCAAAACTCTTTTGTGTGACTGGGAGTCCCACCACGTGTCCATCCTAATGTGCTCCCATTTCCATTCCGGTATTTCTAGCGGTTGAAGTAAACCTGTAACAAACGAGATTTTTGTATTTTAATTTTAAATATTTATTGAATTAAATAAATATTTTAGTTGATTTATTTATTGGGTTGAATAAATAATTGATGTGATTATATTGGGAAGTAATTTAATTAAGTGCAATATATTAATTAAATTGATGTTTAATATTAAATTGATGCTTAATAATTTTGTGGTGAAGTTCTGATTTAATTGAGATAATTAAATTAGATGAATTGTTTTGTGTTAATTTGGTAATAATGATTTAATGAATAATTATAGTAATGTCTAATTTAATTTAATAATTAAATTAGAGATGTACTAATTTGTTACATGAAATTTTGATTAATAAATACATTTTAATAGTGTAGCAATTTAATTTATGTGAAAATTTTATTTAATGAATTGATGTTAGCTTTAATTTAATTAAATTGGAATATTGGGATTTAATTAAATAAAGTGTGGCATTTAAAACTATGTAGTACAAGAGTTATTAAAATAAATTAAATAAATTTTAATTCAGTTTTACCAAACAAGACTCTTAAGTCTATTTTAATTCAGTTTTACCAAACAAGGCCCTTAAGTCTATTTTAATTCAGTTTTACCAACCAAAGCCTAAGTCTTTTAAAATTCTATTTTAAATTAGTTTTGCCAAACAAGCCTTAGTGGCTTTTAATTTTCAAAAATACATAACTGATATATATATATATTTAATAAGGATATTATGTATATGTCAGTTATTATATTATATAATTATATCAGTTATATGTATATCAGTTTTCAATACTACGTTAAGTTAGAGTTAGAAGAAAGAACAGAGAGTTAGTGTGAAAAGAGAGAAGAAGAAAGAATGAAGAAAAGCTATGTGTAATCAAAAACAAGAAATCCATCACCACCATCATCTTCTTCTAACATCAAAGTTAATCATCTAACATTAAAATAATGAATTTATGTTCTTTGTTGGTCTTCACGTTTTTAGTTCTCCATGGTTGAAGTTATTCATGATAATCATGTAAACATGGTTTATATATGTAATTTGTGTTTATAAACTATTTATATATAATTTATACGCGAGTTTAAGTTGTTTAATTCATGTAAATATGATGAACATGAAGAAATCATGTTCATAGCAGTTTATAGTAAAATATTTTGAAAAATGGCTTCTTTGATATTAAAATTGATGTTTAATTCATGTTATGATACGTAAATTAATTATAGATTATGATAATATGTTAAGAAACGAAAATAACATGATTTGAATTATGTGATTTGGTGTAAAAACAAAGTCACATTGTTTATTTTTGTCAAGAATATTTAATAATAGTGTTTTCTTCAAAATAATCAAATTAAAGGTTTTTAATTATGTATTGTGATGTTTCTATGTGTTAAAACATGTTAGAAGCATAAAGTTATGATTATGTAAAGTTTTTATGTATTATGTGAGTTAAAATTTGAGTTTGATCGGAGGAAATAAGCCAAATTGGCTTTTTCCTGCACAGTTCGCGAGGCTGTTTGCGTCCCAATGTGGCGTGGCGCCGTAGCGCCAGTCCTATGAGTAAACAAGGCGCTGTAGCGTCACAGCAGCATCTGTTGACGTGGCACAGTGCCGCAGCGCCAGTTATGTATGTTAACTGCAGTGCTGCGGTGCCGAGACTGGAACGCAGAGCGTGCTGGCATGGCATGGTCAGTTCAGGGTGTTAACTGGAGCGCCTATAACGCCAGGTCCGGTTCTGCAGAGCCCTGATGACATGGCACGACATTGCAGTGTCGGCTGCAGTTCATTATGTGGCGTTGAAGTGCCACATATGCAGTTTAGTCAGAAAATTATATTTTAATATACAATTCTTTGAGAATGTTATTGTAATAAATATAAAATAATGTTATCAAAATTATATGCTAATTGGATAGTATTGTGACGAACGAGAATTTTGTAAAGTTATTTGAATATTTATTTAATTAAATAAATATTTTTGATGATTTAATTATTGAGTTAAATAATTAATTCATGAATTTGTGGTAGACTAAGTTAATTATATGTGTTACATTGATTAAATTAATGTGTGATAATTTTATAGTTCATAGTATATATATTTGATGGAACTTATTTGAATTAATGAGTTGTTTAAATAAGCAGAATATTATTCTAATTAATTTAATTAGAGAGTTAATGATTAAAATAGGAGAATATTGATTATGTGACAAGGTGATTTTATGGGAGTTTGTCTTATTTTATTTAATTGATTTAAATAAGATTAATTGGTTAATTAGTAATGTGACAATTAACTATATAATAAGGAATCTATTAAAATAAATGGAAAAAAGATTAGTTGTACTAGCCAAACAAGGCCCTTGTAGAAGTTTATCAGTTATCAATACAACGGATATTATATATACGTATATTCGTATTGTTGTGTTAGAGAGAAAAAGATAGAGAAATTGAGAAGAAGAAATTGAGAGAGAAAGAGAGTTGAGAAAATCATTTGTATTATCTTTGAATCATCTTCACAATCTAACAAGGGTAATCACTCTTCTTAGTTTTCAAATTTAGAATTTCAAAGTTCTTTATTTACGTACTTTGAAGTTTTCTGTAAAAACTAGTTTTTGTAATTAAGGCATAATATGTCTATATATATGTGTGTGTGTGTGTGTGTGTGTGTGTGTGTGTGTGTGTGTGTGTGATCATAGCACGTTTATGTAATCATGTTTTAAAATAATCAATTTCACATGAATATGCCTTAATTAGATTTTTGTGAAATTATAGAGTTTTCATTAACGTATTTTCAAAGTTCTCTATTTAGAACTATTTTGATAAGATATGATCATATGGATATCTGTAGATGTTAATATCATGCGTTGTATCATGTAATACATGAATTACAGTGATCACACAATGGAATTTTGATGAAATTGGGGGTTTCATGAATAATAGAGTATAAGGGTTATATGAATAACCCATATGGGTAAATTAAATGCTTTAATTGTTTGTCTAACTTAAAATTCACACTAGATTATGATAATACATGTTTAAACAAAGAAAATAAACTTTGAACGGATGGATTCGGAGTTATAACGAATCTGTGACGTCAAATTTTATGTTTTTCTTCAAAACTATCAAGAACACCAAGAATGGTAAAAATTCATGATTTGATTCGAGTAATTGCATGATTTAAGATGTTAAAAACATGTTAATAACATTGTATGATGTTTCTATGAAGTTAATACTTCATAGAAATCACGGTACTAGTTTGATTTGCATTTAATTGGGATTATTGGGCCAATAAAGTGTCAAAATCGCGAACCAAAAAATGTACAAGCAGTATGCCCCGCCCTAGCGGGTCCCCATAGCTATAAAGCCCTGCCCCAGCGGGGGTGGGTGCTGTCCGGGAGTTTTTTTGATTTTCGAGACTATTTTGACCTCCTATAGTAAAATAAGTATAACTTTTCTTCATACGAACTTCGATTAAGGCGATTCAGGATGATTCAGAAAGATAACGAGTAGACCTAAAATTTTTATTGTTTAAGTTTTTCTATTTGCAGTCGTTAAAAGGGGTAAAATTGGCCATCTTTGTGACTGATGCGTATTCAGAGGCAATCGGAGGGCGTCGAACTTGCACGTACGCAAGTATAGTGCTCTCGACGATGGAAGATGTTGTTCTAAGTTATAAAACAGGAATATTATATGATTTGAAGTTCATGTTAATAAACTAAGTTATTGACATATATAAGATAATGTGAAGGTACAAGTTAACAAACTAAGTGCGAACTTGAATATTATGGTCGTAAAACTTGATTATGATTGTTTGAAGGATTATACTTATATGATACACATATTATGAATTCATACTCATGTTATGTGGTTATTTAATAAGTTAAAACTAGGAACCAAGTTGTAAGTTGACTTAAATGAAAAGTTCAATAGTTGAACATAGAAGTTATGAAACTAATCGACATCGTATGCATAATGTAATGTGTAGGACGTTGAAGAATTGAATTGTAACTAGATTTGTAGCTCGCGCACGAGGCAAGTATTTTATCCCTAACTTATTATTGTTGAGCAAGTATCCTAAACTCGAATCTTTACATTGAGCAAGTTATAGACTTAAATTCTATATCGAGCAAGTTCTTATCCTTGATTATTCAAGTTCAAGATTTTATATGAGATGTTATGATTTTTTTTAAAAGTATCACTAAAGTTATACAATACTTATTCGATTGTATACTCTTGAGAAGTTATTATTTAAGTTGAATATCATTTATTGTTGAATCCTTAAAGACTAGCGAACCCTTATTGATTCAACTAGTCCATAGTTGATGAACGTTCTAAATTTGAGAACTGTTATTGAGTTTATCCAAAACAAACTTTCTTTGGTGCGGACTCTGATGTCAAACTGAGATGAACAACCCTAATATAGTGGATTGATGATGCTTTAAGCGTTGAGATATTGTGCACAGTATTGGTACGAAGGGCTAATCCCCCTAAGTACGAGAAGTAAAGTCCATAGTCTTATAACTATTAAAGGTTTAAAGATTAATATACCTGACAACCTAGGACGTAGTTCAAGGTCTTATGACCCTTAGATGTAATTTGATTCTCGATTATTATTCTTGATTCAAAAGTTAAGCTTTCTGTTATTCAGATTTCTTTGATTCACTCGCATGTTATTATTGTCATATTGTTATACTTGCGGGCATTCGTGCTCACTCTTGCATAATAACATTACAGCTAAGAATGAACGACCTGACGAGCCTTCTACTAGCAAGGGCAAAGGAAAAGTTAACAAGTGCTGAAGACTTGTTATGTAATTGAAAAAGTTTATGTTTAAGTTTATGTGTAATGGTTAAGACTTATTTGTTTACGTTTCCGCAACAGAGATTTAAGGTTACGTCTAACCTAAGATTTATTATATGTTTACTACTTCAGATGTTGTAACCCTCTTATAGGGAGATGATGGATTATTTATCTATTTAATGAATTTCATTTTTATGGGTATATAGTTATATGATATTTGAACAGTGAACACCAAATCCTTTGGAAATTGAGATACTGGATTTGGGGGTGTCACAAGTTGGTATCAGAGTCGTAGGTTATGAACCTTAGGTGGGGGAAAACCTTAGGATAGTAGCCTTCGAGAACATAGTAATGATAACTGTCATTGAGTTTTAAGAAAGATAATAAATTACCTTATGTGCTATGTGGTTATAATTACATAATTGCTAGAGTATCGATTTACATCACTTAATATCTAAGACTTAAAAAAATTGTTTTGGCAGGATGTCAGATGCTGGAGGATCTAATCAGCCCAGGGATGTTATAACCTTAGAGACTAGAGATGAGGAGCCCGAGACATACATACAGTCTAGGAGCAGCTAGTTCATCCAGAGCCATCTCCTTGGATCACAGTCGTTGGTCGGGAGCATGAGCCAGAGGTTAACTCAAAGGAGGATCTTGTGGAAATTGAGATCCCGCCTGAGGCAGCCGAGGAGGAGGATGAAGACCTTGAGGAGTTCCCACCTAACTCTAGCAGTGCTGAGATGTACGATGAATTGTACGACCGTAACATAGAGTTACGAGATACGATTCAGGAGCTGAGGGAGCATACGGTTACTCAACAGACTACCATAGAGCAGAAGGATGATGAAGTTGAGACACTCCACAACCGTCTTGGAAATGTGGAGTGGGACTTGGTTCATGAGAAGGGCCAAAGTGAGCAGAAGTCAGAGGAGATAGAAAGTTGAAGAATGAGTTGAAAGAAAAATAAAAAAAACTCGCCATAGCAGAGGAAGCTTGGGTGAGCAATTCACGACGTACAAATCTTGCAGAGGATGATGCGCGTGCAAAGAGGGCTAAGGTTGAAGAGACGGGCTACACATTTTTGAGGGCAATTGATGAGGCCCAGGACTGGGTAATGAGCTATCCAGTTCAGTTCGAGGGACTGCCTGGGTATATGCTAGATTGTAGGACTATGTCCCGCATTATGGAGGAAGAGCGTAGCAGAGCTGTTCGACGCCTTAGTAGGCCGTGATAGGGACAATATAATTATGTGAATGCTTAACTGATAGTTAATAATGTAATTTCCAATGTGATTATAAACAAAGGAATATTATGATGATTTAATTCCTGAGGATTCTTTATCTCGGGATAGTTGATGTAAATGGCAGAGATGCTATCGTACTATGCTTAAAATTTTGAATTTAATAAAATATCAAGGTTTATTTGAAATGAGATGTGTTAAGTGATTATGTTAAATGTTTAAGTTAAGTCTTAAGTATTTAAGAGATTGAATAAAAATCTAATGAGCGTATATCTTAACAGATTGACAAGCCCAAGAAGAGTCAACCAATAACAATAACAACAATGATGCCAATGCGAACCCCATTCAGCAGTTGGTGAACCTGTTAGCTGGAGCGATGAACAATCAGCCTCAAGCTCCACCGAACACTTCATTTAAGGACTTTAAGGCAGTGGGACCGCCGGAGTTTAAAGGCTCCATGAACCCGATAGAAGCTCAGACTTAGGTTATGGAGATAGAGAAAGTTTTTTATGTCGCCCGAGTTAGGGAAGACCAGAAGACCCCCTACGCAACGTTCATGTTAAAATCAGAAGCCATCTACTGGTGGCAGGTAAATAAGGTCAGGGGAGGAGAGGGCGTAATAACCTGGGAAAAGGTTTAAGGAGATGTTTTTTGAGATGTACTTCCCGACCAGCTCGTAGAATCAGATAGAGGTACAGTTTCTAGAGTTGAAGCAGGGCAATATGTCCGTGCCAGATTACGCAGCAAAGTTTAACGAGTTGGCTAGGTTCGCCCAATATCAAGTGCATACTGACGAGAGAAAGGCTAGGCGATTTGAGCAAGGACTAAAACCCTAGTTGTATAGTAAAGTGTCAAAGTTTCAATTTAACACTTTTGCTGGAGTACTGGAGAAGGTCATCCTCGCTGAAGGTGGAAGCGAAGCGGTGGCCAAGTACAACCAGGATTAGAAGAAGAAGAATAATAATGAAAGTGAAGGAAATAATAAGGCTAGTGGCAGCAATACGGGAGGAAGCAATAATTAGAAGCGAAGGTGGAATGATAACCCGTCGACCATAAACCAGCAAGGGAGTCAGAAGAAAAGAATAGAAGCATGCCCAACCTGCGGAAAGGCTCACTTGGGAGTCTGTATAAATGGGAAAAGCGTTTGCTACAATTATGGTCAGGAAGGCCACATAGCACCTAACTGCCCTAACCCTAAGAAGGGCGCCTGCTATACATGTGGGTCAAAGGATCACTTGGCTAGGAACTGTCCCAAGAAGGCATCTGGAGGGGAAGGGTCAGGTGGAAACAAGGGAAATAATGGTGGAAACTCTCTTACAATTACAGGACCGAATTCAACAAACCGACAAATTATAAAGACATTAAACATGACAGTACAGGATGTTGTGAAGTCTCATGATGTGGTGTCAGGTATCATTCCAATCAATAAAGTCAATGCTTCTGTTTTATTTGATTCGAGTGCTACTTATTCATTTATATCCGATGACTTTGCAAAGAACTTAGAATTGCATAAGGACGAGTTAGAATACCCTATGAACATAGAGATTGCGAACATGGAAGTGATTCCTGTTAAGTATATACACAAGAACTGTAGGGTGGATATTAAGGGTAACGTTATGAAAGTAGATCTTATCCATATTAAACTTGGGGAATTTAACGTTATCCTGGGAATGGATTGGCTATTCAATTATGGGGCTGTAATTGATTGTCAGAAGAAATGTATTAACCTTATGACCCCGTCAAAGGTTGTGTTTTATGGCAGCAAATTGCCTATACAAGCGAGTTGTCTGACAATGATGCAAGCTAGGAAGTTATTAAGACAAGGCTATGTAGGATATTTAGCCTACATAGTCGATTGTCGTAAAGAGAATCCGAAGTTAGAGAAAATACCAGTCGTAAGGGACTTCGTGGATGTATTCCTGGATGATCTGCCAGGACTTTCGCCAGATAGGGAAGTAGATTTCGTGATCGATTTGGCGCCAGGAACGGCTCCAATATCAAAAGCACCGTACTGGATGGATCCGATAGAAATGAAAGAATTGATGGTTCAGCTACAAGAGCTACTGGACAAAAAATATATTCAACCGAGCGTATCACCGTGGGGAGCGCCGGTGTTATTAGTTAAGAAAAAGGATGGGACGATGCGGCTCTACATCGATTATAGAGAGTTAAACAAGGTTACCATTAAGAATAGGTACCCGTTGCCAAGAATTGATGATCTGTTTGATCAATTAAAGGGAGCAAGATATTTCTCAAAAATAGAACTGAGAAGTGGTTATCATCAACTGAAGGTGAGGCCAGAAGATGTTCTGAAACAGCGTTTAGGACTCGGTATGGTCACTACGAGTTTTTTGTTATGTCATTTGGTCTAACAAATGCGCTTGCGGCGTTTATGGGCCTAATGAATGGAGTGTTCAAGATATTTTTGGACAAATTCGTGGTGGTCTTTATCGACGACATACTGGTGTATTCAAAAACCAAGGAAGAACATGTTGAGCATTTGAAGTTGACATTAGAGGTGTTGAGAAGAGAGAAGTTGTACGCTAAGTTCTCGAAATGCGAATTCTGGATTGAGAGAGTATAATTTCTTGGGCATGTGATTGATAAGGACAGAATTTCGTAGATCCCTCCAAAGTCAAAGCCGTGATGAACTGGGATTAGCCGAAAACACTGTCGAAAGTAAGAAGTTTTCTGGGATTAGCTGACTATTATAGAAGATTCATTCAGGATTTTTCCAAGATTGCAACCCCGCTAACGAATTTGACTAGGAAATCGGTGAAATTCGTTTGGACGGAGAAGTGTGAGAAAAGTTTCCAAGAACTTAAGAAGAGGTTGAGTACAGCTCCCGTGTTGTCTCTTCCAGATGACACAGAAAATTTTGTAGTTTATAGTGATGCGTCGCATAAAGAACTAGGCTGTGTGCTTATGCAAAATGGCAGAGTCATTGCATATACATCACGACAGTTGAAGGATTACGGGAAGGGGTATCCAACACACGATCTGGAATTGGCTGCGGTGGTATTCGCCTTGAAGATTTAGAGACACTATCTCTACAGAGAGAAGTGTGAAATATATACAAACCACAAAAGTCTAGAATATATTTTCACCCAGAAAGATTTGAATTTGCGTCAGAGAAGATGGTTGAAGTTAATTAAGGACTATGATTGTGATATCTTATACCACCCGGGTAAAGTGAATGTAGTATTCGACGCCTTAAGCAGAAAGGGTCGAGAGAAGTTGATGATGTTGACAGCACAAAAAGAGTTGATTTCAGCAATGGAAAAGCTGAAATTGGAAGTAGGATATCCAATGGAGACTGATGAGAAGTTGTTCCAGATGCAAGCTGGTACAACTCTATTGGATAAGGTTAAGGAAGCTCAAATCCTAGATAAGGAATGTGAGGAAGCAAAGAAAAAGATATCTAAAGGGACATAACTTAAATTTAAAATGGAAAAATGAGGGATTGTTGAGGTTTGAAAACAGAGTTTGGGTACCGCCAGTACCAGAAATCAAGGAGGACATTCTAAGCGAGGCTCATACTTCGAGGTATTATATTCATCCCGGAAGTACCAAGATGTATCAGGATTTACGACAATATTTTTAGTGGCCGAATATGAAGAGAGACGTTGCCAATTGTGTTGGCAAGTGTTTGACCTATCAAAAAGTGAAGGCAGAACATCAGAGACCGAGTGGTTTGCTACAACCTCTAGGGATCCCAGAATGGAAATGGGAACATATTACGATGGATTTCGTGGTTGGCCTCTCGACGACCAAGAAAGGTTACGACGCAAGATGGGTTATCGTTGATCGATAGACGAAATTCGCCCACTTCCTTTCGATCAGAATCAAATTTAACCTAGATCAGTTGGCGAAGTTATATGTGAAAGAGATTATTTCGAGGCACAGAGTACCAGTGTCGATTGTATCAGATCGCAATCCGTGCTTCACATCGAATTTCTGGAAGCGATTATAAGAATGTATGGGAACACAGTTGAGAATGAGTACAGCTTATCACCCTCAAACTGACGGGCAAAGCAAAAGGACAATCCAGACCTTAGAGGATATGTTGAGAGCATGCATCATGGATTTTAAAGGCAATTGGGATGATCACCTACCACTTGTGGAATTCGTATATAATAATAGTTACCACGCTAGTATTGGTATGCCGCCATACGAAGCGTTGTACGGTAGAAAGTGCGGAACTCCACTGTACTGGGATGAAGTTGGCGAGAGACAATTGCAAGATCCAGAGTTGGTACAGCAGATAGCAGAGATAGTTAAAGTAATCCGGACAAGATTAGTAGTGGCTCAGGATAGGCAGAAGAAATATGCCGATCCACACCGCAAGAATGTTGAGTTTGAATAGGGTAGCTTTGTATTTTTGAAGGTCTCTCCTTGGAAGGGAAAGATCAGATTTGGTAAAAAGGGAAAATTGTGCCCAAGGTTCATTGGACCATTTGAGGTGCTGCAAAGAATTGGAGAAGTGGCCTATGAGGTAGCTTTACCTCTGGCACTGGAGCATGTCCACAACGTCTTCCATGTGTCAGTATTACGACCCTATAAACCCAATTACAAACATGTGATAAAATATGAACCCCTATAATTCGAGAAAGATTTATCCTATAAAGAAGTTCCTATTCAGATTATTGACAGGAAAAAACAAGTTCTCAAAAATAAAGTAATACCTTATGTTAAGGTAATTTGGAGGAACCACAACGCTGAAGAAGCTACGTGGGAACTCGTAAAAAATATGATGAAGACTTATCCACACTTATTTTCTTAAATATGTGTAATCGATTCTGGGAACAAAATCTTTGTAAGGGGGCGAGAATGTGACGGGACGAAATTATTAATTAAACCGTGATTCTGAGGACATAATCCTTTTAAGGGGGGAAAGATGTGACGAACGAGAATTTTGTAAAGTTATTTGAATATTTATTAAATTAAATAAATATTTTTGATGATTTAATTATTGAGTTAAATAATTAATTCATGAATTTGTGGTAGATTAATTTAATTATATGTGTTACATTGATTAAATTAATGTGTGGTAATTTTATAGTTCATAGTATATATATTTAATGGAGCTTATTTGAATTAATGAGTTGTTTAAATAAACAAAATATTATTCTAATTAATTTAATTAGAGAGTTAATGATTAAAATAGGAGAATATTGATTATGTGACAATGTGATTTTATAGGAGTTTGTCTTATTTTATTTAATTGATTTAAATAAGATTAATTGGTTAATTAGTAATGTGACAATTAACTATATAATAAGGAAGCTATTAAAATAAATAAAAAAAGGATTAGTTGTGCTAGCCAAACAAGGCCCTTGTAGAAGTTTATCAGTTATCAATACAACGGATATTATATATACGTATATTCATATTGTTGTGTCAGACTTGTGTTTTCATATTCTAAGTTCAGAGAGAAAAAGATAGAGAAATTGAGAGAGAAAGAGAGTTGAGAAAATCATTTATATTATCTTTGAATCATCTTCACAATCTAACAAGGGTAATCATTCTTCTTAGTTTTCAAATTTAGAGTTTCAAAGTTCTTTATTTACGTACTTTGAAGTTTTCTATAAAAACTAGTTTTTGTAATTAAGGCATAATATGTCTATATATATATATGTGTGTGTGTGTGTGTGTGTGTGTGTGATCATAGCATGTTTTCTAACATGTAATCATGTTTTAAAATAATCAATTTCACATGAATATGCCTTAATTAGATTTTTGTGAAATTATAGAGTTTTCATTAACGTATTTTCAAAGTTCTCTATTTAGAACTATTTTGATAAGATATGATCATATGGATATCTGTAGATGTTAATATCATGCGTTGTATCATGTAATACATGAATTACAGTGATCACACAATGGAATTTTGATGAAATTGGGGGTTTCATGAATAATAGAGTATAAGGGTTGTATGAATAACCCATATGGGTAAATTAAATGCTTTAATTGTTTGTCTAACTTAAAATTGACACTTGATTATGATAATACATATTTAAACAAAGAAAACAAACTTTGAACGGATGGATTCGGAGTTATAACGAATCTGTGACGTCAAATTTCATGTTTTTCTTCAAAACTATCAAGAACACCAAGAACGGTGAAATTTCATTGTTTGATTCAAGTAATTGCATGATTTAAGATGTTAAAAACATGTTAATAACATTGTATGATGTTTCTATGAAGTTTATACTTCATAGAAATCACGGTACTAGTTTGATTTGCATTTAATTGGGATTATTAGGCCAATAAAGTGTCAAAATCGCGAACCAGAAAATGTACCAGCAGTATGCCACGCCCCAGCGGGGGTGGGTGCTGTCTGGGAGTTTTTTTTGGTTTCCGAGACTATTTTAACCTCCTGTAGTAAAATAAGTGTAACTTTTCTTCATACGAACTTCGATTAAGGCAATTCAGGATGATTCGAAAAGATAACGAGTAGACCTAAAACTTTCATTCTTTAAGTTTTTCTATTTGAAGTCGTTAAAAGGGGTAAAATTGGCCATCTTTGTAACTGATACGTATTCGGAGGCAATCGGAGGGCGTCGAACATGCACGTACGCAAGTATAGTGCTCTCGACGATAAAAGATGTTGTTTTAAGTTATAAAACATGAATATTATATGATTTGAAGTTCATGTTAATAAACTAAGTTATTGACATGTATAAGATAATGTGAAGGTTCAAGTTAACAAACTAAGTGCGAACTTGAATATTATGATCGTAAAACTTGATTATGATTGTTTGAAGGATTATACTTATATAATACACATATTGTGAATTTATACTCATGTTATGTGGTTATTTAATAAGTTAAAACTAGGAACCAAGTTGTAAGTTGACTTAAATAAAAAGTTCAATAGCTGAACATAGAAGTTATGAAACTAATCGACATTGTATGCATAATGTAATGTGTAGGACGTTGAAGAATTGAATTATAACTAGATTTGTAGCTCGCGCACGAGGCAAGTATTTTATCCCTAACTTATTATTGTTGAGCAGGTATCCTAAACTCAAATCTTTACATTGAGCATGTTATAGACTTAAATTCTATATCGAGCAAGTTCTTATCCTTGATTATTCAAGTTCAAGATTTTATATGAGATGTTATGATTTTTTTAAAAAGTATCACTTCAGTTATACAATAATTATGTTATTGTATAATCTTGAGAAGTTATTATTTAAGTTGAATATCATTTATTGTTGAATCCTTAAAGACTAGCGAACCCTTATTGATTCGACTAGTCCATAGTTGATGAACGTTCTAAATTTGAGAACTGTTATTGAGTTTATCCAAAACAAAATTTCTTTGGTGCGGACTCTGATGTCAAACTGAGATGAACAACCCTAATATAGGGGATTGATTATGCTTTAAGCGTTGAGGTATTGTGCACATTATTGGTACGAAGAGCTGATCCCCCTAAGTACGAGAAGTAAAGTCCATAGTCTTATGACTGTTAAAGGTTTAAAGGTTAATATACTTGACAACCTAGGACGTAGTTCAAGATCTTATAACCTTTAGATGTAATTTGATTCTCGATTATTATTCTTTATTCAAAAGTTAAGCTTTCTGTTATTCTGATTTCTTTGATTCACTCGCATGTTATTATTGTTATATTGTTATACTTGCGGGCATTCGTGCTCACTCTTGTATAATAACATTGCAGCTAAGAACGAACGACCTGACGAGCCTTCTACTAGCAAGGGCAAAGGAAAGTTAACAAGTGTTGAAGACTTGTTATGTAATTGAAAAAGTTTATGTTTAAGTTTATGTGTAATGGTTAAGACTTATTTGTTTACGTTTCCGCAACAGAGATTTAAGGTTACGTATTACTTGGGATTTATTATGTATTTACTACTTTAGATGTTGTAACCCTATTATAGGGAGATGATGGATTATTTATCTATTTAATGAATTTTATTTTTATGGGTAGATAGTCATATGATATTTGAACAGTGAACACCAATTCCTTTGGAAATTAAAATACTGGATTTGGGGGTGTCACAGTATAAAATATTATTTTTAATATGAGATGTATGATTTTAAATTATAATTTGATTGATTATTAATAACCTAAGTTTGATGTGAATGTGTGGTTTGATCATGTGATAACTAATGATTTAAACCTACTAACTAAATAATGGTGAGTTAACTTAGATGGGTTAACTAATAATGTGTACTACCTATATGGTAACTAATTTGTGTTACAATTGTTAATTACGTGTACATAGGGCAAATTGTGGAACGAGTTAATAATTGCTAGCTTACGCACGAGGCAAGTTCCTAAACCTTCCTTTTACATTGTGCAAGTTTCTAACTATACTTTTATTTGAGCAAGTTCTTTCATTCTGCATTGGACAAGTATCTTATTGAAGTTCATTCTTGAAAATAATGTAACATTGACTTAATTGTTCAAGCAAGGTTTTATTGTATCTTTCAAATACTTTAAGTTTACTCCTAAAGCATAACTATCAAGTATGATGTCTATTGTTGTGACTCATTGTTATTGTATTAATCTTTTGTTATCGAATTCCTAAATTATTGTAAGTTGACTCAACTACTCCTTATTTGATGATAGTTGAACTCTAAATTACCCTTTTAGCTTATCCAAACCAAACTTTCTTTGGTGCAGACTCGTTAATTAAAGCTAATATGAACAACCCTATTAATTGGGGATTACCATGCGAAAGCGTTAAGATGTTTGTGCACAATAAATGGTACAAAGGGTTGATCCCCCTAAGTACGAGTTAAAGGTCCATATAGTCTAACGACTGTTAAAGGTTTAAATAGAAATGTTTATAACCTAAGACTTAGTTCAAGATCTTGTGAACCTCAGATGAATTCTAAATCTTATTTCAATGTTTCATTAATGATGATAGTGAATGTTATTCAATGCAATTGAACTTATTCATTGATATGTTATCCTTATTGATTGTTATTTCAAGTGAGCTTTTATTTGCTCACTCTTGCAAATATAACAATTGCAGCCAAAGTTGAGAAGATTGACGAGCAGTCAACCAACAAAGGAAAATGCAAGATGAACAAGTGAAGACTTGTTCATATTTATTATGTGATTTTGTAATTAAACTTTAATTGTTATATGATGTGTTATTTTCCGCATTTGACGATGTTTAAGGTTAGAAACCTGGGAACATTTCTGACAAGGTTGTAATCTTTTTTTTTGAAGGAAGATTTTATTTATTAAAGTTGTAATTTATTTTGCATTCCTTATTTATGGGAAGTTACTTATGTTTTATTTAGATAGTGAACACAAAATCTTGTGGAAATGAAGTACCCGGATTTGGGGGTGTCTCAAGTTGGTATTAATATTTTAGGTTATAAACCTTAGGTGGGGAACCTTAGGTGGTAGCCTTATAGGAGATCGAAAAGATAGTGATGATTGTTAAAGATAATAAACTACCTTATATGCTATATGCTTATGTTTATGTACTCTCGAGTAACATCGAGTATCGAAGAATGTCGATCGATATCACGTAATAATTAAACCTTAAATATTTTGTTGTCAGGATGACGATTGTTGGAGAGTTCAGTCAGGCTAGGGAGGAGTTACCTCAGATGCCTAAGGATGATGAGTCCCGAGACATCCATACTGTCTGGGGCAGTTTGTTCAGAGAGAGCCACTGATCACAGTAGTGCATGAGCCAGTCTTTGACCGAGATGATGAGGATGAGTCAAAGGAAGAGAAGGAGGATCCTGAAGAGAAGTTTCCAACTAACTCTATCAGCGTTGTGATGTACAAGAAGGTCTACGACCGCAACATTGAGCTGCAGGGTATAGTTGGAGAGTTAGAGGAGCTGATGGATGTGAGTCAGACACCATACAGCAGAAGGAGGAGACGATTCAAGATCTGGACGAGTGTCTTGGAAATGCGAAGTGGGATTTAGTTCACGTGGAGAGTGAGAGGGATGATGCACTGGCTGAACTAGAGAAACAGAAGAACGACATAAAAGAGGAGTCAGCAAAGCGTGCCAGAGCGGAGGATGCTTGCTTGAAGGCTACTCAACGTGCAGATCGTGCTGAAGATGAGGTTCAAGCGAAGAAGGCCAAGATGACGGAGACAGACTATACTTTTTATTTGAATATAGATAGAGCCCAGGATCGTGTCTTTTATTACCCAGCTCAGTTCAAGGATTTGTCGTGGTATATGGTGGATTGTAGAACAGTGTTTCAGGTGATGGAAGAAGAACATGGAGAGGTTGTGCGACGTCTTAACATGCCTAGATAGTAGAGTAATAAATTATGTGTTTATTTATGTATTAAATAAATGTAAGTCCTAGAATTTGAGATAATAATGGGATAAGATGATGATGTAATCTTAAAACTTGTTTCAGTTCAGGAAAGTTAATGTAAATAGCAGATATGCTATCTATTCTATGTTGTAAAACTATGAATGAATAAAATACCGAAGTTTATTGAAATGTTATGTGTTCAAGTGTGAATTTATTTATTGTAAATTTTTAAGTTTGAACTTAAATATTTAAGGGATGAGTAGGGGTCTAATAAGAGTATGTATTAATAGAAAGATGCCTCCTAGAAGAAGACCAATACATTAACAACAGTAAGAGGGTTCTACAAACAATAACAACAACTAAGAGGCGAATGCCAACCCAGTTCAGCAACTGGTGAATTTACTGACATGAGCTCTTGCGAATCAGCCGCAAGTACAAGCTGTGACGTTCAAGGAATTCAAAACAATAGGACCGCTGGAATTCAAAGGATCTGTGAGCCCAATAGAGGCCCAGACGTGGGTGATGGAAATGGAAATGGTCTTCAATATGGCCAGAATCAATAATGACCAGAAGACGGCTTTTGCGACGTTTATGCTGAAGTCGAAAGCTAACTACTGGTGGCTAGCTAACAAGACTCGTGGAGGAGAAGGCGTTATAGCATGGGACCGATTCAAAGAGATGTTCTTTGAAATGTAATTTCCGGTGAGATCGCAGGACCAAATGGAGGTTCAGTTTTTAGAGCTGAAGTAAGGAGCGATGACAGTGCCAGAGTACACTATAAAGTTCAACGAGCTGGTAAGGTTTGCGACATACCAGGTCAGTACTGATGAGAGGAAGGCAAGAAGGTTCGAACAGGGATTGAAGCCCTGGTTATACAGTAAGATCTCCATGTTCCAGCCCTGGTTATACAGTAAGATCTCTATGTTCCAGCTGAACACGTTTATTGTAGAATTAGAAAAAGCAATCATCGCAGAAGGTGAAAGCGATGCTTTGACCAAATACAACCAGGATCAGAAGAAGAAGAAGAATGAAATCGAGAACAAAGCTGGTGGGAGTGGTGCTAACAACCAGAAGAGGAAGTTGAATGACAACACATCTGCTAGAAGTCAACTGGCAAGCCAGCAGAAGAGAAGGTTTGAAGCTTGCGGTACATGCGGGAAGAATCACACTGGAGTGTGCTTGAGAGGAAAGCGGGTATGTTTCAACTGTGGTTAGGAAGGCAACATTGCGCCAAATTGTCCTAACCCAAAGAAGGGAGCTTGCTTTACGTGTGGATTGAAGAATCACATGGCCCAAGATTGCCCTAAGAAACCAACTGGAGGGTCGACAGGATGAAGAAGAACCAACAGCGGCAGTACTTTGACTATTGTTGGACCACCGCAGACGAGCCGACCCACTGCCAAAACATTCAACATGACCGTGCAAGATGCTGTACAGTCAAAGGATGTGGTGTCAGTTATTATTCTGGTTAATAGTATTAACGCTTATGTATTATTTGATTTGGGTGCTACTTGTCCATTTGTATGCGGTGACTTTGCTAAGAATTTAGACTTACCTAAGGAGGAATTAATTTACCCTTTAAACATAGAGATTGCAAATAGGGAGGTTATTCTTGTTAGGTTTGTACACAAGAACTGTAGATTGGTCATTAAGGGTCATGAGATGATGGTAGGTTTAATTCAGATAAACTTGGGGAATTCGATGTTATACTAGGAATGGATTGGTAGTTTAACCATGGGGCGGTAATTGATTGCTAGAAGAAGTCTGTGAGCCTTACGACTCCGTCGAAGGTAGTGTTTTATGGCAGCAAATCGCCTAGACAAACAAGTTGTCTGATGATTATGCAAGTCAAGAAGTTTTTGAAGCAAGGGTGTGTAGGGTACTTAGCCTACATAGTGGATAAAGTTGGAATATATACTAGTGGTTAAGGAGTTTGTGGACATATTTTCGAGCGATTTGCCAAGACTTCCGCCGGATAGAGAGATAGAGTTTGTGATCGATTTAGCACCGGGGACTGCTCCGATATCAAAAGCCCCGTACAGAATGGCTCCGGTAGAGATAAAGGAGTTGATGGTTCAACTGCAGAAATTAATGGAGAAGAAGTATATTCAGCCGAGCATATCACCGTGGGGGCGCCAGTATTATTTGTCAAGAAGAAGGATGGATCAATGCGGCTTTGCATTGATTATAGGGAATTGAACAAAGTCACGATTAAGAATAAGTATCATTTGCCAAGGATCAATGATTTGTTCGATCAACTAAAGGGAGCAAGGTACTTCTCAAAAATAGATTTGAGAAGCTGGTATCATCAGTTGAAGGTAAGAAGAGAGGATGTACAGAAGACGACATTTAAAACTCGGTATGGACATTACGAGTTCTTGGTGATGGTATTTGGTCTAACGAATGCACCAGCGATATTTATGGACTTAATGAATATGGTGTTTAAGCCGTTTCTAGATAGGTTTGTAGTGGTGTTCATAGATGACATTTTGGTGTATTCCAAAACTAAGGAGGAACACACTGAACATTTGAGGCTGACGTTGGAACCGCTAAGAAATGAGAAGTTGTATGCGAATTTCTCAAAATGCGAATTCTGGTTAGAACGTGTGCAATTTCTTGGCCACGTGTTTGACAAAGATGGGATTTCGGTAGATCCATCGAAGGTTGAAGTTGTAATAAATTGGGATCAGTCGAAGACACCGTCAGAAGTTAGGAGTTTCTTGGGTTTAGCGTGCTACTACAAGAGATTTATACAAGACTTTTCCAAAATCGCAACTCCTTTGACGAATTTGACTTGGAACACGGTGAAGTTCGTTTGGACGGAAAAGTGTGAGGAGAGTTTTCAGGAACTGAAGAGAAGGTTGAGTACTGCGCCTGTGTTTTCTTTGTCTGATAGTACAGGAAATTTCATGGTATACAGTGATGCTTCATATAAAGGATTAGGTTGTGTGCTGATGCAGAACGGCAAAGTCATTGCTTATGTATCACGTCAGCTGAAGGATTATGAGAAAGGGTATCTGACCCATGACTTGGAATTGGCGGCAGTAGTATTTGCTCTGAAGATATTGAGACACTATCTGTATGGAGAGAAATGCGAGATATATACAGACCATAATAGTCTGAAGTATATCTTTACACAAAAGGATTTGAATATGCGCCAAAGGAGATGGTTGGAGCATATCAAGGACTACGATTGTGAGATTCTCTACCATCCTGGTAAAGCGAATGTTGTTGCCGACGCCTTAAGAAGGAAGGGTCGGGAGAAGTTAATGTTGTTAACTGCTCAGGAACATATGGTAAATGATATAGCTAAGTTAGAGCTGTAAGTTAAGTATCCAAAGGAGTCAGACGAGAAATTATTTTAAGTAACTACTGGTTCAACCTTGGTGGACAAGGTGAAGGAAGCGCAACGTCAGGATAAGGAGTGTGAGAAGATCCGGAAGAGAATAACCGATGGTGAAGAGATAAAGTTCAAGATTGATAATGATGGACTGCTAAGGTTTGGAGGGAGAATCTGGGTTTCGCCAGTACCAGAAGTCAAAGAGGAAATTTTGAGTGAAGCTCATAGTTCGAGATATTCGATTCACTCTTGGAGTACGAAGATGTACCAGGATCTCAGACACATCATTTCTAGTGGCCGAATATGAAGAGAGATGTTGCTGAATGTGTTACAAAATGCCTAACATGTCAGAAAGTCAAAGTAGAACAATAGAGACCAAGTGGATTGCTACAACCGCTGGAGATTCCAAAATGGAAGTGGGAGCATATCACAATGGATTTTGTGGTTGGTCTTCCAAAGACTCAAAGAGGTTTTGATGCAGTATGGGTTATTGTGGATCGACTGACGAAGTCAGAAAACTTTTTACCCATCAAGATTAGATTCAATTTGGATCAATTGGCGAATCTGTATGTTAAGGAAATTATTTCTAGACACGATGTTCCGGTGTCAATTGTATCAGACAGAGATTCACGTTTCACGTCGAATTTCTGGAAGCGATTACAGGAATGTTTGGGAACGCAATTACGAATGAGTACGGCATACCATCCTCAAACTGATGGGCAGAGCGAGAGAACGATCCAGACTTTAGACGAAATGCTGAGAGCTTGTGTTGTGGACTTCAAGGGAAGTTGGGATGATCAGCTATCGTTGGTGGAATTTGCCTACAACAACAGTTACCATGCAAGTATTGGCATACCGCCTTACGAAGCATTGTACGATAAAAAATGCAGGACTCCATTATGATGGGATGAGGTTAGTGAGAGATAAGTGTTAGGACCAGAACTTGTACAACAAACTGCTGAGATTGTCAAGCTGATCAGAACGAGATTGGTTACCGCTCAGGACAGACAGAAGAAATATGTTGATTATCATCGTCAGTATCGAGAGTTTAAAGTGAGAAGCTTTGTTTTTCTAAAAGTATCTTCCTGGAGGGGGAAGATTTGATTTGGAAAGAAGGAGAAATTGAGTCCCAGATTCATTGGACCCTTTGAGATACTGCGAAGGGTTAGTGAGGTAGCTTACGAGGTTGCGTTACCTCTGAAATTAGATCATATTCATAACGTTTTTTATATTTCTGTGTTGCGACCGTACAAACACGATTACAATCATGTGATAGAGTATAAGTCCTTGTAATTCGATAAAGACTTAACATATAAAGAGGTTTCTATTCAGATAGTAGACAGGAAAGGGAAAGTACTTAGAAATAAAGTGATAACTTCTGTTAATGTAATCTGAAGGAACCATAATGCTGAAGAAGCTATGTGGGAACTCGAAGATGTTATGATGAAAATCTATCCTCAGTTATTTGCTTTATTTCTTGTATAACGATTCTGGGGACGTAATCTTTTTAAGTGGGGAAAATGTGACAAATGAGTTTATTGAGTTGTGATTCTGGGGACAGAATCCTTTTAAAGAGGGAATATTATAACAAACGAGATTATTGTATTTTAATTTTAAATATTTATTGAATTAAATAAATATTTTAGTTATTTTATTTATTGGGTTGAATAAATAATTGATGTGATTATGTTGTAAAGTAATTTAATTAAGTGCAATATATTAATTAAATTGATGTTTAATATTAAATTGATGTTTAATAATTTTGTGGTGAAGTTCTAATTTAATTGAGATAATTAAATTAGGTGAATTGTTATGTGATAATTTGGTAATAATGATTTAATGAATAATTATAGTAATGAATAATTTAATTTAATAATTAAATTATAGATGTACTAATTTGTTACATGAAATTATGATCAATAAATAAATTATGATGGTGTAGCAATTTAATTTATGTGGAAATTTTATTTAATGAATTGATGTTAGCTTTAATTTAATTAAATTGGAATATTGGAATTTAAATAAATAAAGTGTGACAGTTAAAACTATGTAGTAAAAGAGTTATTAAAATAAATTAAAAGTTTTTTAATTCAGTTTTACCAAATAATGCCATTAAGTCTATTTTAATTCAATTTTACCAAACAAAGCCTAAGTCTTTTAAAATTCTATTTTAAATTAGTTTTGCCAAACAAGCCTTAGTGGCTTTTGATTATTAAAAATACATAACTAATATATATTTAATAAGGATATTATGTATATGTCAATTATAATATTATATAATTATATCAATTATATGTATACAGTTTTCTATACTACGTTAAGTTAGAGTTAGAAGAAAGAACGGAGAGTTAGAGAGAAAAGAGAGAAGAAGAAAGAAAGAAGGAAGAAAGAAAGAAGGAAGAAAAGCTCTGTGTAATCAAAAACAAGAAATCCACCATCATCATCACCTTCTTCTAACATCAAAGGTAATCATCTAACATTAAAATTATGAATTTATGTTCTTTATTGTTCGTCATGTTTTTACATCTCTATGTTTGAAGTTTTTCATGATAATCATGTAAACATGGTTTATATATGTAATTTGTGTTTATAAATTATTTATATATGATTTATACGCGAGTTTAAGTTGTTTAATTCATGTAAATATGATGAACATGAAGATAGCAATTTATAGTGAAATATTTTGAAAAATGGCTTCTTTAATATTAAAATTGATGTTTAACTCATGTTATGATATGTAAATTAATTATAGATTATGATAATATGTTAAGAAACGAAAATAACATGATTTGAATTATGTGATTTGGTGTAAAAACAAAGTCACAGTGTTTATTTTTGTCAAGAACTCTTAACAATGGTGTTTTCTTCAAAATCATGAAATTAAAGGTTTTAAATTGTGTGTTGTGATGTTTCTATGTGTTAAAACATGTTAGAAGCATAAAGTTATGATTTTGTATAGTTTTATATGTATTATGTGAGTTAAAATTTGAGTTTGATCGGACGAAATAAGCCAAATTGACTTTTTCTGCACAGTTCGCTAGGCTGTCTGCGTCCCACTGTGGCGTGGCACCGCAGCGCCAGTCCTGTGAGTAAACAGGGCGCTGCAGCGCTACAACAACATCTGGTGACATCGCACGGCGCTGCAGCGCCAATTATGTATGTTAACTACAGTGCTGCAGCGCCGAGACAAGAACGCAGAGCGTGCTGACGTGGCATGGTGCCGCAGTGCCTGTTCAGAGTGTTAACTGGAGCGCTGCAGCCCCAGGTCCGGTTCTGCAGATCCCTGATGACGTGGCACGGCGTTGCAACGCCGGCTGCAGTTCATTATTTGACGCAGCAGCGCCACCTTTGTAGTTTAGCAAGAAAATTATATTTTAATGTACAATTCTTTGAGAATGTTAATGTAATAAATATAAAAGTATGTTAATAAAATTATATTCTAATTGGACAGGATGAAATCATATTTTTAATATGAGATGTATGATTTTAAATTATAATTTGATTGATTATTAACAAGTTATGTTTGATGTGAATGTGTGGTTTGATCATGTGATAACTAATGATTTAAACCTAATAACTAAAGAATGGTGAGTTAACTTAGATGGGTTAACTAATAATGTGAACTAGCTATATAGTAACTAATTTGTGTTACTATTGTTAATTACGTGTACGTAGAGCAAATTGTGGAACGAGTTAATAATTGCAAGCTTACGCACGAGACAAGTTCCTAAACCTATCTTTTACATTGTGCAAGTTTCCGAACTATACTTTTATTTGAGCAAGTTATTTCATTCTGCATTGGACAAGTATCTTATTGAAGTTCATTATTGAAAATAATGTAACCTTGGCTTAATTGTTCAAGCAAGGTTTTATTGTATCTTTCAAATACTTTAAGTTTACTCCTAAAGCATAACTGTCAAGTATGATGTCTATTGTTGTGACTCATTATTATTGCATTAATCTTTTGTTATCGAATTCTTAAATTATTGTAAGTTGACTCAACTACTCCTTAGTTGATGATAGTTGAACTCTAAATTACCCTTTTAGCTTATCCAAATCAAACTTTCTTTGGGGCAAACTCGTTAATTAAAGCTAATATGAACAACCCTATTAATTGGGGATTACCATGCGAAAGCGTTAAGATGTTTGTGCACAATAAATGGTACAAAGGGTTGATCCCCCTAAGTACGAGTTAAAGGTTCATATAGTCTAACGACTGTTAAAGGTTTAAATAGAAATGTCTATAACCTAAGACTTAGTTCAAGATCTTGTGAACCTCAGATGAATTCTAAATCTTATTTCAATGTTTCATTAATGATGATAGCGAATGTTATTCAATTCAATTGAACTTATTCATTGATATGTTATCCTTATTGATTGTTATTTCAAGTGAGCTTTTATTTGCTCACTCTTGCATATATAACCATTGCAGCCAAAGTTTAGAAGGTTGACGAGCTATCAACCAGCAAGGGATAAGGCAAGATGAACAAGTGAAGACTTGTTCATATTTATTATGTGATTTTGTAATAAGACTTTAATTGTTATATGATGTGTTTTTTTTCTGCATTTGACGATGTTTAAGGTTAGAAACTTGGGAACGTTTTTGACAAGGTTGTAATCCTTTTTTTTAAGGTAGCTTTTATTTATTAAGGTTGTAATTTATTTTGTATTTCTTATTTATGGGCAGTTAGTTATGTTTTATTTAGATAGTGAACACCAAATCTTGTGAAAATGAAGTACCCGGATTTGGGGGTGTCACAAAACCAGTCGGCCTCTAGTGCTCTGCTTTGACTCTTTGACAAGTAAGACATCTACTAACGTATTTTGCAACATCTCGTTTCAAGTTAGGCCACCAAAAGTGTTGTCGAATATCCCGGTACATTTTCGTGCCTCTTAGATGAACATAATATGCCGAATTGTGTGCCTCGTGTAAAATCTCCTCTCTTAGTTCAACTACTGTTGGCACCCATACTAGGTTTTTGAATCATAATATGCCGTCATTATCCATCCAGAACCTTTCTTCCTCATAATCTGATATTCTTTTCTTTATCTTCTTAAATTCTTCATCTTTCTCTTATGACTCCTTTATTCTCTCCAATAATGTCGTACGAACTTCCTTTACAAATAACTTTTCCTCGGTTTCTTTTGGTTCATTTACCTCTATTTCCAAACTCTCCATTTCCCTTATTAACTCCTCCTGAGTTGTCAACTTGAACAATATCTCCCTTCCTTTTCTACTCAGCGCGTCGGCTACTACGTTTGCCTTTCCCGGGTGATAAAGAATTTCGTAGTCGTAATCCTTGATTAATTCCAACCACCTTCTTTGTCGCATGTTTAGCTCTTTTTGTGTAAAGATATATTTTAGACTCTTGTGGTCCGTATATATCTCACATTTTTCTTCATACAAATAGTGCCTCTGATAGTAGTGTGCATACAAGCCAATCATGTATGATGATAAAGCACGTACTTTGTAAACAATCTTATTTATTTATTAATAAAATATTCATTTATTAAATGCATTTAATTATCTACATGGTGCTGTTTTTATAATATGTAAATAACCCATAGTTTTAAGCAATGCTTTTAGAATCATGGTGATGATCATGCTAATGAGATCTAAATTCTTAGAAAGCTCTAAAACTAAAATAGTTCCCAATCGTGGGATTACTAAAAAGGGGATTAGTAAATTCGGATAGATTGGTACATATGTTGCTTGCTCATTGGATGAGGATGATTGATCTCATGATCATTTGTGTGGAGACACTAAAGCAAGTATGTATGTGCTTATTGGAGAATAAGTTCACTGAACGTGACTCGCTATGGAATACCTAATGGAGTTTTACTCGCCTGTCAATAGGAATTCCTAATGTGATAGTAGTACAAGTGATCCTTGGACTTGAGATCATCATAGTATCTTGTATGTAATGAATTATACTTTGACTTATTCCTTAAAGTCCTTTAGGGTATATAAAAGGGTATGCTTGGGTATAATGAGTTACATATGGAGATAATGAATGATCAATAAAGAATCTACCACCTCTAGTAAAAGAGGAGATATGTCCTATGTGATTCGTTAAATGACAACCCAGGAATCCTTGGCCAAGGTAAAATGAAATTAGAAAGGAGTTTCTAATTTGCATTATTTGGAGTTGTGCATTTTCTAATCGAAATACATATAATTAAATAAAATAAGACTTGACAGTAAATTCATATCTTATATTTAATTGGAACATTGTATGGTGGAAGGATTGAATTGTATGGTAACTATTTACTCACATGTTCTTTTAGGATTAATGTTGAAATCTATATTATCTAGAAAGTCGTTGATCGCTAGGGAGGCTTATCCCTATTGTAGAATAAATATTATTTATTTAAATAGATTATTAGTTTAATTTATTTATTTAAATAAGATTAGAATTGTTCTAATTGATTTATTCACAACCGGTTTAATATAGAGAACCTAAAGGGTCACACCATAAAATGAAGAATAATTATTTAAGAAGGTAATGACATAATCGTAATAATGCATTAAGTGTAATTAATTTAATCTATAGTGATAGAATAAATTAAATAGCTTATTGTTTATTATTTAATATTTTGGAAATATTAAATATAAATTAATAAGAGGAGTCTTATTAATATTATTACAATTATTATTATTTTAATTTCTATAGGAGTTTAGTAATTAATTTAATATTAGTACTCTCATTTATTCCTAATAAGATTAGGAGACAAATTAATTAAATGAATTTAATTAATTATTCCCCATGTGGTGGGAAGCCTAAATTAATTAAAGGAGTTTAATTAATTAAAAGAAATCCCATGTCTAATAGGATTAGAAGGGTTGACCAATATCTATATAAGAGGAGTCTTATAATAGATATCAGTTGAGCCAATTCCAATTGTTGGAAAGTACTCCTTTTCTATAGAGGATAAAAAACTAAGCCAACCACCCTCCTTCTTGATAATTCATCTTCCTTGGTGGATCACCTCTAGAGGCCAAACACTTGGGTGGCTAACGTTGATCAAAGGAAAGAATCTAACCCGGAAATTCAAGGAGATCACGAAGAACAAGGAGTTGAACTCGTACCTGTAGAATCTTCGTTTTACAAGGGTATGATTCCATAACTTCTTATTTATCGTTTTAAATTAATAATTTGCATATTACATAATGGATGATCCGGGTAATGGTTTTGTAGAATTTTTTTAAAATCTGATATACCATGCTTCCTCTAATTTTTGCAATTTGATTGCATCACGATTTCGTACAAACCCAACAGTGGCATCAGAGCCAAACCTTTATGTAATTATTAATTTATTTTTGATTTCATATACATATGGGTATGTATTTAAAAATAATTTATTGGGCATAATTTTATTGTATAAAATTATTTTTTTTAAGAAAAAAAAATGACGTTTTTTTTTTGGGACGAATCACAATTTTTTTTTTTTGGGGTGATAATATTGAATTCTGCAAGGAAAAGGTGTTGTCTCTTTCTTACTCCAAAAAGAAGGTGACCCATCAGGAAATGACTCTTTTAATAAACCTGCAGGACTTTTTTAATAAATGAATGTGACTTCTTTTTAAAAAATAAATGTGAAATTATATTATATATATATATATATATATGATATATTTATATATTATATTCTAAATAATTTTATAATTAAAATAAAGAGTTTATTTTAATCTTGAAATTGGATTTCATGCAATTTAAAATAGCCCATTAAATGATACTCATATATATATGGAATGTTTTAATTCATGAGATGAATATTTATTTATTAATATATATGGCGATATGTATGATAATAAATGGGGATTGATTATGGACTATTTGACCAATGTGATTGGATTTTATTTTAGTTGAATGCTTGAATGAATAGGTTTTATTAAATAGGGTCAGTGTGCCTCGTCTTCTCTAATTTTTTTTTTCTTGATGTAAAATTCTATCTCCCTCCTATGTACTTCCCCTTGACTGCTGATCAAGGTTTCTATTTAAATTAAATAGTTTAATGTAATAGAAATAGTTAGAATTATCTTGAAGAAATTGGAGACCAAGGAGCAAGGAGCGCGTGAAGACCCGTTTGTATGGAGCCCGGGTTTAAATGTAATAGTTATATTTAAATTTAAATTCTTGCACTCCTAGGTTTGACCTTTTGGTTCACTTGGTGGCTCTAGTGAACCAAACTAGAATAAAAGTCCATAATCAATCCGGGTAGAATATAGTATTCTATATTGCATGCTAAATATTATATATATATATATATATTATATTTTATGCAAACATGCTTCGGATGTTTAATAAAATGACGCTTATTTTATATATATATATATATATATATATATATATATGTGTGCATGCGCGCTAAACAAGATGAGACAAATAATAACAAACCCCTCAAAGAAATAATATTAAGTCCGAAGCGTTCAAATGATATTTGGAATATCGAACGTCGCCTTCTAGCATGATAAATTAATAGAGTATTAAATATTTAATATGAGCTTGTTGTACTATCCACAAGGCGAGTATTGCATATTTAAGATGTTAATTAATCACATTTGATGCTTATCAAGAAAATTGAACGATCTAGTTTTGTTGTGCTATCCACAAGGACGAATATTTTTCTTTTTTGAATTTATGGAAGTGCTAGGCTGTACTTAACTTAAATCATTTTAGTTCGGATGTGCACACACTTGACCATTATGATTTAAGAGGCAAAATAAAAGGAGTTATATAGTGATGTAATTGACAAGAGTTGTCTACCTATTTATTTGTATATCGCTTGTTGTGCTATCCACAAGGTTATATACATTTGAAATGGGATCCTTATTTTCACTAACAAATCTTTAATTAGATGTTGCCGAACTATATAAGTGAGGGTAATATAGTTTGATAAAAATAGTGGGAGATACCAATTTAAAATAAAGACCTAAATTTATTTTGGTATGTAAAATTAATAAAATGAATGTTTGCTAAAATGTTGTTTTTCACATGCAGAATTTTAAAAATGTCAAAATCACTAATTTCACTGCGAAGCATACTTGATGCTAATACGCTTACCGGGCCAAATTATACGGACTGGCTAAGAAATCTTAGAATAGTTCTCACTGCTGAAAAGATTTCTTATGTCCTAAACTCACCTGTCCCTAGAACTGTTCCAGAAACAGCCTCTGAGGAAGAGATTGCCACCATTGTAAAGTGGCAAGATGATGCATCTGTGGCTCAATGCATCATGCTCGCATCCATGAATAACGAGCTTCAGCGTCAGCACGAAAATATGGATGCTCCTACTATGTTGATTCACCTCAAGGAGTTGTATGGTGAACAAAGTAGGACTGCTAGATATGAGATATCTAAGGAGCTCTTCCGATCTCGGATGACCAAGGGCAAAGTGAACATAAAGGAACAAAAGAAATCTGATCCAGCTAGCAAAGGAATGTGCTTCCATTGCAACGAGCCGGGTCATTGGAAGAGGAACTGCAAGAAGTTTCTGGCAAAGAAGAAGCTTGGAGAAACTTCGACTTCCAATCAAGGTTTGTTCATGATTGAAATTAATTTTTCAGAAAGTCAAAATTCTACTTGGGTATTGGATACCGGCTGTGGTTCTCACATATGTAATAATGTAAAGGGACTGGTAAGAAGTAGAAAGCTGAACAATGATGAGGTGATCCTACGAGTGGGGAATGGAGCAAAGGTTGCTGCATTAGCTGTAGGAACTTATTATTTAGCAATGCCTTCGGGCAAGTCCATTTATCTTAATAACTGTTATTATGTTCTGAATATTTTTAAAAACATTATTTCAATTTCTGTACTGGATATAGAAGGATTTAACGTTGTTATAAAGAACAATAGTTGTTCTATTTATAAAGACGATGTTTTATAATGTGTTGAAAATTTGCGAAATGGACTTTATACACTTGACTTACAAGAAAATATTTTTCAAATTGAATAAACTAAGAAAAGGAAAAGAGATGATATTAATTATACCTACATGTGGCACTGTAGACTCGGTCATATAAATGAAACAAGATTATCCAAGTTGCATAAAGATGGGCTCCTTGAGTTATCTGATTATGAATGTGAATCTTGTCTCATGGGTAAAATGACTAAATCTCCTTTTAGTGGAAAAGGAGAAAGAGTTACAGAGTTGTTGGCATTGATTCACACAGACATTTGTGGACCTATGACAACAAGTGCACGGGGTGGGTATTCTTATTTTATTACTTTCACTGATGATCACTCAAGATTTGGATATGTGTATTTAATGAAATACAAGTCAGAATCATTTGAAAAGTTCAAAGAGTTCAGAAGTGAAGTAGAGAAACAAACGGGCAAGAGTATAAAGATACTTCGATCAGATCGAGGTGGAGAATACTTAAGGAGTGAGTTTCTCAATTATCTCAAAGAAAATGGTATAATCTCACAATGGACTCCTCCATGTACACCACAGTTAAATGGAGTATCTGAAAGGAGAAATCGAACACTGTTGGACATGGTTCGATCCATGATGAGTTTTACCGACCTTCCAATTTCTTTCTGGGGATATGCCCTAGAAATGGCTGCATACCTACTTAACAAGGTACCTACCAAATCCGCCCCAAAGACTCCATATGAGATGTGGAAGGCGAGGAAACCAAATCTTAAGCATGTTAAGACTTGGGGTTGCCCATCTTATGTCAAAAAGTTTGAAAATGATAAGCTACAGACTAAATCCGATAAGTGTAGATTTGTGGGATACCCTAAAGAAATTTTAGGGAATTATTTCTATCATCCAACTGATCAAAAGGTGTTTGTTGCAAAATATGCTGCCTTCTTGGACAAGGAGTTTATCCATGAAGGGGTCAGTGGGAGTAAGATATATCTTGAAGAAGTTCAAGAACCACAAATTACTACGGATCAAAGTCAGGTACCTGACCAAGTAGAAGAACCTACTATACCACACCCTGTTCGTAAATCTGGAAGAGTACCGAAGATACCTGAGAGGTATGGATTCGTTATAGAGGATGACGATGAGGTACACATCATGAATGATGATGATCCATTGAATTACGAACAGGCTATGAGTAATAAAGACTCAGGAAAATGGCTTGAAGCTATGAAATCCAAAATGGACTCCATGTACGAAAATAAAGTATGGACTTTGGTTTCACCACCTGAAGGCATTAAGCCTATTGGGTGTAAATGGGTCTTTAAAAGAAAGACTAGAGTGGACGGCAAGGTAGAGACCTATAAGGCCCGACTGGTTGCAAAAGGTTTCAAACAAAGACAAGGAGTTGACTATAATGAAACCTTTTCACCAGTAGCTATGCTCAAGTCCATTTGGATTTTGCTTGCGATTGCAGCTTATAACGACTATGAGATCTGGCAGATGGACGTGAAAACGGCCTTCCTCAATGGAAAACTTGAGGAGGATGTGTATATGACACAGCCAGAGGGATTTGTTTCAAAGGTTGGAACAAATCAAGTCTGTAAGCTGCAACGATCCATTTATGGATTGAAGCAAGCTTCTCGTAGATGGAACATTCATTTTGATGAGACAATCAAAGAGTACGATGAACCATGTGTGTACAAGAAGGTTAGTGGGAGCGCAGTTTCATTCCTTGTATTATATGTTGATGATATATTACTGATAGGGAATAACATTCCTATGCTACAATCGATTAAAATCTGGTTATCTAAACACTTCTCCATGAAGGACTTGGGAGAAACATCCTATATTTTGGGGATAAAGATCTATAGAGATAGATCTAAAAGGATGCTTGGTTTATCCCAAGGAACGTACATTGATGCAATGCTAAAGAGATTTAGCATGGAAGATTCCAAAAGAGGTCTCATGCTGATGAGCCATGGAATACATCTCTCCAAGAAATAGGGCCCAAAGACACCTGAGGAGAGAGCCCGTATGAGTAAGACCCCTTATGCTTCTGTAATAGGATCTATCATGTATGGTATGATATGTACTAGACCGGATGTTGCTCATGCACTTAGTGTAACGAGCAGATACCAGCCGAATCCAGGAGAAGAGCACTGGAAGGCAGTGAATAATATCCTAAAATACTTGAGAAGGACTAAGGATATTTTTCTTGTCTACTGTGGGTCTGAATTAAAACTCGAGGGCTTCACAGACTCAAGTTTTCAAACGGACCAAGATGACAGTAAATATGTTTCGGGGTATGTTTTTACCTTGAACGGAGGCGCAGTGAGTTGGAAGAGTTCCAAGCAGCAAACAGTTGCTGATTCAGTGATAGAGGCAGAGTATATAGCTGCAAGTGAAGCTGCAAAGGAAGCTGTTCGGATGAAGAAGTTCATAACTGAACTTGGTATGGTTCCTAGCATTGGAGAAGTAGTCCCCGTTTATGTGACAACACAGGAGCAGTTGCACAGGCTAAGGAACCAAGGTCTCATCAAAAATCTAAACACGTGTTGCGGCGATTTCACTTGATCAGGGAGATCATTGAAAGAGGAGACGTTACCTTGGAGCGTGTAGACTCTCAAGACAACATTGCAGATCCATTTACTAAAGCTTTAACACAACAGCAGTTTGATCGTCACTTAGAGAAGATGGGTATGAGATACCATGGCGATTGGCTTTAGTGCAAGTGGGAGATTGATAGTAGTGTGCATACAAGCCAATCATGTATGATGATAAAACACATACTTTGTAAACAATCTTATTTATTTATTAATAAAATATTCATTTATTAAAGGCAATTAATTATCTACATGGTGCTATTTTTATAATATGTAAATAACCCATAGTTTTAAGCAATGCTTTTAGAATCATGATGATGATCATGCTAATGAGATCTAAATTCTTAGAAAGCTCTAAAACTAAAATAGTTCCCAGTCGTGGGATTACTAAAAAGTGGATTAGTAAATCCGGATAGATTGGTACATATGTTGCTTGCTCATTGGATGGGGATGATTGATCTCATGATCATTTGTGTGGAGACACTAAAGCAAGTATGTAGGTGCTTATTGGAGAATAAGTTCACTGAACGTGACTCGCTATGGAATACCTAATGGAGTTTTACTCGCCTGTCAATAGGAATTCCTAATGTGATATTAGTACAAGTGATCCTTGGACTTGAGATCATCATAGTATCTTGTATGTAATGAATTATACTTTGACTTATTCCTTAAAGTCCTTTAGGGTATATAAAAGGGTATGCTTGGGTATAATGAGTTACATATGGAGATAATGAATGATCAATAAAGAATCTACCACCTCTAGTAAAAGAGGAGATATGTCCTATGTGATTCGTTAAATGACAACCCAGGAATCCTTGGCCAAGGTAAAATGAAATTAGAAAGGAGTTTCTAATTTGCATTATTTGGAGTTGTGCATTTTCTAATCGAAATACATATAATTAAATAAAATAAGACTTGACAGTAAATTCATGTCTTATATTTAATTGGGACATTGTATGGTGGAAGGATTGAATTGTATGGTAACTATTTACTCACATGTTCTTTTAGGATTAATGTTGAAATCTATATTATCTGGAAAGTCGTTGATCGCTAGGAAGGCTTATCCCTATTGTAGAATAAATATTATTTATTTAAATAGATTATTAGTTTAATTTATTTATTTAAATAAGATTAGAATTGTTCTAATTGATTTATTCACAACCGGTTTAATATAGAGAACCTAAAGGGTCACACCATAAAAGGAAGAATAATTATTTAAGAAGGTAATGGCATAATCGTAATAATGCATTAAGTGTAATTAATTTAATCTATAGTGATAGAATAAATTAAATAGCTTAATGTTTATTATTTAATATTTTGGAAATATTAAATATAAATTAATAAGAGGAGTCTTATTAATATTATTACAATTATTATTATTTTAATTTCTAAAGGAGTTTAGTAATTAATTTAATATTAGTACTCTCATTTATTCCTAATAAGATTAGGAGACAAATTAATTAAATGAATTTGACCCTATAATTTAATATTAGTACTCTCATTTATTCCTATATAAAGTGATCAGCTTCATTAGACCCTATATTTTGCATAATACTCACACGCACGCAACGGTCGTATATCCGACCACAAGGTTCCCTTTATATAAAGGTTGTTCTACTCAGTCTTATAACCAGAATTCAAATCTCAACAACGAAATACAATGATTTCAATATCTAATCGCTTTCTCGATCTAGCCGGAATAATTGGCATTGACCTGTCAATAATAATTGAGTTCTCTTCTCGAACCTATCAAGTTTCAACAAATGTTCGTCTAGCCAAAACAATTAGCTACGACATATCTCAACACGATTCAATAATAGGCAGGAATTAACTGTACTATTTGCAATCAATAATAACTTCTACGGATGTGAATAACCAACAACAGTTATTTCCCAAGCATATTCTCAAAATTAATAATTCAATTTGAATTAATAAACATGCACTAACTGCGAATAATCAACAATAATTCTCAGACGTGGTATAATCAGCAATAATTAACCACCACTATATTTGAAAAGTAATAACTCGAGATTGAGTTAAGGAAACTTGCCTGATTCGTTGACTACTGCTACACAATTTAAGTTAACTTCTTTTGTAAGACTTATCATTAATAAGATCGATCTCTTAATTAGCATCACATATCTTACACATCGCATGTAATCACATAATCAATCATTAAAGAGTACAACCATACTACCTTAGACTTAACACTTACTCGTTCATTTATAAGTTCTTAATATAACTTGATACACTATTTATGACTTCAGTATACTTAATATATCATTTCAGTTTCTATTTCAGCAAGCTAAAACAAAACTGACATCTCTTCTGACATTTCAGTTTCTCATTTCAGTAACCTGAAATGTTCATTTCAGGATGCTGAAATACACTATTCACAAAAATACAAAATTAGCTTATTATTTTTCATCTTTTGGCTAATCATATATACATATATTTCATACACAAAAAGTATTTTTCTGGAATTTTTCAACTTACTTAAGTATTTTTCAAAAATCCATTTCTAGTTAATTCCTTAAGAAAATAACTACCTCACGCTTAACTCCAGAAATTCCCAACTCTTGGCGGGATCTTACACATGTTAACGTGAGTCTCCAATTTAAATTTCATGGCCATCGGAGTTATACAACTCTGGTTATAGTGTTTTTCGTCTGGAAATCCTAAAAATTAAAATGGCCATAACTTACTCAATCTAAGTCGGAATGAGCTCATTTTTGGACACAAGCTACTTCATTCCATATATTTTCATGTCCAAAAATATTGGATTTTATTACATTAATTAAGTGGACGAAATTGCCCTTACAATTTCTAGATAGCATACTATTTTGACTTTTTTAGATTTTTCTTTCGTTACTAAAATCAGTCCAAAATAAATCTACAACATATTTTTCCATGATTCCACTTGGATCTATTAGAAGACTCATATATCTAACTCCAGAATCTAACCACACTAAAACATGCAAAGTAGAATGAGAGATATGGTCATTTCCATTTCATACTTCGTTTTTCCAAAAATATATTTTTCAACTTTTGGTGATTTTTAAGAAAACTTCTATATTTTCACATAAAACCAACATAGCTCATCATAATACTTAAAATAACTCATATACTCATGGATATACCATGATTCATGATCTATATCATCATGTAATCAACAAACACAAGATCAAACACAACCAAAGCTAAGAAAAATTTGATTTCCTATCTTTTTAAAAACATAACTAATATTTTATACTTTAAACCTAACTTTTGATGCACAAAAGGGTTCAATATATACATGAAACACTTTTAAACATATGGATCTAAGGTTTTAAACCTTAAAATCATATTTTTATAAAAATCAAAACTCAAATCATAACAAAAAAAAAATAAACTATAAAAGTAAGAATCCTTTATACCTTTTCTTGTTTCTTTCTCTCCTCCTTTCTAAGATGTGATTAGGGACTATAAAACTACAAGAACTCACTTTCTCTCTCCCCTCTTTGGTGTCCGAACACCACCCCCTTCTCTCTCTTGTTCCTTTTGTTTTCTCTCTCTTAACTTAGGAAATGAAATAAGATGAGATGAGAAGGTTTTGTTTGCTAGCAATAAAAAAATAGTTAGATACATAATATCTTGCATGTCCAATTAAATCTTCTATCCACTCTCTCTCTCTCTCTCATTATGGTTTAGATTGCTTGCAAGTAAGCTTAAAAGTGTTGTCTCCTTTCATTGAGTGACACCTAAGGGAGTGGGTGAGGAGTGGTTGAGCAACTAAATTAAATAATCATTACATTCATTCCCTCTTGTTCCTCCTCTTCCAAAACCGGTCATGTGGCCTTATTATCTCATCCACTTTATTTTATATATACATTTTGCAATGTCTAATATAACCCTCCTTACTTAGATTAAAGCTTGGGCTTTTTGCTAATTAATTTGGACTTGCTCCTTTTTAGCTAATAATTAAAATACACTTGGGCCTCCACTATAAATTAGAGTGGGCCATCATAATATTTATCCTATACATGATATATTGAGCTAGATTAATAACTTAATTGTTATTAAATCAATTTAGCTACAAGTCCAATGATTAAATAAACAATTGGGCTACTAATTAATTCTTTAGGCTTGCAATTCAACATAGTTTATACTTTTTAATTTTTTTATCCTCCCCTAATTATTTAGTTAGTATTTCCTTACACACATTTGTAAGTTAATTCCTTACTCATATATCTTTAATTTCATAACCCAATTAGACTTGTTTTACTTAGGTTATAAAATTAATTATTTGAGATGTATAAAATAAATCTCTTAGGATTTGTATATATTTTTAAATATTATCATTCTGCCATATTATAACCCTTAGGTTATTTAATTTTTATACCTAATATATATATTAGGTCACATAACTTTATTCTTAATTCTATGTATGTACACAATAATTTGTATACACTTTACATAATACACATGTATTCAATCACATACATAATTCACATATATCATAACATATTCCCCTAGAGTATTAACTTAATAGCCCTAATTGACTTAATACGTTATACACACTCACATATTCATCAATACAATTATTATAACTGTATTTTCTACCGAATCCCTATCTGTAACTAGGGTTAGGATTTCTATTCTCTGTTAAACAAAATTGTACTCATATTTCTCAGTTAATACATAGTTTGACTACTTTGATAAACTCGTATCACAGATACTCAGCACAATATTGATAATCAATATCAATATAAATAATAAAAAAATTATTCAAAAAATTTGAATTATGTGAAATTCTGGGTTCTCACAGCAATCGACTGAAGCTTTTTGGGATATTTGGTTACAAAGCTTAACTTTTCCCAGACGGACGAACAAAGGACCAAACATTGAGATGGTGGGAACCACAGGGCCCAACCTCAGGTGCACCTGCGACTATCTTCAGATGTACCTGCGACTAGTCCCGAATTCCTTTAACAAGGGATCAACACCTCATTTGAATGAAGGTTAGAAAAGATATAGATTTTCTAGAGAGAGTTCGAATCTAGAGAGAGAAAGACTCTATCTTTACGTTAAATCACTAGATTTGTGTTGAATCCATCCCATATATTGATAAACTTGTGTACCTAGCATAAGATAAATCAAATCCAAGCCAAAAAAAGCTCGTTTCTTCGTCCCCCAAGGTGAAAAGGCGAATTTTTATATATTTCATTGTAAATATAGTTCAATCTACTAGATCTATTTTAATGTAGTGTTTATATATAGCTAGACTTGTTATTTTGTACATATATTTCACGTTGGATGATAAAACTATATATTTATCGATTAGTTTGTACATATCTAGTTAAAAATCAAGTCTTGTTACTAGATATACTTTGATCTAGCCGGATCTAGCCCTTAATCAGTTCATGAGCTTCAAAGCTCGAACCCCCATGCTAGATTGGCTTAGATCTAGGATAGATCTAGTCATTTTAATTCTTTCAATTGATTTTGGTTACGCCGTGGAGCCCTACGTCTATATCTAGTGATGAGGGGGTCCTAAATACATGTGATAGAGATTTCAATCGATGAATCACCTAATAACGGGTTGAGGATATATTTGTACATATTTTCAAGTTTTAAATTCCGATTACATTCATGTATATCCATATGAGTCCAAATAGTTATCATTAAGACCAAACATTAAAATTAATCTTTTCAAATAGTTGACACTCATGTTAGTCCTTTTTTCCTACACACTCACCCTTTAAATAAATTAAATCGATCTATCGAAATACAAAGGGTAGAAACAGCAAACACATCAGGAAAACGAAATTTCCCCCGGCGTCTACACAACTATTGGAAAATGAATTTTATGAATTTATTATTAATGTTGCTCATAGGAATATAGTGGATTGAATAATAGTAGGTATGTGATATAATTGTTTAGGAAATGGTTATATTAATTATTAGTGATTTTTCGTTGGCAATTCCAGTTATCAATTCAATGCAATGTTAATAGGGTTATTTTCTTGATTCATCGGACAAAATTAATTCCTTAATATTTTTATTAATAGAATTAATATTTATTATTTTAAGTGATAATGAATTTGAGGGCTTCGCCTTGACAGATCAGATTTAAGGCCCCATGATAATAAAAATTATAATTGTGGGTGATCGGGTCTATCGAGATGGTTTTCATGCTCGGAGATGACCCGACCCTTTTTGATGCTTTATTTCATGCATTATCACCAAAATAATTTTCAAAACAAATAGCAAAGAGCTTTTATAAAAATAACAAAGCGCTTCGGTGTTTGACAAATCTAAGTTCAATAACTGGAAGTATCAAAGTGTAGGATTGATAAAAATGGATCAAAGCATACAATCAAATTGAAATTACAACGGAAGCATGCAAAGTAGCAAATTAAAGTTTTCAGCAATCCATTATGTAGCCTTATGTAAACTCATTAATTAAGGAAGGATAAAGATATACCTTTAAAGCGTGTAACGCCCAAGAGGTATCCACCAAGAGAAATAGATTGAAGAATTAATTTAGACTCAACTAGGTCTTGGATGGATAATCCTAATTCTCACTTTTCTAACAACTTATGTTTTTGAGAATTCTTACTAGAGAGAAGCAAGATGCGTAAGCATTAGTCTTTCCCACAATAAGACTCATCTTATTTAAAGAATAACCCTAATCCTTAACCCTTAAGGAATTGGGTTTTAATTTAATTCCCAATCTACTTCAAAACTAAATAATAACAAGACTCCTCTTATTAATTTACAAACTAGTATTTCTTCAAATACTTAATTATAAATATTAGTATTTCTCCAAATATTATATTATTATTATTTAGTCAATTTACTAATTTTAATAATAATAATAATAATAAGATGACTAATCTTATTAATTTATAATATTAGAATTTCTCCAAATACTTAATTATAAATCTTAAGATATTTAATTTATTCCACTAATAAATTAAATACACTTAATTTATTATTATTATTATTTAGTCAATCAATTCTAAAATCATATTACTTCTTTTTGTGGTGTGACCCTCTAGGTTTAATATTAAGCTAGTAGTAGAATAAATAAATTAGAACAATTTTAATATTATTTATAATGAATCAAACTCCTTTAATTCAAACATAAATAAATAATATTTATTCTACATCATGAATGACACCTTATAAATAATGTATCATGACTATTCGGATAATATAAATTTAACGTTAATCACAAAGATTATCACAAGGAATACAAATAACCTATTTTGTGAATAGTTACCATACAATTCAATCATTCTGCCGCACAATGTCCCAATTAAATATAAAACATGGAATTACTGTCAAGTTTTATTTATTTGGTTATATGTATTTCTATTCTAAAATGCACACCAATAGTTAATGTAAATTAGAAACTACTTTTTAATTTCCATTCACCCTGGCCAGGAATTTCCATGTTGTCACTTTATCGAATCACATAAGACATTCTCTCCCTTTACTAGAAGTAGTAGATCCTTTATTGATCATTCACCTATCTCCATATATACTTTATTATATTCGAGCATACCCTACGACATACTCAAGAGTATTAAGAAATATGTTAAAACATAATTCTGTATATAAAAAATACTAAGATGATCTCAAGTCCAAGGATCACTTGTATTACTATTACTTTAGAAACTCCTATTGACAGACAAGTAAAACTCCATTAGGGTTCCTTTATACATCACATTCAGTAAACTTATTCTCCAATAAACACCTACATACTTGATTTAGTGTCTCCACACAAATGATCATGAGATCAATTAGTCTCTGCAACAGAGAAAGCATAATATGTACTAATCTATCCAGAATTAGTAATCCCTCATCAGTGATCCAATGATTAGGAACATTTTAGTTCTGAGCTATTATAGAATTTAGATCTCATTAATATGATCAACATCATGATTCTAAAAGCATTGCTCAATAGCTATAGGTTTATCATATTTATTAATTTAACTAATTAACATGGATAAAGAATGCCTTTTATTATATAAACTATCTTATTAATAAATGAATAAGATTACTGTAATATCCGAGATTATTATGTCTTTTAACAATTATCAATAAACGAATTTATGTGAAATTTTGGTGTGTTTTCTGTTATTTAGATGTATATGCGTTATACATAAATGTGTTATTTTATGATATGTGATGAGGAGTATTTAAATGATTGGTTTAGTTTAATTCAACTATTTAAATAGGTTAAGTATGGAATTAATTCTATTAATTTCGTGGGATGGCTTTAAAGCATGATTTTGAGATCAGAGTGGAATTTAGAGACGCGGACTGCGTATTTGAGTTCGGGACATCGAATTTAGTCAAGTTAGACTGTAGCCACGAAAATGTGTCACGGTTGACTTTTTGGTCAAAGTCAACTGGTTGACTTTTTCGGGTAAAAAGTCAACCACGAATTTCGGAGAGGATTTTGACGAATCAGATAGTTCCATGACGTCCGGGACGTCGACTTTAGTAGGAATCGATATAAGTATCGCAACGTTTTGCTACGAGGGGCAAAATGGTCAAAATGATTATTTAATTGATTATAATAATATTTTATGTGGTACAAGTCAGCAGCTGGTGGGACCCTTGTGACTCACGAATTGGGACAAGGTAAGGAGTATACGTATATTACATATAGCTAAGGAGGGAGTACTTCATTTTACTCCTTAAAACCAAAAATCCTTTCATTTTCTCTAACCCCCACATTCTTCTTACTTAATTGCTAAACTAATGTTCTAACTTAATGTTGTAACTGCTGAATTGAGAATGGACGAGGCAAGGGAAGCTTATACTAATGATTTCTATATATACTCTCCACCTAAAATTCTATTTCTTTCTTTTGTAAAATATCCTACCGTGAGTGAAGTTGAGAGTGAGAGAGGAAAGAGCTTGAGAGGGTGGCGAATTCTGGAGTTTGCAGAGACTAACCAAGCAAAGAGAGTCATTAGAGGAATTCGAACAAAAAGAATTCATCAAAGAGGTAGCCATGAACTCTCTTTTTCATGTTCTTAAGTAAAAATGAGAAAATATGCATATGAGACCTTGCAAATGATTTGTTTTAATTTTGTGAGGCTATGTTCATGTTGGTTACTGATATGTGGGTGTAGAGAACGAAAGTTCTGGTTTAATTCATGTCTCTTACACATTGAATCGTATGAATTTATGCCATTCATGCTAAGTGTTTGCTAAAATGCCTCTTAGATGTCAAATTGTTCAAATCATGATAATTTAGTGAAGTTAAAGGTTGGGTTACGTGTATATATGTTAGTATGTGTGGTCTGGACAGTAGGAATCAACCCCATGCATGCTAGAATCAAAATCACAAAATTTGTCAAAGATGGTTTAACATAGAATCTGTGACTTTTCGGGTTTTTCGGAGCCTTGGAATCATGGTTTCTATGACCCGATTAGTGGGTGTAATAATTTTGTAAAATACTATGTAGTATGATGTATAACCTGACCAAATTTCATCAGAAACGGAGTTAAATTGAGCAAATTATGATTTTCGAGAGCAAGCATGTTGGAAATAAAAATCTGCAAATTTCTGGGTTTTCCAGAATTTTCCTAAGTGTTAGAACCTGTTCTGGCACGCTTTTCAAGGTAGCCGGTTCGTGGTCTTAATTTGCTATTTTCTGGAATGTGATATTTTTGTAAAATAGTATGCTAGATGAAGTATGTTGTGTCCAAGTTTCATGGTCATATCATGTATGGTTTAATCGGAATTAATTCGCTTAGATAGCTACTCAAAACTGCAAAAAATTTCTGGGCATGAAGAGCAGTGCAGCTGCGCCGTTCATACGGCTTAACGCTGCGCAGCTGCGCCACTCAAAGATGGTTTCCGGGTTTTCTAGGCAGCGCAGCTGCGCCGGTAACACGGCTTGAGGTTGCGCAGCTGCGCCGGTCCGTGTCGGTCCGGGTCGGGTCTGATCCGGGTCGGGTCGGGTCGGACCGGGAAAAATTCCAGAAACTTATTTTTACTCAGATTCTCATATTGAACCACTTTATCTATATGACGCAACATGTTATATGATTAAATTAGTTTGATGATAGCATACGTGGTAGTTGATTAATGAAAGAAAATCATTTTCTTTCGAATTAGAGTTCAAGAACCTAATGGCTTAATGTGACACATATGATTAGGTTACGTGAAGGTTAATTGCTAGCTTTAACGATAGCAGACGTATCAGGCAAGTTTCCTAGCCCTAATTTCTATTGGGTATTTATTCAATCCTTACTTATTTTTATCTCAGTGAGGGTAAGTATTGGACTTGTGCTAGCTATTTATTCGTGCAAGTTCCTTTGTTGTGAAGTTATACAACTTCAATTATCTTGCACGCTTATCGATGATTACTCAGTTATTATTCTAACAACTATGCTTATAAGTTTCATGTCATTATCGAACTGTTTCTAGGTATGTTTCCTGGCCTTTGTTTTCGGCTAGTTATTATTGATGAAAAATGATTTAATTCAAATCTTTCGAAGCTATTTAATGTTTACCAATCCAAATTGCTTTGGTGCGGTCTCGCATGAATACTAAGATGAACAACCCGAATAAACGGGCAAACAGATGTCGGGCATATAGTCCCATTTATGCTTATGCAGTTTAAACTTTATACTTGTGCACAATGTAGGGTACAATAGGCTGATCACCTGGAGTACTTGCAGAGACCATTTACAATCTATTTGATTGTTAAATTGTCTGATGGTTTTCGATGAAACAAAGTAACGTTCAGGGTATTTAACACCCCTTAGTATGCTATGAAGAATTCTAAACTCTTATCTTTGATATTCTTGTTTAACACTTGATAATTTTTTCAACTATTGAGATATTGTCATACAGATGTTTTTACTCCTGATGTATGTTTCCAAACTTCTTTATATACTTGCTGGGCAATTTGTGCTCATTCTTGCTTAAACCTTTCAGTTAAGGATGAGAAGGCTAAGGGCTCGGGCAAGGACAAGGGGAAGACTAAGATGAAATGATACTAGTTACCTTATAAAATAAGTTTATATTTCCGCATATGATGTAATGTAGCGATAAACGCTAAGTTTAAGTTTTGGTTTATTAAAGGTTGTAAAGACTTGGGATTTTATTTTGAGTAAGTACGTAATAGTTATAATATTACTATTATTATTGCTGGAGTTTACTTAGATAGATGATGATGTATGTTGTATCCTGAGCACCATGTCCTGTAATCGATGTTACACGGATTTGGGGGTGTCACAGGTTGGTATCAAAGTCGTAGGTTATAAACCTTAGGTGGGGAACCTTAGACTATAACCTTAGGGAAGTTAGTGGAGGTAATAAGGAGATGAACTCACGTAGAGTTCTAAGTGTAGCGTCGAATCTATTTTTTTAAAAACAAAAATCAATATCTATTTTAAAAATACTAATCGAGTTCTTTGTCTTGCTCGTAGGATGTCAGGAGAAGAGGAGGTTAGAAATATTCACGTTGTGAGTGAGCAGTTGGTGACAGCTGTACCTGAGCCTATAGCTGAGGCAGCAGCTGAGTCAGACCCTGAGGAATATCCTGAAGAGGAAGAGGAGCCCGAGGAGGTCTCCGAGGAAGCACCTGAGGATGGTGTACTAGATGAGTTGATGGATAGGATTACAGATTTGGACGACAAGGTCCATGAGTTGGAGGAACTGTATCAGGGGGAGCAGCAGGCTGCAGCATTGCTTGAGGCATTGGTGCACCACCTGATAATTAGGAACGGGGATCTGGTTGACAAGTTACGAATAGCAGGTCAGAAGGCGGACAGGCTGAAAGACGAGAAAGTAGCTATCAGGACCCACTTGGGACATACCATTAATGGGCTAGAGTCAAGGATTCAGAGTCTCCAAACTGACAAGCAGATCATTACCACATTCTGGGGAGATGAGAGAAGAGGCCGTGCTCAGGCCGAGAAGCTAACAGGCGAGTTAGAAGGAGAAGTAAGAGATAAGAAGGTTAGGATGGATAGAATGAAGTACGCATTTAAGTCAGCACATGGGAGGTTCCAGCATAGGGTGTATCACTTTCCACGTGAAGAGTACCGGTCTAGACATGCCATAAGACGTGGGCTGGTGCTGGAAATAGCGGATGAAGAGCATGAAGACGCCATTAGGCGGGGTCTTTAGTTTGTTGGTGTTAAACTTTTACTACTAACGTGTAGAACGCTTATCTATGAAATAAAACTTGGTTTCCAGTTTCACTAAATAGGATGGTTTAAGTGATGTAAATGGCTTGATGCCATAAGACGATGAAATACTTTGGGTATTATGTTTATAAATAAATATGCTGTTATTTAAATATGTGATGTGATGATTAAGTTTTATATGAATTATATATGCTGCAGGAATAAGTTATGAGATGATGACATTAAGTTTATTTAAACAGAAAGATGGCTAGAGGAAGACGTCGTCAAGTACCAGAAGGGTCAGGCGGTAATGCTGGGGGTCCACCGAACCCCATGCAACAATTTGTCGACATGTTAGCTGGGGCACTTCAGAATCGAACCCCGAATACCAATAACCCTCCAGCGGGTAAGGTGGCACACTTTAAAGACTTCAAGAGCGCGGGACCACCTGAGTTCAAAGGAACCACCGAACCTATCGAAGCCCAAACTTGGGTTAAGGAAATCGAAAAGGCGTTCGCTATCGCCCGAGTAGGAGATGATCAGAAAATAATCTTCGCCACGTATATGCTGAAGGGTGAAGCCAACTACTGGTGGGAGGCAAACCAGACCAGGGCTGGAGAAGGTGTGATACCTTGGGAAGGGTTTAAGAAGATATTTTTTGAGAATTACTTTCCTGCGAGTATGCAGAGTCGGATGGAGATGTGATTCCTAGAGCTGAAGCAAGAAGACATGACGGTACCCCAATATGCCGCAAAGTTTAACGAACTGGCGAGGTTCGTACCTCATCAGGTCGACACTGAGGAGAGGAAAACGAGGAGGTTTGAGCAGGGTCTCAAACCATGGTTATACAGTAGACTTTCGGTGTTGCAGACGAACAGCTTCGCGACTCTCCTGGAGAAGGCTATAATTGCGGAGGGCGGAAGTGAAGCCCTAATGAAGTTTAATAAGGAGAAAAAAAAGAAGAATGAAGGAGGGAATCGCGGGGAAGGTAGCAGCAGCAGTGGTGTAAACAAGAGGAAGTGGAACAACAACAACAGCAATAACAATTTCAACTCGGGAAACTCTGGGGGAAAACCAAGGGAAACAAAGAAGAGGACTGAGGCATGCAAGGAGTGTGGGAGGAATCATTCGGGTGCATGTCTAAAGGGGAAGAATGTCTGTTTCAATTGCGGGCAAGAGGGGCACATTTCTCCCAATTGCTCTGCACCAAAGAGGAATGGATGCTTCAACTGTGGAGCATTAGATCATCAGGCAAGGAATTGCCCAAAGAAGAATTCAGCAGGAGGAAATGGAGGAAGGGGACCAAGCGGTGGAAATCTCCAAATTACTGGACCACCAACTCAAAATCGACCAACAGCAAGGACTTTCAACATGACGGTTCAGGATGCAGTCGCATCCAAGGACGTGGTTTCAAGTATCATTCCGGTCAATGATATATCTGCTTACATATTATTTGATTCGGGTGCTACTTGTTCCTTCGTGTCGTATGAATTCTCCCAACTATTAAACTTACCCCAGGAAGAATTAGAATATCCTATGAACATAGAAATCGCTAATAAGGAAGTCATTCCCGTTAACCATGTCTATAGGAATTGTGTTGTAGATATCAGGGGGTATAAGTTACCAGTGGATTTAATTCCAATTCAATTAGGAGAATTTGATGTAATTCTAGGAATGGATTGGTTATTTAACCATGGAGCGATAATAGATTGCCAGAATAAGTGTATAAACCTTATGACTCCAAATAAGTCTAAGGTAGTGTTCTACGGGAGTAAGTTACCTAGACACTCGAGTTGTCTGACGGTGATGCAAGCGAGGAAGTTACTAAGGAGGGGATGTGTAGGATATTTGGCCCATATCATCGATACACAGAAAGAAGGGAAAGGGATGGGACAGATACCAGTAGTAAATAAATTTTTGGATGTATTTTTGGAAGAATTACCAGGACTTCCACCTGATAGAGAGATCGAAATCGTTATAGATTTAGTATCGGGAACGGCCCCTATTTCGAAAGCCCCATACAGAATGGCACCGGCAGAGATGAAAGAGCTGATGGTACAGTTACAGGAATTATTGGATAGAAAGTATATTCAACCGAGTGTGTCTCCTTGGGGAGCACCAGTTTTATTTGTGAAAAAGAAGGACGGATCGATGAGACTTTGTATCGACTATCGAGAGTTAAACAAAGTGACGATCAAGAACAAGTATCCGTTACCTAGAATAGATGATCTGTTCGATCAGTTGAAGGGAGCGAAATATTTTTCCAAGATCGACTTGAGGACGGGATATCACCAGTTGAGGGTGAGGAAGGAAGATGTTCCTAAGACAGCATTCAGGACTCGTTACGGTCACTACGAGTTCCTGGTGATGTCATTTGGGTTAACAAACGCGCCGGTGGCATTTATGGATATGATGAATCGGGTATTCAAGCAATACTTAGATAAATTCGTAGTTGTGTTCATAGATGATATCCTGATCTATTCCAAGACTCCAGAGGAGCATGCTGAACACTTAAGGTTGGTATTGGAGGCATTGAGGAAGGATAAGTTATACGCAAAATTTTCAAAGTGTGAGTTTTGGTTGGAGAAAGTTTAATTTCTGGGTCACGTGATCGACAAGGATGGAATCTCCGTGGATCCAGCAAAGGTGGAAGCGGTACAAAATTGGGAACAACCAAAGACGCCGACTAAAGTAAGAAGTTTCTTAGGATTGGCAGGCTATTATAGATGGTTTATCCAAGATTGTTTGAAGGTAGCAGGAACGTTGACGAATTTAACGAAGAAGTCTGTAAAATTTATCTGGACAGAGAAGTGTGAAGAAAGTTTCCAGGAGCTTAAGAAAAGATTGAGTGAGGCACCGGTTTTGTCTTTACCAGACGATACTGGTGATTTCGTAATTTTTAGTGATGCGTCTCACAAAGGACTTGGCTGTGTGCTTATGCAACATGGTAAAGTTATTGCGTATGCATCGCGTCAGTTGAAGGATTATGAGAAGGGATATCCTACCCATGACCTGGAATTGGCAGCGGTAGTATTTGCCCTGAAGATTTGGAGGCACTATTTATATGGTGTAAAGTGTGAAATATACACGGACCATAAAAGTCTGAAGTATATCTTCACGCAGAAGGAGTTGAATATGAGACAGAGAAGATGGTTGGAACTAATAAAGGATTACGATTGCGACATCTTATATCATCCGGGGAAAGCTAACGTGGTCGCAGATGCGCTAAGCAGAAAGGGCAGTGGCAGGTTGGCAATGCTAACGGCTCAAGAGCAGTTGATTAAGGAAATGGCCGGTTTGGAACTCGAGGTAAAGAGTCCAAGTGAGTCGGATGAGAAGTTGTTTGCAATGGAGGTTCAACCGACTCTATTGGACAAAATCAAGAAAGAACAAAGCAGCGATGAAGAATGTGAAAAGGTGAGGAAAAGAATTTCAGAAGGGGAGGAGCTTAAGTTCAATGTGGGTGGTGATGGACTATTAAGATTTGAGAGGAGAATTTGGGTGCCTGCGGTATCTGAGTTAAAGGAGGAAATCTTGCAGGGAGCTCATAGCTCAAGTTACTCAATTCACCCGGGAAGCACAAAGATGTATCAGGATCTTTGCCAACATTATTGGTGGCCCAATATGAAGAGAGAAGTGGCAGAGTGCGTAAGCAGATGTTTGACATGCCAGAGAGTTAAGGCAGAACATCAGAGACCGAGCGGGTTACTTCAACCATTAGAAATTCCGGAATGGAAATGGGAGCATATCACGATGGACTTCGTGGTAGGACTTCCAAATACACAAAAAGGTTACGACGCAATTTGGGTAATCGTTGATCGATTGACCAAGTCAGCGCATTTCTTGCCAATTAAGATCAGATATACCTTGGATCAGTTGGCAAAGCTCTATATCAAGGAGATCATTTCCAGGCACGGCGTACCTGTATCAATTGTGTCAGATCGCTATCCGCGGTTCACAGCTAATTTTTGGAAAAGCTTTCAAGAACGCATGGGAACGCAACTGAGGTTGAGCACCGCGTATCATCCTCAAACAGACGGGCAGAGTGAAAGAACTATTCAAACATTGGAGGACATGCTGAGAGCATGTGTTATGGACTTCAAAGGAAGCTGGGATGACCACCTACCGTTGGTGGAATTTGCATACAACAATAGTTACCACGCGAGCATTGGGATGCCACCTTATGAAGCTTTATATGGAAGAAAATGTAGAACGCCATTGTGCTGGGCTGAAGTGGGAGAACGTAAATTGCTAGGGCCAGAATTAGTGCAGCAAACTGCAGATGTGATCAAAACAATACGAGCGAGATTAGTGACAGCTCAGGATCGACAGAAGAAATATGCTGATCAACATCGGCAACAACGAGACTTCGACGTCGGCACTTATGTGTTTCTAAAGGTTTCACCTTGGAAAGGGAAAATGAGATTTGGGAAGAAGGGAAAACTTAGTCCCAGATTCATAGGACCCTTTGAAGTGTTAAGGAGAGTCGGTGAGGTAGCTTATGAAATAGCTTTACCTCCGGAGTTAGAACATATACACAACGTGTTCCACGTATCAGTTTTACGACCCTATAAACGGGATTACAAGCATGTCATAGAGTATGAACCCATCCAATTTGAAAAGGACCTAACCTATGAAGAGGTTCCAATACAGATAATTGATAGAAAAGAACAAGTGTTGAGAAATAAGATAATACCTTCTGTTAAGGTAGTATGGAGGAACCACAACGCCGAAGAGACTACGTGGGAACTCGAGGAGAAAATGATGAAAAACTACCCTAGTCTTTTTGTTTGATATGTAATGATTCCGGGGACGGAATCCTCATAAGGGAGGGTGAATTTAATATCCGAGATTATTATGTCTTTTAACAATTATCAATAAACGAATTTATGTGAAATTTTGGTGTGTTTTCTGTTATTTAGATGTATATGCGTTATACATACATGTGTTATTTTATGATATGTGATGAGGAGTATTTAAATGGTTGGTTTAGTTTAATTCAACTATTTAAATAGGTTAAGTATGGAATTAATTCTATTAATTTCGTGGGATGGCTTTAAAGCATGATTTTGAGATTAGAGTGGAATTTAGAGACGCGGACTGCGTATTTGAGTCCGGGACGTCGAATTTAGTTAGGTTAGACTGTAGCCACGAAAATGTGTCACGGTTGGCTTTTTGGTCAAAGTCAACCGGTTGACTTTTTCGGGTAAAAAGTCAACCACGAATTTCGGAGAGGATTTTGACGAAACAGATAGTTCCATGACGTCCTGGACGTCGACTTTAGTAGGAATCGATATAAGTATCGCAACGTTTTGCTACGAGGGGCAAAATGGTCAAAATGATTATTTAATTAATTTAATTGATTATAATAATATTTTATGTGGTACAAGTCAGCAGCTGGTGGGACCCTTGTGACTCACGAATTGGGACAAGGGAAGGAGTATACGTATATTACATATAGCTAAGGAGGGAGTACTTCATTTTACTCCTTAAAACCAAAAATCCTTTCATTTTCTCTAACCCCCACATTCTTCTTACTTAATTGCTAAACTAATGTTCTAACTTAATGTTGTAACTGCTGAATTGAGAATGGAAGAGGCAAGGGAAGCTTATACTAATGATTTCTATATATACTCTCCACCTAAAATTCTATTTCTTTCTTTTGTAAAATATCCTACCGTGAGTGAAGTTGAGAGTGAGAGAGGAAAGACCTTGAGAGGGTGGCGAATTTTGGAGTTTGCAGAGACTAACCAAGCAAAGAGAGTCATTAGAGGAATTCGAACAAAAAGAATTCATCAAAGAGGTAGCCATGAACTCTCTTTTCCATGTTCTTAAGTAAAAATGAGAAAATATGCATATGAGACCTTGCAACTGATTTGTTTTGATTTTGTGAGGCTATGTTCATGTTGGTTACTGATATGTGGGTGTAGAGAACGAAAGTTCTGGTTTAATTCAGCAGGAGGAAATGGAGGAAGGGGACCAAGCGGTGGAAATCTCCAAATTACTGGACCACCAACTGAAAATCGACCAACAGCAAGGACTTTCAACAAGACGGTTCAGGATGCAGTCGCATCCAAGGACGTGGTTTCAGGTATCATTCCGGTCAATGATACATCTGCTTACATATTATTTGATTCGGGTGCTACTTGTTCCTTCGTGTCGTATGAATTCTCCCAACTATTAAACTTACCCCAGGAAGAATTAGAATATCCTATGAACATAGAAGTCGCTAATAAGGAAGTCATTCCCGTTAACCATGTCTATAGGAATTGTGTTGTAGATATCAGGGGGTATAAGTTACCAGTGGATTTAATTCCAATTCAATTAGGAGAATTTGATGTAATTCTAGGAATGGATTGGTTATTTAACCATGGAGCGATGATAGATTGCCAGAATAAGTGTATAAACCTTATGACTCCAAATAAGTCTAAGGTAGTGTTCTACGGGAGTAAGTTGCCGAGACACTCGAGTTGTCTGACGGTGATGCAAGCGAGGAAGTTACTAAGGAGGGGATGTGTAGGATATTTGGCCCATATCATCGATACACAGAAAGAAGGGAAAGGGATGGGATAGATACCAGTAGTAAATGAATTTTTGGATGTATTTTCGAAAGAATTACCAGGACTTCCACTTGATAGAGAGATCGAATTCGTTATAGATTTAGTATCGGGAACGACCCCTATTTCGAAAGCCCCATACAGAATGGCACCGGCAGAGATGAAAGAGCTGATGGTACAGTTACAGGAATTATTGGATAGAAAGTATATTCAACCGAGTGTGTCTCCTTGGAGAGCACCAGTTTTATTTGTGAAAAAGAAGGACGGATCGATGAGATTTTGTATCGACTATCAAGAGTTGAACAAAGTGACGATCAAGAACAAGTATCCGTTACCTAGAATAGATGATCTGTTCGATCAGTTGAAGGGAGCGAAATATTTTTCCAAGATCGACTTGAGGACGGGATATCACCAGTTGAGGGTGAGGAATGAAGATGTTCCTAAGACAGCATTCAGGACTCGTTACGGTCACTACGAGTTCCTGGTGATGTCATTTGGGTTAACAAACGCGCCGGTGGCATTTATGGATATGATGAATCGGGTATTCAAGCAATACTTAGATAAATTCGTAGTTGTGTTCATAGATGATATCCTGATCTATTCCAAGACTCCAGAGGAGCATGCTGAACACTTAAGGTTGGTATTGGAGGCATTGAGGAAGGATAAGTTATACGCAAAATTTTCAAAGTGTGAGTTTTGGTTGGAGAAAGTTCAATTTCTGGGTCACGTGATCGACAAGGATGGAATCTCCGTGGATCCAGCAAAGGTGGAAGCGGTAAAAAATTGGGAACAACCAAAGACGCCGACTAAAGTAAGAAGTTTCTTAGGATTGGCAGGCTATTATAGACGGTTTATCCAAGATTTTTTGAAGGTAGCAGGAACGTTGACGAATTTAACGAAGAAGTCTGTAAAATTTATCTGGACAGAGAAGTGTGAAGAAAGTTTTCAGGAGCTTAAGAAAAGATTGAGTGAGGCACCGGTTTTATCTTTACCAGACGATACTGGTGATTTCGTAATTTTTAGTGATGCGTCTCACAAAGGACTTGGCTGTGTGCTTATGCAACATGGTAAAGTTATTGCGTATGCATCGCGTCAGTTGAAGGATTATGAGAAGGGATATCCTACCCATGACCTGGAATTGGCAGCGGTAGTATTTGCCCTGAAGATAAGCCAGTTAACTACAGTCTGGAACCGGAAGATACATCTCAGCTACTAGCATCATCTTCCTGGACCCCGATTCAATCAAACTCAACCTTATTCCTCAGCCTTCCGCAACGACTTTCTGAATGTTTGGTCTGCGAAGATCAACTTCCTTCTAACCGAGACCGAAGAAACAAACTTTGAGATGGCAGGGCCCAGCCACATGTATACATGCGTCTATCCGCATGTATATATGCAGCTAGCTCTAACGGTTTAATAGAGCAATATCAGCTCATTTAGAAATAGAGAGAAGAGTTTTAGAGAGAGAAACTAATTTCTAGAGAGAGAAGCCCTCGGGTTGGATCAATATACACCCACTTTGAGTTGTTTAATCTTGTTTAACATCTACTTGGAGTCTCGAGAGTGTTCTTAGTTGATCCCGGGTGATAAAACTCTTGTTCACGCGTCCCCCAAGGTGAAAAAAATGCTCTTTTTAGCTACTTTCTTTGTAAACTTTGTTCAACATACTAGATTGATGTTATATATTGTTTAAATCTATTTAAACTTGTTGTTTTCTAAGTATATTGTGTAGTAGTTGGTAGATATTGAGTTTTTACCGGTAATATTGTGCATATTTGGTTGTAAATCAAGTCCAGTGGCAAGATCTACCTTGTTCTAAGCCGGATCTAGCTTTTTGAGTGGTTATTAAGCATTAAGCTTTAACCCATATGCTAGATCAGCTTAGATCCATAGTAGATCTACGTATTTACTACTTTTAATCAGTCCTAATTATCCCGTATAGCCCTAGATCTATATCTAGAGGCGGAAGTGGTCCGAAAATGGCTTGAAATGGTGATTTCAATCGATGAAATCATCTAATATCAAAGTCTAGGACATTGTATATGTATATTTGCGCATAATAATGTGATCATAGGAATCCCCGTGTCAAGATCCCATGATTGGATCCCGACTTGATTCCCAAGATTGACCGATTTTTGTGATGTAATGTTTAGAGAACGCAAAAATCATTTTGCATGTAATGTTTGGATCTTAAAGATGAACTCGAGGGGTTAGTCCCAAGAAGTTGGATTCAAGATCTTGTGATAGTGAAAACTTTGATTGTGGGTGCTCGGATTCATCTAGATAGCTTACATGCCCGATGAAGATCCGACCCTTTTGACGCTTTTTGCATGCACATCACTAAATCGATTTCCAATAAAACCACAAAGAGCTTTCAATGACAATAAAGTGGTTTGGGAATAGACATTGGATCATAAATGGAAGTATCAAAAGACTCGATTCCTATTTGACGAAGGGTTTGAAAACTTTATTTTCAAAACATCATTGATATATATATTGTTCTAAAAAAGGAACTTTTGTATAAATCAAATCCTTTGTGCATAGGGTTAAAGATGTACAACACTACTTTTGTAATAATTACATAAACTAAAAAATCAATAATGGAAGTATCAAAGGTCCACGATTACTATTCGGGCGAAGGATTTAAAAACCTTGTGTTTTCCCAAAATATCATATAAAATGTATATTTTGTCTTAAAATGGACTTTTGCTAAATCAAACATTTCGTACACAGGTGCAAAAGAGGAACGACACTACTTCCAAATAACTCACAAGGAGGCTTAGAATAAACTTTCAAACACACACACATGCACACACTCACACACATACACGAAAATTAATAAGATGCGGTACCGTATTTTCATAGGAGTCTGGGGTGCCTAACACCTTCCGCCCGCTTAACCTAGCCCCCGAATTCAACAAATCTCGGGTTTCAGACCAATCTTACGGACTAAAATATTGGACCATATTGTGAAACTTTCAAAACTCGGATGAGTTGGTACATCTATTTAAATCATACCAACTGGCGGTTTTCTCATTCAGTCCAATCATAAAATAATAAAATTAATCTTTTCAAAGTCGTCGACACTTATGCCGGTATCGCTTTTCTAAAACATCACTCTTCAATAAAATCCATAGATATAGCGAATCATGAAAGGGTAAAACAAACAACATAGAAAATACGATCATACACACAAAACTAAAAATATTTTTTCCCGTCGTCGACAGGTGGCGACTCTGCTGGGGATTAAAGAAGGCTTAAGCCGCGTTCAATCTTTTTGATTTTCATTCTGCAAGTGCATCTTGTGTGAATGATCTTTGTGTGTGATAATTGTCTATATCTTTAAGCATTTTTTGTATTATTTCCTTGCACAATATATTAGTGCTTCACATAATGTCATCATATTGCATGCGGTAAGGACGTGAATGTATGTGAATGTATGTTGTGTGGTCCCTCCATTAGGAGGCAATCCCGTCGGTTGTTTATTACTGGACTCCTCTGGATGCTTCCATTGTCAGGCTTAGGAAAGGCACCACCCAGATCCGCTCCAGTTGAAAAATGAATGTTTTCATCAAGTAAATTGCGAAGATCTGGGAACCAATTTCAAAAACCCCGTGAGAGTAACCCTAAGATAGGTCAGCCTCTAATAAAGCAAATATGTGGTGTGTTTTCTATATACCCTATTTACTCTTTCGTATATATAAATGGTAATCATCTTGAACTGTCATTTGTACGTCTTTCTTATCCTGTCATCAAGTCAACTAACCCGTTGTTTTGTAGGAAAAGATTAAAAAACCATTAAACTGAGCATAACATAGCATGCATCTCTGTCCACAAATATCCAATCTAAACTAGATATCAATTTTGTGCAGATTATTTTTAAAACTCGATTCCAAGCCAAAAAGGCCCGCTCACCACTAGTTAAAATGGCTGAAGGAAGTTCATCAGAACCCATCGTTGTATCTCAAGAGGAATTCAAGGAATTTAAGAAATAGATTGCCGAGATAACTACCCTGTTGAGAGAACATTGTAAAGTATTTTAGGAACCTAAGCATAAGAGTCAGATTGAACCCTCTGTGTAAGGAGATATGAAAATACCAAAAAGGACGGTGATACCTAGATGTCCACACCTATCTCTCCCCTTGATGTCGAAGTATCCAAGGAGGCCCCGATCCAAAAGAAGACACTAAAAATAGTAGACCTCCGAGAAGACAGAGAAACTGGAGATATCAGGAAAAAGTTAGGCAAATAGAGGATGCTATCCGATCTATGAAAGGGACAGGATCCCACGTGAGCGTGAATTATTCGGATCTATGTATTTTCCCAAAAGTGAGATACCCGAATAAGTTTCAATTCCCAGAGTTTGAGAAATACAATGGATTGGGGGATCCCTATACTAACTTAAAAGTCTACATAGGTGAACTTGGAACTTATGCCGAGGATGAGAACCTTAGAATGCAGCTATTCCAGAAAAGCTTTACCGGTAAAGCCCGAACTTGCTATGCCCGATTAGATAATCCCAAAGTTCAAGGTTGGGAAGATTTGGCCCATTCTTTCCTTAACCAGTATATTTTCCAATCCCAAATGGCACCTGTACGCTACCAGGTTACCAAAGTTAAGAAACTGAGCAATGAGTTGTTAAAAGAATATGTACGGCGGTGGAGGCGAATGGCGGCCCAAGTTAACCCACCGATGGATAAAAGTGAGATGGTGAAAACTTTCATTGACATACAAGAAGCCCTTTTCTATGAGAGAGTCATCGCCGGGTTAGGCAAATCCTTCTCCGAAATGATCAAATATGGAGAAATGGCTGAAATGGGTTTGAAGTCTGGTAAATTCAAATATCTCACTGCTTTGGAGGCCGTAGCAGAGCACATACAGTCAGGAAACTATGCGATCTCTCCCAAAAGAATATCTAAAAGGAAGGAAGAAGATGTCTTATTGATGTTGCAAGGACAAACTGCCAATAAGAGCCCTAGTCCGCCTATCCAGAAGTAAAACACTCATCCGATGAATTCCCGAAGTCATACAGCATTAAAGGTTGGGGATAACAAGAAAAGAAGGATATTTACTCATTTAGGGGACTCTTTGGAGAATATATTGGACTATTGATCGCCCAGAAAAAGATCGTTGAGCTATCTCCACCTTTTGATCCAAATGGAAGGCAATTTGATCCCAGCAAGAAATGCGCTTACCATTCCAATTCATCGGGGCATGATACTCAAGAATGTTGGACTTTAAAACACAAGATTCAGAGCCTGATTGACAGTGGGGGATATTATAGTCAAAGGGCTAGAGGAGCCGAATGTCAATAACAAACCTTTACCTCAGCATAATGTGGAAGGAGTCAACATGACCAGTGCAAGAGGTAGGGAAAACCGTATGTACTTGAGGAAGCTGGGGGAAACACTTTCTCTGAATGACTCTGTAATATGGGGATACCCTGAAGATAAGTATATGGTGGAGCAAGACTTAGCCTCGATTAAGGCGTGAGGTGACCAATTGGCAGATCTGGTCGTATACCAACATCAGTTAACCCGAAAGCTAATAGACCAAGTCCTACCAATGCCAACCGACACCATATCTGTCTAAGATGTCCCAATCTCAAGAAGGGGTTGATTTCGCTACCAAGAGCAGAACAAATGGACAGAAAAGATGGCTAGGGAAGCTAGAATTCAGCACCGACGAGAATTTGCAGCCAAACAAAAATTTTCCCCCTTGGGGCAGTCCAGGGAGGAAATTTTGTGCACCTTAATTGATGAAGGAAAGATCACGGAATTTCTACCTCCCCCGGATCCGCGATTAAAGTGTTTCGATCCTTCTAGGTCCTGCTTCTATCATTCGAATGCCACCGGATATGCCACTGAGGAATGTTGGGCCCTGAAACACTTAATTTAGAATCTGATCAAATCAGGAGAGCTAGAATAAATGAGTAAAACTGAGATCTTCCCTGAGGAAGAGATAATATACCCTCAAGGGGCAAGGAATTTGGAAGGAATGGTAGCTGTTATCCTTTGTATAAATGGAGCGTCTGGCAGACCCATAACCATAAAAGGATTATCTGGGCAGGGAAACAAGACTACTCAGGAGATACCGGCACCAAAACGACTAATGTTGGCACCTTGGCCTCAAATTCCAATTGTTAGTCTGAAGAATGTGCCATGGAATTATGGAGAGGGCATAAAATTGGCACTCGATTGTACAGCTATCATACCTAAAGAGAATCCACTTTACCTCCCGGTACGTTTATTGAAACCAACAACCAAGATGTTGGGGAAGCTATCAACGGGAAGAACGGTGAAGAACGGTGAAGTAGTTAGAAGCTGAACCACATCAAATCTCCCTTCTGGATTTAGTATTGGCTTCTGACGACCATCATCAAATTCTAATCAAAGTATTGGAGGAGGCACACCTGCCCAAAACTATTGATACTAAAAAAATTCGGCACTTGATCATCTATGTATTGGACAGTAATGTGATATTATTCACCCATGATGATATACCAGCTGATTACAAACCGTTACATATCGCTGTCGTATCATCTAGATATATGGTAGGAGGCGTACTTATTGATGACGGATCATCCTTGAACATCTGTCCGCATGATACTCTGGATAGGATGAAGATCAACCCAAATCAGATTCGGGAAAGCCATGTAGTGGTACGAGCATTCGACGGATCAAGAAGGTATACAGTTGGGGAAATTGAACTTCTTGTAGAGATTGGCCCGTTCACATTCAATATACCTTTCCAAATCTTGAAAATCACTACCGAATATAATATATTGCTGGGATGACCGTGGATCCATATGGCTGGGGCTGTTCCTTCGACTCTTCATCAGCAATTGAAATATATTGTCAAAGGCAATCTAGTCACCGTCAGTGCAGAACCTGATTATCCTATCCATAATCTGGGAGATATGCCCTTGATCAGCGTGAATAAGGGTATTGAGCCCACCAGTTTTCAAGCCTTCGAAGTAAGCAATCCACGATACCACTCTGTGGGTGCGCCATCATTAACTCCCTGAATATCTCCAGAAGTAATGGCAGTTGGCCAAGAGATGCTTTCCAGAGGACATCAACTAGGGCAAAGATTGGGTAGAAATGGCCAGGGAATCAAGAACCCAATCCACATACCCACGCAATTAAGAAGGGCTGGATCAGGATACTCTGGTGGATCCAAATATCATAACCCTCATAAAAACATGCCAGTCAGCTATTTGATTCATCTCAAGCCATACCTCAGTGAAGCCAAATTTAAGGAGCCGTTGAAGAAGGTCCCCGCTATTATCTCAAACCTACTGATCCCTAAAGTCAATCAAAATGGATATAAGGAGATTCAGTTGTAATTTGTGAGCATCTTTTGCCTTTCTGAGGATGGCATAAAGAAATCCTATAGGGCATACCTGTTGAATGATCAACCCATCCTCCCAGTCTTTAATTGGGGAAGTGTGAACATCCCAAAGGAGGATCCAGGGACCTGTTCCAAATCATTTATGGTCATCCTGGAAGACGCCGATAACTCCAGTAATGTATCTCTCTCAGCTATCCCCCAAGATCTAACTACCGGTAATTGGATGATCACACCTCAGATCGTCCAAAAAGGGTAAAAACTAGAAAGTGATCCATTGGCAGGGAGCTTTACCTTAATATATTTATGTCTGTTTTATTTTATCTGCAACTTATTATTGCCTTTTGTCATACCAAATACTGAATCCTTTTGTAATTGACAACAGTTTGTATATATTTAGGAATCAAGTTTTTTATCTTAGGTTTCCAAATTTGAGTAATTCTAGCCATGTCCAGGACTTGCCAAATCTGAGTAATGAATATGATTTTGATATAGAATTGGACTTTGACTTGATGGGGATCGAGCAAGAGGAAGTGGATGATGACGAGGTGCCCGAGGAAATCAAAACAAGGGTCGAAGATAAACCTAAACCCAACCTTGATCAGACCACCACCATAAATATCGAAACCCCTGACAATCCCAAAGAGATACAGATCGGAACCAACCTTCACTCTAGCAAAGAAAAAGAACTAATCAAACTCCTAAGTTAATTCAAGGATGTTTTTGCCTGGTCTCATGAAGACATGATATGTCTATCCACCGATATAGTTGTCCATCGACTACCAATTAAGGAAGGGTTCAAACCAGTCAAGCAGAAATTAAGACGGTTAAAACCAGAATGGAGCTTGAAGGTTAAGGAAGAAATTATCAAACAGTTCAATGTTGGAATCATTATGGTATCAACATACCTTTAGTGGTTGTCAAACATAGTCCCTGTTCCAAAATCTGGGGGGAAGGTGAGAGTATGTGTAGGTTATCGAGATCTCAACAAGGCCAGCCTTACATATGACTTCCCAGTGTCGTTCATCCACGTGTTAATTGACAATATGACATAGTTCGAAATGTATTCTTTCGCCGATTGCTTTGCCAGATATCATTAGATTATGGTTGCTGAAGAAGATAGGGAAAAGACCACCTTCATTACCCCTTAGGGAACATTCTATTATCGAAGACTAGCTTTTAGCCTTACCAATGCTGGTGCTACTTATCAGAGGGTCATGATGTCCTTATTTCATGATATGATGAATAAAGAGATTGAAGTGTATGTGGATGATATCATCGTGAAGTCCAAAAAGGCTGATGAACATTGCACCCATCTTTGGAAGTTATTTGAACGGCTCCGCAAATTCGATTTGAAGTTAAACCCAACAAAGTGTGCTTTTGGTGTGAAGTTTGGTTAACTACTGGGATTTCTTGTGAACAACCGAGGCATTGAGTTATATCCTGCCAAGATCAAATCCATCAGTAAAATACCCGAACCAAAGACCAAGAAGGAAATTTGAGGCTTCCTGGGAAGAATAAACTTCATCAGCCAGTTTATATCGCAGTTGACAGTAACCTGTGAACCCATTTTCAAATTATTAAGAAAGAACTCCGCGGGAAAATGGAATGAAGATGCCGAAAAGCTTTCCGTACCATCCAAAAGAGTTGATTGAAGCACTTATCTTGGTACCTCCAAGGGATGGAATTCCGTTATTCATATATATCTCAGTCAATTCCAACGCCATGGGTTGCCTACTGTGGCAAAAGGATGATATGGGGAAAGAAAGGGAAATTTATTATCTCAGTAAATGTTTCAGCTGCGGAGAGCAGAAGTACACACTGATAGAAAGAACCTGTTGTGCATTAGCTTGGGCAGCCACAAGGTTACAACATTACCTACACGGCCATACAACTTATCTCATTTCTTAGATTGATCCCTAGAAATACATCTTCAGCAAGACGATGTTGAACTGCCGATTATCCAAGTGGTAGTTGATCCTCCAACAGTTCGACATCATCTATGTGACCCAAAAGTCCATCAAAGGTATGAACCTCTAGAAACCTATTTCCCTGAGGAGGAAGTGATGACTATTTAGCTGACCAATAAAGAAGATAGGGGTTAATTTTGGAAAATGTATTTTAACGGTGCATCTAACACTAAAGGCGCGGGAGCAGGGGCAGTTCTAGTGTCCATCAAGGGAGATTAATACCCCATGGGAACCAAGTTTTATTTTGAAAATTCTAATAATATCATAGAATACGAAGGATGCATTGTGGGGTTAAAAATGGCTCAGTCCATAGGAGATAAACGGTTAGCGGTATTCAAAGATTCAGAACTAGTCATCAGACAGTCCACCGGGGACTACACCACCAAGGAATTACATCTTCTGCCTTATCATCACCATATTCTCAAATTGGAAGAATAGTTTGAAAACATTGCCTTCATGCAAATTCCCCGGAACCGAAATAATTGTGTCGATCCATTGGCTACATTAACTTCATTGGTGAACCTATCAGCAAGAAGGGGAATGCCTGTTACCACTTTCACTGTACAGAGTGCACCGTCATATGGAAACAGTGTAGGGGAAATATCAGATGAGATAGCACCTACTGGACCACCTTGGTACCACCACATTAAAGAATATTTGCGAGATCGATCAACCCATGAAGGAATGAGTAAATCCGCAAAGAAGAGAATATAGAAGATGGCCATGAATTTCTACCAAAGTGGAGATGCTCTCTACAAGAGAGACCCGGGTGTAGACCTTTTGAGATGTCTAAACAGAGATCAGGCCCAGCGACTTATGAATGAAGTACATGGTGGGGAGTGCGGAGCGCACATGAGTGGACCTCTGCTTGCAAATAAAAATCTAAGGATGAGAAATTACTGGATATCCTTCAAAGCGGATTGCGATGATCATGTCAGGCGTTGTTATCAATGCCAGTCCCATGCCAACATTATTTATGCACCCCCAAATCAGTTACATTGCATGACATCACCATAGCCCTTTTCCATGTGAGGAATGGACATGATCGGTCCTGTTGAGCCTAAAGCCAGTAATGGTCACAGATTCATCTTCACTATGATTGATTACTTTACCAAGTGGGTTAAAGCAGCTTCCTTCCCCAAGGTCACTTTAGAGGTCATCGTTGGTTTCATTAGAAACAACGTCATATATCGGTATAGACAACTCGAGGTTATCATATCGAACAATGCTAAGAATCTGAATAACAAAATGATGAGGGAACTATACAGTAAGTTCAATATCAAAAACCTCAATTCGGTTATTTATCGTCCAAAAATGAATGGCGCGGTGGAAGCCGCTAATAAGAATATCAAGAAGATAATGATGAATATATCGGCAAATTATCGGGGATGGCTTGATCTGTTGCCGTTAACCCTACTTACATACCGAACGTTGACTCGAACCTCTGTGACGCCTCCAAATCTGAGTCCCCAGAACCTCGGACTTGGTACGTTACGATACATCATTTTTATAACTATTGCAGAAGATATAAACATAAATTGTTTATATAATAACTTTTACAACATAATTCCCAAGGTCTATTAACCTTAACTGATTACCTGCATTCAATATCCTAAACGACATACAATGTCATTTGCGTCCAATACTATTACAATTTTAACCGTACAATAATCAAATCCTGGAACTTGTCTTTGCCTTTACCTGTGTCTGATGTTTCGTCTTAATCTGAAATATTTATTATGATATAGCAAGGGTGAGCAACAAGTTTGCCGAACAAGTTTAAGTTCAAATGAAGATATATCATAATTGAAAAGAATAATAAGTTAACAAACTTTCAACAATATAATATTGGTGAAAGAACATGAATCAATTTCACTAACTGAATGACCGAGACAATAATAATGAATGGCCAACAATGAACATGAACAAATTTAACTGAACCTTAAGGTAATGAAGGTGATCAGCCTTTCATACCTGATGAACATATGCAACATGCACTAAGTGCAAATCAATAATCAGTATAGATGTGAATAATTAACAATAATTATTTACGAACATGCTTTGAAATATAACTCAAAGTTGAGTTAGAGAAAACTTGTCTGTACCGTCGATTACTGTTATGCAATCTAGTTTAATCGCTCTATTGAAAAGACCTATCAGTTATAAGATTGATCTTTCAATTAGCATAATATACAGTATCCCACAATAATATTACTTTAAAAGTAAACCATCTAACACTTAATCACATAGTCAAATATTAGATATCCTTAACACTATACATATACACAAGTCTAAACCTAGCACACATCGAGTCTTTAATAATATATTCAATATAGTATACTGAGTGGTTTCCCACAAACAACTAACAAATTAGTTTCTGTCTCGTCTACACTATTTTCACAGTGAGTTAGATCGGTTACTAATTCGTAGATACCTTCCCCATATGTAGGAGTCGTTTAGCCCAGCTACTATACATCAATCATTAAAGAGTACGATTGTACTACCTTTGACATAACACTACTGTATCACATAACTTGTGAATTAACACTTAGTCTTTCATTTTATAAGTCCTTTATAATTTAGTAAGTCGAATACCTAATCCAGCAACTTGGATTCAGATTAAATTTCAATTTAGTAACTAATCCCCAATCCAGCAGACTGGATACAACTGACCTCCAATCCAGCAAGCCTAGATTCAAACTGATATCCAATCCAACAAGCTTGGATTCAACTAACCTCAAATCTAGCAAGCTTGGATTCATCAATCCTTCAATCTAGCAATCTAGATTCTCTAAACAGACCAATCCAGCATCCTGGATTATCCAAACATCTCATCCAGCAAGCCTGGATTCATTTATCCTTCAATCCAGCAACCCGATGGCCAACCAAAAACTAGATTGCAATCCAGCAAGCTGGATTTCCCTTTTTAACCAAGTAATCTTATTTTTTTTTATACTTTGTACACACATAAATACATGTATTTCATACACAAAAATAATTTTTCAGGAATTTTTCAAAAATCCGTTTATAGTTAATTTCTTAAGAAATTTGCTAACTCACACTTAACTCCAAAAATTCCCAACTCTAGGCGTGATCTTACACATGTTATCGTGAGCCTCCAATTTAAATTCCGTGGTCATCGGAGTTATACAACTCCGGTTATAGAGATTTTTGTCAAAAAAAATGCAAATATTAAAATAGTCATAACTTGCTCAATTTAAGTCAGAATAAGCTCATTTTTGGACCCAAGCTACTTTAGAACATATATTTTCATGTCCCAAATGATTGGAATTTTTTTCAAAAACTAAATGCCTGAAACTGCCCTTACAATTTCCGGACAGCCAACTTTTTTGGGTTTTTTTTTAGATTTGGCGTCCTTTGTTCAAAACAGTCCACACGGAAATCTACATGGAATGTTTTAGTGATTCCACTTGGAACTGTTATAAGACTTCTAGATCTAACTCTAGAAATTAACCACACTCAAAAATTTGAAAAACAATGAGAGATATGGTCATTTTAATATCATCTTCCATTTTCTAAAAAATCTGATTTGAAAACTTTTGTGTTTTCTAAGAAATCCTCCTAGATCTCTTGATTAACCCCACATTAAATATCATAAACCATCATAACATATACTAACACCTCTAAGACTCATGGATCTACCATGATCCATGATCTATTTTGTAACGACCAATAATTTCAGGCTCATTATTAATTTTATATGTGATTTAAAATTTTTAAGTTAAATTTTTTTTAAACTTATTTAAACCTTATGTGGTTATGTGCTTATGTGATTTAACCTATGCGAATAAATGCTAGGATTTTTATTGAAGGGAATCACTAATGGTTATTTAACTTAGTAGATTAACCCTGAGACTTTTATATCTGAATATTGATAAAAGTATTAGTAATTATATATTCAAATTTACTTGAATATAGTGTAGAGAGTTAATCGTGATTGATTAATTAATATTGGTGTAATTAATTATTATTATTGTTGTTGATTTATAATTATTATGAATAATAATTAATGAATTGGGAGTAATTAATTGATTGTGTGTTGATTAATTATTATTATGAATAAATAATAATTAATGAGTAAGAGATTAATAAATATAATAATATTATATTTACTTGGTTAATTTATTAATTATTATAAGCAAGTTTATGTTATATTACACCTTTGGTATAAGGTAGCTACCTTTATATATTATATATAGTACAAGGTGATACATTAATATGTCTCTATATTATATGTATAGACTATATAGTAAGACTAATGGCATTATTAGAGTTACGTCATAATATGGCTTATGTGACATGATATGGGTGGAAAGACATTAATATGTATACCCTATTACTTAATATTATATCAATAACATTATTAATTGATAATGATTTCATTAAGTTATTATAATAATAACTGTGACGCCCCAAAATCTCTACATTTCCTGTAGCAGATTCGGTGCTCACGAAAACATTCTATAAGACAATAACTTCTATAAATCCAAAATTCACAGTATCTCAATCCGTTAAAGTTCTCGTCAGAATAATTTCTGTGTCTGGATACCCTCACTTGGATGTATAGATTTATAATCTTACAGATATTTTTCCTGCATATCAATAATTCCTATCTATCTGACATTCACAATACAAATGATAAGATTGTTCTTAGAAGTGAGGAGCGACCTCACTGCTTACAGAACTCCCAAGATCATTCAATACCCTCATTCAGATGTATAGTTCATATAGATATTGTACTTGATATTATTTAACATGAATAAAGTAACATCATGCAACTAATAACTTAATCACTTACTAATATTTGACTACATAACGTTCAATTATTACATCAAAGTTATGATGAATTACACCTTTTGTATTATAATAAACATTCGTTCTTAACCACAGACTTCTACCCACAAGTTTTATTTCCTGGATTTTCTGGAATATTCAACGCAGCTGCAAAGGAAAAGAATATTTGCAAGGAAGAGCTTTAAAATGCTCAGCAAATTTTAAACAATTACAGTTTATACTCACACAGTATCTGAAATGGAGGAACGTAAAGTTCATAGTATTTTTCACATATATATACTGAGGTTTGATCTGCCAAACCCCACATATTACAAGCGTCTGTCAGTCATTTAGACTTAGCAACCCTGGTTGATTTGGCCAACCACACCATCTAGGAGTATGCATATCATCCTATATAACCACCCGGTCAGTGTCAAACTGCCGGTCATTAATAACCACTCGGACAATGTAAAACTGCCTGTCATTGATAGTATCAGTATATATATTTGTATCAAACAGTATTGATTTTTACCACAGTCTATGCTTTGATATCAAATTACAATAATCTACGTAAATAACAGTTCATATGTTTTGGTTATACTTGAACAATAAGTCATCACCTTTTTCAAATTTTAGATATCACGAATAATGGTTATAACAATTTCGTATATCAATATACAAGGCTTACATTTAATATAGAGATTAAATGAAGTTAGAAAAACTTGCCTTTTTATCACGATCGGCTACTTAGGTTATTTGAAAGTATATTCACCACCTATATATATTATAACAGTCATTAGAAATAATAGTAATTAATTTCTAATTAAAATACTAGTGTTTGGGTTGATCTTGGAGTCCGTTCGGTATTTTACAGCTTTATTGAATAGTTATCGAATTAGTTTTTCAATAATTTTATTAAAAAATTTTAATATCTTATTTATTTGTTTCAGATATTATTTAGCATAATTTTCAAATGCTCAAAATAATTTTTAAATGATTTAATATCATTTAAAATAATTTTTAAGTTAATAATATTATTTTTAAATATTTAATTAACCCTTTAAAATATTTTTTCATTCATCCATATTATGTTTAAATAATTTATTTTATTTAATAATGATTTTTAAATCATTATTATCATTTTTAAATAAATTATTATTATTTAAAATGATTTTTAAATCATTAATATTATTTTTAAGTAATTTATTATTAATTACTCTTATTTTTATTAATATTTAAATAAATTAAATAATAATAAAATTTTATGTCAAAATATTGAAAATTATTTATTATAATTAAAAATGATTTTTCAGAATTTTTTTTATATTTTTTTAATATTTTTTTATATTTATTTTAATTAATAAAAATAATTTTTCAAATATTGCCTGTCGCTAAAGACCTTTAGCGACAGAAGTGTGGCTATAGGTGTTCTTGGCTCAGCCAAGAACACGTTGGTCAATGGCCTAGAGCTCGGTTTAACTCAATTTTTCTGGCAATTAACTTAGTTTCTGGGTAATCTAATTTGATGAAATTGTAGTACTGATATAGTAGTACACGCCCATGGTTAATTCACTACTTAAAAATATCTTTATAAGTTTACACAATCGGTCAAACCAACTACCCTAAGGCTGTTCTTCCTTTCTGGGCTGCCCAGAAAGGTTCAGTCAACGCCGGTCAACAACCTTTAGGGGGTCTTATATCTTGCCGCCCGGTTAACATTTTGGTGTTTTAGTCATCGGGCTCTATAGACTAACTACAAGGGTATATGGTTTGAGCAGTCACAGAGTCTATATCTTAACAAGTAACAAGATCCAAGCTCTTAAACAACCTGTCAGACCGTTGCTTGAAATTTCTAGGTTACCCAGAAATTGAACCTGGACGGTCAACGGGTTTTGACCGTTTCTATTTTCCGGCCAGTGACTTCTTAGGGCTTGACAGTGCTCTAGTTATGTAGTACTCATGTCAAGGTACAATCAAATTAACATCCAACACCCAACCAGACTGACAGGAAAAAGATCTAGGCGGTCAAACCACCTGTCAGATCGTGTTCTTAAGCTTTCTGGGTTACCCAGAAAGCAGTCGGTCATGCTCGGTCAACGACCTTTGACGGCTTATAACTCCTAATCCTATGTTCCGATTGTCAGTATATCACTTCTAGGCTGCTAACAACACTACACAGTACAACTAACAACTTTCATAACATCTGAACAACAAACAGTTAGCGAGATAAGAGGGCTGATATTCGTTGTCAGACCCTGTTTTGCAACTTTGACAATTTTTCTTAAGACTCCATTTTGATGCTTTTAAATGTTATGGATTCGTGTTTTAGCAACCCAGATCACTTAATAACTTACTAATAAACATATCTAAACAATAACAACAACAATTAAAACTTCAGAAATCAGAAATTAAGTTAAGGTTAAGTTTTTACCCTTTTTGATCACTTTTTCTTTTCTCCTTTCTGAGTCTGATCTTGGCTTGTTAAGTGTGGTTTCTGGACTAATATATGATGTATATTGAGTGTAAAATTCGTGGGTTTAAAGAACTAACACTTAGCTTTATGTCCAAAGTTCAAGTGGGGTTAACTTTAAGTTTTTTTTCTTATTTTGACAACTAAGCCTAGATAATTAATGTGTTAGGGTTTGTTGTCATGCTAAGAGGTTGTAGAGCCATGGGACAAATCTAATAAGAGAACAAAATAAGGGCATTTTGGTCTTTTCGCATACACTAAGGGTGGTTTGGTAATTTTCCAATTAAAACCAAGAGTAATTTAGTCATTTCATATTATTCTTAGAAAATTTAAAACAATAATGAACAATTAGGGTTTATCAGTTTAGAATTAGGGTTTTTAATTAAGATTAGGGTTTTATAATTAAGGTTAGGTTTCCTAATCCCTAATTAGGGTTTCCTTACAATCTTTTCCAATTAAATATTTAATACATCATATTAAATTAATATATATATATATATATATATATATATATATTCATCATAATATATAACATTATCAATGTATTATGTTATAATTCTCATTTATTATAATAATTAGGGTTAGAATTCCTTATTTAAATAAACTATAAATTGGGGTTTACCTATAAAACTTTCCATATATCTGTACATAGTTATATCTTATGTGTTGATATATAATTATATATATATTCCAATAATAATGTTAACTACACATCACACAAGATATTAGTCATAGTTATATTTACTTTTTATATTAATATTCCTATTTAAATTTTGGAATATTACAATCACCCCCTCTTATAAGAATTTCATCCCGAAATTAAAATTACAGCTTATGAAAACAAATGCGGAAAGTCTTCTCACATCTTATCCTCCAATTCCCATGTAGCTTCTTCAATATCATGATTCTTCCAGATTACTTTAACCGATGATATAACCTTATTCCTCAACACCTGTTCCTTTCGATCAACTATCTGCACTAGAACCTCTATATATGATAAGTCTTTCTCTATCTGAGCAGGTTCATAGTTTATCACATGCTTATAATCGAATTTATACAGACGTAGTACAGAGACATGAAACACATTATGGATGTGCCCTAACTCTGGGGGTAAAGCTACCTCACCTATTCTCCTTAATACTTGAAATGGGCTAATGAACCTCGGGCTCAGCTTTCCCTTTTTACCAAAATGAATTTTGCCTTTCCAAGGAGATACTTTCAGAAAGACATGACTTCCAACATTAAACTCCCTTAGCTGTCTATGTGTTTTCCACATATTTCTTCTGCCGGTCTTGAGATGCTCGCAACATTGTCGTATAATTCGAATCTTCTCCGTGGTTTGTTGAACTAACTCAGGTCCAAGCATTTGTCTTTCCCCAACTTCATCCCAACGTAAAGGTGTTCTACACTTCCTTCCATATAGAGCTTCGTACGGTGGCATTCCAATACTGGCATGATAACTGTTATTATACGCAAACTCTACAAAAGGTAACTGGTACTCCCAACTCCCTTTAAAATCTATAACGCAGGTTCTCAACATATCTTCTAGCGTCTGAATGGTTTTCTCACTTTGGCCATCGGTTTGCGGGTGATACGATGTGCTCAATCTCAGCTGGGTTCCCAAGTGTGCTTGAAGACTTCTCCAAAAGTTCAAAGTAAACCGTGGATCCCGGTCTGACACTATAGATACAGGAACTCCATGTCTAGAAATAATCTCTTTTATGTATAACTTGGCCAAACGATCGAGATTATAGGTAACGTTGATAGGTAAAAAATGAGCTGACTTGGTGAGATGATCAACTATTACCCAGATAGCATTGTAACCTTTCTGAGTGACAGGAAGTCCTACCACAAAGTCCATAGTGATGTGCTCCCACTTCCATTCAGGAATCGGTAGAGGTTGTAGTAATCAACTCGGTCTTTGATGCTCAGCTTTAACTCTCTGGCATGTGAGACACTTACTTACCCATTCTGCTATCTCTCTCTTCATGTTCGACCACCAAAAATGCTGACTCAAGTCCTTATACATCTTAGTACTTCCCGGATGTACAACAAACTTGGAACTATGGGCTTCTGCTAAGATTTCATCTTTCAATACCTGTATCACTGGAACCCACACTCTATATTCATACCTCAGTACTCCCTCCTTATCTAGTCAAAATTTAATGTTCTTCTCATGAGTTATCTCGGCTTTACATTTCTAACATGTTGCATCCTTCTCCTGCATCTCTTTGATTTTATCCAATAAGGTTAAGGCTGTTTCTATCACATATAACTTCTGATTAGAGTTAGCTGGAGCTCTTACTTCAATCTCGAGTTTTTCAAATTCTTTTATCAGTGCCTCGTTGTTTGTAATGGTATTCAATCTTTCTTGATTCTTTCAGCTCAATGCATCTGCAACTACATTAGCTTTACCAGGATGATATAGGATCTCACAATCAAAGTCCTTGACTAACTCTAACCATCTCCTTTGCCTTATATTCAACTCCTTCTGTGTAAAAATATACTTCAGACTTTTATGATATGTGTATATTTCACACTTTCTCCCATACAAATAATGCCACCATATCTTCAAAGCAAAAACTACCGCGACTAACTCCAAATCGTGAGTAAGATACCTTTTCTCATAATCTTTAAGTTGTCGCGAAGCATAGGCGATCACCTTCCCATGTTGCATTAACACACATCCTAAACCCCTGTGTGAAGCGTCACTATAAACTACAAGACCCCCAGTTTCATCTGGTAATGATAATACTGGTGCCCTACTCAGCAATTTCTTCAATTCTTGAAAACTTTCTTCACATTTGTTCGTCCAATTATACTTCACAGCCTTTCGAGTTAAATTGGTTAGCGGGGTTGCTATTTTGGAAAAATCTTTTATAAAACAACGATAGTACCCTGCCAATCCAAGAAAACTGCGAACTTCTGTTGGTGTTGTTGGTTGATCCCATTTCATGATTGTTTCTATCTTTGTTGGATCCACTGCTACCCCATTCTTATTAATTACATGCCCTAGAAATTGAACTTCCTCCAACCAAAACTCACACTCGTAAAATTTTGCGTAAAGTTGTTCCTTTCTTAATATCTCTAATACCACCCTCAAATGTTCCGCATGTTCCTCCAGTGTCTTAGAGTATATTAAGATATCATCAATAAACACCACCACAAATTTATCCAAGCATGACTTAAACACTCGATTCATTAAGTCCATAAAAACTGCTGGTGCATTTATTAACCCAAAAGACATCACAAGAAACTCATAATGTCCATATCGGGTCCTAAAGGCGGTCTTTGGTACATCTTCTCTTCTCACCTTCAGTTGATGATAACCCGATCGTAGATCAATTTTTGAAAAATGCTCCGCTCCTTTTAACTGATCAAATAAATCATCAATTCTTGGTAAAGGGTACTTATTCTTGATGGTCAACTTATTTAACTCTCGATAATCTATACACAATCTTAACGTCCCATCCTTCTTCTTTACAAACAACACAGGTGCTCCCCATGGTGAAACACTAGGTTGTATGTACTTTTTATCTAAAAGTTATTGCAACTGAACAGGCAACTCCTTCAACTCTACGGGTGCTATTCTATATGGTGCCTTTGAAACTGGTGCTGTTCCTGGTGCAAGGTCAATCACAAATTCAATCTCCCTGTCAGGTGGAAGACCAGGTAGATCACTTGGAAACACATCCGGAAACTCATTTACTATAGGTATTTGATCTAACTTTCCCCCTTCTTTCCTTGTATCCACCACATAGGCTAAATACCCTGTACCACCCTTCCGAAGAAATCTCTTAGCTTGCATAACAGTTAAACATCAGACTTGCTTTGGTGAACAACTTCCTTTAAACACTACCTTTGTTTTCAAGGGTGTTCTTAAACTTACTTGTTTCCGTTTGCAATCAATTACTGCCTTATGCCTACCCAACCAATCCATTCCCAATATTACATCAAACTCCCCTAGTTGTATAGGTATAAGGTTTACCGGTAATGTATGCCCCTGAATTGCTACACTACAATTCTTATGTACTGTATGAACAGGGATTATCTCTTTGTTAGCAATTTCTACATTAAAAGGTACATGTAGATCCTCACATGGTATTTTTAATCTTTTAACAAAATCCACATATGCAAACAAACAAGAAGCACCAGAATCGAATAACACATAAGCATTTACAGCATCAATTGGTATGATACCTGTCACCACATCTTGTGCCGCCACAGCGTCCCTCACTGTCATGTTGAAAGTTCGTGCATTCGGACGATTCTGAGTAACTCCTGCAGTCGCTGCTCCTTGTTTATTGTTAGAATTCTGACCTCCTCCCATATTCACCTTCTTGGGTTTTGGACAGAATCTTGACACATGACCCTCTTCCCCACAGTTGAAACATTTGATATTCTTGCCCTTCTCCTTCTTTTTGGGACACCAGTTGGAATAATGCCCATCTTCTCCACAGGTATAACAAGTCGTCCCTTTAAAATAACATTCCCCTTTGTGATTCTTTCCACATGTCTGACAGCGCTCAAACCTTTGATTGTTATTGTTATTACCTCCTTTGTTGGCATTATTGTTAGGATTATAACCTCCTTTTCCAGGGTTGTTTGGAAAAGCTACCTCCCACCTTCTCTTATTATTGTTGCTGTTGCCCCCACTCATGTTTCCTTTTCTAGTAATCACCCTCTTCTCCTTATTAAATTGCAATAAAGCTTCTCCTTCTTTCTCTGTTATAATAGCCTTCTCCAGGATCTCCGCAAATGTCTTCACCTGAAATGCCGATATTCTACTTCTAATTTGGGGTTTCAGTCCCCCTTCAAACCTCCTTGTCTTTCTCGCCTCAGTATCTACCTGATGTGATGCAAACCTAGCTAATTCGTTGAATTTGGCTGCGTATTATGTAACTGTCATCTCTCCTTGTTTCAATTTTAGGAATTGAACCTCCATACGATCTTGCATTGAAGTTGGAAAGTAATTGGCAAAGAAAAACTCCTTGAATTTGTCCCAATTAGTGGCACCTTCTCCAGCTCTCCCTTTGTTGGCTTCCCACCAGTGGTTAGCTTCATCCTTCAAAAAGAAAGTAGCAAAATCTACTTTTTGATCATCATTTACCTTAGTTACTTTAAACATCTTTTCCATCTCAATAACCCAAGTTTGAGATTTTATGGGTTCATCAGTTCCTCTGAAATTCGGTGGTCCCACTAATTTAAAGTCTTTAAACTGAATTGTGGTTGGGTTATTGGGTGCAGCTGGTATCGCATTAGCTTGTCTTCCTTGTAAAGCTCCTACCAGAATATTTACCAGGGTTTGTGTAGGATTTACCTCTTCCTGTTCCTCCTCAATTTCCCCCCGAAGTCTTCTTCTTGGTGCCATTTATCTAAATATAACAAATAGATAAGTATGAATACCGATTAATAAATAAACATCCCAATTTGATAAACAGAAATTTATATTTCACATGGAAAACCTATATATACATATCTAGTGACTCTTTTTAGATCACTAGTTATACACACAACAGAAAGTAAACTACATAGCCTATTCGACTAGCGATTTATCCCTATCACTAGCTATATTATAGATATAATTTTTTTTTTCCTTAGTCTAAAGTTCTTCCTTCTTCCTTGCTATCCTCCTGTTTAGTTTTTCTACCATCTTCTCGTACTTCTTCAACTTTTTCTCCATATACTCACTTTCCTGAGCGACCCTAGATTCTGAAGGCCATTCTATCCAAGTATGGATAGGGAGTACTACTTGCAATGGCACTGCATCAATTACTGGCTCTGCTATGATCAATTGACGGTCCTCTAATATCCTACAATCAGATTTATAAACTCGATTATTATCTAAAAAAATACCATAACTTCATACTTTATTAGTATTCTTATCTATTAACTGTCTTAACAACTTTCCCTCTCTCGAAATAACTCTATTTGAGCTCATCTCCTTTATTAACTAAATTCTTTCGAGGTTATAGCCTAAGGGTTTTGTCCTAAGGTTTCTAACCTAAGGCTCTGATACCAAAATTGTGACGCCCCAAAATCTCTACATTTCTTGTAGCAGATTCGGTGCTCACAAAAACATTCTATACGACAATAACTTCTATACATCCAAGTGAGGGTATCCAGACACGAAAATTGTTCTGACGAGAACTTTAACGGATTGAGATACTGTGAATTTTGGATTTATAGAAGTTATTATCTTATAGAATGTTTTCATGAGCACCGAATCTGCTACAGGAAATGTAGAGATTTTGGGGCGTCACAATAACAATTATGGTATTGAATAATGAGCAATACCCAATTACTTTATATTTGGTGTTAATAGATAATGTACATGGATTATATGTATATACCCTACTTGATGCATCATATTATTAATTGCTCATTGAAATTGTGACTTTAATTTAATTATAGCCTAAGTATTTACATGAAATAAAATGTGTATACATGATATAGCCTAAGTAAGCATGGTATATATAGAATAATAGTGTAGTATAACTAACGGTTATTTAACTTAGTAGATTAATCATGAGACTTTTATATCTGAATATTGATAAAAGTGTTAGTAATTATATATTCAAATTTACTTGAATATAGTGTAGAGAGTTAATCGTGATTGATTAATTGATATTGGTGTAATTAATCGATAACGTATGAAATTATTATTATTGTTGTTGATTTATAATTATTATGAATAATAATTAATGAATTGGGAGTAATTAATTGATTATGTGTTGATTAATTATTATTATGAATAAATAATAATTAATGAGTAAGAGATTAATAAATATAATAATATTATATTTACTTGGTTAATTGATTAATTGTTATATTCAAGTATATGTTATATTAAACCTTTGGTATAAGGTAGTTACCTTTATATATTATATATAGTACAAGGTGATACATTAATATGTCTCTATATTATATGTATAGACTATATAGTAAGACTAATGGCATTATTAGAGTTACATCATAATATGGCTTATGTGACATGATATGGGTGGAAAGACATTAATATGTATACCCTATTACTTAATATTATATCAATAACATTATTAATTGATAATGATTTCATTAAGTTATTATAATAATAACAGTTATGGTATTGAATAATGAGCAATACCTAATTACTTTATATTTGGTGTTAATAGATAATGTACATGGATTATATGTATATGCCCTACTTGATGCATCATATTATTAATTGCTCATTGAAATTATGACTTTAATTTAATTATGGCCTAAGTATTTACATGAAATAAAATGTGTATACATGATATAGCCTAAGTAAGAATGGTATATATAGAATAATAGTGTAGTATATTGCATCCAAGTTGCTTCCATTTGCTGAGAATTGGTTGTCCCATATTATGTGCCCAATTGCTCTCTTATTTCTCATACATGTGAACTCCCACATGCTAGCTACACTCTACCTCCTTCTCTAATTTTTAGCAACATAGAGTGAATGATTATGGGGGAGTGGAGGTAATTATGGATTGCACCAACCCTTACCAACTCTTTCTTATCTAGTGTACAATCTTGAAATCCCTTGAATTGATTTGGGAGATGATAGAATTATCTGGGTATTTGGTTTGCCTATATATATAGAGCTCTCTTCCTTCTCATTTTACTGAGATTTTCATTAAACGAATATAAGTGTAAGAGATATCAGTGAGGAAGAATTGGTTTAGCAGCAAGAACTAGTGCATTCCATATCAGAGGTATAACCAATTTCATTCAAGTTCTTCATTCTCTATAAAATTTCTAATTCTTGATTCTTTAAATTGAGCATGGATTGATTTTTAAGTTGATTGGAACATGATTGTTAGGTAGCATATAAGTTATTATACATGTTAGAATTATGTTAGAAATTGTTAGAATGATTTTCGTTGGAGAAATTTTGAGTTGGAATGGCAGAACTGCCGAAGCTGCACAGCTTCAGGCCTGGCCGCCAGCCTACGCAGCTGCGCCAGTGTTGCATTGGCCAGCGGTGCAGCTGCGCCAATACCTCTCTGCAGATTCCTTCCTCTTTTTTGCAATTTGGTCATTATTAACTTAGTTACACTACTTAGGCCAGCATGAGGAATATGTTAGCATATATACATGTGTTTATTGAGATAGCGTGGGTTGTTTTAACTTCATTAAAATCCCTTGCTAAGTGAACTTAGAATTTGAAAAGGTACTTAGAACTTTTAAAGTAAACTTTGACATGTGTGTCATATCTACATTCTGATTTTTCAGGCATGATAATATAATGTTGAGATGCATGAAAGATGTATTACCTTGTGTATATAGGTATCATAATATAACTTGAACATGTGGACCTTAATAGTGAACATTTTTAACGAAACATATGAGTTTCAAAGGTGAACGTTAGCATGAACACATTTTGTATATTCTGATTTTTGGCAAGCATGATAATATGATTTATATGAACATAGGATGCATGATTAGAGTATTAAACGCACTAGCATACGTGTTTGAAAGACTAAAAGGTTTATAAAGGAAAATTTATGTTTTGAAAATGAAGCTTATAGTTTTGAATGCGAACTTTGTCATATAAGTAGCATGTGTATATTTTGATATTATGAGCATAATAGTATGTTTACATTGACATGAAATGCACGTTTAAAGTGTTGTACACACTAGCATTCGAGATTGATGGATTTAAGGAGTTTTCAAAGAAACTTAAGAACTTTGAAAAAATGAACTTGACCAAGGCTAGTAGCTTTTAAATTCTGACCATATGAGGACATTTAGGTGGTTTAAATATGTGTTTCTAATGCATATGAAATCTATATGAAGATACCTTGTTTATACTAAATGACCTTTATAGACTAAGTGAAATTTTTGAAAGAGAACTTAAGCTTTGAAAGATAAACAACATGAAATACCATGTGAGTCGTGTTTTGAGCATACAAGCATAAGTATTAAGATTTCATTATGCCTATAGACGTATTGACATGAACCTCATTCGTTTATATACAAATTTCACATATGCATGCTCAATCATAAGAAATGAACTTCAAGTATGAACTATGTGATTAGAGTATATGTGTGTAGTATACTCGAGCATATATATTAAGTATTGTTTGGTCTCGTATGAGGTAATATGATAGGAATAGCGAACCTTTGAAGTATGAACTTGTTTAACTTGAGGTTTACCGGCATGAAAACGTATGACTCTGAAATTGGATTAGGATGACCATGCTAATTTTGAATGAGAAATTACAACATGATAAGTATGTGTATTGGTTTAATGTTAGTAGTTCCATGCTAGAGTTACGTCGGGAGACTTTCAGACCCGAACAATTTGCTTAAGTCGGATTTTAACAGTTAACATATTATGATGCTATAAATGGTATGTTTGATATTGAACGTAATCTTATGTGATAGAATTATATAATTATTAGATTCTTGTATGTGTGAACTTATACTAATTGGAGAGATTAACTTGTTAATATTAGGTTGTTCCAACGCCATTTAAATTAAAGCTAGAATTATTTGTAGCTGAGCAATCAGGCAAGTTCCCTGACTTACACTCCTTATTTGTGCGAGTTCTTTAATTCTTACTCTTCTATTGGAGCAAGTTTCCTAGACCCTTGTATTACTTTATTCAACGGATATTATAAGCAAGTATCCGAACCCAACTTTTATGGTGCAAGTATTCTAAATTCTTGTACTACCTTATTCAATGAACCGTGTAAGCGAGTTTCTAAACTTCACTTGTTTTTGGTGAAAGTTTCCTATCCTTCTCATATTGTATTGAGCAGGTTATTATTATATTGTGAAAGTTCCCCGAACTTCACACTTTGGCTATTATGAAAGTTCCCCGAACTTCACACTTTGAGTATTGTGAAAGTTCCCCGAACTTCACACTTTGGTTATTTTGCAAATTCCCAAACTTCATTTCTTTATTATGCAAGTTCTCTAAACTTATACAAACTCATATATTGTGCAAGTATCTTATCTTTGTGTTTACTTTACTCAAAGAACGTTGTAAGCAAATGTCCTAACCTATGCATTTACTTTATGCAAGAGATCTATTATGGTGAAATTTCCCGAATTTCACTCTTCGATGTTTTAAGTGTCTAAGCCTATATATTTATTTTATGTAGAGAATCTATTATCGTGCAAGTTCCCCGAACAACACACGTTGAGTATTGTGCAAGTTCCCTGAACTTACACAAATTCCTATATTGTGCAAATTTTAAACTTCACTTTGTGCAAGTTCTCTATCCTTCTCATATTATACTGAGTAGGTTATTGTTGAATTGAAAGTTGTTTACTTAATTTCTTGAACTTTATTTCCAAGCATGTTATTTAGTGGTTTAATTACTTATCAATTATTCCACATTGATATTATTGATGTCCGCACCTAGTGCATTTGAGCTCGTACAGTCTTGGACTTGTACATTATTCAAGGTTCTAAATTTCTTGAACTATGTCAGTAAGAGTCTGAACATTTGCTCGGTCAGACTAGTGTATGAAGTTTTCTTTGAAGCTATCCAAACCAATTGATGGTAAGGATTCTTAGACAGAACAGAACACCCCTCATATGTAGGTGTGTGCCCAGGTATCTAATATATATGATACGAGTAAGCAGATATAAGTGTTATGCATATTCACATTGTGCTCGAGGCTAATCTCCTCGAGGTACTTAGTTTCTGTAGCCAGAAGCCAATAATTTTAAAAGGGTCAATTAGCTATTGAACCCATTGGAAAGTTATAGTTCAGAGTCTACTCGACTATCAGTCATTCTAAAAGCAATTATTATCTTTGCTTTTAATAGTCATATTATTGAATCTTTCAGATATTCATAGTGTTGAATCATACAGGTTGTTGAATCTTATAGATATTCATATCGTTGAATCATACGGATATTCATAGTATTGAATTATATAGATTGTTGAATCATTCTAACATTCATATTGTTGAATCTTTAAGATATTCATTTTGTTGAAATCGTTGCCAGATATTTTTCCATTCATCATGATATATCCTTTATTGTTGTATTTAAACTTGCTGAGCAAACTTGTTGCTCATTCTTGCTATATCATGACTTATATTGCAGTAAGCCTGAGCCCTAAGGGAAGGACAAGGGTAAAGGAAAGATTTAGGATGGTTTGTAAGGAGCAGACTTTGTCTTTATGATTAGTTTAATTACTGTTAATGTAATATGAACCCTAATGTTTATTTAGGATATATTTGTATTGATGTATTAAGGTTATCGAATCTTGGGACTAGTAACACCTTTTGAATGAACGACGTACGTTTATTATATTTCGCATTTTAGTTATCGTATGTTACTTAAAGGTGGATGTTAGTATTGTTTCGTGGCGACTGAACCGGGGTCAGAGGACCCGGATTCGGGGCGTCACATATTTCATCAAACTTCCACCAAATCAAAGCAAATCATAATTTATGCTAAAAAATCAAGATTTTCTAACTTTTAAAACATAGTTTCCTTGTTCTTGTTTTTGATCTAACTTTTAACACTTAAAAGTGATAAATCTAAACATATAACACTTATACATATGAAGATGTAAGTTTGAAGAACATAATTTGATTATTTCATCAAATCAAACAAAATAAAAGGAATAAACTAACTAGGATTTTATACCTAGATTATGTAGCTCTTCTCCTTCCCTTTACACCATAAGATGAAGTTAGGAAACATGAAAAATTTCTCTTCTTCCTCATCTATAGGCTGCCAAACTCACCCCCTTTTCTCTATCCTTTCTATTTCTTTCTTTTGTTTGCTAAGCTTGGAAATGAATGAAAATGAGTAAACTCTTTATTTGCAAATGAGATGGGTTTATTTATAAGCTAGCAATATGTGTAGATATAACTTATATATCTATACTAAATCTCCCAATATCTTCTATCTCCTCTCTCATAATCTTTAGCAAATCTAAGCATATCTCACCAAATCTCTCCATATCTTTACAAGATCTATCCAATATATTTTCTTTCTCTCTTATAATCTTTAGCAAATCTAAGCATATCTCACCAAATCTCTCCATATCTTTCCATATCTTTACAAAATCTATCCAATATCTTTTCTTTCTCTCTCATAATCTTTAGCAAATCTAAGCATATCTCACCAAATATCCTTTAACAATTGGGCTAAAGTCTTGGGCTCCAAATTAATTCTTTTGGGCTTGCTAATAAAATAATTGGGCTATATAAATTAGCATAGTCCATAATTTTAATTTTATTCTACGCTAATCATTTAATTAGGGTTTTTATTCACTTAATTGTAATTTAATTCCTTACTCAAATAATCACTTAACCCAATTAGACTTGCTTGTATAAAATTAATTAATAAATTGAGATAATAAAATAAATCTCCTAAGTTAGTATAAATTTTAAAAACTAACATCATTTACTATTATAACCCTTAAGTTATTTAAATTTTCATACCTAATATAGATATTAGGTTACAAGAATTTATTCTTAATTCTCTTCATATGTTAAATAAATTTATAAACAATACACAAAACTATATAAGTCTTTCACAAAATTTTTAAATCTATACTCTATTTCCAGTCTAGGTCTTATTATTTAACATTTATTTAATCATTTAAAATCTTATAAATTCTCAGGTTGTCACATTCACCCCTTCTTCTAAGAATTTCGTCCTCGAAATTACAGCCTACTAATCCCTACTCCTTCTATTCACCAAAACTAGGTTTTCAACTTAACCTTTATCTGATTTCATTCTCATTTAATGAGTACATACGACTTCCTTTTATGAGGAATTATTCTATCATCACATTCTACCCAGACTTCTCCCCAAGGAATTAAAAACTTTTCAAATTATGCTGAGGGTCATATAGACCATGAACTCTCGGGTTTAACGGTATTTACCGTAATTAAATAATAGATATGTTTACAATCACGAAGAAGGTAAACTACAGATGCTAGCCTTAATTATCTGAACGACTGTATGCATTTAATGATTGGAATGTACGTTATCCAACCAATAGATCCCCATTTTTCAGGGTTGTTCATACTCAGCCGAAAGTCTGAATCAAAACAATATGGTTCGGGATAAGTTCTCAAAGAGGTACTTGAATTTTCATAAATATTTGATAGTAGTGTGCATACAAGCCAATCATGTATGATGATAAAGCACATACTTTGTAAACAATCTTATTTATTTATTAATAAAATATTTATTTATTAAAGGCATTTAATTATCTACATGGTGCTGTTTTTATAATATGTAAATAACCCATAGTTTTAAGCAATGCTTTTAGAATCATGATGTTGATCATGCTAATGAGATCTAAATTCTTAGAAAGCTTTAAAACTATAATAGTTCCCAATCGTGGGATTACTAAAAAGGGGATTAGTAAATCCGGATAGATTGGTACATATGTTGCTTGCTCATTGGATGAGGATGACTGATCTCATGGTCATTTATGTGGAGACACTAAAGCAAGTATGTAGGTGCTTATTGGAGAATAAGTTCACTGAACGTGACTCGCTATGGAATACCTAATGGAGTTTTACTCGCCTGTCAATAGGAATTCCTAATGTGATAGTAGTACATGTGATCCTTGGACTTGAGATCATCATAGTATCTTGTATGTAACAAATTATACTTTGACTAATTCCTTAAGGCCTTTTAAGGCATATATAGGGTATGCTTGGGTGTAATGAGTTACATATGGAGATAATGAATGATCAATAAAGAATCTACCACCTCTAGTAAAAGAGGAGATATGTCCTATGTGATTCGTTAAATGACAACCCAGGAATTCTTGGCCAAGGTAGAATGAAATTAGAAAGAGGTTTCTAATTTGCATTATTTGGAGTTGTGCATTTTCTAATCGAAATACATATGATTAAATAAATTAAGACTTGACAGTAAATCCATGTCTTATATTTAATTGGGACATTGTATGGTGGAAGGATTGAATTGTACGGTAACTATTAACTCACAGGTTCTTTTATGATTAATGTTGAAATCTATATTATCTGGAAAGTCGTTGATCGCTAGGGAGGCTTATCCCTATTGTAGAATAAATGTTATTTATTTAAATAGATTATTAGTTTAATTTGTTTATTTAAATAAGATTAGAATTGTTCTAATTGATTTATTCACAACCGGTTTAATATGGAGAACCTAAAGGGTCACACCATAAAAGGAAGAAGAATTATTTAAGAAGAAAATGGCATGATAGTAATAATGCATTAAGTATAATTAATTTAATCTATGATGATAGAATAAATTAAATAGCTTAATGTTTATTATTTAATATTTTAGAAATATTAAATATAAATTAATAAGAGGAGTCTTATTAATATTATTGTTATTATTATTATTTTAATTCTAAAGGAGTTTAGGAATTAATATAATATCAGTACTCTCTCTCAATCCTAATAAAGATTAGGATATAAATTAATTAAAAGTATTTAATTAATTAATTAAATAAAACCCTATTCTAATTGGATTAGGAGGGTTAACCTAATATCTATATAAGAGAGTCTTATATCAGAAATAAGGGATGTCAAATTTTCCAAGAGTTGGGAGTACAAATTTTCTATAGAGATAGAAACAAGGGTTAAGCCAATAACCCATCTTCTTGAGTTCTTCATCTTCCTTGGTGGATCACCGTTAGAGGCCAAACATTTGGGTGGCTGACATTATTCAAGGGAAGGAGCCACTATCAAAGGAATCAAAGGAATCAAAGGAGTAGAACTTGTACCTGAGGAAGCTTAGATCTTCAAAGGTATAATTCCATGTTCTCTCTTCTCTGTTATTGATAACAAGCACAAAGCATGATCATGGTTATGGGTTTGTATAAATTTTTGAAAACCTAGTTTTACGCTTCCGCCCTATTTATGTGATTTGATTGCATGATTGCGTTACATACAAACCCAACAGTGGTATCAGAGCCTAACTTTGTGCTAATTATCAATTTTATAATTCCATGTATGAATTGATGTGAGAATTGGATTGTTTTTCTGGACAAAAATTGTTTTCTGCAAGTTTCTACGACGAACAGCGCAGCTGCGCAGCTGCCCAGTTCATTACTGGCGCAGCTGCGCCGGTCTGCAAAAACTGCTGCTTCCGTCTACCTGCGCAGCTGCCCAGTTCATTACTGGCGCAGCTGCGCCGGTACCTGGACAGACCCTGAAAATTGATTTTAATTAATTAAGTAAACTGTTTATTTAATTGATAAAGTTTTAAAATAAAGAAGTTTATTTTATCTGAAATATGATTTCAGAATGCTAAAATTAAAGGAGTTTAATTTGGATTTATTTTTGATTAAAATAAAAGAGTTTATTTTGTTTCAAAAATAAAATTTAGCAAAACTTTTGTCCATTAAATAACATCGATCCATATATGGAATAGCATTGTTATTCATGAGATGAATGGATATTTATTGATGCATATGTTGATGTGTATGATAATAAATGGGGTTGATTATGGACTATGACCAATGTGATTAGATTTTATTTTGGATGAATGCTTGAATGTATGGGTTTTATAAAATGGGGTCTGCGTACCTCGTCTTCTCTAGTTTTATTCTCGATGTAAATTCTATCTCCTTTCTATGTACTTCCCCTTGACTGCTGATCAAGGTTTCTATTTAATTTTAAATAGTTAATGCAATAGAGATAGTTAGAATTATTTTGAAGAAATTGGAGACCAAGGAGCAAGGAACGCATGAAGACTCGTTTTTATGGAGCCCGGGTTTAAATGTAATAGTTACATTTAAAATTTAAATTTTTGCACTCCTAGGTTTGACCTTTTGGTTCACTTGGTGGCTCTAGTGAACCAAACTAGAATAAAAGTCCATAATCAATCCGGGTAGAATATAGTATTCTATATTGCATGCTAAATATTATATATATTATATTTTATACAAACATGCTTCGCATGTTTAATAAAATGACGCGTATTTTATATATATATATATATGTGCATGCGCGCTTAAAAAGATGAGACAAATAATAACAAACCCCTCAAAGAAATAATATTAAGTCTGAAACGTTCAAATGATATTTGGAATATCGAACGTAGCCTTCTAGCATGATTAGTTAATAGAGTATTAAATATTTAATATGAGTTTGTTGTGCTATCCACAAGGCGAGTATTGAATATTTAAGATGTTAATTAATCACATTTGATGCTTATCAAGAAAATTGAACGATCTAGTCTTGTTGTGCTATCCACAAGGACGAAAATTTTTCTTTTTTGAATTTATGGAAGTGCTAGGCTGGACTTAACTTAAATCATTTTAGTTCGGATGTGCACACACATGACCATTATGATTTAAGAGGCAAAATAAAAGGAGTTACATGGTGATGTAATTGACAAGAATTGTCTTCCTATTTATTTGTATATCGCTTGTTGTGCTATCCACAAGGTTATATACATTTGAAATGGGATCCTTAATCTCACTAGCAAATCTTTAATTAGATGTTGCCGAACTATATGAGTAAGGGTAATATAGTTTGATGAAAATAGTGGGAGATACCAATTTAAAATAAAGACCTAAATTTATTTTGGTATGCAAAGTTAATAAAATAAATGTTTGCTAAAATGTTGTCTTTTCACATGCAGAATTTTAAAAATGTCAAAATCACTAATCTCACTACGAAGCATACTTGATGCAAATAAGCTTACCGGCCCGAATTATGAGGACTGGCTAAGAAATCTGAGAATTGTTCTCACTGCTGAAAAGATTTCTTATGTCCTAAATTCCACTATCCCTGAATCTGTTTCAGAAACAGCCTCTGAGGAAGAGATTGCCACTTTCAATAAGTGGCAAGATGATGCATCTTTGGCTCAATGCATCATGCTCGCATCCATGAATAACGAACTTCAGCGTCAGCACGAAAAAATGGATGCTCCTGCTATGCTGCTTCACCTCAAGGAGTTGTATGGTGAACAGAGTAGGACTGCTAGATATGAGATATCTAAGGAGCTCTTCCGATCTCGGATGACCGAGGGCACTACTGTCGAAACTCATGTTCTGAAGGTAATCAATTTGATTGAACACCTTGGACAGCTTGGGTTCGTCATGGATGGGGAGTTAAGTCAAGACTTGGTCTTGCAGTCACTCCCTGAGACCTTCTCACAGTTTGTGGTTAATTTTCACATGAATAAGCTAGATGTCAGCTTACCTGAGCTGCTTAACATGCTGAAAACTGCAGAAGGTCACTTCTCATCCAAGAAGAACCATGTCTTAATGGTGGATTCTTCCAATAAAAGGAAGAGGCCCAAGGTGTCTTCTGAAAAGAAGAAATCTAAGAAGGCTAAGGGAAAAGGGAAAGAAAAGGAGCAAAAGAAACCTGAACCAGCTAAAGGAATGTGCTTTCATTGCAATGAGCCGAGACATTGGAAGAGGAACTGCAAGAAGTTTCTAGCAGAGAAGAAGCTTGGAAAAGCTTCGACTTCCAATCAAGGTTTGTTTATGATTGAAATTAATTTTTTTGAAAGTCATAATTTTACTTGGGTATTGGATACCGGCTGTGGTTCTCACATATGTAATACTGTGCAGGGACTGGTCAGAAGTAGAAAGCTGAACAAAGATGAGGTGATCCTACGAGTGGGAAATGGAGCAAAAGTTGCTGCATTAGCTGTAGGAACTTATTGTTTAGCAATGCCTTCGGGCAAATCCATTTATCTTAATAATTGTTATTATGTTTCGAATATTATTAAAAACATTATTTCAATTTCTGTATTGGATATGGAAGGTTTTGACGTTATTATAAAGAACAATGGTTGTTCTATTTATAAAGACGATGTTTTATATGGTATTGGAAATTTGCGAAATGGACTTTATACACTTGACTTGCAAGAAAATATATTTCAAATTGAACAAATTAAGAAAAGGAAAAGAGATGATATTAATTATACCTATATGTGGCACTGTAGACTCGGTCATATCAATGAAACAAGATTATCCAAGTTGCATAAAGATGGGCTCCTCGAGCTATCTGATTATGAATCATATCCAACTTGTGAATCTTGTCTCATGGGTAAAATGACTAAATCTCCTTTTAGTGGAAAAGGGGAGAGAGTTACAGAGTTGTTGGCATTGATTCACACAAACGTTTGTGGACCTATGACTACAAGTGCACGGGGTGGGTATTCTTATTTTATTACTTTCACTGATGATCACTCAAGATTTGGATATGTGTATTTAATGAAATACAAATCAGAATCATTTGAAAAGTTCAAAGAGTTCAGAAGTGAAGTAGAGAAATAAACGGGCAAGAGTATTAAGATACTTCGATCAGATCGAGGTGGAGAATACTTAAGCAGTGAGTTTCTCAATTGTCTCAGAGAAAATGGTATAATCTCACAATGGACTCCTCCAGGTACACCACAGTTAAATGGAGTATCTGAAAGGAGAAATCGAACACTGTTGGACATGGTTCGATCCATGATGAGTTTTACCGACCTTCCAATTTCCTTCTGGGGATATGCCCTAGAAACTGCTGCATACCTACTTAACAAGGTACCTACCAAATCCGCCCCAAAGACTCCATATGAGATGTGGAAAGGGAGGAAACCAAATCTTAAGCATGTTAAGACTTGGGGTTGTCCAGCTTATGTCAAAAAGTTTGAAAATGATAAGCTACAGACTAAATCCGATAAGTGTAGATTTGTGGGATACCCTAAAGAAACCGTAGGGTATTATTTCTATCATCCAACTGATCAAAAGGTGTTTGTTGCGAAACATGCTACCTTCTTGGAGAAAGAGTTTATCCATGAAGGGGTCAGTGGGAGTAAGATATATCTTGAAGAAGTTCAAGAACCACAAGTTACCACGGATCAAAGTCAGGTACCTAACCAAGTAGAAGAACCTACTGTACCACACCATGTTCGTAAATCTGGAAGAGTACCGAAGATACCTGAGAGGTATGGATTCGTTATAGAGGATGACGATGAGGTAAACATCATGAATGATGATGATCCATTAAATTACGAACAGGCTATGAGTAATAAAGACTCAGGGAAATGGCTTGAAGCCATGAAATCTGAAATGGACTCCATCTATGAAAACAAAGTATGGTCTTTGGTTTCACCACCTGAAGGTATTAAACCTATTGGGTGTAAATGGGTTTTTAAGAAAAAGACTGGAGCAGACGGAAAGGTAGAGACCTATAAGGCCCGACTGGTTGCAAAAGGTTTCAAACAAAGACAAGGAGTTGACTATGATGAAACCTTCTCACCAGTAGCCATGCTCAAGTCCATTCGGATTTTGCTTGCGATTGCAGCTTACAACGACTATGAGATCTGGCAGATGGACGTGAAAACGGCCTTCCTCAATGGGAAACTTGAGGAGGATGTATATATGACACAGCCAGAGGGATTTATTTCAAAAGTTGGAACAAATCAAGTCTGTAAGCTACAACGATCCATTTATGGGTTGAAGCAAGCTTCTCGTAGATGGAACATTCGTTTTGATGAGACAATCAAAGAGTTTGATTTTATCAAAAACGAGGATGAACCATGTGTATACAAGAAGGTTAGTGGAAGCGCAGTATCATTCCTTGTATTATATGTTGATGATATATTACTGATAGGGAATGACATTCTTATGTTACAATCCATTAAAATCTGGTTATCTAAAAACTTCTCCATGAAGGACTTGGGTGAAACATCCTATATTTTGGGGATAAAGATCTATAGAGAGAGATCTAAAAGGATGCTCGGCTTATCCCAAGGAACGTACATTGATACGATGCTAAAGTGGTTTAGCATGAAAGATTCCAAAAGAGGTCTCATGCCGATGAGCCATGGAATAAATCTCTCCAAGAAACAGGCCCCAAAGACACCTGAGGAGAGAGACCGTATGAGTAAGATCCCTTATGCTTCTATAATAGGATCTATCATGTACGGTATGATATATACTAGATTGGATGTTGCTCACGCACTTAGTGTAACAAGCAGATACCAGTAGAATCCAGGAGAAGAGCACTGGAAGGTAGTGAAAAATATCCTAAAAGTACTTAAGAAGGACTAAAGATATTTTTCTTGTCTACGGTGGGTCTGAATTAAAACTCGAGGGATTCACGGACTCAAGTTTTCAAACAGACCAAGATGACAGTAAATCTGTTTCAGGGTATGTGTTTACCTTGAACAGAGGTGCAGTGAGTTGGAAAAGTTCCAAGCAGCAAACGGTTGCTGATTCAGTGACAGAGGCAGAGTATATAGCTGCAAGTGAAGCTGCAAAGGAAGCTGTTTGGTTAAAGAAGTTCATAACTGAACTTGGTGTGGTTCCTAGCATTGGAGAAGTAGTTCCCGTATACTGTGACAACACCGGAGCGGTTGCACAGGCTAAGGAACCCAGGTCTCATCAGAAATCTAAACATGTGTTGCGGCGATTTCACTTGATCAGGGAGATCATTGAAAGAGGAGACGTCACCTTGGAGCGTGTAGACTCTCAAGACAACATTGCAGATCCATTTACTAAAGCTTTAACATAACAACAGTTTGATCGTCACTTAGAGAAGATGGATATGAGATACCATGGCGATTGGCTTTAGTGCAAGTGGGAGATTGATAGTAGTGTGCATACAAGCCAATCATGTATGATGACAAAGCACATACTTTGTAAACAATATTATTTATTTATTAATAAAATATTCATTTAAGGCATATAATTATCTACATGGTGCTGTTTTTATAATATGTAAATAACCCATAGTTTTAAGCAATGCTTTTAGAATCATGATGAGATCATGATATTGAGATCTAAATTCTTAGAAAGCTTAAAAACTAAAATAGTTCCCAATTGTGGGATTACTAAAATGGGGATTAGTAAATCCGGATAGATTGGTACATATGTTGCTTGCTCATTGGATGAGGATGACTGATCTCATGGTCATTTGTGTGGAGACACTAAAGCAAGTATGCAGGTGCTTATTGGAGAATAAGTTCACTGAACGTGACTCGCTATGGAATAACTAATGGAGTTTTACTCGCCTGTCAATTGGAATTCCTAATGTGATAGTAGAACATGTGATCCTTGGACTTGAGATCATCATAGTATCTTGTATGTAACAAATTATACTTTGACTAATTACTTAAGGCCTTTTAAGGCATATATAGGGTATGCTTGGGTGTAATGAGTTACATATGAAGATAATGAATGATCAATAAAGAATCTACCACCTCTAGTAAAAGAGGAGATATGTCCTATGTGATTCGTTAAATGACAACCCAGGAATCCTTGGCCAAGGTAGAATGAAATTAGAAAGAGGTTTCTAATTTGCATTATTTGGAGTTGTGCATTTTCTAATCGAAATACATATGATTAAATAAATTAAGACTTGACAGTAAATCCATGTCTTATATTTAATTGGGACATTGTATGGTGGAAGGATTGAATTGTACGGTAACTATTAACTCACAGGTTCTTTTATGATTAATGTTGAAATCTATATTATCTGAAAAATGTCGTTGATCGCTAGGGAGGCTTATCCCTATTGTAGAATAAATGTTATTTATTTAAATAGATTATTAGTTTAATTTGTTTATTTAAATAAGATTAGAATTTTTCTAATTGATTTATTCACAACCGGTTTAATATGGAGAACCTAAAGGGTCACACCATAAAAGGAAGAAGAATTATTTAAGAAGAAAATGGCATGATAGTAATAATGCATTAAGTATAATTAATTTAATCTATGATGATAGAATAAATTAAATAGCTTAATGTTTATTAATTAATATTTTAGAAATATTAAATATAAATTAATAAGAGGAGTCTTATTAATATTATTATTATTATTATTATTATTATTTTAATTCTAAAGGAATTTAGGAATTAATATAATATCAGTACTCTCTCTCAATCCTAATAAAGATTATGATATAAATTAATTAAAAGTATTTAATTAATTAAATAAATAAAACCCTATTCTAATTGGATTAGGAGGGTTAACCTAATATCTATATAAGAGAGTCTTATATCAGAAATAAGGTACGTGAATTTTTCAAGAGTTGGGAGTACACATATTCTATAGAGATAGAAACAAGGGTTAAGCCAATAACCCATCTTACTGAGTTCTTCATCTTCCTTGGTGGATCACCGTTAGAGGCCAAACATTTGGGTGGCTGACATTGATCAAGGGAAGGAGCCACTACAGAGGAATCAAAGGAATCAAAGGAGTAGAACTTGTACCTGAGGAAGTTTGGATCTTCAAAGGTATAATTCTATTTTTTTCCTTCCTCATTCACTGATAATTGATGCATAAGAATGATCATGGTAATTTGTTTGTATAAATTTTTGAAAACCTAGTTTTTTACGCTTCCGCCCTATTTATGTGATTTGATTGCATGATTGCGTTACGTACAAACCCAACAGTGGTATCAGAGCCAATCTTGTGCTAATTATCAGTCTATGTGATTCCATACATGTATAATATGCGATTGGATCGAGTTCTGCGCAACAAAAATTTTTCTGATTCTGCGAAGCATCGCAGCTGCGCCGATTCCTGACCTTTTTGCTGCGCAGCTGCGCCAGTGTCTTGGCCTGGTTTTCATGCTGCGCAGCTGCGCCGGTTCCCTTTATATTCCTGGCGCAGCTGCGCCACTAACAGAATCTGATTTTTTTTTGTTTTATTTAATTAAATGAATGATTTATTTAATTAATAAAGATTTAAAATAAAGATGTTTATTTTATATGAAATGAGATTTCAGAATTGCTAAAATTAAAGAGTTTAATTTGGAATTGATTTTGAATGAAATAAAGGAGTTTATTTTTCCAAAAATAAAGTTTAGCAAACTTTTGCCCATTAACTGATATTAATACATATATGGAATGAATTTACTTTCATGAGATGAATAAGTTTTATCGATACGTATGATGATATGTATGGTAATAAAAGGGATTGATTATGGACTATGACCAATGTGATTGGATTTTATTTTGGATGAATGCTTAAATGTATGGGTTTTATAAAATGGGGTCTGCGTACCTCGTCTTCTCTGATTTTATTCTCGGTGTAAAATTCTATCTCCCTTCTATGTACTTCCCCTTGACTGCTGATCAAGGTTTCTATTTAAAAATAATTTATGTAATAGAGATAGTTAGAATTATCTTGAAGAAACTGGAGACCAAGGAGCAAGGAGCGCGTGAAGACCCGTTTGTATGGAGCTCGGGTTTAAATGTAACAGTTACATTTAAATTTAAATTTTTGCACTCCTAGGTTTGACCTTTTGGTTCACTTGGTGGCTCTAGTGAACCAAACTAGAATAAAAGTCCATAATCAATCCGGGTAGAATATAGTATTCTATAGTGCATGCTAAATAATATATATATTATATTTTATACAAACATGCTTCGCATGTTTAATAAAATGACGCGTATTTTATATATATATGTGCATGCGCGCTTAAAAAGATGAGACAAATAATAACAAACCCCTCAAAGAAATATTATTAAGTCTGAAGCGTTCAAATGATATTTGGAATATCGAACGTCGCCTTCTAGCATGATTAGTTAATAGAGTATTAAATATTTAATATGAGTTTGTTGTGCTATCCACAAGGCGAGTATTGAATATTTAAGATGTTAATTAATCATATTTGATGTTTATTAAGAAAATTGAACGATCTAGTCTTGTTGTGCTATCCACAAGGACGAAAAATTTTTCTTTTTGAATTTATGGAAGTGCTAGGCTGGACTTAACTTAAATCATTTTAGTTCGGATGTGCACACACATGACCATTATGATTTAAGAGGCAAAATAGAAGGAGTTACATGGTGATGTAATTGACAAGAGTTGTCTACCTATTTATTTGTATATCGCTTGTTGTGCTATCCACAAGGTTATATACATTTGAAATGGGATCCTTAATCTCACTAGCAAATCTTTAATTAGATGTTGCCGAACTATATGAGTGAGGGTAATCTAGTTTGATGAAAATAGTGGGAGATACCAATTTAAAATAAAGACCTAAATTTATTTTGGTATGCAAAGTTAATAAAATGAATGTTTGCTAAAATGTTGTCTTTTCACATGCAGAATTTTAAAAATGTCAAAATCACTAATCTCACTACGAAGCATACTTGATGAAAATAAGCTTACCGGCCCGAATTATGAGGACTGGCTAAAAAACTGAGAATTGTTCTCACTGCTGAAAAGATTTATTATGTCCTAAATTCCACTATCCCTGAATCTATTTCAGAAACAGCCTCTGAGGAAGAGATTTCCACTTTCAATAAGTGGCAAGATGATGCATCTGTGGCTCAATGCATCATGCTCGCATCCATGAATAACGAGCTTCAGCGTCAGCACGAAAAAATGGATGCTCCTGCTATGCTGCTTCACCTCAAGGAGTTGTATGGTGAACAGAGTAGGACTGCTAGATATGAGATATCTAAGGAGCTCTTCCGATCTCGGATGACCGAGGGCACTGCCGTCGAGACTCATGTTCTGAAGGTAATCAATTTGATTGAATGCCTTGGACAGCTTGGGTTCGTCATGGATGGGGAGTTGAGTCAAGACTTGGTCTTGCAGTCACTCCCTGAGACCTTCTCGCAGTTTGTGGTTAATTTTCACATGAATAAGCTAGATGTCAGCTTACCTGAGCTGCTTAACATGCTGAAAACTGCAGAAGGTCACTTCTCATCCAAGAAGAATCATGTCTTGATGGTGGATTCTTCCAATAAAAGGAAGAGGCCCAAGGTGTCTTCTAAAAAGAAGAAATCTAAGAAGGCTAAGGGAAAAGGGAAAGAAAAGGAGCAAAAGAAACCTGAACCAGCTAAAGGAATGTGCTTTCATTGCAATGAGCCGGGACATTGGAAGAGGAACTGCAAGAAGTTTCTAGCAGAGAAGAAGCTTGGAGAAGCTTCGACTTCCAATCAAGGTTTGTTTATGATTGAAATTAATTTTTCTGAAAGTCATAATTCTACTTGGGTATTGGATACCGACTGTGGTTCTCACATATGTAATACTGTACAGGGACTGGTCAGAAGTAGAAAGCTGAACAAAGATGAGGTGATCCTACGAGTGGGAAATGGAGCAAAAGTTGCTGCATTAGTTGTAGGAACTTATTGTTTAGCAATGCCTTCGGGCAAATCCATTTATCTTAATAATTGTTATTATGTTCCGAATATTATTAAAAACATTATTTCAATTTCTGTATTGGATATGGAAGGTTTTGACGATATTATAAAGAACAATGGTTGTTCTATTTATAAAGACGATGTTTTATATGGTATTGGAAATTTACGAAATGGACTTTATACACTTGACTTACAAGAAAATATATTTCAAATTAAACAAATTAAGAAAAGGAAAAGAGATGATATTAATTATACCTATATGTGGCACTGTAGACTAGGTCATATCAATGAAACAAGATTATCCAAGTTGCATAAAGATGGGCTCCTCGAGCTATCTGATTATGAATCATATCCAACTTGTGAATCTTGTCTCATGGGTAAAATGACTAAATCTCCTTTTAGTGGAAAAGGAGAGAGAGTTACAGAGTTGTTGGAATTGATTCACACAGACGTTTGTGGACTTATGACAACAAGTGCACTGGGTGGGTATTCTTATTTTATTACTTTCACTGATGATCACTCAAGATTTGGATATGTGTATTTAATGAAATACAAATCAGAATCATTTGAAAAGTTCAAAGAGTTCAGAAGTGAAGTAGAGAAACAAACGGGCAAGAGTATTAAGATACTTCGATCAGATCGAGGTGGAGAATACTTAAGCAGTGAGTTTCTCAATTATCTTAGAGAAAATGGTATAACCTCACAATGGACTCCTCCAGGTACACCACAGTTAAATGGAGTATCTGAAAGGAGAAATCGAACACTGTTGGACATGGTTCGATCCATGATGAGTTTTACCGACCTTCCAATTTCCTTCTGGGGATATGTCCTAGAAACGGCTGCATACCTACTTAACAAGGTACCTACCAAATCCGCCCCAAAGACTCCATATGAGATATGAAAAGGGAGGAAACCAAATCTTAAGCATGTTAAGACTTGGGGTTGTCCAGCTTATGTCAAAAAGTTTGAAAATGATAAGCTACAGACTAATTCCGATAAGTGTAGATTTGTGGGATACCCTAAAGAAACCGTAGGGTATTATTTCTATCATCCAACTGATCAAAAGGTGTTTGTTACGAAACATGCTACCTTCTTGGAGAAAGAGTTTATCCATGAAGGGGTCAGTAGGAGCAAGATATATCTTGAAGAAGTTCAAGAACCACAAGTTACCACGGACCAAAGTTAGGTACCTAACCAAGTAGAAGAACCTACTGTACCACACCCTGTTCATAAATCTGGAAGAGTACCGAAGATACCCGAGAGGTATGGATTCTTTATAGAGGATGACGATGAGGTACACATCATGAATGATGATGATCCATTGAATTACGAACAGGCTATGAGTAATAAAGACTCAGGGAAATGGCTTGAAGCCATGAAATCCGAAATGGACTCCATGTATGAAAACAAAGTATGGTCTTTGGTTTCACCACCTGAAGGTATTAAACCTATTGGGTGTAAATGGGTTTTTAAGAAAAAGACTGGAGCAGACGGAAAGGTAGAGACCTATAAGGCCCGACTGGTTGCAAAAGGTTTCAAACAAAGACAAGGAGTTGACTATGATGAAACCTTCTCACCAGTAGCCATGCTCAAGTCCATTCGGATTTTGCTTGCGATTGCAGCTTACAATGACTATGAGATCTGGCAGATGGACGTGAAAACGGCCTTCCTCAATGGAAAACTTGAGGAGGATGTGTATATGACATAGCCAGAGGGATTTATTTCAAAAGTTGGAACAAATCAAGTCTGTAAGCTACAACGATCCATTTATGGGTTGAAGCAAGCTTCTCGTAGATGGAACATTCGTTTTGATGAGACAATCAAAGAGTTTGATTTTATCAAAAATGAGGATGAACCATGTGTATACAAGAAGGTTAGTGGGAGCGCAGTATCATTCCTTGTATTATATGTTGATGATATATTACTGATAGGGAATGACACTCCTATGTTACAATGCATTAAAATCTGGTTATCTAAAAACTTCTCCATGAAGGACTTGGGTGAAGCATCCTATATTTTGGGGATAAAGATCTATAGAGATAGATCTAAAAGGATGCTCGGCTTATCCCAAGGAACGTACATTGATGCGATGCTAAAAAGGTTTAGCATGGAAGATTCCAAAAGAGGTCTCATGCCGATGAGCCATGGAATAAATCTCTCCAAGAAACAGGCCCCAAAGACACCTGAGGAGAGAGACCATATGAGTAAGATCCCTTATGCTTCTACAATAGGATCTATCATGTACGGTATGATATGTACTAGATCGGATGTTGCTCACGCACTTAGTGTAACAAGAAGATACTAGTCGAATCCAAGAGAAGAGCACTGGAAGGTAGTGAAAAATATCCTAAAAGTACTTGAGAAGGACTAAAGATATTTTTCTTGTCTACGGTGGGTCTGAATTAAAACTCGAGGGATTCACGGGCTCAAGTTTTCAAACAAACCAAGATGACAGTAAATCTGTTTCAGGGTATGTGTTTACCTTGAACGGAGGTGCAGTGAGTTGGAAGAGTTCCAAGCAGCAAACGGTTGCTGATTCAGTGACAGAGGCAGAGTATATAGCTGCAAGTGAAGCTGCAAAGGAAGCTGTTTGGATGAAGAAGTTCATAACTGAACTTGGTGTGGTTCCTAGCATTGGAGAAGTAGTTCCCGTATACTGTGACAACACCGGAGCGGTTGCACAGGCTAAGGAACCCAGGTCTCATCAGAAATCTAAACACGTATTGCGGCGATTTCACTTGATCAGGGAGATCATTGAAAGAGGTGACGTCACCTTGGAGCGTTTAGACTCTCAAGACAACATTGCAGATCCATTTACTAAAGCTTTAACACAACATCAGTTTGATCGTCACTTAGAGAAGATGGATATGAGATACCATGGCGATTGGCTTTAGTGCAAGTGGGAGATTGATAGTAGTGTGCATACAAGCCAATCATGTATGATGACAAAGCACATACTTTGTAAACAATCTTATTTATTTATTAATAAAATATTCATTTAAGGCATATAATTATCTACATGGTGCTGTTTTTATAATATGTAAATAACCCATAGTTTTAAGCAATGCTTTTAGAATCATGATGAGATCATGATAATGAGATCTAAATTCTTAGAAAGCATAAAAACTAAAATAGTTCCCAATTGTGGGATTACTAAAATGGGGATTAGTAAATCCGGATAGATTGGTACATATGTTGCTTGCTCATTGGATGAGGATGACTGATCTCATGGTCATTTGTGTGGAGACACTAAAGCAAGTATGTAGGTGCTTATTGGAGAATAAGTTCACTGAACGTGACTCGCTATGGAATACCTAATGGAGTTTTACTCGCCTGTCAATAGGAATTCCTAATGTGATAGTAGTACATGTGATCCTTGGACTTGAGATCATCATAGTATCTTGTATGTAACAAATTATACTTTGACTAATTCCTTAAGGCCTTTTAAGGCATATATAGGGTATGCTTGGGTGTAATGAGTTACATATGAAGATAATGAATGATCAATAAAGAATCTACCACCTCTAGTAAAAGAGGAGATATGTCCTATGTGATTCGTTAAATGACAACCCAGGAATCCTTGGCCAAGGTAGAATGAAATTAGAAAGAGGTTTCTAATTTGCATTATTTGGAGTTGTGCATTTTCTAATCGAAATACATATGATTAAATAAATTAAGACTTGACAGTAAATCCATGTCTTATATTTAATTGGGACATTGTATGGTGGAAGGATTGAATTGTACGGTAGCTATTAACTCACAGGTTCTTCTATGATTAATGTTGAAATCTATATTATCTGGAAAGTCGTTGATCGCTAGGGAGGCTTATCCCTATTGTAGAATATATGTTATTTATTTAAATAGATTATTAGTTTAATTTATTTATTTAAATAAGATTAGAATTGTTCTAATTGATTTATTCACAACTGGTTTAATATAGAGAACCTAAAGGGTCACACCATAAAAGGAAGAAGAATTATTTAAGAAGAAAATGACATGATAGTAAAAATGCATTAAGTATAATTAATTTAATCTATGATGATAGAATAAATTAAATAGCTTAATGTTTATTATTTAATATTTTAGAAATATTAAATATAAATTAATAAGAGGAGTCTTATTAATATTATTATTATTATTACTATTTTAATTCTAAAGGAGTTTAGGAATTAATATAATATCAGTACTCTCTCTCAATCCTAATAAAGATTAGGATATAAATTAATTAAAAGTAATTAATTAATTAATTAAATAGAACCCTATTCTAATTGTATTAGGAGGGTTAACCTAATATCTATATAAGAGAGTTTTATATCAGAAATAAGGTACGTGAATTTTTCAAGAGTTGGGAGTACACATATTCTATAGAGATAGAAACAAGGGTTAAGCCCATCTTACTGAGTTCTTCATCTTCCTTGGTGGATCACCGTTAGAGGCCAAACATTTGGGTGGCTGACATTGATCAAGGGAAGGAGCCACTACAGAGGAATCAAAGGAATCAAAGGAGTAGAACGTGTACCTGAGGAAGCTTGGATCTTCAAAGGTATAATTCTGTTTTTCTCCTTCCTCATTCACTGATAATTGATGCATAAGAATGATCATGGTAATGGGTTTGTATAAATTTTTGAAAACCTAGTTTTTTACGCTTCCGCCCTATTTATGTGATTTGATTGCATGATTGCGTTACGTACAAACCCAACACCATAAATCTAGTCAAAGCCAAGACCTAGATTACGGAAATGGAGAAGGTCTTTAACATTGCTAGGGTCAGTGAGGGCCGGAAAACTGCCTTCGCAGTGTTTATGTTGAAGTCGGATGCCAACTACTGGTGGCATGAAAACAAGATTCGAGGGAGACAGGGAATCATATTATGGAATAGATTCAAAGTTTTGAAATATACATTTCGACAAGTTCATAGAATCAGATGGAGGTTCAATTTCTAGAGCTGAAGCAAGGTACCATGTCTATACTAGAGTATGCTGCGAGGTTCAATGTGTTGGCGAGGTTTGTGCCATATCAGGTTAATATAGACGAGTGGAAGGCGAGGAGGTTTGAACAAGGATTGAAGCCCTGGTTGTATAGCAAGGTTTTGATGTTTCAGCTGAATACGTTTACAGCAGTTCTTGAGAAGGCAATCATCACAGAAGGGGGAATCGATGCTCTTACTAAATTTAACCTAAAGCAAAAGAAGAAGAAGAATGAAACTGAGAATAGAGTAGGTGGTAGCCATGGCGGCGGTAACCAAAAGAGGAAGTGGAGTGAGAATAATACTACTACAAGTCAGCAGGGAAGTCAGAATAAGAAGTTTAAAGCATGTGTTACTTGTGGAAAGAATCACACGTGCGTATGTCTGAAGGGAAAGAGAGTGTGTTTTAACTGTGGTCAGAAGGGCTATATTGCGCCAAATTTTCCCAACCAGAAGAAGGGAACTTATTTCATTTGCTGGTCAAAGGATCATATATCTCGCGATTGCTCTAGGAAGACAACTAGAGGGTCAAGTAGAGGTAGAGGAAACAACAATGGTAGCACTTTGACGATCGCTGGACCAACGCAATCAAACCGACCCACCGCTAGAACTTTCAACATGACTGTGCAAGATGATGTTAGATCAAAGGATGTGGTGTCAGATATCATTCTGATTAATAGTATTAATGTTTACGTATTATTTGATTCGGGTGCTACTTGTTTATTTATATTCGATGATTTTGCTAAGAATTTAGATTTGCCTAAAGAGGAATTAGATTATCCTTTGAACATAGAAATTGTGAATAGGGAGGTAATTCCAGTTAGGTTTGTACACAAGAACTGTATGGTCGATATTAAGGGAAACATGATGATGGTAGATCTAATCCCGATTAAACTTGGGGAATTTTACAATATTTTGCGAATGGATTGGTTATTTAACCATGGGAAGATATTCGATTGCCAAAAAAAGTGTGTAAACTTTACGACTCCGTCGAATGTAGTATTTTATGGTAACAAGTCGCCTAGACAAGTGAGTTATCTGACGATGATGCAAGCCAGGAAGTTGTTAAGGCAAGGATGTGTAGGATACTTAGCCTACATAGTTGACACTCAGAAGAAGGGTGTGAAGTTGGAAGAAATACCGGTCGTTAGAGATTTTATGGATGTATTTTCGGATGATTTTCCAGGACTTTCGTTAAGTAGAGAAGTGGAGTTCGTTATCGACTTAGTACCGCGGACTGCCCCAATATCAAAGGCCCCGTACCGAATGGCTCAAGTGGAGATGATGGTGCAGTTGCAAGAGCTATTGGACAAGAAGTATATCCAACCGAGTGTATAGGATGGATCAATACGTCTCTACATTGATTGTAACGAGTTAAACAAGGTCACAATTAAAAATAAGTACCTGTTGCCAAGGATCGATGATTTGTTTGACCAATTAAAGGGATCTAGGTATTTCTCAAAAATAGATTTGAGAAATAGGTATCATCAATTGAAGGTGAGAAAGGAGGATGTACCGAAGATGACATTCATGACTCGGTATGGTCATTACGAGTTTCTGGTAATGTCATTTGGTCTAACGAATGCACCTGCAGCGTTCATGGACCTAATGAATAGGGTATTTAAGCCATTCTTGGATAAATTCATAGTGGTCTTTATTAATGATATTTTGGTATATTCTAAAACTAAGGAAGAGTATGTTGAACACTTAAAGGTGACGTTGGAAGCATTAAGACGAGAGAAGTTATACACAAAATTTTTTAAGTGAGAGTTTTGGTTGGAATGTGTTTAGTTTTTTAGGCATGTAATTGATAAGGACGGGATTTCGGTGGATCCATCCAAGGTAGAAGCTGTGATAAATTGGGATCAGCTGAAGATACCGTCAAAGGTAAGGAGCTTCTTGGGATTGGCAAGTTACTATAGGCATTTTATTCATGATTTCTCCAAAATCTCCACTCCTTTGATGAATTTAACAAGGAAGGAAGTAAAGTTCGTTTGGACGGAGAAGTGCGAGGAATGTTTTCAAGAGTTGAAAAAGAGGTTAAGTACGACACATATGTTATCTCTACCAGATACCACAGGAAATTTTGTGGTAAATAGTGATGCATCACATAAAGGACTAGGTTGTGTGCTTATAAAAAATAGCATGGTCATTGTGTATGCGTCGCAATAATTGAAAGATTTCAACAAAGGATATCCGACACACGATTTGGAATTGGATGCGGTAGTGTTTGGCTTGAAGATTTGGAGGCACTATCTCTATGGAGAGAAGTGTGAGATATATACAGACCATAAAAGTCTGAAGTATATCTTTACACAAAAGGATCTGAATATGTGTTAGAGGAGGTGGTTGGAGCTGATTAAAGACTATGACTGCGAGATTCTATACCATCAGGGTAAAGTTAATGTCGTTGGTGAAGCCTTAAGCAGGAAGGCCAGGAGAAGTTGCTGTTATTAACTACTCAGGAGAAGCTGGAAGATGATATGGCTAAGTTGAAGTTGGAGGTTAAGTATCTGAAGGAGTCTGATGAAAAACTATTTCAAATGGAAACTGGGCCAACTTTGGTGGATAAGGTGAAGGAAGCACAACTTCATGATGAGGAATGTGAAAAGATAAGCAAAAAAGTATCTGAAGGTGAGAAGGTAAAATTCAAAGTTGATACCGAAGGGTTGCTGAGATTTGAAGGGAGAATCTGGGTTCCGCCAGTACCATAAGTCAAAGAAGAAATTTTGAGTGAGGCTCATAGTTCAAGATACTCAATTCGCCCGGGGAGTACAAAAATGTACTAGGATCTACGACAGCATTTCTGGTGGCCAAATATAAAAAGAGACATTGCTGAGTGTGTGGCAAAATGTTTAACGTGCCAAAAGGTCAATGTCGAGCATCAGAGATTGAGTAGATTATTACAACCATTGGAGATACCAAAATGCAAGTGGGAGCATGTCACGATGGATTTCGTGGTTGGTCTTCCAACGACTCAGAAGGGGTATGATGTGATTTGGGTGATTATGGATCGACTGACCAAATTAACCCATTTCTTGTTGATTAAGATTAGGTTTAATATGGTCAGTTGGCAAAATTATATGTGAAGCAGGTTGTGTCAAGACACGGTGTTCCGGTGTCAACTGTATCAGACAGAGATCCGTGTTTCACATCAAACTTCTAGAAGCAACTACAAAAATGCATGGGAACACAATTGAAAATGAGTACGATATATCATCCTCAAATAGATGGGCAGAGTGAAAGGACAATCCAAACATTGACATGCCACCTTACGAAGCGTTGTACGACAGGAAATACAGAACTTCATTATTTTGGGATGAAGTCAGTGAACGTCAACTACTAGGCCTGGAATTGGTACAACAGATCGTCAAAATTATCAAAGTGATCAGGGCGAGATTGATAGCTGCTCAGGATATGCAAAAGAAATATGCTGATCAACACCGACAAAATTGAGAATTTGAAGTCGGCAGTTTTGTTTTCCTAAAAGTGTCTCACTAGAAGGGGAAAATTCGATTTGGCAAAAAGGGAAAACTAAGTCTGAGATTTATTGGACCCTTTGAGATACTGCGAAGAGTTGGTGAGGTAGCTTATGAAGTTGCATTACCTCCAGAATTAGAACACATTCATAACGTTTTTCACGTTTCAGTGTTACGACCGTACAAGCCCGATTACATACATATCATGGAGTATGAACCATTGCAATTTAAAAAAGATCTATCTTACGAAGAAGTTCATGTTCAGATAGTTGACAGGAAAGAGCAAGTACTCAGAAACAAAGTAATAACTTCTGTTAAGGTAATCTGGAGGAACCACAATGCTGAAGAAGCTACGTGGGAACTCGAAGACTTTATGATGAAAAATTATTCTCATTTATTTGCTTAAATCCTTGTATAGCGATTTTGGGGGCAGAATCTTTTTAAGGGGGGAAGAATGTAACAGGATGTATTAATTGAGTCGTGATTCTGGGGACAGAATCCTTTTAAGGAGGGAGCGATGTAACGAACGAGAATTTTGTATTTAATTTAAAATATTTATTGAATTAAATAAATATTTTAGTTGATTTATTTATTATGTAAAAAAAATAATTGATGAAATTGTTGTGCAATAATTTAGTTAAATGTTTAATATTAATTAAATTAATGTTTAATAATTTTATGGTTTGAAGATTTAATTAAATGACATAATTAAATTAACTGAGATGTTAAATATTTATAATGTTGTTCTAATTAAATTTAATAATTAAATTAGAAATCTAATAATTTGTTAAATAAAATTATAATTTATAATGGAGATTATAATTATATGATAAAGGTTAATGGATTTATGAGTTTAATTAAATTACTTTATTAAGGAGTGTGACATTTGAATTATATTGCAAATAGTTTATTTAAATAAATTAGAACGGGTGATATAGTGTGCTAACCAAACAAGGCCTTATGGCGTTTGGTTTATATAACAGATAAAAACCTTTTATTGGTTTAACTGATATATTAAGTCTGTGTTATATGTATATTGTCAGGTTAGTTTTACGTGTTTTATTCCTACTCTTTAGCTATTTGCAAAACACAGAGTGTTGGTGAGAGCTTGGGAGAAGAGAGAAAATTGAGAGAGTTAGAGAGATTCTGGAAATCAAGGAAGAAAAGTGAGTATTAAGAAAGCCATTCTACATCTTCTAAACACAAGAAATCAAGGGTAAAATTCTTAATTTCAAGCTTTAGTTTATGTTCTTGTGTTTGTTTATAGAAACTTTAATTTTTTGTTGTTAAAATTAATGAGATGTGGTTTGTATATGTTAATTGATGGTTTATAGTTTGTTAGTTGTCTTTTACAAACGATTTTGGAGGAATTTAATCCATGAAATATGTTAAAGCATGATGAACTTGGGTTTTTGGTGATATATATATGACATGTATGATTTTGGTGTCAAAATTGGTGTTCAATTCTTATTGTAATCTATAAATTGATTGTTGATTATGTAAATGCATGAAGAAACGAAAAGAATGAAATTTGAACGGACTATTTTGGTTGTGAAACGAATTCATGATGATTGATTTCTCTAAGGATGTCTTAAAATGGAGTGCTAGCAAGAACATGGAATTAAAAGGTTTAAATTTAGTTGTTGTAGTTGTTTTATAGTTTAGAATCATGTTGTGCATGCTTGGTGTTGGTTTTGTAAAATATCATTTGAGTGTGCTTAATTTAGAGCTTTGTGTGTGTAAAATCGAGTTTTTGGCTTGGTAAACATGGTTGTTCGCGAGTTGCAGAATCCGTTTCAGAGCAATGCCGCCCCGGCGAGCTTTCCAGTTCATGATTCCCCGCCCCGGCGGGCATGCCGCCCCAACGGGTGTGATAGAGTGCTAACGACTTGTTTTTTTTTTGTTACATAATCTGGTAATTGTGTGTGTAACTTTATTAGATGATTATAGTTGAATGAAAAAGGTGTTTTAAGAGTTATTATTATATTAAGATTACACAATTGATGATTTTGAGTTATAAGCTAATGAATTGTGGTAAGTTTTGAAAGTATTGTTCATGAGAACTTGGAGTACTAAGTATTACGTCTTATGTCAAGTGAGGCTTTCTGATTCATGTTATATGAATAGAATGATCAGACCTTAGTCAAAAATATTGAATGTAACTTAGATGGTGTTTAAGTTGATGGGATTAAACTTTGATGTGTCTAATTAATGTGATGATCCTAACAATACATGTAGGATATTTGGTGAACGTGTGTGGTAATTAAATAGCTGACGCACGAGGCAAGTTCTTTACCCTATCTTGATTACGATTACGCAAGTTTCCTATCCCTACTTATTTATAATTATTCAAGTTCTTTAATTCTAATCTCTTAATGGGCAAGATTTCTAGTTCTTGTTTATCGTTATCCAAGCTTGAATTATTTTAGTCTTTGACTTCAAAAGAGGCTTCTAATTCTTTATTGAAAGCTTTACCTCGATATACATTGATATTCAATGGTGAATTAATATTGTTTAATCCTTGATTGTAGATCATTGTTTGAGCTTATGTTGTTATCAAATTGTTGAATGATTAGTGTTTCAACTAAGCCTTAGTTGATGAATGTTTGAACTCTAAATTACCCTTGAAGCTAATCCACACCAAACTTCCTTTGGTGAGGACTCTTATGTTAAAGCTGAGATGAACAACCCTACTATAGGGGATTATATTACTCGATAGCGTTACGATGCTTGTGCACAATTAAAATATGGTACGAAGGGTTGATCCCCCTAAGTACAAGAAGAATGGTCCATATAGTCTTATGACTGATAAAAGTTTAAAGTAGAGATACTTGATATACTAGGACATAGTTCATGGTCTTGTGACCCTCAGATGTACTTTTGAACTTGTACTCTATTCTTGATTCAAAAGTCGAGTTTCTATTGAGCTTTCTATTTTTAATTATCATTGACAGGAAAATTTTAATTATTCAGCTGAGTTATTCATTATGATTCATATGTTGTTATTATTTATGGTTATTCCAGTGGGCATTTGTTTTGCTCACTTTTGCATATAATAACATTGCAGCTAAAGTTGAAAAGTCTGATGAGCCATCCACTAGTAAGGGCAAAGACAAGATGAACAAGTGATGAAGACTTGTCTATTTTAATTGATTAAATCTATATAATGAGACTTATTTGTTTATTTTCCGCAAATGAATGATGTAATAAAGGTTAGATTACCTGGGATTTATTTGTTAAGTTTATGTAACCCTTTAATGGGGAGGATTATTGTTTAAGTTATTAAAGTTTATACTAGTATCCTTTATTGTGGGTTGTTAGATATGATTGTTTTGGACAGTGAACACCAAATTATGTGGGAATGAAATACCCGGATTTGGGGGTGTCACAAAGTACCCGAGGGAAAGATTGTGGAGTTTCTCATTAAGATGAGACATAATGAGGCGAGGACGGTGAAACAGCTGAAAGAAGAATCATCCCAAATCTCTATCCTTGATCTAGTACTAGCCTCTGAGGACCATTGCCAGATTCTAATCCAAGTGTTAGAAGAGGCACAAAAGCCTAAAATAATTGACACGAAGAAATTCCACCACATGATTGGTTGCGTACTTGACAGTTGTGACACCCCCAAATCCGAGTACTTCAAATTCTAGAGGATTATGTATCTATCTATCCATAATAAATGCAACTCATGAAATAAATAGAAATCATCCCCTTAAGGGGTTACAACATCTGAATAAATACATAAATAAATCACAGGTTGAACTAACCTTAAACATCAATGTGGAAATGTAAACAAATAATTAAGTCTTAAACAACATCATAGTCTTAAACACAATATTCATAAACAATTAACAAGTCTTCATCACTTGTTAGCTTTGCCCTTGCCTTTGCTAGTGGAAGGCTCGTCAGTCTTTTCAATCTTAGCTATAATGTTATTATACAAGAGTGAGTAACGATTGCCCACAAGTATAACAATATAACAGTAATAATAATGTCGATGTCGGGAAAATATTCGCAGGTCGGGTCACAACCTGGATCTTTCTCTCTTCCTAAGTTATGTCTACCCTTACTCTTTTTATTGTGAAAAAGGTTTTGAAGGGTTTTTTAGGAAAAGGCCAAGATGTATCAAGTCGACGATTGAATGTTTTTATAGAGACGCCAGTTGGTAGTTTTGACATGGTTTTACCAATTCAACCGAGTTTTATTTGAAAAGAGGCCTAATTGCTGGGCACTGTCAAAACTTGATCTTTGAAACCGAAGTTTTGAGTTTGGGGGCTTAGTTAAGTGTGGGGAAGGTGTTAGGCACTGTAAGGCCCCCAAATCAGGGACCGCCACTTGGTCTCTCGAATTCAGTTCGTCACGTGCTCATAGTAATACATCACAATAATAATACGACTAAATGTCGCATCGCACATCGGAATAATACACAACTAATACCGAATAGATTACATTTAAATAATATAATTTATTCACGTCCCAAGGTCTCGTAACTTAAAACAGTGATTACATAGCTTAGACATATCTTAAGCATAAATAACCTTAACTAGTACATAATATCATAAGTTCTTTATTATAATCATAAAGTCTTACATAAACAAAGCTACTCAGTAGCCTTTCCCTTGCCCTTGTCGGTACTCGAGGGTCCGCACTGCTCGACCTTAACTGAAATATTTTTTTAGGGAAAGCAAGAATGAGCACAATTTGCCCAGCAAGTAATATACAATAAGAGTTTGTAATATAATTCTCAATTCTCGAAAGGGTATAGCAAGGTTTGATAGTTCAAGGATAACAAGAATATCAACAGTTTTCAATAACAGTCGCTAAGGACAGAATAATATCAATGTGATTCAATAATAAACCAATTCAAGATTTGAAGATAACTGAATACTGAGAAGTCACTAAGGACTATGAACTTCCACAGGAATTGACCGTAATAAACTGAAAAATCCAACAAAAACAAGTACAACAGGTGATCAGCCTAAAGTACCCTATGTTATGCATAACACTCAATCATACTAATGTGCGCGCGTCGGTTCTCCGACAGTTATATTTTGTTCTTCTTAGTCAAATATAAGATCCTGCACCAATCAATCGGTTTGGGTCACCTTTCAATAATATAAGTCTAGCCGAATCAAATGGCATAGACACTTTCACAATATTCAAGAACAATACCAAGTTCCACATGAATAATAGCTTTAATGAAATAAGAGTTCAAGTATGCTAATTCAATTCAAACGATTAAGTAAAGAAACTAGTTCGCAATATACAAGGATAGCATACTTGCATAAAGTAAATGCGTCGGTTAGGATACATGCGTCGGTTAGGATACTTGCATCCAAAGAGATAAGGTTTAGATACTTGCACCGTAAAAGAGTGTAAGTTAGGAAACTTGCACTTTAAAAGAGTGTAAGTAAGAGAACTTGCCTTTAGCGTAGTTTATCCACGAAAAGCAAATCAACACTTTCGAATTCCTATCATAATATAGTTACGTATATATATGATATTCATTAGTCATATAATTAACTTCACATTTTATCTTCGAATATACGATCAACACATAAGCTAAGTCTTAACCTAGCTACACAGTTATATAGAATATAATGTCTATCCTTAACGTTCCTCCTTTTGAGTTTAAACACATTCTCATATCATATAAGATCGCAACAATTAGCAAACATGCTCTCATATTATTAATATCACATAAGACCATTATTAATACTAAATGTATTTTATTTTAGCAAGTTACGGCATTCTCATAAGTTAACCGTCAAAATTGGGTTCAAGTAACATCATATAATATCACGTAGCATGTATACATGTTTAAAGGATACTTTTATGTGTATACAACCTTTCCTTGTTCCAATCATACATGCAATAGATTATAAGTTAACACTTTCAATAATTTAAAGCCATTCAAGGTCATGGAATTCACAAGGCCTATCATGCTCGCTCTTTAAACACATAAGGTATTCATATACTTTGCATTTGGCATACTTATGAGTATTCACATTTCATACATGTAACTATTACAGTTATTAGTTGAAAACATGCTTCGTTTGTGCTAAATTTTAATCATGACATCTAGCATGGTATGTATGCATGCTTGACGTTCATGAAGTCAATAGTATTATCCAACACGTTCATAAACTTTAGAATTTAAACTTCAAGTTAACATGTCAAGGTGTACGTTTAAAACTTGTATTCTCATTAGTAAAGTTCACTAATAAGGCCTAACATGCTCATGCTATCTAGATTCATATGTTAACATATTTGACACGCATTTCAAGGTCATATAACATGCTCGAAAAATCAGAACCTAAAATCCTAATATAACATGTTAGAGTCCATGTTCAACGCTTGAGTTTTCGTTGGAAAGGTTCACTATTGAGGTTCATATGCTCAAGTTACATTATGAAGCTTAGATACGCAAGTTAACATTCATATCATGTGTTTCTAGGTCATACAAATATGTTTCAAAAGTCAGAATGTCAATAAAAAGCTAACATATCAAAGTTCCTCTTTTCATAACTTTCAGTTTTCTTAGAAATACTCAACTAAAACGACTAGCATGGATTACTATAACCTAGTACCCTTCTTCCATATGTTATTGTGAGTTATATGCATATCCTAACTGTACAACATGCTCAATACATCAGAACATATAAAAGAAATCATCAACAATTTCTGCAGTGGCGCGCGGCCGTGCCCAAATTGTACTAGGGAGACGCCCGGCCGCGCTGCTCCCGTTTCAGTCCAGAGAGAAGCTAGCCTCGGCAAACATTATCCCAAATCACAAAATTACTTCACAATTTCGATTCTACATAACTACATTGCAATACCAACATACTTATATGTCTATATAACACTTAATCAAGCATTCTATAATCCAATCACACTCTAATATGGCAAAATCAAAAAATCTTGAAATATACAGAGAAACAAAAATGAAGAACAAGGAAGCTTTATTATACCTCTGCTAGAATCTGAACTTGCTACTACTTCACAATGCTATTATACTACAATGTGTATTATTCTCAACTTAACTTAAGCAATTTATCAGCAAATGAATTAGAGAGGATGAAAGCCATATATATAGAAAAACCATTGTCCAGACATTGCTTATACACACCAAATTAAACCAACGAGATTTTTGATTTGCTTGATGGTTAATAGAGAGTAGGTAATTGGTTGTTGAGACTCATCATCATGCCCATTCCCTTGCTCATCATAATCTAGCCTATGTTGCTAATTTTGAGGATTTGAAGAATGAAGCTATGGAGTTTTACTGAGTTTGAGGAAGAATAGGGAGTAGACTTCATAATGCTAATCACGTGTATGAGGAATTGGAGAGCAAATGGGACACTTAAAATGGGACAATTGATTCACTTCTCAGCATTTGCAAATACCACACTTGTATAAACAAACCATATACTTATGTTATATATTGTATGTACTCTTAGGTTATAATTTAAGTCACAATGTACTTCACATAATGTAATAAGTGTAATTTCCACACATATAATCCATGTACATTTGTTTTATCGGATATAATTTAAATCAACTATTACCACATTACATTATCTCATTCATTATTAAATTCTATTGATTCAATAATTGTTTACAATATATATCTACACATGATGTATTCATAACACATAACTTTAATATGTACAATCATATAGTATATTTTAATTATACTTGCACATAACAATTAATATAATCTTATTATATTAATAACTTTACTTATTTGTTTCATTATTCATAATGCCAAATAAATAAATTATCCACCTTAACAATAATATTAATTAATCCATTCCTCGTAATTATTAATAACACTTAATTAATAATCATAGGATTAATTATCACATGAATATAGAGCTTATTATATTTATGAACACGTTGCTTATTATTATTATATTATTTGCAATAATAATAATCCACACATCATTAATTATCATTAATATTTTATAATAACTAATTAATACTCTACGATAAAAATTAACAACAATTAACAATTAATTAATTGTTCACTTAATAAATTCTTCGTCAATTAATATATCTCATCACTGTGCCACACAAGGCTTTCACGAGTTTATCGCAACTCCATAATTTCTCAGTTATTATAAATATTCAATTTAATAAAATTGAGTTAATCCTTCTCATAACACAAAATCATTTATATTAAATAAATTATCATTTCTATTAATATATTTATTTAATAATATATAAAAATTATCGGGTATTACAGGCACCCCACAACTCCCATGTGAACACGGTACCGCATCTTTTCAATATTTCCCTTTTAAATCTGCAATGCATGTGTGAATGCTGGAAGAAAATTGGGCCTATGTTTGATTGGAAGTATGTTTATGCATCGTTGAACCTATATACGAAGGGTTTTATTTGATTTGCAACACAGTTCGATTAGATTTGCAAAAAGTGTTTGATTTGATTTGCAAAAGCTTCTCTTTTCGATAAGATTATTGAAATGATGTTTTGAAAGAAGGTTTTCAAACCCTTACGCTAACATAGGAATTAAAGCATATCGATACTTCAGTTTTATCTTTTCAGCTTAAGGCTCAATTTGAATGGTGATTGTCGGGCTGCGAAGCATCTTCGACCACAAAATATATACAAGTGTCGGTCTTCTCATGGACATGACAGCCATCGGAGTGACTCTGACACGACAATCCATATTTTCACTATGTTGAGACCTTAAATCCGGATAACCATTTTAAGGACTTTTGTATGTATATTTTTTATAGAAAAACTGAGAGGGTACATTTGTAAAGATGAGTTTTTCCATCGTGGGAATCAAATTCTGATCAGTTTGATCATGAATCCCCTGATTTCTAGGCTAACATAGAGAAGACAATAAACCTGCACAACTCAAATTTGTACAAAAATATCCAAATATCGCCAAAACTAAGGATTCATCAGTAAATACTGGCTCGCACATGGCCAAAGCATCTCGTTCCCACTAGATAGCAATCTAAGGGTAGCGAGGTTGTTTTCAAAATTGAAACTAGAAAAAATACTAAATTTAAATAAATCTCAGCCATTCTAGCTTTACGGTTCTGTCTGGATCTATTTTGAAATGTTTGACAGCTAGAGTTGGCGAGATTTAAAGAAATCTAGTTCTCCCGCAGAAATATCAGAGCCGATTCATATCAAATGAATATTAAAGCAGCAATTTAATCGTAATGAGTAATGTAATATATATATATATATATATATATAATTATATATACGAAAGCTTTAAAGGGCGATGGGTTTGCACTCCGATGCCCGTACTGAAATGTAAATATATATTTATAAAAGCTGTATAAAAGCCACGGAATGATCCAGGCAGGACAGAATGTAAATATATACAAAAAAACAATAAAGGGTGGTTGGTTTTCACTCTGATGCCCGGACTGGAATGGATATATATATATATATATATATATATATTTATATTTATAAAAGCTATGTAAAAGCCACGGAATGATCTAGGCTAGACAGAATAGAAATATATATATATATATATATATATATATATATATATATATATATATGTATAAAAGCGATAAAGGGCAGTGGGTTTTCACTCCGAGGCTCGAACTAAAATATATATATATATATATATATATATATATAAGCAGTAAAAAGGCCATAGAATAATTCAGGCCAAACTGGAATATAAATATAAATATATATATATATATATATATATATATATATATATATATATATATATATATATATTTAAATATAGACAAAAAAAATAGTCAAACCGGGACTGGAAAGATAACCAAGTCCGGTAAAAAGTGCATATATAGGTATATATATATATATATATATATATATTTATATAAAAGCAATAAACTACCGCAGATTTGACATCTGGGCTTGACAAAATTGAAAAGTTAGTATATATACAGTTAAATATATACAAGAAAAAGCCAAACCCGGACTGGGAAGATAACCTAGTCCGGCGAAGTTGTTCAAAACAAAGATGCAAGTATATAAAAACTGTTAGAAGCGACGGATCGTCAATCTGAGTTGTAGAAATGCCAGAAAATGCGTTTGAGGTACTAAAATATACCAAAAGTTAACAAAAACGGCCACGAAACTGAGTTTCAGGTATATTTAGAAAACAAAACTTGATATGCAAGTGTATAATAGCGTAATGAAGTAATATAAACTTGCTGATCGTAAAAATACTCACAATAGACTGCTACACGGGCTCTTTGCCAAATCGTAGGCTTTAAATGTCCAAATCTACCGGTTAATTTTTGATATGTGGTAGTATGTGGGTATATCTACATGTTAGAGTGAAAAAATTTGGGTTTGGAAGACAAGAAAATGGCTGGAAAACCAAACAGGCAATGGTTCAAAGCGTTTTTAAATTATAAAATGAGCTGATATATATAGACGCAGGAGAAGCAGCTCTACCTACTGCAGCCGCAGGTAGAGTTGCGGCTCCATGTGGCAGGGCCCACGTGATGGGTCCCGTTGCATCAAAGTATATGCACTCCGAGCAATGCGATGTCAGATTTGAAACTTTCTAACTTTTGATCAGAGCGTCCGTTTGAGGCGTACGATACCTTTTCGGAAAGCCCTCACCGAGTGCATCACAATGACATGGGAGAAAACCTTTTTTGAGTCCAAAAATACGGGTTCATAACCGGGTCTTTGATTTCCCATAGTTTGTCCGTTAAGCTGTCTTGTGCTGTTTCCACTCAGGATCGTTGTTATGGTTCATTCTGACCTTAGTGGCATAAATTCGGCTTGAGTTTGACTGAATCATCTTTAAGTTGGTAAAATGACTGTTTTCCCTTCCCGGGGTTGCCTTCATTGTCGATATGGCTTTTAGTTAACTTCTTGAGGTTGTTTCCAAGGTTTGGATCACATTCGAGTATGTTCGTCCTCAGTGTCGTCTCCGAGGCTGACTTGGTCCTTCCAGGTTTTCCTTTGGAGATGTTGTGATGCTTTAGGATTGTTTTTAAAGTTGACCTATATCTCCCGAGTTGAGACCGGGGCTGACTTGTACCTCCCGGGTTGAGACCGGGGATGACCTGTACCTCCCGGGTTGAGACCGAAGCTGATCGGTATCTCCCGGGTTGGGATTGGGGCTAAATTATACCTCTCAAGTTGAGACTGGGGCTGACCTGTACCTCCCGGGATAAGTCCGAGGCTGACCTGTACATCTTGGGTTGAGACCGGGGTTGACCTGTACCTCCCAAGTTGAGACCGGGGTTGACCTGTACTTCCTGAGTTGAGACTGGGGCTGACCTGTACCTCTCGGGTTGAGACCGGGGCTGACCTGTACCTCTCGAGTTAAGACCGGGGCTGACCTGTACATCCTGGGTTGAGATCGGGGCTGACCTGTACCTTCCGGGTTGAGATCGGGGCTGACCTGTACTTCCCGGGTTGAGACTGGGGCTGACCTGTACTTTTTGGGTTGAGACCGAGGCTGACCTGTACCTCCCGGGTTGAGACCAGGGCTGACTTGTACCTCCCGGGTTGAGACTGGGGCTGACCTATACTTCCCAGGTTGAGACCGGGGCTGACCTGTACTTTTCGAGTTGAGACCGGGGCTGAGTTGAAGGCCCGATATTGAGATCAGGGTTGATTTGAAAAGACAGTTTTACCTTCCTACAGTGTTAGTAATAGGGAAACAAAATTTTGAGTGTCTACAGATGCCCCTCTTTATCATGTTAATGCAATGTAGTGGAATGAACAGGATAAAGATTGCTAGACACTAGAAATGCAGATGCAACTGCAAAGAAATGAATGGAAGGATACGTGATGAATGTTAGATAGCTTCGAGGGGGTAGGGTTATCACTGATTTATTACTTTAGTTTCTGATAGGGATAACGTTACCCGTGATAACCCTTATTGTAGCATTATCATGTAATCGCTGGTAGAACATCATAGTTAAGCTATCCCATACTATTTTCATCACTTTTTGATGGGGATGACATCCTCCGTGATAGATTTGTTGACTCTGATGGGGATGACATTATTGATGCTACCTTGTTTTGAGACCAATGCTTTCCCACACCTGCCAATACTCTTCTTGGGGCATATTTTCCTTTCAGTTGATGTCGTTGTACTTTTCTGCTGGTTTCTCCACTGGGGATACATATCGGTTACTGAGTGACATCAGGGTGTGCTTCTGATGTCTATCTTGATCGTAATCTACACCGGTAGTTGGCAACAGGGGGTTGAATAACCAATCCTTCTTGGTACTTCCTATGAGGATGTGTATAACAGATTCCATAATCGGCGATGGATTATTATATTCCTTCCGTCTTCGAATCACTTCCAATGCTTCTCGGGGGTTGCGCCAACGGCTGAGATGTCGCTGGGGTTGAGCCAAAGGCTGATACTTCGTTGGGGTTGAGCCAACGGCAAAACTGTCATCGATCAGTACTCGACGCTTCGCTGGGGTTGTGCCAACGGCTGAACTATTATCGATTAGTACCCGACGCTTTGCTGGGGTTGTGCCAACGGCTGAACTATCATTAGTCAGTACACAACACTTCGCTAACGCCAACGACTGAATTATCATTGGTCAGTACTTGATGCTTCTCTGGGGTTGTGCCAACGGCTAAACTGTCATCAGTCAGTACCGCTCAATCGCGTAGCAAGTTTTTCTCAGATTTGACTTTTCACCTCATATAAACTTTATTTTAACTCGAACCGAACCGAGTCGGAGGAAGCGGGGCCCACCCTGGGGAGCCACAGGTAGAGGTCCGACAGCTGTAGGTGGGCCCACTTTTACTTGCATTTTTAAAATGGGCAGCAGCGGGCTCATAAACTCATTTTCATTTCGAGTTTCAAACGGAATCCGATTTTTTTTTTCCAGATCTACGGAGTTCGGGCAGCTTTTTTCAGATTCCGTCAGCGGCTGCGCGTTCTGCACATCTTAGGTGACGTTTTACATCCTTTTTCCTCAAGTTTTGACCTTTAAAAGCATGTAAACCACGTAGGGTACTTTTAGATGCAATGTATAAAAAATGTATGCTTATATGACCAGCTAAAAATTTTCTAACTTTATAAGCATGCATATTTTACTGTAATGCACATTTTGACGTAAGAAAAATTAGATTCTGAGACATTCATATTTTGGTCTTTTTGATCAGTTTACTTGTCCTTTTTGGGGCCTAGTGAGCCTGGATTTTCAACTAAAAATATCCATGGTAATTTGGCTACCATGAGAAGTTTACTTTTGATTTTATTTTATAAATATGAATTGTTCTTATTTTTGGGAAGGTGTGCTACTGAATGGCCACCTAATCATGCATGTGTGTGCATGCGGACAGTCTATTTTACAAAGGAGACTCTGGCAAAAAAATTTAAAAACTCGAGCATTTAATAAACAGGAAATTTTGACTCTACTGGGGATTTTTGACTGACCCATGCATGTTTTAGAACTTAGAAATGCATAAAATACTGATTTAAATTAATAAGCCACAGGTTTTAGGTTTACCACACCCTTTCTGAGGTGATTTGGAGACTTTGTCCAGGTGATGGACCAAGACAGACCCGGCAGTGCTAGCAGGGTAGTTTCAGGAGTTAGACGGAGGTGAGCTTCTGATGTTCCTCAGCCACGTCTAGCTTGGCCGCCTCACAGATTAGTAGAGTTGGTGATTCGTCCAGCCCAGGACGAGCTGTCGATGGATATAAATGATGAGGAGGCTCTTTTTCCTGCTCCTGTCCCAGGTCAGGCCCCACGTACGGAGCTTTCGGGCATTGTTGTGCCAACCCAGGAGCTGTTGGGAGACTTGAGTCGTCATCCATCGCTATTTATTCATGTCAATGAGGTGACATGAAGTTTTCTTCTCTCTGGAATCTCTTTCTTTCTTTTTCCATTATCGAGGCACCGGTTTTTGACAGGGGTTGGCTTTTGATGCAGGTTCCGGGCTTTACGCAGCCTCGAGGGAACTGGTTCAACGTGCACTCCCTCTACCACACTTTGCACCAAAAGTACAGGGATATCGTTGACGACTGGGGGTTTCAGGCCTTCTTCTCTATTCTTCTCCGCCGTTGCCCCTGGGGTTATATGAGGGCATTGTTTGAGCACTGGTTCCACCAGACTCAGTCTCTCCACTTGCTAGATTGTGAGGTGATGATGACGCCTATGGATTGGAGGTTCATCACCGACATAGAGTTCGAGGGTGAGCCCGTGCTTGTTGTGGCCAACATTACGCCCACTGCTGTTAGATCCCTGCTGGGAGTTCCTTTGTCGGCGCTCAAGGGTCAGACGGTCCGATCTGGTTCCTTAAGCATAGATGCCCAAAGTGGGGCTTTACTTGAGCCTCCGCCTAGTGATCAGAGGGTAGGGATCGCATCGTGAGGCAATTATTTTTGGTGATCATCAGGGGTTGTTTTCTAGTGGATAACTCATCGACTATGTCCTTTGCCTTGGTCAATGCCACTCGACATGTAGAGCGCCTCAGTGACTTTGATTGGGGTTCCTATACTTTCTCCTATTTTCTCTGAGGTAAGTGCATGCTCTCGGAGGGTTTGACAGAGGCTTGGTTAGGGTTCTACCCATTTCTGCTGGTGAGTACATCTTTTTTGTACCTATTTGATTTCTACATTTACATTTGTCAGTCTTAGTCACGGAGGACTTTTGATATTTATATGGCCAGTTCTAGGCGTATGAGAGGCTTCCTTGCTTACGGCACGTCACTGCTTTAGGTTTGGAGACCTACCCCCGAGGACGACGTTGGCATCACTCCACTCTGACGGAGGTCCCTATTACTGAGGGCTTTACTCATTCTCGCCTACAGTTAGAGCTTTTGACAGTCGGAGTGATCATGTGGATCCCATATACCTCTGAGTTTTTAACTTTGGGATTTGAGGGAGGCTTCCCTACTGGTCAGGAGTTTGCATTGTCGACCCGCAGAGTTCCATTTTTGACAGAGGGAGGCTGGGAGCTCTATTTAGGAGTGCGTGCTATCCGGAGTATCACGGGTCAGATCCGTATTCCCTTTATTCCTCTGACTTGGCATCATTGGCCATTGGTCCAACCATTAACAGATATCCCTATGGAGGGCGTGGACGGCTTTACCCTATCAGAGGGGCCTTACAGCCAGGAGGCATTCAGCAGCTGGTGGAGTCCTCGCAGTATTGGGGCTCAGACTCGTACTACCCAGTTCATGGAAGACATGGTGCCGGGGTCTGTGATGATGACAGACTAGATAGCTTGCCTCAGGGAGCCTACTCGCTTAGACCAGATTACAAGACTGACCCATGAGTTGGAAAGAGCTCACTTGTTTATCAGGCATCTTGGTCGAGATCCGTCAGAGGCATCTTCTTTTGACCCTTCCAACTTAGGAGCGGGCCCCTCATCAGGTCTATTTTCCAGTAATTTTGTGGGGGCTAATCCTCCTTTGTATCGTCTAGACATGCCTGATGATCGCGACTTTGTGTCCACGGAGGAGATGTAGCAGGTTAACCACCTGAGTGTAGATATTTTGGATCTTTTTGGATAGCTATTGTAGCTATATCTTTTGGTCGGCCACTATTTTGGCTGTTTGGGTGGCTGTGCCCCATTTTAATAGACCACTGTTAGTAGTTGGGCAGCCTATATCCCTGTACTTTTTATTTTGCTTTGTACTATTAGACAGGGATAATGCTCGCAGTAGATAATTTATTATAGATATGCATGATATTTTCTATCTATCGCATCATGTTTATCATTGTCATTATATATGTATTATATCATATGTATGCATTTAGACAGATGAGTTCAGATTTGACCCTTGGATGGTCTTGTGATACGGTGATACAGATGTTGTCGTCCACCGTCAGTCGTATTGAGCACTTACCACCATCTGTGGTGGCATCATCCTTGAGATCATGGTATGAGAGTCTGCCCTTTCCAGCCAGAGGGATAGTGGATCAGATGTTAGGGCATTTATTGGCCCTTATAGACTTTTAGGTTTCGTATGGGTTCGTAGATCGTCTTTTACCCTTTTGGATACCCGAGAGACAGGTTTTCCACTTTGGACGGCATGAGCTGACTTCAACTTTAGAGGAGTATGAGCGATTCGTTGGTAGGCTTTAAACTTGCCCTGCGCTCGTACTGCGGTTAGCGATATGAGGAGACCGTTCTTACGGATGTCTGGTCTACGTCATATTGTAGTCTCGAATGAGATCGTTTATGGACATGTGATCTCTATAGACTTCTTGATTGATCATTTTGGCCGGCTGGACAGCTACGATCGTCATGCTGAAGATTTTATTATTTCGGCAAAGGCATGGCATTTGGCCAGGACAGATGTTTTGTTGATGTGCATACTAGCCTACGTCTTTATGCCCCTTCACTTGGACCACTTGGATGTCGGATTGATGGTCGTGGTTCGGGCCCTTAGACAGGGTAGCACTATTCTTCCAATGATATTAGCCGAGATGCTGAGAGCAGCCACCCACTAAGTACCTACCCGAAGGGGTTTTTTAGAGACAGTTCGGTCTTGCTGTACGTATGGCTCATGTCCCATTTACGATCGATTGGATTTTTCAGACACCAGGGGTACTGTTTCACCCGTGAGATAGCCATGTCTTACTCCTTTCAGCCAGCGGAGTGTACCGACTCAGGGACATAGTCCGCATTTTTGTCTGATATTGCTCATCCATTCTCGATTCTGCCATGCTCAGGGCTAGTTTCTCACTATAGCTTCATCACCTACGCATCTGGTATGGACTATTTGCCCCTAGCGGGATTGAGGGGAGTGACTACTTATCATTCTCTGGTTGTTATGGGCCAGTTCGATCAGTTTTAGAGCCTGCATCAGTTTGAGGGGGCTATTGATCAGAGAACGTCAGCTTCATCTATGTCATCCACCGATTTGGTAAGTGTGTATGAGTGTTGGGCTCATAGGGAGAGGGCTAATTTCTCCAGTAGCCATCTGGATCATTCTCTTGAGTACTCAGCATGGTTGGAGGCAGATATAGCATCAGCTGCATTCATCCAGTCAACTCTGATAGTGGATTCAGACGAGGAGGAACCTATGGAGGATCCTGATTCTCCCACTGAGGATGAGTTATTTATAGGTTTGACAGCAGCACTAGTTAGTGATCCGTCGATCATTTATGTCAGAACAGATCCTACTTTGGCAGACTCACTAGCTAGGATGACCTTTGAGAGAGATCAGGCTAGAGCGCTGATGTTGACTGCCCTGGCTGGTGTAGATATAGCTTTTAAGGAGAGAGATGAGGCTTGAGCCACTCGAGATATGACATTGGTTGAGCGAGATGAGGCTCGATCTTCTCAAGATGATACTTTTGTCGATATTAAGGAGACTTTGATTGCCAGAGATGCAGCTTTCGCAACGAGGGATGGGATTTGATCTGCCAGAGATGCAGCCTTTAAGGAGATTGAGGAGGTTTTGATTTCCAAGGATGCTGCTTTTGCAAAGAGGGACGAGGCCATACCTTCCCGGGATTTCCACATTACAAACAATACCGCTCTCCGATCCTATACTCGTGGTCTGGTTACAGAGATGACTGTTTACATTAACGATCATAGTGCCACTATGCAGATGGTTGTGGATGTTTTGACCTGTATGGAGGCTGAGGGTATTGGACTTGTAGCAGCTCCTCCATCTTCAGAGAGAGATGCCATGTTGGCATTGTTTTCCCACTTATCCATGGGTCCATAGACTAGCTTTGTTTTTCCTGCACATACTAGATCAGCCATTTTGGTCATGTACAGTGTGACGCCCCAAATTCTCTACATTTCCTGTAGCAGATTTGGTGCTCACATAAATATTCCATAAGATAATAATTTCTATCAATCCAAGATTAACAGTATTCCACAACAACCAGTAGTTCTCGTCAGAACATTTATTGTATTGAAATACCCTCACTTGGATGAATAGGTTTATAATCTCACGAATATTTCTTTCATATCAATAATTCCTATCTATCTGACGTTCGGATTATTAATGTTAGGGTCGTTCTTGGAATCTGAGGGGTGCGACCATCCTCAGTGCATCAGAGAACCACAATATCTTTCAATACTCCCAATTCAGATGCATAGTTCATATAGATACTGTACTTCTTCCTGTTTTCTAGAAAGGTAAAAACTAAGCAATTGATAAAAGATAATAATGTATTACATATCCTTAAATTGGCTTACAATAAATCAAAACTTACTATTACAACAGAGTTCCCAAGGATATAACCAAAATTTATATTAACCGAGTTGTTCCACCTACATACTTGAACTCTGGAACTTTGGATAGGTCAGCTAAAGCTGCAAAAGAAAAGAATATTTGCAAGGATGAGCTTCAAAAGGCTCAGCAAGTTTTAAAGAGTTACAGTTTATACTCACACAATATCTGAATTGAATGAACATATAGTTTAGCGTTTTTCCGCATATTACGAGTTACTGTCAGTCATATAGACTTAGCCACCCGGGTCCATTGTTCAACCACACCTATTACGAGTTACTGTCAGTCACATAGACTTAGCCACCCGAGTTGATCTGTTCAACCACACTACTTCGAACAATCACAAAGACTTATAGGAGTTTTTTTTTGGATATCTCATAGGTGATCATCCTAATCATATCCTAGGTGTATGAATATCATCCTACCAATTTAACAAGGTCATTGTTATAACTTCCTGTAATTGAAATCCAGTGTCAGTATTATAACTGCCAATAAATGTAAACCAAGGTCAGTGCTATGACTGCCAATAATTGTAAACCAAGGTCAATGCTATGACTGCCAATAATTTTTGAACAACAGTATCAGTATATATATGTACCAAATAATATTGGTTTTTCCATTGTTTATGCTTTGATATCAAATCAAACACATTTTACGCAAATAACAGCTCATATGATTTGGTTATGCTTGAACAATAAGTCATGATTCTCTTCAAATCACATATATCACGAATAATGTTTATAATAAATTCGTATATCAATATACAAGACTTACATTTAATGCAGAAATTAAATGAAGTTAAAAAACTTGTCTTTGCGAAGATCAGCTACTTAAACTATTTGAAAGTGTTTACGCAACCTATATATGTTTATAACAGTCATTAAAAACAATAACAACTAATAAGTAGTCAAACTATTAGTGTCTGGGTTTATTTCGGTGTCCGTTCGATATTTTATTTCTTTATTGAATAGTTATCGAATTAGTTTTTCAATAAAATTTTTTAATACCTTATTAGATATTTTAGTTATAGTTTTCTAAGGTTCAAAATAATTTTTAAATGATTTAATATCACTTATAATAATTTTTAAATCATTAATATCATTTTTAGATATTTAATAACCATTTATAATGGTTTTTAAATCATCAATATTATTTTTAAATAATTTATTTTTATTAATAATGATTTTTAAATCATTAATATCATTTTTAAATAATTTATTATTATTTAAAATAATTTTTAAACCATGAATATTATTTTTAAATAATTTATTTAATATAATTATTAAATACTTTTATTATCATTAATATTTAAATAAATTAAATATTAATAAAATGTTATGTCAAAATATTAAAAACTATTTATTATAATTAAAAATGAATTTTTAGAATTTTTTTATTAATTATTTAGTATTTTTTTTATTTTAATTATTATAATTAATTTTCAAAATCCACTTGTCGCTAAAGACTATTAGCGACAGATTGTGTCGCTGTAGGTGTTTTTGGCCAACTCAAGAACAGGCCGGTCAACTCCTAGTGCCTTCGTTTGACCCGATCTCTTTCCCAATCTGTTCTGTTTCTAGGCAAGCATGTGTGATGAACTTGTAGTGTAAGTGTAATACTACACCCCTATGGTCATTTCAGTACATAACAACATCTATACAGGATTCCATAACCGATCAAACCAACCAACCAAGGGTTGTTCTTCATTACTGGGTTTTCCAGAAATGAAAGTCATGGCCGGTCAACGCTTTTAATGGCCTTATATCTTGTAGCCTATGTTGGGTTTGTATGTAACGCAATCATGCAATCAAATCACATAAATAGGGCGGAAGCGTAAAAACTAGGTTTTCAAAATTTATACAAACCTATAACCATGATCATGCTTTGTGCTTGTTATCAATAACAGAAAAGAGAGAACATGGAATTATACCTTTGAAGATCTAAGCTTCCTCAGGTACAAGTTCTACTCCTTTGATTCCTTTGATTCCTCTGATAGTGGCTCCTTCCCTTGAATAATGTCAGCCACCCAAATGTTTGGCCTCTAACGGTGATCCACCAAGGAAGATGAAGAACTCAAGAAGATGGGTTATTGGCTTAACCCTTGTTTCTATCTCTATAGAATATGTGTACTCCCAACTCTTGAAAAATTTCACATCATACCTTATTTCCGATATAAGACTCTCTTATATAGATATTAGGTTAACCCTCCTAATCCAATTAGAATAAGGTTTTATTTAATTAATTAATTAATTACTTTTAATTAATTTATATCCTAATCTTTATTAGGATTGAGAGAGAGTACTGATATTATATTAATTCCTAAACTCCTTTAGAATTAAAATAATAATAATAATATTAATAATAATATTAATAAGACTCCTCTTATTAATTTATATTTAATATTTCTAAAATATTAAATAATAAACATTAAGCTATTTAATTTATTTTATCATCATAGATTAAATTAATTATACTTAATGCATTATTACTATCATGTCATTTTCTTCTTAAATAATTCTTCTTCCTTTTATGGTGTGACCCTTTAGGTTCTCCATATTAAACCGGTTGTGAATAAATCAATTAGAACAATTCTAATCTTATTTAAATAAACAAATTAAACTAATAATCTATTTAAATAAATAACATTTATTCTACAATAGGGATAAGCCTCCCTAGCGATCAACGACTTTCCAGATAATATATATTTCAACATTAATCATAAAAGAACCTGTGAGTTAATAGTTACCGTACAATTCAATCCTTCCACCATACAATGTCCCAATTAAATATAAGACATGGATTTACTGTCAAGTCTTAATTTATTTAATCATATGTATTTCAATTAGAAAATGCACAACTCCAAATAATGCAAATTAGAAACCTCTTTCTAATTTCATTCTACCTTGGCCAAGGATTCCTGGGTTGTCATTTAACGAATCACATAGGACATATCTCCTCTTTTACTAGAGGTGGTAGATTCTTTATTGATTATTCATTATCTCCATATGTAACTCATTACACCCAAGCATACCCTATATATGCCTTAAAAGGCCTTAAGGAATTAGTCAAAGTATAATTTGTTACATACAAGATACTATGATGATCTCAAGTCCAAGGATCACATGTACTACTATCACATTATGAATTCCTATTGACAGGCGAGTAAAACTCCATTAGGTATTCCATAGCGAGTCACGTTCAGTGAACTTATTCTCCAATAAGCACCTACATACTTGCTTTAGTGTCTCCACACAAATGACCATGAGATCAGTCATCCTCATCCAATGAGCAAGCAACATATGTACCAATCTATCCGGATTTACTAATCCCCTTTTTAGTAATCCCACGATTGGGAACTATTTTAGTTTTAAAGCTTTCTAAGAATTTAGATCTCATTAGCATGATCAACATCATGATTCTAAAAGCATTGCTTAAAACTATGGGTTATTTACATATTATAAAAACAGCACCATGTAGATAATTAAATGCCTTTAATTAATAAATATTTTATTAATAAATAAATAAGATTGTTTACAAAGTATGTGCTTTATCATCATACATGATTGGCTTGTATGCACACTACTATCAATCTCCCACTTGCACTAAAGCCAATCGCCATGGTATCTCATACCCATCTTCTCTAAGTGACGATCAAACTGCTGTTGTGTTAAAGCTTTAGTAAATGGATCTGCAATGTTGTCTTGAGAGTCTACACGCTCCAAGGTGACGTCTCCTCTTTCAATGATCTCCCTGATCAAGTGAAATCGCCGCAACACGTGTTTAGATTTCTGATGAGACCTGGGTTCCTTAGCCTGTGAAACCGCTCCGGTGTTGTCACAGTATACGGGAACTGCTTCTCCAATGCTAGGAACCACACCAAGTTCAGTTATGAACTTCTTCATCCAAACAGCTTCCTTTGCAGCTTCACTTGCAGCTATATACTCTGCCTCTGTCACTGAATCAGCAACCGTTTGCTGCTTGGAACTCTTCCAACTCACTGCACCTCCGTTCAAGGTAAACACATACCCTGAAATAGATTTACTGTCATCTTGGTCTGTTTGAAAACTTGAGTCCGTGAATCCCTCGAGTTTTAATTCAGACCCACCGTAGACAAGAAAAATATCTTTAGTCCTTCTCAAGTACTTTAGGATATTTTTCAGTACCTTCTAGTGCTCTTCTCCTGGATTCGACTGGTATCTGCTTGTTACACTAAGTGCGTGAGCAACATCCGGTCTAGTACATATCATACCGTACATGATAGATCCTATTGCAGAAGCATAAGGGATCTTACTCATACGGTCTCTCTCCTCAGGTGTCTTTGGGGCCTGTTTCTTGGAGAGATTTATTCCATGGCTCATCGGCATGAGACCTCTTTTGAAATCTTCCATGCTAAACCTCTTTAGCATCGTATCAATGTACGTTCCTTGGGATAAGCCGAGCATCCTTTTAGATCTATCTCTATAGATCTTTATCCCCAAAATATAGGATGCTTCACCCAAGTCCTTCATGGAGAAGTTTTTAGATAACCAGATTTTAATGGATTGTAACATAGAAATGTCATTCCCTATCAGTAATATATCATCAACATATAATACAAGGAATGATACTGCGCTCCCACTAACCTTTTTGTATACACATGGTTCATCCTCATTTTTAATAAAATCAAACTCTTTGATTGTCTCATCAAAACGAATGTTCCATCTACGAGAAGCTTGCTTCAACCCGTAAATGGATCGTTGTAGCTTACAGACTTGATTTGTTCCAACTTTTGAAATAAATCCCTCTGGCTGTGTCATATACACATCCTCCTCAAGTTTCCCAATGAGGAAGGCCGTTTTCACGTCCATCTGCCAGATCTCATAGTTGTTGTAAGCTGCAATCGCAAGCAAAATCCGAATGGACTTGAGCATGGCTACTGGTGAGAAGGTTTCATCATAGTCAACTCCTTGTCTTTGTTTGAAACCTTTTGCAACCAGTCGAGCCTTATAGGTCTCTACCTTTCCGTCTGCTCCAGTCTTTTTCTTAAAAACCCATTTACACCCAATAGGTTTAATACCTTCAGGTGGTGAAACCAAAGACCATACTTTGTTTTCATACATGGAGTCCATTTCAGATTTCATGGCTTCAAGCCATTTCCCTGAGTCTTTATTACTCATAGCCTGTTCGTAATTCAATGGATCATCATCATTCATGATGTGTACCTCATCGTCATCCTCTATAACGAATCCATACCTCTCAGGTATCTTCGGTACTCTTCCAGATTTACGAACATGGTGTGGTACAGTAGGTTCTTCTACTTGGTTAGGTACCTGACTTTGGTCCGTGGTAACTTGTGGTTCTTGAACTTCTTCAAGATATATCTTACTCCCACTGACCCCTTCATGGATAAACTCTTTCTCCAAGAAGGTAGCATGTTTCGCAACAAACACCTTTTGATCAGTTGGATGATAGAAATAATACCTTATGGTTTCTTTAGGGTATCCCACAAATCTACACTTATCGGATTTAGTCTGTAGCTTATCATTTTCAAACTTTTTGACATAAGCTGGACAACCCCAAGTCTTAACATGCTTAAGATTTGGTTTCCTCCCTTTCCACATCTCATATGGAGTCTTTGGGGCGGATTTGGTAGGTACCTTGTTAAGTAGGTATGCAGCCGTTTTTAGGGCATATCCCCAGAAGGAAATTGGAAGGTCGGTAAAACTCATCATGGATCGAACCATGTCCAACAGTGTTCGATTTCTCCTTTCAGATACTCCATTTAACTGTGGTGTACCTGGAGGAGTCCATTGTGAGATTATTCCATTTTCTCTGAGACAATTGAGAAACTCACTGCTTAAGTATTCTCCACCTCGATCTGATCGAAGTATCTTAATACTCTTGCCCGTTTGTTTCTCTACTTCACTTCTGAACTCTTTGAACTTTTCAAATGATTCTGATTTGTATTTCATTAAATACACATATCCAAATCTTGAGTGATCATCAGTGAAAGTAATAAAATAAGAATACCCACCCCGTGCACTTGTTGTCATAGGTCCACAAACGTCTGTGTGAATCAATGCCAACAACTCTATAACTCTCTCCCCTTTTCCACTAAAAATAGATTTAGTCATTTTACCCATGAGACAAGATTCACTAGTTGGATATGATTCATAATCAGATAGCTCGAGGAGCCCATCTTTATGCAACTTGGATAATCTTGTTTCATTGATATGACCGAGTCTACAGTGCCACATATAGGTATAATTAATATCATCTCTTTTCCTTTTCTTAATTTGTTCAATTTGAAATATATTTTCTTGCAAGTCAAGTGTATAAAGTCCATTTCGCAAATTTCCAATACCATATAAAACATCGTCTTTATAAATAGAACAACCATTGTTCTTTATAATAACGTCAAAACCTTCCATATCCAATACAGAAATTGAAATAATGTTTTTAATAATATTCAGAACATAATAACAATTATTAAGATAAATGGATTTGCCCGAAGGCATTGCTAAACAATAAGTTCCTACAGCTAATGCAGCAACCTTTGCTCCATTCCCCACTCGTAGGATCACCTCATCATTGTTCAGCTTTCTACTTCTGACCAGTCCCTTCACATTATTACATATGTGAGAACCACAGCCGGTATCCAATACCCAAGTAGAATTTTGACTTTCTGAAAAATTAATTTCAATCATGAACAAACCTTGATTGGAAGTCGAAGCTTCTCCAAGCTTCTTCTTTGCCAGAAACTTCTTGCAGTTCCTCTTCCAATGAACCGGCTCATTGCAATGGAAGCACATTCCTTTGCTAGCTGGATCAGATTTTCTTTTGTTCCTTTATGTTCACTTTGCCCTTGGTCATCCGAGATCGGAAGAGCTCCTTAGATATCTCATATCTAGCAGTCCTACTTTGTTCACCATACAACTCCTTGAGGTGAATCAACATAGTAGGAGCATCCATGTTTTCGTGCTGACGCTGAAGCTCGTTATTCATGGATGCGAGCATGATGCATTAAGCCACAGATGCATCATCTTGCCACTTTACAATGGGGGCAATCTCTTCCTCAGAGGCTGTTTCTGGAACAGTTCCAGGGACAGGTGAGTTTAGGACATAAGAAATCAGCAGTGAGAACTATTCTCAGATTTCTTAGCCAGTCCGTATAATTCGGCCCGGTAAGCTTATTAGCATCAAGTATGCTTCGCAGTGAAATTAGTGATTTTGACATTTTTAAAATTTTGCATGTGAAAAACAACATTTTAGCAAACATTCATTTTATTAATTTTGCATACCAAAATAAATTTAGGTCTTTATTTTAAATTGGTATCTCCCACTATTTTTATCAAACTATATTACCCTCACTCATATAGTTCGGCAACATCTAATTAAAGATTTGCTAGTGAGATTAAGGATCACATTTCAAATGTATATAACCTTGTGGATAGCACAACAAGCGCTATACAAATAAATAGGTAGACAACTCTTGTCAATTACATCACCATGTAACTCCTTTTATTTTGCCTCTTAAATCATAATGGTCATGTGTGTGCACATCCGAACTAAAATGATTTAAGTTAAGTCCAGCCTTGCACTTCCATAAATTCAAAAAAGAAAAATTTTCGTCCTTGTGGATAGCACAACAAGACTAGATCGTTCAATTTTCTTGATAAGCATCAAATGTGATTAATTAACATCTTAAATATTCAATACTCGCCTTGTGGATAGCACAACAAACTCATATTAAATATTTAATACTCTATTAACTAATCATGCTAGAAGGTGACGTTCGATATTCCAAATATCATTTGAACGCTTCAGACTTAATATTATTTCTTTGAGGGGTTTGTTATTATTTGTCTCATCTTTTTAAGCGCGCATGCACATATATATATAAAATACGCGTCATTTTATTAAACATGCGAAGCATGAACCAAAAAGGTCAAACCTAGGAGTGCAAGAATTTAAATTTTAAATGTAACTATTATATTTAAACCCGGGCTCCATACAAATGGGTCTTCACGCGCTCCTCGCTCCTTGGTCTCCAATTTCTTCAAAATAATTCTAACTATCTCTATTACATTAACTATTTAAAATTAAATAGAAACCTTGATCAGCAGTCAAGGGGAAGTACATAGAAAGGAGATAGAATTTACATCGAGAATAAAACTAGAGAAGACGAGGTACGCAGACCCCATTTTATAAAACCCATACATTCAAGCATTCATCCAAAATAAAATCCAATCACATTGGTCATAGTCCATAATCAACCCCATTTATTATCATACACATCAACATATGCATCAATAAATATCCATTCATCTCATGAATAACAATACTATTCCATATATGGATCGATGTTATTTAATGGACAAAAGTTTTGCTAAATTTTATTTTTGAAACAAAATAAACTCTTTTATTTTAATCAAAAATATATCCAAATTAAACTCCTTTAATTTTAGCATTCTGAAACCATATTTCAGATAAAATAAACTTCTTTATTTTAAAACTTTATCAATTAAATAAACAGTTTACTTAATTAATTAAAATCAATTTTCAGGGTCTGTCCAGGTACCGGCGCAGCTGCGCCAGTAATGAACTAGGTAGCTGCGTAGCTGTGCAGGTAAACGGAAGCAGCAGTTTTTGCAAACCGGCGCAGCTGCGCCAGTAATGAACTGGGGAGCTGCGCAGCTGCGCCGTTCGCCGCAGAAACTTGCAGAAAACGATTTTTGTCCAGAAAAACGATCCAATTCTCACATCAATTCATACATGGAATTATAAAATTGATAATTAGCACAAAGCTAGGCTCTGATACCACTGTTGGGTTTGTATGTAACGCAATCATGCAATCAAATCACATAAATAGGGCGGAAGCGTAAAAACTAGGTTTTCAAAATTTATACAAACCCATAACCATGATCATGCTTTGTGCTTGTTATCAATAACAGAAAAGAGAGAACATGGATTTATACCTTTGAAGATCTAAGCTTCCTCAGGTACAAGTTCTACTCCTTTGATTCCTTTGATTCCTCTGATAGTGGCTCCTTCCCTTGAATAATGTCAGCCACCCAAATGTTTGGCCTCTAACGGTGATCCACCAAGGAAGATGAAGAACTCAAGAAGATGGGTTATTGGCTTAACCCTTGTTTCTATCTCTATAGAATATGTGTACTCCCAACTCTTGGAAAATTTCACATCATACCTTATTTCTGATATAAGACTCACTTATATAGATATTAGGTTAACCCTCCTAATCCAATTAGAATAGGGTTTTATTTAATTAATTAATTAAATAATTTTAATTAATTTATATCCTAATCTTTATTAGGATTGAGAGAGAGTACTGATATTATATTAATTCCTAAACTCCTTTAGAATTAAAATAATAATAATAATAATAATAATAATATTAATAAGACTCCTCTTATTAATTTATATTTAATATTTCTAAAATATTAAATAATAAACATTAAGCTATTTAATTTATTCTATCATCATAGATTAAATTAATTATACTTAATGCATTATTACTATCATGTCATTTTCTTCTTAAATAATTCTTCTTCCTTTTATGGTGTGACCCTTTAGGTTCTCCATATTAAACCGGTTGTGAATAAATCAATTAGAACAATTCTAATCTTATTTAAATAAACAAATTAAACTAATAATCTATTTAAATAAATAACATTTATTCTACGATAGGGATAAGCCTCCCTAGCAATCAACGACTTTCCAGATAATATAGATTTCAACATTAATCATAAAAGAACCTGTGAGTTAATAGTTACCGTACAATTCAATCCTTCCACCATACAATGTCCCAATTAAATATAAGATATGGATTTACTGTCAAGTTTTAATTTATTTAATCATATGTAATTCGATTAGAAAATGCACAACTCCAAATAATGCAAATTAGAAACCTCTTTCTAATTTCATTCTACCTTGGCCAAGGATTCCTGGGTTGTCATTTAACGAATCACATAGGACATATCTCCTCTTTTACTAGAGGTGGTAGATTCTTTATTGATTATTCATTATCTCCATATGTAACTCATTACAACAAAGCATACCCTATATATGCCTTAAAAGCCCTTAAGGAATTAGTCAAAGTATAATTTGTTACATACAAGATACTATGATGATCTCAAGTCCAAGGATCACATGTACTACTATCACATTATGAATTCCTATTGACAGGCGAGTAAAACTCCATTAGGTATTCCATAGCGAATCACGTTCAGTGAACTTATTATCCAATAAGCACCTACATACTTGCTTTAGTGTCTCCACACAAATGACCATGAGATCAGTCATCCTCATCCAATGAGCAAGCAACATATGTACCAATCTATCCGGATTTACTAATCCCCTTTTTAGTAATCCCACGATTAGGAACTATTTTAGTTTTAAAGCTTTCTAAGAATTTAGATCTCATTAGCATAATCAACATCATGATTCTAAAAGCATTGCTTAAAACTATGGGTTATTTACATATTATAAAAACAGCACCATGTAGATAATTAAATGCCTTTAATAAATAAATATTTTATTAATAAATAAATAAAATTTTTTACAAAGTATGTGCTTTATCATCATACATGATTGGCTTGTATGCACACTACTATCAGCCTGATCATAGTTTTAGGTGTTCTAGTGATTGTATGTTGTTGAGTAACTACCAGGGTATATCAAGGTAGCACTAATAGAGTCTAGATATCTCCAACCATCAAGATCTATGCTCCTAAAGAACCTGTCAAACGCTGCTTGTGCATTTCTGGGTTACACAGAAATGCAATCTGAATGGTCAACGTGGTTTGACCTTCAATCACGTTCGATCTGTAATTATGTAAGGCTCTAGAGTGCTCGGGTATTATAGTCCTAATGCCAGAGTATAACCTAGATACCATCTAACATCCAAACAAGCTTACAGGTGAGAGATCTAGGCTGGTCAAACGGTTGTCAGATCGTGTTCATACGTTTTCTAGGTTACCCAGAAAACATGCGGTCAATGCCGGTCAACGGGTTTTGACCCATTATAACTTCAAATCTGTTATTCTGATTGCTATTCTACCACTTCCAGGCTGCTAACAACACTGTAACCTACAACTACAAACCTTCAAAACATCTAAACAATAAACAGAGAACAATCTATGAGCCCTTACATTCACTGTCAGACCATTTTTTTATACTTTGGCAGTTTTGCTTAAATCACCATTTTGATGCTTTTAAATGTTATGGATTCATGTTTTAGCAACCCAGATCACTAAATAACATACTTCTAAACATACTTAAACAATAACAACAACAATAAAATTTCAGAATCTAAGATCTAAAGCTAGGGTTAGGTTTTTAACCGTTTGAGCAAAATTTTCTTTTCTCCTTTCTGATTATGATTCGGCCTTGCTGAGACTTGTTTTGGGTTTAGTTCGTGGTGTATGTTGAGTGTAAAATTCGTGTAGCTAAAGAATGGGAGGTTTGACTAAGTGTAGAACTTAAAGTAAGGTTTTTCTTTAAACTTATCTTCCTTTTTGAGCTTATCTCTTGATTCATTGTATATGGCTGAAATTATGTGTTATTTTGTGGCTGATGTGGGAGATTTTGGAACATTGGAAATCTTTGAGTAAAGATTTGCAAGATTTGTTATTATCTTTTGCTTAAAGAGTAAGAAAAAGGTGTTTTGGTCATTTTTCACATACTAAGGGTATTTTAGAAATTTCCCACTTCAATCCAAGGATAATTTAGTCATTTCATGTTTTCTCTAGAAATTTAAAAACAAGAACGAACAATTAGGTTTTGTTAATTTAGAATTAGGGTTTATAATTAATAATTAGGGTTTTCTAATTAGGTTTAGAGTTTCCACTTTCCTAATTAGGGTTTTCTAGAAATCTTCTTCAATTCAAACATATATTAAATTAATATACATATATTCATAATCCTTATTAATGTGTTAAGTTATAATTTTTTATTTATTATAACAATTAGGGTTAGGGTTTCTCATTTAGATAAAATCTTTAATTAGGGTTTACTTATATAATTTTCCATATATATTAACATAATTATATCTTATGTGATTATATATATTCATATATAATAATAAAGTAATATACACACTACACAAGCTATAAAATATACTAATATTTACTTTTTATATTAATATTCCTGTTTGAATTTTTGGAATATTACATAAAGGACACTATGTATATATCAACAGTATTATATATCAGAGAAATATATTCTAATTCACTTCCCTGTTTGGATATGTATTGTCATTGCTGAGTGATTACCACTTCTTTCATGACTTGCTGTTGTTGATGTATCATGAGCTTCTCTATGATGGACTGACATCGGGATGTTGAAGAATATCGCAAATGGGCCTGTTGACTGTGACACCCCCAAATCCGGGTACTTCGTTTCCACATGATTTGGTGTTCACTTTCTAATTAAAACATACATCTACCCAAATAAAATTTCAAACTAATTACAACCTTCATAAAACCTTAATAAAATCTTCCTCTAGAAAGAATGGCAACTTGTTCAACAAAAATCCCAGGGTTATCTAAACCTTAACATCATTCAAATAACGTAAATGCGGAAATATAAACATAACCAACTAAGTCTTATTACAAAAGCAACTTGACGTCACAAGCCTTCACTTATTCATCTTTCCTTTTCCTTTACTTGTTGATGGTATGTCAACATTCTTGGTCTCAACTACAAATAGTGGTAAAGCAGGCAAGAGTGAGCAAACAAAAGCTCACTTGGATATACAACAGTGATATGACATAAGTGAATCGTTTCAAAAGAGTTTGAATAACTTTACTTTCATCAATATAAAGAATTGAAATATAATTCTTTCATCAATATATAGGATTCGAATATGAAATCATCTGAGGGTCATAAAACCTTGAACCCTTGTCCCAGGTTATAAATATTTCTATTTAAACCTTTAACAGTCAATAAGACTATGGACCCTTAACTCGTACTCAGGGGGATCAACCCTTTGTACCATGAATTGTGCACAACCATTTAACGTTTTCGCATAAATTTCTCCTAATTAATAGGGTTGTTCCTTCTCAGAAATTGAATACAAGTCCGCACCAAAGAAAGTTCAGTTTGGATAGATAAGGGAACTTTAGAGTTCAACTGTCATCAACTAGGAGTAGTTGAATCGACTTACAATCCTTTACAGTTCAATAATATAAGAATTATGAACCAATTTTAAAATATAACAATAAACTCATAATAGATAGGCATGCTTTTAGAAACAACTTAAAGCATTCGATAGACTAAGTAGATCTTGCTTGAACAACTAAGTCAAGATCATATTACTAAAATAACGCTTTAATACTTACGCTTTATGACTATGGTATAACTTGTACCACATATAACAAGTGAATGAACTTTCATGATTTATTGAGTAAGGGTTAGGAAACTTGCACAATGAAAATATACAATGAATAGGCTTGTATAGCATTCAAGAGTAGATTAAAGAACTTGCACAATATAAATAACAAGTTTAGAAACTTGTTTAACATAAGAGAATAAGGGTAAGAGAACTTGCCTTAAGCGCAAGCTACACTTTAACAACTATACGCACTTCACAAACACCCTACACATTTATATTGCATTCAAACCATCTATTAGTATCCAATTACAACATTTAAACCATTGAACTTCATATCCAAGTCCAACTCATAGTATAATTTACCACATTGGTTACTAATTAGTCAAGTACGTGAGTCTATACTCACGGCATGCATTAATAAGCCTATACTTCAATGAATCGTGTTGTGTGCCTCGTGGAAGTAACACACAAACACACACATGTAACATATTCATAATATACTTCAATCTAACTTAAACACATCAAAAACATGGTATCTTATTATACATTTCACTTTCCAAGTCTTAGAAACAAGTTAGCTTAACAAACGGGGCATAACCACTCAAAAACCAAAATCCAAAATTTTCGGGCAGCAACCTCACCCGCTGGGGTGGGTCCTCCCAGTGCAAAACACCCGCTGGGGCGGGTGTTCCCCCTGCTGCACCACTTGGTTCGCGAACTGGTGGAGAATTAAGCCAATTTGGCTTATTTCTTCACACCGAATTCGATTTTTCCCAACATGATAAACATAAAACTTGATACTAACAATATTTTAAACTTATTATCATGCTCATAACATATATAATCCATAAAACACATAATCCAAAACAAGATTTCATGATTTTCAAAGAAAAATACAATTTTAAGCGTTCTTGACGAAAATTGCTACTACGAATTCGTTTTTCATCCAATTCAAGTGATTCCAATTGTGATAACTCATATTCTTAATACATTAACATAATACATGATCAATTGTAACAATAAGTCAAAATCAAACATCAATTTGATAGTTTCAAAAGCCGTTTTCAGAAATATTTTCACCAAAAATCACTATGAACATGCTTCTTATTGTTTATCAAATATTCATGGATTGAATTGCTAGAATCATCATATAACTCATATATAATCATGTTATATCACCTATCACACATAATTCATGCTCACCTCAAGGATTTAAAGAAATTTTCAACATAACTTCATAATCTAACACTATGAACATGAATTTCATAGTGTTCATCATATACTTGTGAATTGAAATTCTTAAACAACTATGAAACTCTCATGTAAACATATATATATATATATATATATATACACATACATATCCCATTCACATATCAAAATAAATAGCTTTCACAAAGAGACTTTCACATAGAGTTCTAAAACCATGAAAACATAAAAGAATATGCTTTGAAAACTTGTTTTACAACAATTGTATTTTGAAACCCTTTCATGGCATACAATTTCATATGAAAACATATAACATCATATAACCCATATGATTTCATGATTGTAAAGACCTAATTTGGCAAAGAAGAAAACACAACACATAAGAATTAGTTCTAGGGTTAAGATTATAACCTTACTAGTTTTGGGTTAAGAGAGAGATGGACTTGGGCTTGCTTTGCCTTCTTCTTCTTCTTCTTCTTCTATGAGAATTCTCTCTAACCCTCTTCTTCTTTTCTTTCTTTGTTTTGTAAAACTAACGTAACTTTGTTTTTAACTTAACATATATAATATTATACATATAATCATATACATATATGTAACTTATAAATAATAAGTATAATATTTATAACCATAATAAGTATTATTAATTACATAGGTTATAGAATTTGAAAAGAGTAAGGCCACATTTGGCAACCTCTTAGAAAAATAGGTTTTTAGTGCTAAGGCCTTGTTTGGGTAAAATAAGATTAAACAAGTACAAGGGCCTTGTTTGGCAAAACACTTTAAAATCCTTTTCTAGTCTTTTAATAACTCTTTAAATCCATAGATTAAATATTACACTTATTTAATTAAATTACAACACTCTAATTCAATTAAATAAACTAACGTTCACATAATACCAAATTGTCACACAATTGAATTTCCTTTATTAAACATAATTCGTGTACAAATCATTATCACTTAGCACATAACATTAATCCTAATTAAATTATTCCCAATTAAATGAAAATGATGCTACACCATGCTAACATATCAATTTAATTAATCATATAGCACTTAATTAAATTGTCCACAACAATCGCATAATTTATTTATTTATCTTCACAAATAAATTCCATAAAATATTTATTTACTTCAATAAATATTTATAATTAATATTTAAAATTCTCAATCGTTACAATCTTCCCTCCTTAAAAGGATTCTGTCCCCAGAATCACAACATAAAAAAAAATCTCATCTGTTACATTCTTCCCCCCTTAAAAGGATTCTGTCCCCAGAATTGATATCTAAGGGTTACACACTTCAATTAAGCAAATAATTGAGGATAAGACTTCATCATAACATCTTCGAGTTCCCACGTAGCTTCTTCAGCACTGTGGTTCCTCCAAATTACCTTAACAGAAGGTATCACTTTATTCCTAAGTACTTGTTCTTTTCTATCAATAATTTGAACAGGCACTTCTTCATAAGTTAAGTCTTTATCAAATTGTAAAGGCTCGTATTCTATTACATGTTTATAGTCATGTTTGTAAGGCCGTAACACGGAAATATGAAATACGTTATGTATATTCTCGAGTTCCGGAGGTAATGCCACTTCGTAAGCTACCTCGCCAACTTTTCGTAATACCTCAAAAGGTCCAATAAATCGGGGACTCAGCTTCCCCTTCTTGCCAAATCTAATCTTCCCCTTCCAGGGAGATACCTTCAGGAAAACGAAGCTTCCTGGTAAGAATTCTCGGTTCTGTCGATGTTGATCGGCATATTTTTCTGTCTGTCCTGAGCAGCAACCAATCTTGTTCTGATCAGCTTCACAATTTCCGCAGTTTGTTGTACCAATTCCGGTCCCAACAGCTGACGTTCACCAACTTCATCCCAGTATAGAGGAGTCCTGCACTTTCTGCCGTATAACGCTTCGTAAGGCGGCATGCCAATACTCGCATGATGACTATTATTGTAGGCGAACTCTACCAATGGTAGATGATCATCCCAGCTCCCTTTGAAGTCCATCACACATGCTCTCAGCATATCCTCAAGTGTTTGAATTGTTCTCTCGCTCTGACCATCGGTTTGAGGATGGTACGCTGTACTCATTCGCAACTGCGTTCCCAAACATTCTTGTAAACATTTCCAAAAATTTGACGTAAAACGCGGATCTCTGTCTGACACAATCGACACTGGGACGCCATGTCGATAAATGATCTCCTTAACGTATAATTTAGCTAATAGTTCCAAGTTATATTTAATCCTATTTGGTAAAAAGTGGGCTGACTTCGTCAATCGATCCACAATAACCCATATCGCATCGAAACCTTTCTGAGTCGCTGGAAGACCCACCACGAAATCCATCGTGATATGCTCCCATTTCCACTCTGGAATTTCTAATGGTTGCAGCAATCCGCTAGGTCTCTGGTGTTCTGCCTTGACTTTCTGGCACGTTAAGCATTTTGCAACGCATTCAGCAACGTCCCTCTTCATATTCGGCCACCAAAAATGATGCCTGAGATCCTGGTACATCTTCGTACTCCCAGGGTGAATTGAATATCTCGAGCTGTGAGCTTCGTTCAAGATTTCCTCCTTAACTTCCGGTACTGGCGGTACCCAGATTCTACCTTAAAATCGTAGCAGTTTCTCACTGTCGATCTTGAATTTAAACTCTTCGCCATCAGCTATTCTCTTCCGAATCTTCTCGCATTCTTCATCGTGAAGTTGAGCTTCTTTTACCTTGACCACAATAGTAGAACCAGTTGTTACTTGAAACAACTTCTCATGCAAATCCTTTGGAAACTTTACTTCCAGCTCTAATCTAGCCATCTGCTCTATTAACCAATCCTGATCAGTTAACATATTCAGCTTCTCCCGACCTTTCCTGCTCAAAGCGTCGGCGACAACATTAGCTTTACCCGGATGGTAAAGTATTTCACAGTCGTAGTCCTTGATCAGTTCCAACCAACTCCTTTGGCGCATGTTCAAATCCTTCTGGGTAAAGATATACTTCAGACTCTTGTGATCTGTGTATATTTCACACTTCTCTCCATATAAGTAGTGTCTCCAAATCTTTAGAGCAAACACTACTGCCGCCAATTCGAAGTCATGGGTCGGATACCCCTTCTCATAGTCCTTCAGTTGACGTGACGCATAGGCAATGACTTTGCTGCTCTGCATCAACACACAGCCTAATCCTTTATATGAGGCATCACTATATACCACGAAATTCCCCGAACTATCCGGCAAAGATAATACAGGTGCAGTACTCAACCTTTTCTTCAACTCTTGAAAACTCTCCTCACACTTCTCCGTCCAAACAAACTTAACTGTTTTACGAGTCAAATTCGTCAACGGAGTTGCGATTTTAGAAAAGTCTTGGATAAATCTTTGGTAATAACCAGCCAATCCCAAGAAACTCCTCACTTCAGACGGCGTCTTCGGCTGATCCCAATTCATTACCGCTTCAACCTTCGACGGATCTACTGAAATACCCTCCTTGTCGATCACGTGGCCAAGAAATTGCACACGTTCCAACCAAAAATTCGCATTTTGAGAATTTAGAGTAAAGCTTTTCTCGTCTCAGTGCTTCTAAGGTTAGTCTTAAGTGTTTAGGATGCTCCTCCTCGGTCTTGGAATAAACCAGGATGTCATCTATAAACACTACCACAAACTTGTCCAGAAATGGCTTGAACACCCTGTTCATTAGGTCCATAAATGCAGCTGGGGCATTCGTGAGACCAAATGACATCACCAAAAACTCGTAATGACCATACCGAGTCCTAAAAGTAGTTTTCGGTATATCTTCCTTCCTCACCTTCAACTGATGATACCCGCTTCTCAAATTAATTTTTGAGAAATACCTCGCACCCTTCAGTTGATCAAATAAATCATCGATCCTAGGTAAAGGATACCTATTCTTGATCGTAACTTTATTCAACTCCCTATAATCAATGCAAAGACGCATCGATCCATCCTTCTTCTTCACGAATAAAACAGGCGCTCCCCATGGCGATACGCTCGGTTGGATATACTTTTTGTCTAACAGTTCCTGCAGTTGAACCATCAGTTCCTTCATCTCGACTGGAGCCATTCGATATGGAGCCTTTGAAATTGGAGCAGTTCCCGGCGCTAAATCGATCACGAACTCTGTCTCCCTATCTGGCGGAAGCCCTGGCAAATCGCTCGGAAAAACGTCCACAAACTCCTTAACTACCGATATCTCTTCTACCTTCGGGCTCTCCTTACGCGTATCTACTATGTAGGCTAAATATCCTACACAGCCTTGCATCAAAAGTTAATTAGCTTGCATCACCGTTAGACAATTTGCTTGTCTAGGAGATTTACTGCCATAGAACACTACTTTCGACGGAGTCGTAAGGTTTACCGACTTTTTCTGACAGTCGATTACCGCCCCATGGTTGAACAACCAGTCCATACCCAATATGACATCGAATTCCCCAAGTTTAATCTGAATTAAATCTACTCTAAGCTCCTGACCTTTAATGTCCAGTCTACAATTCCTATAAACACTCCTAACAGGAATAATCTCCCTATTCGCAATTTCTATGTTCAAAGGGTAAACTAACTCCTCTACAGGTAAGTTTAGGGTTTTAACAAAATCATCAGATATGAATGAACAAGTAGCACCCGAATCAAATAATACATATGCATTTATACTATTGATCGGAATAATACCTGTCACCACGTCTTTTGATTGCACCGCGTCTTGCACCGTCATGTTGAATGTGCGGGCAGTGGGTCGAACGGCCTGTAGTGGCGAAGGTCCGGCAAGAGTCATAGTTCTGCCGTTGTCCTTTCCTCCATTCCCTATTGACCCTGCCGCTGGCTTCTTAGGGCAATTACTAGCCATGTGATCCTTGGATCCACATGTATAACAAGCTCCTTTCTTGAGGGTTGGGCAATATGGCGCGATGTGGCCTTCTTGACCACATTTGTAGCATACGCATTTCCCTTTCATGCACACTCCAGTGTGAATCTTCCCGCATGTAGCACACTCTTCAAGCTTCCTCTTCTGATGGCCTCCCTGCTAACTCCCAGCAGAGTTATTGTCATTCCACTTCCTTTTCTGATGAATAGCCCCGCTACCACTAGCCTTAGTTTCCGTTTCATTCTTCTCTTTCTTATCTTGGTTGAATTTATTCACCGCTTTGCTTCCCCCTTCAGCTAGAATAGCCTTTTCCAGCACGGCTGCAAACGTGTTAAGCTGGAACATAGAGACCTTGCTGTAGAGCCAGGGTTTCAGTCCCCGCTCAAACCTCCTCGCCTTTCTAACATCTGTGCTGACCTGGTAAGTAGCGAACCTGGCCAGTTCATTAAACTTTGCCGCGTATTCCGATACTGACATCGTTCCCTACTTCAGCTCTAAGAATTGGACCTCCATCTGATCTTGTGAACTCACTGGGAAGTACATCTCGTAGAGTATCTCTTTGAAACGTTCCCACGTTATGACTCCTTCTCCCTCTCTAGTCTTATTCGCCTGCCACCAGAAGCTAGCATCTGCCTTCAACATAAAAGTCGCAAATGCCGTTTTCTGGTCTTCACTGACCCTAGCCACGTCAAATACCTTTTCTATTTCCATAATCCACGTCTGAGCATCTATAAGGTTTGTCGATCCCTTAAATTCTGGCGGTCCTACTACCTTAAACTCTTTAAACGTCGTGGCTTGCACTTGCGGCTGATTTGCCACTGCTCCTGCCAGCAGGTTCACTAATTGCTGAACTGCATTAGGGTTTGTTGCATCGTTATTATTGTTGTTTGTTGAACCCTCGGGGTTTTGACGTGTTACTCTTCTTCTAGGAGGCATTTTCTGATAAGAAAATATTATTATTAGATCCTTTATTCAAATCTTAAGTATTCAAGTTCACACTTAAAGGTTTGAATATCTCAGTTCTAATAGAACACACAAAGCACGTCAATAGACTTCTTTTATTCCTTAGTCATAGTTTAAAAACATCAACCAGATAGCATTTTTGCCATTTACATCATCCTTCCCGAACTGAAAAAGTTGCAGGATTACATTATTAACTTATCCCATTCTTATCTCAATTATGGGATTTAGTTGATTTATTTCAAAAGCAACACATAAACAAAAGCTCTACTACTACTGCTACTACTACTATTACTGCTACTGCTGTTACTGCCTAGGCATATTAATACGTCGCACAGCCTCTCTGCGTTCCACTTCCATTACTCGTAATGCCGTTCTTCGGTCCACCACATACCATAGTAAACCTTGGAACTGAGCTGGGTAGTAGAAAATACGGTCCTGAGCTCTTTCTATCGCTGTATGAAAAGTATATTCCGTTTCCCTCAGCTTGGCCCACTTGGCTTCAGCTTCATCTTCAGCTCGATCAGCTCGTTGATTAGCCCTCAAGCTTGACTCTTCAGCCCTGGCACGCTTCCTCGACTCCTCCTGGATGTCTTGCTTTAGCTTTGCCAGTTCAAATCGAGCAGTATCTCTTTCAACTTCCATATGTATCAAGTTCCACTGTGCATCTCCCAGGTCACTTGCAATTTCCTCGATCGTATTGTCTCGTTGCTGGATAGTTTCCTCGAGATCTCCTACTCGTCCATGAAGCTCGACGTTGCTATCGTAGACTGCCTCGTACATCTCAACACTAGTAGAGTGAGGTGGGAATTCCTCTTCGGGATCCTCTTCCTCCTCTTCAGACTCGTCCTCGTCCTCTGGAATAGGTGTCAGCTCACGCTCCCGACCAGCTATGGTGATCACTGGAGATGGCTCTCTCCTAACCAGCTGCTCCCAGACAACATGTATGTCACGGGGTTCCTCCTCTCTAGGCACCTGAGGTACAACCTCTCTAGCCTGACTAGATTCTCCAATGTTCGTCATCCTGACAAAAGAATTTTAAAGCTTATTATTACGTGATATCGAGTCGTCACCCTCCGAATACCTGAACGTAAACACATAACACATAAGGTAGTTTATTATCTTTACCTATCACATCTATCTTTTCGATTTTACCATAAGGCTACTATCTAAATAAGGTAGTTTATTATCTTTACCTATCACATCTATCTTTTCGATTTTACCATAAGGCTACTATCTAAGGTTTTCCCTCACCTAAGATTTCATAACCTACAGCTTTGATACCAACCTGTGACACCCCCAAATCCGGGTACTTCGTTTCCACATGATTTGGTGTTCACTTTCTAATTAAAACATACATCTACCCAAATAAAATTTCAAACTAATTACAACCTTCATAAAACCTTAATAAAATCTTCCTCTATAAAGAATGGCAACTTATTTAACAAAAATCCCAGGGTTATCTAAACCTTAACATCATTCAAATAACATAAATGCGGAAATATAAACATAACCAACTAAGTCTTATTACAAAAGTAACTTGACGTCACAAGCCTTCACTTATTCATCTTTCCTTTTCCTTTACTTGTTGATGGTATGTCAACATTCTTGGTCTCAACTGCAAATGGTGGTAAAGCAGGCAAGAGTGAGCAAACAAAAGCTCACTTGGATATACAACAGTGATATGACATAAGTGAATCGTTTCAAAAGAGTTTGAATAACTTTACTTTTATCAATATAAAGAATTGAAATATAATTCTTTCATCAATATATAGGATTCGAATATGAAATCATCTGAGGGTCATAAAACCTTGAACCATTGTCCCAGGTTATAAATATTTCTATTTAAACCTTTAACAGTCAATAAGACTATGGACCCTTAACTCGTACTCAGGGGGATCAACCCTTTGTACCATGAATTGTGCACAACCATTTAACGTTTTCGCATAAATTTCTCCTAATTAATAGGGTTGTTCCTTCTCAGAAATTGAATACAAGTCCGCACCAAAGAAAGTTCAGTTTGGATAGATAAGGGAACTTTAGAGTTCAACTGTCATCAACTAGGAGTAGTTGAATCGACTTACAATCCTTTACAGTTCAATAATATAAGAATTATGAACCAATTTTAAAATATAACAATAAACTCATAATAGATAGGCATGCTTTTAGAAACAACTTAAAGCATTCGATAGACTAAGTAGATCTTGCTTGAACAACTAAGTCAAGATCATATTACTAAAATAACGCTTTAATACTTACGCTTTATGACTATGGTATAACTTGTACCACATATAACAAGTGAATGAACTTTCATGATTTATTGAGTAAGGGTTAGGAAACTTGCACAATGAAAATATACAATGAATAGGCTTGTATAGCATTCAAGAGTAGATTAAAGAACTTGCACAATATAAATAACAAGTTTAGAAACTTGTTTAACATAAGAGAATAAGGGTAAAAGAACTTGCCTTAAGCGCAAGCTACACTTTAACAACTATACGCACTTCACAAACACCCTACACATTTATATTGCATTCAAACCATCTATTAGTATCCAATTACAACATTTAAACCATTGAACTTCATATCCAAGTCCAACTCATAGTATAATTTACCACATTGGTTACTAATTAGTCAAGTACGTGAGTCTATACTCACGGCATGCATTAATAAGCCTATACTTCAATGAATCGTGTTGTGTGCCTCGTGGAAGCAACACACAAACACACACATGTAACATATTCATAATATACTTCAATCTAACTTAAACACATCAAAAACATGTTATCCTATTATACATTTCACTTTCCAAGTCTTAGAAACAAGTTAGCTTAACAAACGGGGCATAAAAACTCAAAAACCAAAATCCAGAATTTCCGGGCAGCAACCTCACCCGCTGGGGAGGGTCCTCCCAGTGCAAAACACCCGCTGGGGAGGGTGTTCCCCCTGCTGCACCACTTGGTTCGCGAACTGGTGGAGAATTAAGCCAATTTGGCTTATTCCTTCACACCGAATTCGATTTTTCCCAACATGATAAACATAAAACTTGATACTAACAATGTTTTAAACTTATTATCATGCTCATAAAATATATAATCCATAAAACACATAATCCAAAACAAGATTTCATGATTTTCAAAGAAAAATACAATTTTAAGCGTTCTTGACGAAAATTGCTACTACGAATTCGTTTTTCATCCAATTCAAGTGATTCCAATTGTGATAACTCATATTCTTAATACATTAACATAATACATGATCAATTTTAACAATAAGTCAAAATCAAACATCAATTTGATAGTTTCAAAAGCCGTTTTCAGAAATAGTTTCACCAAAAATCACTATGAACATGCTTCTTATTGTTTGTCAAAAATTCATGGATTGAATTGCTAGAATCATCATATAACTCATATATAATCATGTTACTTCACCTATCACACATAATTCATGCTCACCTCAAGGATTTAAAGAAATTTTCAACATAACTTCATAATCTAACACTATGAACATGAATTTCATAGTGTTCATCATATACTTGTGAATTGAAATTCTTAAACAACTATGAAACTCTTATGTAAACATATATATATATATATATATATATATACATACATATCCCATTCACATATCAAAATAAATAGCTTTCACAAAGAGACTTTCACATAGAGTTCTAAAACCATGAAAACATAAAAGAATATGCTTGGAAAACTTGTTTTACAACAATTGTATTTTGAAACCCTTTCATGGCATACAATTTCATATGAAAACATATAACATCATATAACCCATATAATTTCATGATTGTAAAGACCTAATTTGGCAAAGAAGAAAACACAACACATAAGAATTAGTTCTAAGGTTAAGATTATAACCTTACTAGTTTTGGGTTAAGAGAGAGATGAACTTGGGCTTGCTTTGCCTTCTTCTTCTTCTTCTTCTTCTCCTTCTTCTTCTCTGAGAATTCTCTCTAACCCTCTTCTTCTTTTCTTTCTTTGTTTTGTAAAACTAACACAACTTTGTTTTTAACTTAACATATATAATATTACACATATAATCATATACATATATGTAACTTATAAATAATAAGTATAATATTTATAACCATAATAAGTATTATTAATTACATAGGTTATAGAATTTGAAAAGAGTAAGGCCACGTTTGGCAACCTCTTAGAAAAATAGGTTTTTAGTGCTAAGGCCTTGTTTGGGTAAAATAAGATTAAACAAGTACAAGGGCCTTGTTTGACAAAACACTTTAAAATCCTTTTCTAGTCTTTTAATAACTCTTTAAATCCATAGATTAAATATTACACTTATTTAATTAAATTACAACACTCTAATTCAATTAAATAAACTAACGTTCGCATAATACCAAATTGTCACACAATTGAATTTCCTTTATTAAACATAATTCGTGTACAAATTATTACCACTTAGCACATAACATTAATCCTAATTAAATTATTCCCAATTAAATTAAAATGATGCTACATCATTGCTAACATATCAATTTAATTAATCATATAGCACTTAATTAAATTGTCCACAATAATCGCACAATTTATGTATTTATCTTCACAAATAAATTCCATAAAATATTTATTTACTTCAATAAATATTTATAATTAATATTTAAAATTCTCAATCGTTACATTGACCACGTAGGCTTGATATGATTTAGGTTTTATATGGTTTTTTTTATTTTCTTAGATGTCAAACCGCACCGTGAATGGCTGCCTACGTACTCCTTGGTGTAGGGAGATCAGGTCATCATAGTTTAGTTTGTGAGAGAGAGGCTTGAGCAGTGTCTCTTTTGAGTTTGGTTTGATGAGTTTTTAAGTCTTTGTTTGGTTTGACCGCACCAGGAATGGCTGCCTACGTACTCCCGGGTGGAGGGAGATTAGGTCATTCGTAGTTTTGGCTTCTAGTGATAATCGAACCTGATTGATTCGTAGGACCAGGATGCTGGTATACATGTGTTTCATACATACTACCTTTTTATGGTGTCTGGGTTGATGAGTTGGGGAACTTCGGTCATGTCCATATCTTGCAATCTGATAGCTCCTCCCGTCAACACCTCCTTGACAATGAAAGGGCCTTTCCAATTAGGGGTGACCTTTCCTTTGGCTTCGTCTTGATTGGCCAAAACTTTCTTTAGTACTAAGTCGTTTTCTTTGAATTGCCGTATTCGGACTTTCTTGTTGTAGGATCGAGCAGCGAAAAATGGTTGTAGCCATCTTTTCATCTATTAGGGACATTTAGTGTAGCAGTCTTGCAACCACTGATCTTTGTCCATCTGAGCGTCGATTAACACTCGCAAGGACTCTGTCTCTACTTCTATGGGAAGGACTGCTTCCATGTTATAGACCAATGAATAGGGGGTAGCTCCAGTAGAGGTACGCATTGATGTCCTGTATGCTAACAGGGTTAGAGGCAGTTGGTCAGGCCATTCTTTGTGATTGGCGGACATTTTCTGCATAATCTTCTTGTGTTCTTGTTGGCCGCTTCGACAACACCATTCATCTTGGGCTGATAGATGACGAAATTGAGATGCTCAGTGTGGAACTTGCTACATAGCTCTTTCATTATTTGATTGTTCAGGTTCTTGGCGTTGTCTGATACGATCACCTCCAGTTGTTCATATCGACAGACGACATTGTTTCTGATGAAACCAATGATGATCTCTTTGGTGACTTTGGGAAAGGAGGCAGCTTCAACCCATTTGGTGAAGTAATCGATCATGGTGAAGATGAACCGATGACCGTTGCTGGCTTTTGGTTCTACTGGACCGATCACATCCATCCCCCACACAAAAAAAGGCCATGTTGAACTCATGTTTTGTAGCTCATTTGGTGGAGCGCGTATGGCATTTCCATGTACTTGGCACTGAAAGCATCTCTTGACATGATCATCACAGTCAGCTTTAAGAGAGATCCAATAATGTTCAATTTTTAATATCTTCTTGGCCAACAGATGACCGCTCATGTATGGACCACATACTCCACCGTAGACTTCATCCATCAATCTCTGGGCTTGCACTTTATCAAGGCATCTTAACAATCCTATTCCAATATCTCTTTTGTATAGTGCATCTCCGCTTAGATAGAACTTCATAGCCATCTTGTGAATCCGCTTCCGCTTGGATTGGCTTACCCCAGCAGGTGTAGATCTATCTTGGAGATATTCCTTGATGTTTTGATACCAAGGCTGTTTGATAGGAGGTATTTCATCTGATATGTCTCCAATGTAACTCCCGTATGTCAGGGCCTTCTTACTTGTGAATTTGATGCAAGGAATCCCACTCTTATCGGTTATATGGATCAAGGAAGCCAACGTCGCCAATGCATTAGCAAAGTCATTCCTACCTTAAAGAATATGAATGAAGGTTATGTCTTGAAAATCTAGAGATATGTTAACGACCTGCCGGTGATAGGGCAGCAAGTGCAGTTCTTTGGTGTGATATGCCCCAGTGGTTTGTCTGATAACCAATTCAGAGTCTCCAAAGACTAGTAAATGTTTGATACCCATGGATTGGGCTAACTTCAACCCCATTATGTAGCCTTCATACTCGAATGTGTTGTTGGTGTTGCCAAATTGAAGCTTGGTATCCACAGGATATTATTGTCTTGTACCAAAGATAAGGACTGCCCCAGCTCCGGCACCATTTATGTTTACCGTACCATCGAAATACATTTTCCATGGTTAGATTGTATTCTCTTGTTGGAGTTGTTGAATTGTCATGATCCCATCATCTGGGAAATAAGTCTCCAAGGGCTCGAACCCTCCTGATGGTGCTTTGGCTAATTGATCTGCAATGCCTTGACCTTTGATGGAGTTCTGAGTCACGTAGATAATGTCGAACTGTTATAGGATCAACTGCCATTTGGACAGTTGACAATTCAATATTGGCTTGTTAAATACGTACTTCAGTGGATCAATGCGAGATATGAGGTAGGTCGTGTGCCCATGGAGGTAATGTTGTAACCTTATTGCTGCCCACGCTAACGCACAACACATCTTTTCTATTAGGGTGTACATTTGTTCACCACTGCTAAATCTTTTGCTGATGTAGTAGATGGCTCTCTTCTTGCTACTATAATCTTGCTGTCCCAGCATATAGCCCATTGCATTGGCATTAACTGATAGGTACATAAGCAGGGGAACTCCATCCCTTGGTGGTACCAATACTGGTGCTTCGATTAGCTAATCCTTGATGGCAAGGAAAGCTTTCTGACAATCCTCATTTCATTTGGTAGAGGAATTCTTCCTTAATAGCTTGAATATGGGTTCACAAGTTGCTGTGAGCTAGGAAATTAACATGCTTATGAAATTGATCCTTCCCAGGAACCCACGTATCTCCTTCCTTGTTCGAGGTATTGGCATCTCAGTGATGGCTTTGATCTTGGCAGGGTCTAGCTCGATGCCTCGATTACTCACCAGGAATCCCAACAAGTTGCCTGATTTGACGCCAAAAGCACACTTGGCGGGATTTAGCTTGAGGTTATACTTACGTAACCTGTTAAACAGCTTCTAGAGATGGTCAAGGTGACCATCCTCCCTTCGGTATTTGATGATGGTGTCGTCCACATAAACCTCTATCTATTTGTGCATCATGTCATGAAACAGGGCTATTATGGCTCGCTGATACGTGGTGCCGGCATTAATGAGGGCGAAGGATAGTCGTCTATAGAAGAAGGTTCCCCATAGAGTGATGAAAGCTATTTTTTCCTGTCCTCTTCAGCAACCATGATCTGGTGGTAACCCGCAAAGCAGTCCACAAAAGAATACACGATATACTGTGTCATGTTGTCTATTAGGATGTGGATAAAAGGTACTGGGAAATTGTCCTTGAGGCAAGCTTTGTTCAAATCCCGGTAATACATGCATACTCGTACCTTCCCTCCGGGTTTAGGTACAGGAACTATGTTTGACAGCCACTCTAGGTATGTTGATACCATGATGATACTAGCTTTGAAATGTTTAACGACTTCTTCTTTGACTTTCAGACTCCACTCAGGTTTCAAACGCCTGAGCTTCTGCTTGACTGGCTTGAATCCATCTTTGATGGCATTCGATGGATGAAAATATCAGTAGATAAACCAATCATGTCTTCGTGTGACCATGCAAAGACATCCTGGAACTATGTTAGGAGTTCGATCAGGTTGATTTTTTTGATCTTGTGTGAGGTCTTGGTCTATCTGGATTTCTTTGATGTTCTCAGAGGTTCCTATGTTGATAGTGGTGGTTTGGTCGAGGTTCGGTTTGGGTTTGTCTTCGACCCATTCTTTGATCTCCTCGGGCACCTCATAGTCATCTTCCTCCTCTTGATCAATATCCATCAAGTCGAAGTTCAGTTCTACATCAAAGTTATAGTCACTGTGACAGGTTGGCATCTCACCAGCAGTGACAAATAAATCCAACTTTGGAGTCTGGAAAACAAAAATTCTTTCACCTTAATATATGCAACTGCTTAAATATATAAAGCATTTGGCAAAGCATGACAAAAGTTATTGCTATAGTTGTGCAATCAAAAGTAAGCAATAAATGAAAGTATGTTACAGGGCAGACGGACTCTCTGCCCATTTACCCTTTTTGACTGAGGTATGGTACGCTGCTCCAGCTATCCAGGGTTATATCCTCATGAATAGAGAGGACCAAGGAATTGTGCTCATCTGCCTCGTCTCGGATAATGACTGAGACATCCTTTGCAATAAGGCTGGGGCTTTTCTTTGAACTGCCCCCTTTTCCCTTCTAGATGCGAGGAATTTAAATTTGATCCTCGTCGTCACTGTCTGGGATCTCATCATTCATACCATCATAGTTTATGATAACCCGCATGTTAGCAAATGGAATTCTTCCTTCGTACAAGATCTTTTCTTTTCCCTTTTTGCTATCACCCTCAGGCTTTGGGGATTTCCTTTCACCGGCCGGTATGACTGGAGGAAATAGCATGGCTGATACCACAGCGGGGATCTTCCTCATTGGCTTTACAAATCCAGCATCAGTGAGGTTTGGCAGTAGTATGGTGGGGGCATGAGCCTTAGGGTGCTTCTGTGGATTCTGGCGGCTTAACCCGGATGAATAACCCAATCCGGCTCTCCCTGTCTGGCTCAGGATTTGAACTAGATTTGTTATACCTTGTTGGTTCTTTCCTAACCTTTCTCAAGGTTGGAAACCCAAAGATACCATCTCTTAGCCTATTGTCATCACTTTAAGGGAGACTTTAGGCTTCAAGGCTAATGCCCCAACTGGTAGATATTAAGTATTACTCACTTCCAAGGCTTAAAAACTAGCAGGTTCAATCCGTGCATCCAGGCTGATCACCGGTATATCTCCCTGTATGCAGGAAGGGTATTTCGATTCATCATTCACCGTGATTAGGTTATCGTTGATAATGTATTTGAGTCGTTGATGGAGGGTGGATGGCACTGCCCCTACCATGTGGATCCATGGCCTGCCCAGCAACAAGTTATATCTAGTGGCGATGTTGAGCACCTAAAAGAAAACATAGAAAGTATGCAGACCAATTTACAAAGGAAGCTCTATTTCCCCTATAGCTTGTCGATGAGATCCATCGAAAGCTCGGATGACCACATAACTAGTTTTAATCCGGTTCGGGGTAATCTTCATTCTTTCCAAGGTATTGTAGGGACAGATGTTGAGGGATGATCCTCCATCTATGAGCACTCCCCCAATCATATAACCAAAAGAAATCACTGCTATGTGTAATGACTTGCGATGTCCCCTCCCCTAAGCAGGAATATCATCGTCAGTGAAAGATATCACATTCCTATTGAAAATGTGTTCTACCACGTGACGGAATTTCTCGGCATCCAAGGTATGTGGCCGATGAGCTTCTTCCAGTACTTTCACCAGAATGTTGCGATGATCCATCGATGATAAGACCAAGTCTAGGATGGACATTTGCTTGGGTGCGTCTTTCAAGCTTTGTACTACCTTGATTGCATTATGTCCCATTTTGTTGAGGAACTCTTCGATTTTCTCTTCAGCCACCTTTTCTTTGGCCTTGAGGATAGGTTTGATCACCCGCTGAGGTAGGTACAAGGGATTCTCCTTTGGCACAATGGTAATGTTGTTTGAGGTGGAACCTTCATCATTCCCGTAGTTCCATGGGACCCTCTTCAGACTGATAATTGGATACTGAGGTCTGAAAGGCAAGATTAAATGTTCAGGTGTGACTACCTTCATAGGATTTGCTGTTTCTTGGACCCCTTTCCCTGGCAGTACTAAGGGTGTGAGAGATGACTCCTTATCACAGGAAATAACAGCCATTGTATCTTGATTCCATGCAGTGGGAATAAAGAGAGTTTCCTCATCTAGGAGGCCATAATCCCGATTCCCTCTTATTAATGCACCGCTTTCAATTATATTCTGAATCAGGTTATGAAGTGCACAGCAATCCACAGTATCATGGCCAGGTGCATTGGAGTGGTACTGATAAGTTTGGTCTGGCTTGAATTTCCTGGATCGCGGGTTTAATGGAGGTAATAAATCTGCAACCATTCCTTCATTGATTAACATGTGGAGGATTTCCTTCATTGGTTGGTTCAGGTTAATGAAATTCCTTTGAAAGGAGAATTTCTTACCATCTTGGAAATTCTCCTCTTTGGCCATATTGTCGGCCCAGGATTCATGCTCATGCGACCAGTAGTGATCCCTCATGGGGATGGGACTGATCTCCGGTTGATAGTAGTGTGCATGCAAGCCAATCATATATGATGACAAAGCACATACTTTGTAAACAATCTTATTTATTTATTAATAAAATATTCATTTAAGGCATATAATTATCTACATGGTGCTGTTTTTATAATATGTAAATAACCCATAGTTTTAAGCAATGCTTTTAGAATCATGATGAGATCATGATAATGAGATCTAAATTCTTAGAAAGCTTAAAAACTAAAATAGTTCCCAATTGTGGGATTACTAAAATGGGGATTAGTAAATCCGGATAGATTGGTACATATGTTGCTTGCTCATTGGATGAGGATGACTGATCTCATGGTCATTTGTGTGGAGACACTAAAGCAAGTATGTAGGTGCTTATTGGAGAATAAGTTCACTGAACGTGACTCGCTATGGAATACCTAATGGAGTTTTACTCGCCTGTCAATAGAAATTCCTAATGTGATAGTAGTACATGTGATCCTTGGACTTGAGATCATCATAGTATCTTGTATGTAACAAATTATACTTTGACTAATTCCTTAAGGCCTTTTAAGGCATATATAGGGTATACTTGGGTATAATGAGTTACATATGGAGATAATGAATGATCAATAAAGAATCTACCACCTCTAGTAAAAGAGGAGATATGTCCTATGTGATTCTTTAAATGACAACCCAGGAATCCTTGGCCAAGGTAGAATGAAATTAGAAAGAGGTTTCTAATTTGCATTATTTGGAGTTGTGCATTTTCTAATCGAAATACATATGATTAAATAAATTAAGACTTGACAGTAAATCCATGTCTTATATTTAATTGGGACATTGTATGGTGGAAGGATTGAATTGTACGGTAACTATTAACTCACAGGTTCTTTTATGATTAATGTTGAAATCTATATTATCTGGAAAGTCGTTAATCGCTAGGGAGGCTTATCCCTATTGTAGAATAAATGTTATTTATTTAAATAGATTATTAGTTTAATTTATTTATTTAAATAAGATTAGAATTGTTCTAATTGATTTATTCACAACCGGTTAAATATGGAGAACCTAAAGGGTCACACCATAAAAGGAAGAAGAATTATTTAAGAAGAAAATGGCATGATAGTAATAATGCATTAAGTATAATTAATTTAATCTATGATGATAGAATAAATTAAATAGCTTAATGTTTATTATTTAATATTTTAGAAATATTAAATATAAATTAATAAGAGGAGTCTTATTAATATTATTATTATTATTATTATTTTAATTCTAAAGGAGTTTAGGAATTAATATAATATCAGTACTCTCTCTCAATCCTAATAAAGATTAGGATATAAATTAATTAAAAGTATTTAATTAATTAATTAAATAAAACCCTATTCTAATTGGATTAGGAGAGTTAACCTAATATCTATATAAGAGAGTCTTATATCAGAAATAAGGAACGTGAATTTTTCAAGAGTTGGGAGTACACATATTCTATAGAGATAGAAACAAGGGTTAAGCCAACAACCCATCTTACTGAGTTTTTCATCTTCCTTGGTGGATCACCGTTAGAGGCCAAACATTTGGGTGGCTGACATTGATCAAGGGAATGAGCCACTACAGAGGAATCAAAGGAATCAAAGGAGTAGAACTTGTACCTGAGGAAGCTTGGATCTTCAAAGGTATAATTCTATTTTTCTCCTTCTTCATTCACTGATAATTGATGCACAAGAATGATCATGGTAATGGGTTTGTATAAATTTTTGAAAACCTAGTTTTTACGCTTTCGCCCTATTTATGTGATTTGATTGCATGATTGCGTTACGTACAAACCCAACACCGGTGTGGGAGGATTTGCATTAGATTGGTTGGTCTGGTTCATCATCTGTCTGGAAATCTGATGTTGGTATACGACCAGTTATGATAATTGTTCAATTTGTTCCTTGATAGAGCTAATCTCCTACTCTATCAGGAATCGCCTTTCTGAGACTTCCCAACTGTCTGGGATGTTGTTACTAGACGGAGTCGACTCTCCTGTATAACGGAGGTATTTGGATCCTTCTCCATTTTCTGTGTTGATCATGTTGACATTTTCCTCTTTGTGTTGAGGGAGGGGATTATCCTGCACGTGCGGTTGCTCGGGTTTTGTCACCACAATCTCTCCGCTGTCAATTAAGTCTTGAATTTTGTGCTTGAGAGACCAACAGTCTAGTGTGTCATGGCCCGGAGATCTAGAATGGTAGACACACTTCTTTCTTGGGTCAAAATTCCGCCCCCGGTGTTGGTTGGTGGAAGGAGTTGCACAATCTTTTTCTGTGCGGTTAACAATTTTAGCACATTTTCGAGTGAATCCCCTAAGGGGGTGAACGTTCTTCGACGCTTGGCCTCTATAGTCTTCTGAAATGGAGGGTTTGAAGGCTGTGCAGGAGCTCGAAAAGTGGTATAATTCCTCCTTTAAATGGGTATATTGCTTGAATCACCCCTTCGATTCTGTCATTGCAATACTAAGGACACTTCATCTTTCTTCTTATGTGCCCTCCGGGGATTACTCCCATAATTTTTGGACTGTATATGTTCGGCAATGGCTTCCAAGGAAGTCAGGTCCTTTATCTTCCCAGACTGTAGCCCCATTTCGGCCATCTCTCCGTGCTTGATCATCTCAGAGAATGGTTTTCCTATGCCTGCTAGGACCCTCTTGTAATATGGAGCGTCTTGAATATCGATGAAGGTCATGACTATCTCAGACTCAGTCATAGATGGGGTGACTTGTGCTGCAACCCGCCTCCACCGTTGAGCATACACTCTGAATGACTCAATAAATTGTTTCTTGATTTTGGTTATCTGGTATCTGTCTGGAGCCAGCTGGCGTACCAGGCTCTAGCCTCTCCGGTCAGACTCTTATGAAATAATTGCATTCGGAGTTTCTCGTCCTCTGCATAGGATCCGAGCTCTCCAATGAATACTTTTAAATGAGTGTAGGGGTCTCCCAATCAATCATATTTCTCAAAATCAGGAGTTCTAAATTTTTCGGGATAACAAGCCCCGGGGAATATACAGAGGTCTGAATAATTGACACTGCCAAATGCCGCAGTCCCTTTGATAGACCGTATGGTTTCTTCCATCTATTTTACTTTCTTTAGAATGTCACCAGCTTCCTATTCTTTGTTGTGGGTGGTGATTTCAGGGGTTCTGTTGGTTGTGTCCAGATTTTATTGTCCAAGAATGTGGGTATCTGTCTTTTCGGTATCTTTACTGCCACCACTACCACCAGGTGTTCCTGGTTCTGTGTGAGCTTGGGCTTGTTTTCCTTTAAGAGCCTTACTTTGTTCTCTCAGGAAACTGGCCAATTCGCCTATCTGCTTCTTCAGTCCTTCAAACTCTTTCTTAGAGATAGGGGTGGATTCTGGCTGAGCAATTGAAGTCATGTCTGTGGATGGACTTAGTGCTTTCTTGAACTTAGATCTAGTAACAGGACCAATTTTTCATCTACAACAAAATGTAGGTGTGTCAATTTCCTGAAGTAGGTAGGGATAGGATGCATGCCATGATGTGTTTTTGTGGTTTTTTAATCTTATCCTGTAAAACAGAGGTCAGTTGTTTTAATGACAGGATGACAAGATGTATATAACAAGGAATATAAAATTTTATTATGATATTTACATTGTGCTCCTTTATATTGGAATTGAAAACTTGACATTGAATTCAAAGAGGAATGCATGAAAAAGCTTTCCATCGGATTTAGTTAATCAGAGGCTACCTATCTTAGGCTACTCCAGCGGCTTTTTGGCATGAAGGTCCTCAGATCATCGCAATCTTCTAGAGGGGGAAATTAATTCGATCTTTAAACTAGAGCAAATCTAAGTGGTGCTTTTTCATGAGCCTTGAAGACTTATTCGTCATTGAAGACACTACTTATCACCGATGGGTTTGCCTCCTGGTGGAGGAATCACACAACATACATTCACATACATCGTTCCTCACCGTTATGCATATGATGACATAGGTGTGGAGCACTAATATGGGTGTAAAGCACTAAAAAAGCAGGAAAGCATTCATTCACATTCATTCAATGTAAAGACGTAGCATTCACGCATTCATTCAATGTAAGGATGCAGCAGTCACACATAAGCAGATGTGAAAGTGCAATTTTTGAAAAGATTTGAACACGGTCTAAGCCCTCTATTGTCCCCAGTAGAGTCGCAACCTATCGTCGCCGGGAAAAAATCCGATGGTTGGGTCATAACCCGGATCTTTCTCTCTTCCTAAGTTATGTTTACCCGTACTCTTTTTATGGTGAAAAAGTTTTTGAAGGGTTTTTTAGGAAAAGGCCAACATGTTTCATGTCGACAATTGAATGTTTTTACAGAGTCGCTAGTTGGTAGTTTTGAAATGGTTGTACCAACTCAACCGAGTTTTATTTGAAAAAAGGCCCAATTGCTGGACACTGTCAAAACTTAATCTTTGAAACTGAAGTTTTGAGTTCGAGGGCTTGGTTAACTGTGAGGAAGGTGTTAGGCACCCCACAACTCCCGTGTAAACACTGTAGTTCATCTTTGCAATATTTCCCTTTTAAATCTGCAATGCGTGTGTGAATGCTGGAAGAAAATTGGGCCTATGTTTGATTGGAAATATGTTTATGCATTGTTGAACCTATATACAAAGGGTTTGATTTGATTTGCAAAACAATTCTTTGATTAGATTTGCTAAAAGTGTTTTATTTGATTTGCAAAAGTTTCTCTTTTCGATAAGATTATTGAAATGATGTTTTGAAAGAAGGTTTTCAAACCCTTATGCTAACATAGGAATTAAAGCATATCGATACTTCAGTTTTATCTTTTCAGCCTTAAGGATCAATTTGAATGGTGATTGTCGGGCTGCGAAGCATCCTTTACCACAAAATATATACAAGTGTCGGTCTTCTCATTGGCATGACAGCCATCGGAGTGACTCTGACACGATAATCCATATTTTCACTATGTTGAGACCTTAAATCTGGATAACCATTTTAAGGTCTTTTGTATGTATATTTTTTTACAAAAAAAAACTGGCAGGGTACATTTGTAAAGTTGAGTTTGACCATCGTGGGAATCAGATTCTTATCAGTTTGATCATGAATCCCACGATTCCTAGGATCACATAGGGAAGCCAATAAACCTGCACAGCTCAAATCTGTACAGAAATATCCAAATATCGCCAGAACCAAGGATTTATCAGTAAATCCTGGCTCGCACATGGCTGAAGCATCTCGTTCACGCTAGATAGCGATCTAAGGGCCGCGAGGTTGCTTTCATAACTGAAACTAGCAAAAATGCTAGATTTCAATAAATCTTGGCCATTCTAGCTTCCTGGTTCTGTCTGGACCTATTTTGAACTGTTTGAAAGCTAGAGTTGGCGAGATTTAAAGAAATCTAGTTCGCCCGCAGAAATGTCAGTACCGATTCATATCAAATGAATATTAAAGCAGCAATTAATCGTAATGAGTAAAACAATATATATATAATTATATATACGAAAGCTGTAAAGGGCGATGGGTTTGCACTCTGATGCCCGCACTAAAATGTAAATATATATTTATAAAAGCTGTATAAAAGCCACGGAATGATCCAGACTGGACAGAATGTAAATATATATGGAAAAGCAATAAAGGCGTTGGGTTTTCACTCTAACCCGGACTGGAATGGAAATATAACAGAATGGAAAAATATATATTTATATATATGTATATGTATAAAAGAGGTAAAGGGCGTGGGTTTTCACTCTGAGGCCCGGATGAAAATATAAATAAATATATATATATATATATATAAAAGCAGTAAAAAGGCCACAGAATGATCCAGACCAAACTGGAATGTGAATATATATATATATTTATATTTAAATATAGACAAAAAAAATAGTCAAACCGGGATTGGGAAGATAACCCAGTCCGATGAAAAGTGCATATATAGGTATATATATATATAAAAGCAATAAACTACCATGGATTTGACATCCGGGCCTGACAGAATTGAAAAGTTAGTATATATACAGTTAAATATATACAAGAAAAAGCAAAACCCAGACTGGGAAGATAACCCAGTCCGGCGAAGTTGCTCAAAACGGAGATGCAAGTATATAAAAGATGTTAGAAGCGACGGATCGTCAATACGAGTTGTAGAAATGCTAGAAAATGCGTTGCGGTACTAAAATGTACCGAACGTTAACAAAAACGGCCACGGAACTGAGTTCCAGGCATATTTAGAAAACAAAACTTGATATGCAAGTGTATACCAGCGTAATGAAGTAATATAAACTTGTTGATCGTAAAAATTCTCACAATGGACTGCTACGCGGGCTCTTTGCCAAATCGTAGGCTTTAAACTTCCAAATCTACCAGTTAATTTTTGATATGTGGTAGTATGTGGGTATATCTACGTGTTAGAGTGAAAAAATTTGGGTTTGGAAGACAAGAAAATGGCTAGAAAACCAAACAGGCATGGGCTCAGAGCGTTTTTTAATTATGAAATGAGTTGTGGGTTACCTTATATATATAGACCCAAGAGAAGCAGCTCTACCTGTTGCAGCCACATGTAGAGGTGCAGCTCCACTTGGAAGGGCCCACGCGGCGGGTCTCGTTGCATCGAAGTACGTGCACTCCAAGCAATGTGATGTCAGATTTAAAACTTTCTAACTTTTGATCAAAGCGTCCGTTTAAGGCATATGATACCTTTTCGGAAAGCCCTCACCGAGCGCGTTATAACAAAATGGGAGAAAACCTTTTCCTAGTCTAAAAAGAAGGGTTCATAACCGGGTCTTTGACTCCTCGCAGTTAGTCCGTTGAGCTATCTTGCGCTGTTTTCGCTATAGATCGTTGTTATGGTTTGTTCTGACCTTAGTGTCATTAATTCAGCTTGAGTTTGATCGAATCATCTTTAAGTTGGTAAAATTGTCATTTTTCCCCTTTCGAGGTTGCCTTCAGTGTCAGCATAGCCTTTGGCTGACTTTCTAGGGTTGTTTCCAAGGTTTGGATCCCATTCGAGTCTGTTCGTCCTCAGTGTCATCTCCGAGGCAGACTTGGTCCTTCTAAGTTTTCCTCTGGAGATTTTTTGATGATTCAGGATTTTTTTTGAAGTTGACCTATATCTCCCAGGTTGAGACCGGGGCTGACATGTACCTCCCGGATTGAGACCGGGGCTGACCTGTACCTCCCGGGTAGAGACCGGGGATGGTATGTACCTCCCGGGTTGAGATCGGGGCTGACCTGTACCTCCCGGGTTGAGACCAGGGCTGACCTGTACATCCTGGGTTGAGATCGGGGTTGACTTGTACCTCCCAGATTGAGACCGGGGCTGACCTGTACTTTTTTGGTTGAGACCGGGGCTGACCTGTACCTCCCGGGTTGAGAGCGGGGCTGACTTGTACCTCCCGGGTTAAGACTAGGGATGACCTGTACATCCCGGGTTACGACCAGGGCTGACCTATACCTCCCGGGTTGAGATCGGGGCTGACCTGTACTTATCAGGTTCAAATCGGGACTGACCTGTTCCTCCCGGGTTGAGACCGGGGCTAACCTGTACCTCTCGGGTTGTGACCGGGGCTGATCTGTACCTCCCGGGTTGAGACCGGGGCTAACCTGTACTTTTCGGGTTGAGATCGAAGATGAGTTAAAGGCACGATATTGAGACCGGAGTTGATTTCAAAAGATAATTTTACCCTCCTACAGTATTAGTAATAGGGAAACGAAATTTCGAGTGTCTATAAATAACATGCGAGAAATCAAAGAGTCTTGAATAATAGAAAGCTCGGCTTTTGAATCAAAAAATGAATACAAGAATCAATTAACTTATGTCCTATGTGCTTAGGTGGGGGAAAACCTTAGGGTAGTAGCCTTTTAAGAGATCGAGAACATAGTAATGATAAACTATGAGTTCTAAGGAAGATAATAAATTAACTTATGTGTTATGTGCTTATACTTATATACTTGCGAGAGTATCAATTAGCATCACTTAATAACTAAGACTTAAAATTTGATTTGTCAGGATGACGGATGCTGGAGAACTTAGTCAGCCTAGGGACATTATAGCCCGAGAGGGTAGAGAGGAGGAGCCCCAAGACATTCACACAGTCTGGGAGCAGTTGATTCGACGAGAGCCATCTCCTTTGATCACAGTCATTGGTCAGGAGCATGTGCCGGTGTTTGACTCAGAGGAGGACTCTGAGGAAGAACCTGAGGAGATTGAAGTTTAGGCTGAGGCAGCCGAAGAGGAGGAGGAAGACCCTGAAGAGTTCCCATCGAACTCTATCAATGCTGAGATGTATGACAAGCTGTATGACCGTAACATAGAGTTAAAGGATACTGTTCAGGAGCTGAAGGAACAGACGATTACCCAACAGTCTACCATCGAGCAGAAGGATGGTGAGATGGAGGCCCTTTACACATGTCTTGGAGATGTATAGTGGGAGTTGGGGCCAAGGTGAAGAAAAGTCAGAGGAGATAGAGAAGCTGAAGAACGAATTGAAAGAGAAATTAGCAAGGCTTGCTATAGCAGAGGATGCTTGGGTGAGAGATTCACGACGTGCTGATCTTGCAAAGGATAATGTTCGTGCAAAGAGAGCAAAGATTGAGGAGACGGGTTATATGTTTCAAAATGCAATTGACAAGGCCCAGGATCAGGTGATGTACTATCCAATCCAGTTCGAAGGTCTGCCCTAGTATATGCTAGATCGCAGGACGATGTTCTGCATCATAGAGGAGGGACGCAATAAATCTGTTCGACGCCTTAGTAGGCAGTGAAAGGAACAGTTCGATTATGTGATAACTTACTTGATGTTAATAATGTAAATTTCGATGTGTGTCGACGCCGGGAAGAAGCAATCTCTTTTCCTCTGAGCTCCCTTTTTTTTATTTAAAGGGGAGACTCTCTTTTTTTTGTTGTGTTTCCCTTCCTCTCTTATCCGGGGAAAAAAGAGGAATGCCCATATTTCCTAATTTCAATCTTATTCTACCCTTTCACTTTCTCTTTGTCTTTGGGGTTCCGTTTAAAAGGTGAATTTTATAGGAAACTTCTACCGACATATGTGTCAACGATTTTGAAAAGTTTGATTTTATTTTGATGATTAGACCGATTGAGACAGAGTCGCCAGTTGGTATTTTTTAAACGGATGTACCAACTCATCCGAGTTTTAATGGTTTTTTTGCAAGATGGTTCAATGTGTGACTCTAAAGATTGGTCTTGAAACCCGAGATTCGTGGAATTCGGGGGCTAGGTTAAGCTGGGGGAAGGTGTTAGGCACCCTCAGACTCCCGTGTAAGCAGGGTACTGCATCTTATTGATTTTTTATGCAAAAAATGTGTGTGTGTGTGTGTTTGTGTATGTATGTGTGTGTGTGTGTGTCTTGATTTTGAAAGCTTTATTATTTTGTTTCTAAGTCTTTATTCTGGTGACTTGAAAGTAGTGCTGTACCTCTTTTGTGCCTAGGTACGAAGGATTTGATTTAATCAAAAACTCATTTTTAACAAGATATATGAATTGAAATCCTTTGCCCGACTAGGAATCGAGGACTTTGATACTTCTTTTTATTCTTTATGTTATTTACGTGATCTACCCATAAACGCTTTATTTCATCAAAAGCTCTTTGTGGTTTTCTTTGAGAAATCATTTTGATGATATGAATGCAAAAGCGTTAAGAAGGTTCAGATCATCATCGGGCATATTAGCCATCTCGATGAACCGAGCTCCCGTAATGAAAGTTTTCACTATCACGGGATCTTGAATCCGAGCTCTCGAGACTAACCCCTCGAGTTCGTTTTCAAGATCCAAATATTACATGGACATCGATATTTACGTTATTTAAAGCATTTACAACATAAAAATTGGTCCATCGTGGGAATCAAGTCGGATCCATTTGGGGATCTCGACATCGGGATTCCTATGCTCACATGATTTTTACAATATTATAACGTCCACGGCTTCGATACTAGATGATTTCATCGGTTGAAATAACCGTTATAGCCGATTCGGCCCCCCTTTCACCTCTAAATATAGATTTAGGACTATACGGGTTAACCAAGATCGTTCAAAGCAATAAACCAATAGATATACCGTGGATGTTATAGCCCCCGGGTTAAAGCTTCATGCTTAATAACCTCTCGGGGACTAGATTAGGCTTAGATCTAGGTATATCTAGCCTCCGAAGTCGTTATACAACGTATTAAGCACAATATAACCAATAGAAACCTTAAATCTATCAACTATTACACAATATGCTTAAAATACAACAAGTTTAACTATATTCAAACAAGATACTTCATTAATCTATCATTTGAACCAAGTTTACAAAGAAAACGAAGCTGAAAGTACGTTATTTCACCTTGGGGGACGCGTGAATGAGCGTTTTGACTCCCGGGATGAACTAAGAACACTAAGAGGACTTCAAGTAGATGCTAGATGGGAGAAATGAGTTTCAAGTTGGTTGTTTAAGGTTCCACCCGAGCCTCTCTCTCTCTCTATAAATTTCTATATCTCTCTAAACATATATCTTTCCCCCCTTTAAAATGAACTAAGTGGGATGTTATAAGCTGCCGGAGGTAGCCGCAGATGTGGTTGCGGCTGGCCGCAAATGTGGTCAAGGCTGGCCCATGTGGGCCCCACCTGCTCGGCTATTGGTCCTTCGGTCTCTGTTCGACAGGAGTTGACGTCCATCGCTCGACCTTTCGGACTGTCTTTGATACGCGTAGAGGGAAAAGATCGATTCTGACGAGATTAGGGTTCGAGAATTCGATACTCATAGCCGAGATATATCCACCAGGTCCAGATATCAGTTAGCTGGCTTATCTTCTGATGGCCCGTCATTTGAGGCTTGCTGAGGTGGTTTCCGATGATCATTGTCTCAGCTCATCGATCTTTGATCGGGTCACAGTATGTTTGAACTTCATTGGTCCTCTTTATCATTCCCAGGGTTATCTCCGAGTTGACCGAGTTCTTTTGCCCTCCTTCAAGGTTACCTCTGAAGTAAAATGACGCTTTTACCCTTCTGCAGGGTTAGTACGACAAAAGCAAAATTTTGAGTGTCTACAGATGCCCTTCTTTGTCATGTTTATGCAATGTAATAGAATGAACACGACAAAGATTAATAGACACAGAAAATGCATGACAAGGTATATCTAATGATGCAATGTCATGTATAACATATGTGATGATTTGTAAGATTTAGAAATGGGTTACTTCCTCGGTTGGGGAAGTTAAGGATTACGCTGTCGGGGTTGAGTCGACCTGAGTTGAATTGTAGTCAATGAATTGCACCATCGAGATCATGTCGATGGCTTCTCTGGTTTGTTGCCAACGGATTACATCATCAGGGTTGAGCTGACGCCTTCACTGGGTTGTAGCCAACGGATTACATCATCAGGGTTGAGTTGACGCCTTCACTAGTTTGTAGCCAACGGATTACATCATCGGGGATTTGCCGACCTGCGTAAAGTTGTAGCCAACGGATTACATCATCAGGGATTTGTCGACCTGCGTAAGGATGTAGCCAACTGATTACATCATCGGGGATTTTCCGATCTACGTAGGGTTATAGCCAACGGATTACATCATCAGGGATTTGCCGACCTGCGTAGGGTTTTAGCCAACAAATTTCATCTTCGGGGATTTGCCGACCTGCGTAGGGTTGTAGCCAATGGATTATATCATCGGGGATTTGCACCTGCGTAGGGTTGTAGCCAATGGATTACATCATCAGGGTTGAGCTGATTCCTTCACTGGTTTGTAGCCAGCAAATTACATCATCAAGGTTGAGCTGACGCCTTCACTGATTCGTTGTCGGTGGATTACATTGTCGGGGGTCGAGCCGACGCCTTCACGGATTCGTTATCGGTGGATTTCATCATCGGGGGTCGAGCTTGACACCTTCACTGATTTGTTATCGGTGGATTTCATCATCGGGGGTCGAGTCGACGCCTTCACTGATTCATTGTCAATGGATTACATCGTCGGGGGTCGAACCGAAGCCTTCACTGATTCGTTGTCGGTGGATTACGTCGTCGGGGGTCGAGCCAACGGCTTCACTGATTCATTGTCAGTGGATTACATCGTCGGGCGTCGATACTGACGCCTTCACTGATTCGTTGTCGATGGATTACATAGTCGGGGGTCGAGCCGACGCCTTCACTGATTTGTTGTCGGTGGATTACTTGGTGTAAGGTTGATCTGGACTGATTTTCTGGTCTTCCGACTTTCAACGTCGAGTTTTCTGATCTTCGTCAAACTTTTGCTATTTTGGAGGACTTTTTAAGGTTTTTGGGGTTTCAAACTGTCCCGGAAAGGTAGCTTCTTGTATAAAGTGACCATTCTGAACCCAAAAGAACACGTTTTGGACATCGTGTTACCAAACAGGAGGTCGTGTGACCCACTTATGGCAGCCGCATATATGGTTACGGCTGGAGCAACCATGGTAAAGGCTACCCCTGATCGGGTTTATACCTTCAGGAGGCCTCATTTCCACCCATTCCATTCGGATTTCTTCTTTTTTCTCTTTAAAAAACCAAGCTCTCTTCCATTTCTACTCGATTTCGGCTTGATTTGGAGCGATCCGCCACCGTACATTCCTTTTACGGACTACGGGTAACGTCTAGACTTCGTTATTTCGTGTTTTCGTTGGTGAAAATGCATATTTCCTTTCTTAAAGGCAATATATCTAACATGTATGCATGTATAGATAGATAAACGTATTTATGATGCAATGCATGCCTACAGATTATCTTATGGACCGTATGGATGCGAGATATTATTATTTATCAGTTAATCTAGACATACATTATATATATGCGTTAGAATAACAGTTTAAATTGATGTTTACATGCTTGGTTGTGATGCTGTTGTTGGGTTTGTATGTAACGCAATCATGCAATCAAATCACATAAATAGGGCGGAAGCGTAAAAACTAGGTTTTCAAAATTTATACAAACCCATAACCATGATCATGCTTTGTGCTTGTTATCAATAACAGAAAAAAGAGAACATGGAATTATACCTTTGAAGATCTAAGCTTCCTCAGGTACAAGTTCTACTCCTTTGATTCCTTTGATTCCTCTGATAGTGGCTCCTTCCCTTGAATAATGTCAGCCACCCAAATGTTTGGCCTCTAACGGTGATCCACCAAGGAAGATGAAGAACTCAAGAAGATGGGTTATTGGCTTAACCCTTGTTTCTATCTCTATAGAATATGTGTACTCCCAACTCTTGGAAAATTTCACATCCCTTATTTCTGATATAAGACTCTCTTATATAGATATTAGGTTAACCCTCCTAATCCAATTAGAATAGAGTTTTATTTAATTAATTAATTAAATACTTTTAATTAATTTATATCCTAATCTTTATTAGGATTGAGAGAGAGTACTGATATTATATTAATTCCTAAACTCCTTTAGAATTAAAATAATAATAATAATAATATTAATAAGACTCCTCTTATTAATTTATATTTAATATTTCTAAAATATTAAATAATAAACATTAAGCTATTTAATTTATTCTATCATCATAGATTAAATTAATTATACTTAATGCATTATTACTATCATGCCATTTTCTTCTTAAATAATTCTTCTTCCTTTTATGGTGTGACCCTTTAGGTTCTCCATATTAAACCGGTTGTGAATAAATCAATTAGAACAATTCTAATCTTATTTAAATAAACAAATTAAACTAATAATCTATTTAAATAAATAACATTTATTCTACAATAGGGATAAGCCTCCCTAGCGATCAACGACTTTCCAGATAATATAGATTTCAACATTAATCATAAAAGAACCTGTGAGTTAATAGTTACCGTACAATTCAATCCTTCCACCATACAATGTCCCAATTAAATATAAGACATGGATTTACTGTCAAGTCTTAATTTATTTAATCATATGTATTTCGATTAGAAAATGCACAACTCCAAATAATGCAAATTAGAAACCTCTTTCTAATTTCATTTTACATTGGCCAAGGATTCCTGGGTTGTCATTTAACGAATCACATAGGACATATCTCCTCTTTTACTAGAGGTGGTAGATTCTTTATTGATCATTCATTATCTCCATATGTAACTCATTACACCCAAGCATACCCTATATATGCCTTAAAAGGCCTTAAGGAATTAGTCAAAGTATAATTTGTTACATACAAGATACTATGATGATCTCAAGTCCAAGGATCACATGTACTACTATCACATTAGGAATTCCTATTGACAGGCGAGTAAAACTCCATTAGGTATTCCATAGCGAGTCACGTTCAGTGAACTTATTCTCCAATAAGCACCTACATACTTGCTTTAGTGTCTCCACACAAATGACCATGAGATCAGTCATCCTCATCCAATGAGCAAGCAACATATGTACCAATCTATCCGGATTTACTAATCCCCTTTTTAGTAATCCCACGATTTGAAACTATTTTAGTTTTAAAGCTTTCTAAGAATTTAGATCTCATTAGCATGATCAACATCATGATTCTAAAAGCATTGCTTAAAACTATGGGTTATTTACATATTATAAAAACAGCACCATGTAGATAATTAAATGCCTTTAATAAATAAATATTTTATTAATAAATAAACAAGATTGTTTACAAAGTATGTGCTTTATCATCATACATGATTGGCTTGTATGCACACTACTATCAATCTCCCACTTGCACTAAAGCCAATCGCCATGGTATCTCATACCCATCTTCTCTAAGTGACGATCAAACTGCTGTTGTGTTAAAGCTTTAGTAAATGGATCTGCAATGTTGTCTTGAGAGTCTACACGCTCCAAGGTGACGTCTCCTCTTTCAATGATCTCCCTAATCAAGTGAAATCGCCGCAACACGTGTTTAGATTTCTGATGAGACCTGGGTTCCTTAGCCTGTGCAACCGCTCCGGTGTTGTCACAGTATACGGGAACTGCTTCTCCAATGCTAGGAACCACACCAAGTTCAGTTATGAACTTCTTCATCCAAACATCTTCTTTTGCAGCTTCACTTGCAGCTATATACTCTGCCTCTGTCACTGAATCAGCAACCGTTTGCTGCTTGGAACTCTTCCAACTCACTGCACCTCTGTTCAAGGTAAACACATACCCTGAAATAGATTTACTGTCATCTTGGTCTGTTTGAAAACTTGAGTCCGTGAATCCCTCGAGTTTTAATTCAGACCCACCGTAGACAAGAAAAATATCTTTAGTCCTTCTCCAGTACTTTAGGATATTTTTCACTACCTTCCAGTGCTCTTCTCCTGGATTCGACTGGTATCTGCTTGTTACACTAAGTGCGTTAGCAACATCCGGTCTAGTACATATCATACCGTACATGATAGATCCTATTGCAGAAGCATAAGGGATCTTACTCATACGGTCTCTCTCCTCAGGTGTCTTTGGGGCCTGTTTCTTGGAGAGATGTATTCCATGGCTCATCGGCATGAGACCACTTTTGGAATCTTCCATGCTAAACCTCTTTAGCATTGTATCAATGTACGTTCCTTGGGATAAGCCGAGCATCCTTTTAGATCTATCTCTATAGATCTTTATCCCCAAAATATAGGATGTTTCACCCAAGTCCTTCATGGAGAAGTTTTTAGATAACCAGATTTTAATGGATTGTAACATAGGAATGTCATTCCCTATCAGTAATATATCATCAACATATAATACAAGGAATGATACTGCGCTCCCACTAACCTTCTTGTATACACATGGTTCATCCTCGTTTTTGATAAAATCAAACTCTTTGATTGTCTCATCAAAATGAATGTTCCATCTACGAGAAGCTTGCTTCAACCCATAAATGGATCGTTGTACCTTACAGACTTGATTTGTTCCAACTTTTGAAATAAATCCCTCTGGCTGTGTCATATACACATCCTCCTCAAGTTTCCCATTGAGGAAGGCCGTTTTCACATCCATCTGCCAGATCTCATAGTCGTTGTAAGCTACAATCGCAAGCAAAATCCGAATGGACTTGAGCATGGCTACTGGTGAGAAGGTTTCATCATAGTCAACTCCTTGTCTTTGTTTGAAACCTTTTGCAACCAGTCGGGCCTTATAGGTCTCTACCTTTCCGTCTGCTCCAGTCTTTTTCTTAAAAACCCATTTACACCCAATAGGTTTAATACCTTCAGGTGGTGAAACCAAAGACCGTACTTTGTTTTCATACATGGAGTCCATTTCAGATTTCATGGCTTCAAGCCATTTCCCTGAGTCTTTATTACTCATAGCCTGTTCGTAATTTAATGGATCATCATCATTCATGATGTGTACCTCATCGTCATCCTCTATAACGAATCCATACCTCTCAGGTATCTTCGGTACTCTTCCAGATTTACGAACATGGTGTGGTACAGTAGGTTCATCTACTTGGTTAGGTACCTGACTTTGATCCGTGGTAACTTGTGGTTCTTGAACTTCTTCAAGATATATCTTACTCCCACTGACCCCTTCATGGATAAACTCTTTCTCCAAGAAGGTAGCATGTTTCGCAACAAACACCTTTTGATCAGTTGGATGATAGAAATAATACCCTACGGTTTCTTTAGGGTATCCCACAAATCTACACTTATCGGATTTAGTCTGTAGCTTATCATTTTCAAACTTTTTGACATAAGCTGGACAACCCCAAGTCTTAACATGCTTAAGATTTGGTTTTCTCCCTTTCCACATCTCATATGGAGTCTTTGGGGCGGATTTGGTAGGTACCTTGTTAAGTAGGTATGCAGCCGTTTCTAGGGCATATCTCCAGAAGGAAATTGGAAGGTCGGTAAAACTCATCATGGATCGAACCATGTCCAACAGTGTTCGATTTCTCCTTTCAGATACTCCATTTAACTGTGGTGTACCTGGAGGAGTCCATTGTGAGATTATACCATTTTCTCTGAGACAATTGAGAAACTCACTGCTTAAGTATTCTCCACCTCGATCTGATCGAAGTATCTTAATACTCTTGCCCGTTTGTTTCTCTACTTCACTTCTGAACTCTTTGAACTTTTCAAATGATTCTGATTTGTATTTCATTAAATACACATATCCAAATCTTGAGTGATCATCAGTGAAAGTAATAAAATAAGAATACCCACCCCGTGCACTTGTTGTCATAGGTCCACAAACGTCTGTGTGAATCAATGCCAACAACTCTGTAACTCTCTCCCCTTTTCCACTAAAAGGAGATTTAGTCATTTTACCCATGAGACAAGATTCACAAGTTGGATATGATTCATAATCAGATAGCTCGAGGAGCCCATCTTTATGCAACTTGGATAATCTTGTTTCATTGATATGACCGAGTCTACAGTGCCACATATAGGTATAATTAATATCATCTCTTTTCCTTTTCTTAATTTGTTCAATTTGAAATATATTTTCTTGCAAGTCAAGTGTATAAAGTCCATTTCGCAAATTTCCAATACCATATAAAACATCGTCTTTATAAATAGAACAACCATTGTTCTTTATAATAACGTCAAAACCTTCCATATCCAATACAGAAATTGAAATAATGTTTTTAATAATATTCGGAACATAATAAAAATTATTAAGATAAATGGATTTGCCCGAAGGCATTGCTAAACAATAAGTTCCTACAGCTAATGCAGCAACTTTTGCTCCATTTCCCACTCGTAGGATCACCTCATCATTGTTCAGCTTGCTACTTCTGACCAGTCCCTGCACAGTATTACATATGTGAGAACCACAGCCGGTATCCAATACCCAAGTAGAATTATGACTTTCAGAAAAATTAATTTCAATCATAAACAAACCTTGATTGGAAGTCGAAGCTTCTCCAAGCTTCTTCTCTGCTAGAAACTTCTTGCAGTTCCTCTTCCAATGTCCCGGCTCATTGCAATGAAAGCACATTCCTTTAGCTGGTTCAGGTTTCTTTTGCTCCTTTTCTTTCCCTTTTCCCTTAGCCTTCTTAGATTTCTTCCTTTCAAAAGACACCTTGGGCCTCTTCCTTTTATTGGAAGAATCCACCATCAAGACATGGTTCTTCTTGGATGAGAAGTGACCTTCTGCAGTTTTCAGCATGTTAAGCAGCTCAGGTAAGCTGACATCTAGCTTACTCAAGTGAAAATTAACCACAAACTGCGAGAAGGTTTCAGGGAGTGACTGCAAGACCAAGTCTTGACTCAACTCCCCATCCATGACGAACCCAAGCTGTCCAAGGCGTTCAATCAAATTGATTACCTTCAGAACATGAGTCTCGACGGTAGTGCCCTCGGTCATCCGAGATCGGAAGAGCTCCTTAGATATCTCATATCTAGCAGTCCTACTCTGTTCACCATACAACTCCTTGAGGTGAAGCAGCATAGCAGGAGCATCCATTTTTTCGTGCTGACGCTGAAGCTCGTTATTCATGGATGAGAGCATGATGCATTGAGCCACAGATGCATCATCTTGCCACTTATTGAAAGTGGCAATCCCTTCCTCAGAGGCTGTTTCTGAAACAGATTCAGGGATAGTGGAATTTAGGACATAAGAAATCTTTTCAGCAGTGAGAACAATTCTCAGATTTCTTAGCCAGTCCTCATAATTCGGGCCGGTAAGCTTATTTGCATCAAGTATGCTTCGTAGTGAGATTAGTGATTTTGACATTTTTAAAATTCTGCATGTGAAAAGACAACATTTTAGCAAACATTCATTTTATTAACTTTGCATACCAAAATAAATTTAGGTCTTTATTTTAAATTGGTATCTCCCACTATTTTCATCAAACTATATTACCCTCACTCATATAGTTCGGCAACATCTAATTAAAGATTTGCTAGTGAGATTAAGGATCCCATTTCAAATGTATATAACCTTGTGGATAGCACAACAAGCGATATACAAATAAATAGGTAGACAACTCTTGTCAATTACATCACCATGTAACTCCTTTTATTTTGCCTCTTAAATCATAATGGTCATGTGTGTGCACATCCGAACTAAAATGATTTAAGTTAAGTCCAGCCTAGCACTTCCATAAATTCAAAAAAGAAAAATTTTCGTCCTTGTGGATAGCACAACAAGACTAGATCGTTCAATTTTCTTGATAAGCATCAAATGTGATTAATTAACATCTTAAATATTCAATACTCGCCTTGTGGATAGCACAACAAACTCATATTAAATATTTAATACTCTATTAACTAATCATGCTAAAAGGCGACGTTCGATATTCCAAATATCATTTGAACGCTTCAGACTTAATATTATTTCTTTGAGGGATTTGTTATTATTTGTCTCATCTTTTTAAGCGCGCATGCACATATATGTATAAAATACGCGTCATTTTATTAAATATGCGAAGCATGTTTGTATAAAATATAATATATATAATATTTAGCATGCAATATAGAATACTATATTCTACCCGGATTGATTATGGACTTTTATTCTAGTTTGGTTCACTAGAGCCACCAAGTGAACCAAAAGGTCAAACCTAGGAGTGCAAGAATTTAAATTTTAAATGTAACTATTACATTTAAACCCGGGCTCCATACAAACGGGTCTTCACGCGCTCCTCGCTCCTTGGTCTCTAATTTCTTCAAAATAATTCTAACTATCTCTATTACATTAACTATTTAAAATTAATTAGAAACCTTGATCAGCAGTCAAGGGGAAGTACATAGAAAGGAGATAGAATTTACATCGAGAATAAAACTAGAGAAGACGAGGTACGCAGACCCCATTTTATAAAACCCATACATTCAAGCATTCATCCAAAATAAAATCCAATCACATTGGTCATAGTCCATAATCAACCCCATTTATTATCATACACATCAACATATGCATCAATAAATATCCATTCATCTCATGAATAACAATGTTATTCCATATATGAATCGATGTTATTTAATGGACAAAAGTTTTGCTAAATTTTATTTTTGAAACAAAATAAACTCTTTTATTTTAATCAAAAATAAATCCAAATTAAACTCCTTTAATTTTAGCATTCTGAAATCATATTTCAGATAAAATAAACTTCTTTATTTTAAAACTTTATCAATTAAATAAACAGTTTACTTAATTAATTAAAATCAATTTTCAGGGTCTGTCCAGGTACCGGCGCAGCTGCGCCAGTAATGAACTGGGCAGCTGCGCAGCTGCGCCGTTCGTCGCAGAAACTTGCAGAAAATAATTTTTGTCCAGAAAAACGATCCAATTCTCACATCAATTCATACATGGAATTATAAAATTGATAATTAGCACAAAGTTAGGCTCTGATACCACTGTTGGGTTTGTATGTAACACAATCATGCAATCAAATCACATAAATAGGGCGGAAGCGTAAAAACTAGGTTTTCAAAATTTATACAAACCCATAACCATGATCATGCTTTGTGCTTGTTATCAATAACAGAAAAGAGAGAACATGGAATTATACCTTTGAAGATCTAAGCTTCCTCAGGTACAAGTTCTACTCCTTTGATTCCTTTGATTCCTCTGATAGTGGCTCCTTCCCTTGAATAATGTCAGCCACCCAAATATTTGGCCTCTAACGGTGATCCACCAAGGAAGATGAAGAACTCAAGAAGATGGGTTATTGGCTTAACCCTTGTTTCTATCTCTATAGAATATGTGTACTCCCAACTCTTGGAAAATTTCACATCCCTTATTTCTGATATAAGACTCTCTTATATAGATATTAGGTTAACCCTCCTAATCCAATTAGAATAGGGTTTTATTTAATTAATTAATTAAATACTTTTAATTAATTTATATCCTAATCTTTATTAGGATTGAGAGAGAGTACTGATATTATATTAATTCCTAAACTCCTTTAGAATTAAAATAATAATAATAATAATATTAATAAGACTCCTCTTATTAATTTATATTTAATATTTCTAAAATATTAAATAATAAACATTAAGCTATTTAATTTATTCTATCATCATAGATTAAATTAATTATACTTAATGCATTATTACTATCATGCCATTTTCTTCTTAAATAATTCTTCTTCCTTTTATGGTGTGACCCTTTAGGTTCTCCATATTAAACCGGTTGTGAATAAATCAATTAGAACAATTCTAATCTTATTTAAATAAACAAATTAAACTAATAATCTATTTAAATAAATAACATTTATTCTACAATAGGGATAAGCCTCCCTAGCGATCAACGACTTTCCAGATAATATAGATTTCAACATTAATCATAAAAGAACCTGTGAGTTAATAGTTACCGTACAATTCAATCCTTCCACCATACAATGTCCTAATTAAATATAAGACATGAATTTACTGTCAAGTCTTAATTTATTTAATCATATGTATTTCGATTAGAAAATGTACAACTCCAAATAATGCAAATTAGAAACCTCTTTCTAATTTCATTCTACCTTGGCCAAGGATTCCTGGGTTGTCATTTAACGAATCACATAGGACATATCTCCTCTTTTACTAGAGGTGGTAGATTCTTTATTAATCATTCATTATCTCCATATGTAACTCATTACACCCAAGCATACCCTATATATGCCTTAAAAGGCTTTAAGGAATTAGTCAAAGTATAATTTGTTACATACAAGATACTATGATGATCTCAAGTCCAAGGATCACATGTACTACTATCACATTAGGAATTCCTATTGACAGGCGAGTAAAACTCCATTAGGTATTCCATAGCGAGTCACGTTTAGTGAACTTATTCTCCAATAAGCACCTACATACTTGCTTTAGTGTCTCCACACAAATGACCATGAGATCAATCATCCTCATCCAATGAGCAAGCAACATATGTACCAATCTATCCGGATTTACTAATCCCCTTTTTAGTAATCCCACGAGTGGGAACTATTTTAGTTTTAAAGCTTTCTAAGAATTTAGATCTCATTAGCATGATCAACATCAGGATTCTAAAAGCATTGCTTAAAACTATGGGTTATTTACATATTATAAAAACAGCACCATGTAGATAATTAAATGCCTTTAATAAATAAATATTTTATTAATAAATAAATAAGATTGTTTACAAAGTATGTGCTTTATCATCATACATGATTGGCTTGTATGCACACTACTATCAGCTGTAGCCTCATAGGGTGATTTAATACATGCTTTGGGCATGTGAATAGTCCATTTTACAAAGGAGACTTTGTCAAAAAAAAATTATGAGCCAAATGCCCGGATCCTAGATACATTATAAATATACTAGGATGCACATAACATACACATTTAATTACACATGGAAGACATGCTCATGTGATGATTATATTTTATGGATTTAATTTGAAATTTGCAAATGGTAAAAATATACCTGACTTGGCTTTGATTCCTACGAACTCATTGTTCAGATATGGATTCTAAGGGACTTAGTCATTCCACAGGACGACCGATTTCATCTGGATTTCGTCGTCGTAGAGCTCCGTCCGAGGTTCCAGTTCTGCGCATTAGCAGACGGGTGCAGCGATTGACAGAGCCCGCTCACCTGTCTGCTGGGGAGGATCATCCACTTGTGGATGAGGACGACATTCTCGAGCCTGAGGTTCCGCCTCAACCCCCTACTGGGTACGGGCATTAAGGTAGAGGTTCCGAATTTACTGGGTACGGATTTGAGCCATCATCCCTCCATTCACTTGCAGGCAAATGAGGTACGTGATTTAATTTATTTTCTTTTCTCCTTTCTGTCAAAGACTGGTTTTCTTAACCTTGATGTCTTGCAGGTTCCGGAGTTTACCCAGCCCAGGGGTAATTGGTTTAGCATCTACGCTCTGTATCACTCGCTGCATCCCGAGTACAGGGCGATTGTGGATTCTTGGGGGTTTGCTGCCTTTATCACCATTGCTCCCCGTCGTTGCCCTTGGGGCTATTTACGAGCTTTAGCTGATAGATGGTTTCACCAAAATCAGTCTCTGCATCTGCTGCACTGCGAGGTTATGATGACTCCCCAGGATTAGAGATACATCACTGGCTTGGAGTTCACCGGTGATAGGGTGCCTTTGGAGCTGACTATCACTGCGAATGTGGTGCGCAACCTCCTAGGGTTTTCTTCTTAGGAGCAAGCCTTCAAGGCTTGTAGTATTTGATTGGGATGCTTTGGCATCAATTCTGCTCGAGGCACCTTGCAGCAGGAGTTTCCTGTTGATTTGGCGGAGAGGGATCACATCTTGCGGTGTCTGTTCCTGACCATCATGAGGGGTTGTTTCATAGAGAACAACTCCTCCACTGTGCCCTTCAGCTTAGTAGGAGCCGTTCGAGACTTAGACCTCATTGGGGACTACGATTGGGGATTGTTTACATTCGCTCTTTTCCTGCACGGGATGCGACTACGATCCGAGGGAGTTACTGACTCCCGGGTCGAATTCTACCCGTTTCTTCTGGTAAGTCTTTTTTACCATATTTCATTTGTTTGATTTTAGATCGATTTATCTTTTCCCACGACTAATGAAGGGTTCATTTGAATTGGCAGTTATGGGCTTATGAGAGGCTTACATGTCTTCGCCCTATCTTTGTCATGGGTTTGGACACTTTTCCCCGGGGATGTAGATGGCATCAATCTACTTTGTCGGAGGTCCCAGTCGCGGAGGGCTTTACCCATGCCTCTCTTCAGCTGGAGACATTGATAGCTCAGGACATAGTATAGACCCTATATTCGGGAGAGCACTTGATTGAGGGATTTAAGGATGGCTTGCCGATAGGGCCAGAGTTTTAGTTATCCACCCGCCGGATTCCCTTCCTTTTTGATGGAGGTTGGGAGCTCTACCTTGGGGAATGTGCTATTCGATGCATTACTGGGAAGATTCGCCTTCCTTATCTTCCTCCAGTTCAGCGCTTCTAGTCTTTATCTTCGTCGATTACATCGATTCCCACCCTCGGGTATGATGGTTTTCACTTGTCCGACAGTTCGATCTCTTCGACGGACTTTATTGCTTGGTGAGTTCGGCGCACGATAGGAGCTCAGACCCGGGCTACCCAGTTCTTGGGAGACATAGTTCCAGGATCCCTTATGATGAAGGACTGAATATCATATTTTTAGGAGCCTTCTCATCAGGATCAGATTGCTGCTTTGAGACTTTAGTTGGAGCAGATGTCGACCAATTGTAGTTATAATGGCTTGGACCCGTCCTTAGCTAGTACTTTTTCTTCTCTAGGTCATGAGACTGGACCGTCAGGCGGTGGTGGCTTTCATGGTGCTGGACCCTCCAATTTTGGTGGCTTCCAGGATAGAGATGTTCCCTTCACCGATCACCCGGATGCGCAGGAGACGCCTTATCTCCCAGATCAACAGGATGTGCCCACTCCCAGTAGACGACCTCAAGTTGATCAGTTTGATGATGCCTTCACCTTCTTGGGTGATTTTGACAAGGTGGCGAGCCCATAGGTCATCTGTTAGTCATTGGGCCCTTGTGCCCCAATATCCTGTACTTTTTTATTTTTAGTTTTCACATGTATCATAGGTATGACAGTGATGTTTATGAAACTAATGTACTTGGCGGATATCTATGTATGATATTTTTTATTTATTCATCTCACATGCTATTTTATCACGCGTTATGATGCATGCTTCAGATATATTTAATTGATTGGATAGAGATTAACCCTTGTATGGTCTTATTGGCATAGTTTATACAGATGTCGTCCTCTGCTGTGGTGCGTTTGGACCACCTTTCTCCCAGTCGCGTAGCTACTAGTTTGAGGGTTTGGTATGATCAGTTGCCATATACCGACCGTGTTGATGTCAGCCGCATGTTAGGCCACTCCATGTCTCTGCTATCATTTTAGATTCCGAAGGGATTTGTTGCCGGGATACTCAGGTATTGGATTTCTGAGCGTCATGTCTTTCAGTTTGGTTCGGTCGATTTGACTCCTATGTTGGAGGAGTATAGTCGTATCTCAGGATTTTCGTTGTAGGGGCCATGTGCTCGGATGGCTTTGGGCCATATGCACCGTCAGTTCATGACGATGACTGAACTTAGGAGGGCAGTTGTGATGGCCGAGGTAGGTGGTAGCCACATTATCTCCATTAACTTTATGATTAGGCACTTTGCTTCGGCAGATACTTCGTTGTTTATCACGGAGACTTCGCCATTTTAGAGGAGCGATGGCACGTTGCCCGAGTGGATGCCTTGGTTATGTGCCTCATAGCCTATCTATACATGCCATTTTATACTAATCATCTGGATGTGGCGATGTCGATGGCTGTTAGAGCTCTCCGAGAGGACTTTACTATATTGCCCCTTATCCTGGCAGAGACATTGATATCAGCCTCTATTTGCCATCATGCTGGTGATCAGGAGTTCAGAGGTAGCCCAGTGCTTATATACATCTGGTTGATGACGCACCTTCTACCGATAGGGCGGCTTTGCAGTCATGGGTTTTGTTTTGGACATAGCTTGTCTCAGGTCTATTCATATCGCCCGACTTCTTGGGTCGATGAGGCGTCATGGACTTCATTTATGGGTGCCATGGAGGAGCCTTTTGCTATAGTCATACATTCTGGGTACTGCTCCTATATGAGTTTTACCACCCATGTGGCCGATCTTGATTTCCTCCCCTTCGCGGGTTTGAGGCGTGTGACGACCTATCATCCTCTAGCGGTGATGGGCAGTTTGATCAGTACCAGGAGGTCCATGCATTTGAGGGGATTGAGGATTATCACGTCCCTATCTGCTCAGTTACTGAGGTTGATTTGGCTCGGGTTTATGGGTTCTGGTCTCATCAACAGACAGCAGAGTTTAGAGATGGCCATCCGGGCCGCTCCGCAGAGTATTCAGCTTGGCTTGAGTCAGATTTGGCACCAGAGACCACAAATCAGGTTAGTATAGGATCTTTATCTGTTGACGATGGTTGGTCCACAGATGCGGCGAAATCGATGGAGGATCCTATATCTCCGACTGAGGATGCTTTATTTGCAAAGTTGACAGCTTCTCTAGTGAGCATTGTCCCCCGTTCGGCCTAAGTTTCCATAGAGGCGATGGATAGACAGCTTCACCTGGTGACCTTTAAGAGGGATCAGGCTCGGGCCCTGTTGTTGACCACCGTAGCTGGTCGGGATGCTGCTATCACTAAGAGAGATGCAGCCTGTGCTTCCAGAGACCATGCCCTCGTTGACAGAGATGAGGCCCAGACTTTCTCAGATGGACTCATTGGTCACGTGCAGGGTGTAGGGCAGAGTCAAGAGGAGATTTTTTGTATGGCAGCAGAGATGCTGAGGCGGGTTGATATGTTGGAGCACGAGTTTAGAGCTGCTCCCCCGACTACAGAGACTTCTGGATATTTGGCGATGTTGGTTCGTCTCACCACTGATTTATAGCTCTATTTTGTTTTTGTAACGATTGTGATTTTATATAATAATTTGAAATATTTATTGAGTTAAATAAATATTTTATGTGATTTATGTATTGAGTTAAATAAATAAATTATGCGATTTATAAAGTGATTTAATTAAGTGTTATATATTAATTAAATTTAATTTTATATTATAGTTCTAATTTAATTGAGATAATTGAGTTAGATGAATTATGTGATGAAGTGTTACATGAATTCTAATTAGCGAGTAATTATAATTAGCGAGTAATTATAATTATGTGACAAGTTTATGTGATTAATTGATGTTAGATTTTAATTAATTAAATTAGTTGATTAATATTTAATGGATTAAAATGTGACATTAAGGTATGTGTTAAAATAATTTGTTAAAATAAAGAAAAAGAATTTTAAATCTATTTTCCAAACAAGGCCTTAGCTAATAAACTGTTTTTAAAAATAATTCTGTTTTGGCCAAACAAGCCTTGTGGATATTTAAATTCAAAATTTTTTTGTAACCTATGTATTAATTAGTAATTAGTATATGTAATTATATTAGGAGTTATATATTCTATAATTATATGTGTTATATGTATATTGTATATACACTAAGTTACGTTAGTTTAGAGTTAGTCAGTTAGAGAAACTAAGAAAAGAAAGAGAGAAAGAGCAGAGAAAATAACAGAGATGAAGATAGAGAGAAGAGGAAGAGAAAGAAAAGATAAAGCTTGAAGGGAATCACTATCATCTTCTTCTTCAATCATCTAAGCAAAAAAGGTATTATTTCAATTTCTTTATATTTCTATGAGTTTTCTTTATAATATTCATGAATATGAGTTCTCTGTGTATATTATTTAGCATGAAAGTTATACAAATATGATGTACATATATAAATTGTGTTTATAATGGTTATTATATGAATTGTATGTCATGATCAAAGATTTTCAGAAATCAAATTTTTGTCAGAACATGTTTTAATGGAGAAATTGATGTTCTTATGATTTTATATGTTATTGGCCAATTTTAGAGTAAAAGTTATGATTTGATTGTGTGTTAATATGCCTATTTAGAATTGTTGTGATAATATCTTCAACTTCAAATATAATGCATGTTTTATAAGTTGAATTGGTAAGAAAATTTTATTATAGAGAATCGTTTTATGAAAATATGAGTTTTCATGAAAATGGTCAAATTGGATTTTTAAAACTCTTGATTCTCGTTGTTTAAATGAGTTTATGTTTTGGAAGCATGTTAGATATATGTATTACAGCGTATATATAATTTATAGTGTCTATGTTACTGTATTTTTGGCTTGTATGGGTTAAGCAGTAAAGCAGAGAGCCGTGGCTGTCTGCGTCTGGCCGAGTTGCTGCGCAGCTGCGCCAGTTTTAAGGCAACTGGCTGCGCCGTGCGTAGTGCAGTGGCAGTGAGTTTTAGTCAAGTGTGCAGTGTGTTTTTATGTTTCCATTACATTATTGCTAAGATAATGAGCATGTACCTAGCTGCTATAACATGTTTTAACATGAAGTTGATAATTTCGTAATTCGAGAAAAAAGAAAGTTTTGAAAACTTAATATAATATTTAAATTATAAGATATAATTGTTTAATTGTAAAATAAGTTACTTAATTATAATTTGTTTAATTATAATTAAGAGTAAATGTTTAATTTAAATTATAATTCTGTGAAATTATAATGTATAAAAGTTGATTTATTTTAATCAATTAGATGTTAATTTAAATTATAATTTATGTAATTATAATTTAATAAATGCATGATTATTATAAATTATAATTGATAAATACATGATTAATTGTAAATTGTGTAATTATAATGCATGATATAGTTTAATTAACTATTAATTATGAAATTTTGATAATTTAAGAGGTAATTATAATTGAGTAATTATAATTAGATTAAGTGTTTAAATTATAATTGTTTAATTATAATTTAGCTAAAATACATAATTAATTTAATTATGTGAGTATGTGTGTGATGTAATTAATTATGTGATAGTTGATTATTTATTTAATTAGAGTGTGTTAACCATGAGGGTTAACCACTTATGTGAATTAGTTATGTGTTAACTAATTTAGGTTTTTGTGACTTAATATATATGTGTAGGAAGTATTAAAGTACGTGAATTGTGTTAAGTAGCTTGCGCTTAAGGCAAGTCTTCTAAACCCTAAACTCGCTATTTCTACGCAAGTTCTTTGATGTTCATACTTTCATTGTTGAGAATGTCCTTTTCATTTCTGTACTGGAAAATTATTTACTTAACCGAAGAGATCTTGACTTATTGTTCAAGTAAGATCCAGTTTATTATTTTAAATGCTTTAAGTTTACTTCTAAAGCATATGTTAATTCATAATTCTTTTATTTATTAATTATTGAAAGTCGATTCAACTAATCCTTAGTTGATGAACGTGAATTCTAAATTACCATTGTAAGCTTATCCAAACCAAACTTTCTTTGGTGCGGACTTGAATTCAAATTACTGAGTTGAACAACCCTAATTATTAGGGGAGGTTAGTACGTATAGCGTTAAGATGTTTGTGCACAATACATGGTACAAAGGTCTGATCCCCCTAAGTACGAGTTGAGGTTGATGAGTGGGATTTATACCCGCAAATCGAATACTTTATGGCTTAAATAGTTGCCTGATCTTCGTAGTTTTTATATAGTTTTATATGTTTATAGTATTATTATGCTTAGCCGATGTATTGCAGGCTTTACAGGACTTTTCTAGCTTTCAGGGGATAAAATGGGCAATTTACATACACTGGCGCCGTAGCGCCTATGCCATGCCTTCATCTCGCGCCGCAGCGCCACCCACTTGCCCAGCCTGACGTCACCATGGTGCTGCAGCGCCCCTGATCCTTCATGGACCCGCGCTGCAGCACGACCTCTGGTCTTTTGATTTTAACGTAGCGCCGCAGCGCCACTTATAAGCTTATTGCCCGCGCCGCAGCGCCACCTCCGGTGCCCAGGCAGAGAAGGCTTGCTTTTGACCTAGCTAAAGAAGAAAATAGATATATATATATATATATATATATATATGAGTAGAGCCTCTGCATATGAGGAGCGGGGGAGAAGAAGGAAGACTGGGATAGAATCGGTTAGCTTAGTTTAGGATAGATTAGATCTCTTTTGTACTTTCTCTCTCTAGTTATTAGGTAATGTTTGTAAATATAGATTAGGTAAATTAGGGTAAAGTCTGGGATTTCCTTGGAGCAACAAGAGCAGTGAGCTACACGGATTAGAGAGCTTGAAAGGAGTGGAATGCTTGGAGACTGAAGAGCCTTGACAGAGTTTATTCTTATCCATTTATTTCCTCTAATTTTGTAATCCATAAATGTTGTCTTTATTGCTACTTATATTTTGTTCAATAGCTATGAACTAAGTATTGGCTCTAAGGTTATAATGGAACACTTTGTTAGTTAAATTGACTGTCTTATCTCTTTGGTTGGCACCATATGGTTTGGTTTAATATATTCATGCTTAATGATTCTCGCTAATACATTAGTGATGATTTTGGTAATTTATATGATATCGAAAGAAGGATTATAGATTTACACCTAAATATATTACTATGTGATTATGAGTTTTGACTGCATAAGTTGTGCGTAGAATAGACATATATCTATGTGCCACGTGTGACCTAATTGAGAACTTATGCTTAAATCCTTGCTAGGATAATTCGCATAGACATGTGTAGGATTATCACCTAGCTTGGACGTTCTTTTTTGTTCTATTCCCTATCGGGTGGATCTGGAGAGGATACGTTTGTGCATACATCGACAGAGGTGTATGAGCACCTGTGTGTTCTCGGTCGACAAATTGTCATGACCATAAGACTGAAGATAGAAGGGTTGGAAGTATGATGAAGCATAGCACGCCAGGTGTTCGACGGGATGCCTGTGTGGGGTGAAGTTGTAACCTTAGCTTGTAATTCCTTTGATTACCATTCGTTATCCGTTTACTTGCTTTAATAATTAGTTATAACTAGTTTAACCACACTTCTATTAGTTTACTGTTCGAATAAGACTTAAGCAATACAAAGTTGGTATTTGGTAAATATTAGTGTTAGTTCCTCGTGGGTACGACACTTTTCTTATCACTGTATTACTTGTTAGACCGCGTATACTTGCGCATGTTTAGTGATCGATTTTCTGACCAACAGAGGTCCATAGTCTTATTGACTGTTAAAGGTTTAAATAGAAATATTTATTACCTAGGACAAGACGAGTTCAAAGGTCTTATGACCCTCAGATAAATTCTATATTCGAATTTTGATATTGATAGAGAATTATTATTCAATTCTTTATTGTTGAAGTAAGCTAAGTTATTCAGATCTTTGTAAAGATATTCTTTCATGTATTTATTATTGTTAAACTCCAGTGAGCTATTGTTTGCTCACTCTTGCATTAAATAATAATTGCAGTTAAAGTTGATAACGTTGATGCCCCGTCTACGAGTAAAGGCAAGGGAAAGATGAACAAGTGAAGATTTGTTTAATTATTTTGAAATGATTGTAATAATTTTATGTCATGTTTTTATTCGCACTTTATTGTTTATGTCAAGGTTAGAGTAACCCTGGGATTGAGTTTTGAGAAGGTTGTAACCCTTGTTTTAAGGGAGATTTTATTATTTTGAATTAAGGTTGTAATTTATTTTGAGATATATTGGGTAAAGGTATGTTATAGATAGAAAGTGAACACCAAATCATGTGGAAACGAAGTACCCGGATTTAGGGGTGTCACAGTTTTCCTGTAGAGACTTTGTTATTATCATTTGTCATAGGTTAGAATCAACTTTTGTATTCTAAACAGTTGTATATATAAAAAGAAGCAAGTTCAGTTCACTTCCCATGTTTGCGTATGTCTAACCATGTCCACGGTTGCCATTTTTGCTTCATGATTTATTATGTCAACATAGCACTAGTCTCGTCATGTGGCATCAGATTCAGTGGGAGTGATGCTGAGATGTCGCTAGGTCTTCTCCGCATGAGCCGTAGATTGGATGGACTTATAGATAGGTTTTTTGTATAGGTTAGGATTTTGAATAATAGGAAAGTGTTTGGATTTTTGAAGGTTAGACCGCACCATAAATGGCTGCCTACGTACTCCCACAGATAGGAGATCAGGACTTTCGTAGTTCAGGCTCAGACGTGAAAAGCTTAAAAAGTGAGTTTGAGTTTGGATTTGATAGGATTTTGATTTGATTTGAAGGGTTAGATTTGATAGGATTTTGATTTTTTTCAAGGGTTAGACCGCACCATAAATGGCTGCCTACGTACTCCCACAGATAGGAGATCAGGTCTTTCGTAGTTCAGGCTCAGACCTAAAAAACTAGACTTGATATATTTTTTCTTTTTCTTTTTTTTCTTTTCTTTTTTTCTTTTTTTTTATCAAGACATAGTAGTCCAGTTTGAAAGCGAAAAGGGGTCTCAGACATAATACCGTTTCACCGAGTCGGAATTGATTAGTTGTGGGAATTCCTCACCGTCCATCTCTTCTAGTTTCAAAGCTCTGCCCGATAGGACTGCTTTGACAAGAAAGGGTCCTTCCCAGTTTGGTGAAAATTTTCCCTTAGCTGCATCCTGGCCCGGAATGATCTTCTTCAGTACCAAATCATATTTTTTAAATTCCCGAGGTCGCACCTTCTTGTTATAAGATCGAGACATTTGTTGTTCATAGAGTTGACCGTGGAATATAGCAGCAGCTCTTCTTTCATCTAATAGGGAAAACTGATCGTATCGATCTTGTATCCATTGGCTCTCCTCTATCTGGGCATCTAGCATCACTCTTAGTGATTCCGTCTCCACTTCGACAGGAAGTACAGCCTCCATACCATATACTAGTGAGTAGGGTGTTGCCCCAGTCGAGGTTTGAGTCGACGTCCGGTATGCGAGTAGGGTTAACGGCAATAGCTCAGGCCATCCCCAGTGATTCGCTGACATCTTCATCATTATCTTCTTGATGTTCTTATTAGTCGCTTCCACCGTGCGGTTAATCTTAGGACGATAAATAACCGAATTGAGGTGTTTGATATTGAACTTACTGCACAGTTCCCTCATCATCTCGTTATTCAGGTTCTTCGCGATGTCTGATATGATAACCTCGGGTTGTCCATACCGACAGATGACGTTGTTTCTAATGAAACCAACGATGACCTCCTTCGTGACCCTGGGCAAAGAAGCTGCTTCCACCCACTTGGTAAAGTAGTCAATCATAGTGAAGATGAATCGATGACCGTTACTGGCTTTAGGCTCAACTGGTCCTATCACGCCCATTCCCCACATGAAAAAAGGCCATGGTGACGTCATGCAATGTATTTGATTCAGAGGCGCATGAATAATGTTGGCGTGGATCTAGCATTGATAGCAACGCTTGACATGATCATCATAATCCGCTTTGAGGGATATCTAGTAGTGTCCGGTCCTCAGAATCTTCTTGGCAAGCAGAGGTCCACTCATATATGCTTCGCACACTCCACCATGTACTTCATTCGTAAGTCACTGGGCTTGATCTTTGTCTAGGCATCTCAGAAGTCCTACACCTGGATCTCTCTTATAGAGAGCATCTCCACTTAGGTAGAAATTCATAGCCATTTTCTGTATTCGCTTCTTCGCGGCTTGACTCATCCTTTCAGGGGTTGACTGATCTCGCAAATATTCATTGATATGGTGGTACCAATGTGACGCCCCCAAATTCGAACTGCCACTGATCTCTCGAATTCGGTTTCATCACGTTCTCACAATAATACAATAATAATATCTAAGGCATACATTCACAGCGGCAGATCTAATCTAGAATAATATACAATAATTTATTATAATTATTCCCCCAAGTCTCGCAACCTACAGTACTTAATAGATTACAAAATAATATCAATTACAGACTTATTACGTAACCCTACTTAAGCTTAAACATAGTTCTAAAATAGTCTTAATACATCATCTTAATAGACGTAAAATAATATCATAATATTTAGAATATGAAAGGGGCTAACTAGTCGGTAGACTTGCCCTTGCCCTTATCTACTACCGAACGTCCACCCTACTCTGCCTTAACTGAAATGTTTTAGGGAAAGCAAGAATGAGCAAAACGTTTGCTCAGCAAGTAATATAACAACAATGGTGAATATTATAGTTTCGAATCCAAAAGGGTATAGCAAGGTATGATAGTTCAAGGATAGCAAAAAATATCAACAGTTTTCAATAACAGTCGCTAAGGATAGAATAATATCAATAGGATTCAATGCTAAATCAATTCACGATTTCAAGATAATTGAATACTGAGCAGTCACTAAGGACTATGAACTTCTACTAGAATTAACAGTAATATACTGATAATTCAACAAAAATAAGTACAACAGGTGATCAGCCTAAAGTACCCTACGTTATGCATATCGTTCAATCATACTAAAGTTCGCACGTTGGTCTCCCGACAATAAATAATTTCCCTTCAAAGAAGGTTGTTCATCGCACTCAAATACAAGATCCCGCACCAATCGATTGGTTTGGGTTGCCTTTCAACAATATAAGTCTAGCCGAATCAAATGGCTTAGATCGCAATAATTTTAAGTCCAAATCTCAAGATTTAAAGTTCGAAGAATATAAATCGACTTTTATCTTATCGATGAATTATATAATTATAATATATGAATTGCAATCTCAAAAGTTTACTTGTACGACAATAATAGCACAAGCTTAATGAACGCTCAATAAAGAGTAGGGTTAGGAACTTGCTTACAACGTTCCTTGAATAAAATAAACACAAGGATAGGATACTTGCCTTATTCGTAGTCTATCCATGTAAAGCTAATCAACACATTGAATTTCTATCGTAATATAGTTACGTATATATGATATTCATTACCTAAGCACATTCGGTATTCAAGCTTGAAAGTTAGATATACACAATGCTCTTCTTTAGTCATATAATCTCTTATACGTTTGTCATCAAGTACTTGCACATAATACTTACACAAGATCAGTATATAAGTCGTCATGAAATCAAGTAATCACAGTTTACATTATGTATGGCAATATAGCAATTCATAACACTATATTAATTATGTCTTTCTTTGTTCATAGAGTTCCGTTTATGAGTTAATCATCGTCATGCTATAGTGTCATCTTATATAATCAAATAACAGTAGAGGTCAACCATATCTAGCAGCTTTAAGTAACAATAGTTACTAACTGACTCAATCAGAAACAAGCAGGATTTATTATTTTTGTTTCTAGGATGGCGCAGCTACGCCATGGCTAAGCCTAGGGGCGGCGCAACTGCGCTGACCCCTGGCCAGGCCATGGTTTGGCTGCTGCCTGCAAATCTCTGTCTGGCACATAAGCATACTAAGATAATTTACACTTATCATGCATACATACTAGAAGACTTGACATACACGTCTAACCATCCTAAGTTCACCTTTACATGTTAGGGTCTTAGTTTAGGATTTCTAAGAATTTAAGGCCAAATATGGTCATGGAGTCATAAGTCCTACTAGATTAATCATAGATACATGCGAGAAGGTCATATAAATTGTAATATACATGCTCGCAATTGTCCACATCATTTATTCATAACTAGCATTGTTTATCACTTTTAAAAAAACATGCTTAAACTCATGCTTGGTTAACCTTTTATTGAATTTAACAAGTGAGTACACATGTATGATATACTAGTGACGTTATACGCACTATTAAACATGTTAAAAATCTCAGAATATGGATCTCGATATAACATGTCAAGTCCATGTTCAAAACTCATGTTTCGTTAATAAGTTCCACTAATGAGGTCTAACATGTCCATGCTATCTTATGATACATATATACACAAGTCAACATGTCATTCATGCATTTCTAAACTATACTAACATGTATCAAAAGTCAAAATATAAATATGAATATAACATATCAAAGTCCCATTTTTAAAACTCTAAGTTTATTTTAAAAACCATAAGTCGTTTCATCAAAATGTATACCATCTTAGTTTAAACATGCTTATGTTAGGTCTATGTACCCATACATACGTGCTACTCATGCTAGCATGCTCGTCTAAGTTATAAAAATAAACTATCACTTAACAGTTTGTAGCAGAAATCAGCAACTGATGCAGGGCAGCTGCGCCTCAGTACTAAACCGGCGCAGCTGCGCCGTGTTTGGTTCGCACCAGATAGCAACCTGCTTCGGCAGTTTCCAGGCCAAACACAGAAATTACTTCACAAATTCGATTCTAATCAGCCACATTCCAGTTTAAACATACTTATAAGTTTGTATAACAACTAAGAAACATGTTCTAATCAAATTTATCATGAATGGCAACTATGATCAAGAATTAAAATCTTTGACATAAACAAAATGAAGAACAAGAAAGAGGGATTATCCCTCTGTAAACTTGTTGCTATATTAGCTTCCTTCAAATGATATATATATATATATATATATATATATATATACTCACTCTCTATATGCTCTCACTTAAGCAAAATCCAAGCAATGAATTAGAAGGAGAAGAAGCCATATATATAGAGAAATTCATAACCAGTCAATACATTCTTCCATTGAATCAAACTAATAGATTGAAGGTTTGTATATTGGTTAAGGAAGAGTTGGTAATTGGTTGTTAGAACCTAGCATGATTCCCACTCCCCTATTGATCATGAGCTATGAAGCTATGGAAGTTTGTTGAAATTGAGAAGAAAGAGTAGGCTTAGGCTTTGAGTTGTTCACGTGTGGGGGAATTGTGACTATTATTTTGGGACAAGCCAATTGGAAACTCAGCAACATGGCAACTATGCAATACTACATACTTAGTTTCATAATATACACATTTAGGTTATACTCTAGTTAGAGTCACATTATAGATTTAACTACACAATATGTCAATGTAGTAAAATTAATTTACACATATATAATTCATGTACACTTGGGTCCTTATAAAATAATATTGTAATGTAATAAGTTGGGATACATATAATCCATGTACATTTTATCATACCGATATAATTTAATCGGATATTATCACATTACATTGTCTCCCTCATTATTAAATTCTATTAATCAACAATTGTTTACATTATATATACATGAGGTATTAATTAAAGGTTCACTCACATATATTGTCACATAACCTTAGGACATACTCATACAACTTAATTAATTAGTCATAACATATAGTTTCTATATTTTGTATAGTCACATTGCACTTTACACTTCATATAATATATAGGTGGCTACTATACATTATAGCAATTAATTGAGCAATTATTATATTAATTAAGTAATCACTATATTATCAATTCATTTCCATAACAAAGATTATTAATAATTCTGTGATTAATTATCGCATTCCTCGATAATTAAATATAATAATATTATATTTATAAACAAGTTACTTATTATTATTCTATTATCTACAATAATAATAATCAACATTTTATTATTAATCACCATTAATATTCTATTTCTCATAATAATAATTAATATAGATTAATTGTTCACTTAATAATTCCTTTGCCCATGAATTAATTAATTCATTATCGAATCTATTCTCGTGCCACACAAGGCATTTCAACGAGCTTATCATAAACTCCACATTTTCCTTAATTACATAAATTCAATTTAATATAATTGAGTTAACTCATCTCATGACACTTACATATCTATATTCAAATAAATATTCATTTCCATTAATATGTTCATTTAATAATATTCAAAAATTCTCGGGTATTATAACCAAGGTGGTCTCGCAGGTGGTATCTCATTTGATATCTCCCCTACATTGTTTCCAAACGACGGTGCATTCTGCACAGTGAAAGTGATGACAAGCATTCCCCTTCTTGCTGACAGGTTCACCAGTGAAGCTAATGTGGCCAATGCATTGGCAAAATCATTTCGGTTCCGGGGGATATGCATAAAGGCAATGTCTTCAAATTCCCCTGCCAATCTGAGGACATGTCGATGATACGGCAGTAGATGCAGTTCTTTGGTGGTGTATGCCCCGGTAGACTATCTGATGACTAGCTCCAAATCTCCAAATACCGCTAAATGTTTTACTCCCATGGACTGAGCCAGCCTTAACCCCACAATGCACCTTTCATATTCTGCGGTATTGTTGGAGTTGTTGAAATGCAACTTGGCGGCCACGGGGTATTGATCTCCCGTGATGGATACCAGGACTGCCCCGGCTCCAGCACCCTCAGCGTTTGATGTGCCATCAAAATACATTTTCCAGAATTGACCTTGATCCTCCTTATCGATCAGTTGAACAGTCAACACTTCCTCCTCTAGGAAAAATGTTTCCAGAGGCTCAAAACCCCCTGTTAGTGCAGCCGACAGGTGATCCGCAATCCCTTGCCCTTTAATGGACTTTTGGGTGACATAGATGATGTCGAACTGTTGAAGGATTAACTGTTACTTGGATAAGCGACAGTTCAAAATCGGCTTGCTGAAGATGTATTTCAAAGGATCCATCCTCGATATGAGATAAGTGGTATGGTCGTGTAGGTAATGCTGTAACCTCGTGGCTGCCCAAGCTAATGCACAACAGGTTCTTTCTATCAGAATATATTTTTGTTCTCCACTGCTGAAGCGCTTACTGAGACAATAGATAGCTCTTTTTTTCCCCATGTCATCCTTCTGCCCCAGTAGACAACCCATAGCGTTGGAGTTGACGAAGATATACATGAATAACTAAATTCCATCCTTTGGGGGTACTAATATAGATGCTTCAATCAACCTCTTTTGGATGGTGTGGAAAGCTTTTTGGCAGTCTTCATTCCATTTTCCCGAAGAATTCTTCCTTAATAGTTTGAAAATAGGCTCACAGGTTGCTATCAACTGCGATATGAACCGGCTGATGAAGTTGATTCTTCCCAGGAAACCTTGGATTTCCTTCTCGGTCTTTGGCTCAGGCATTTTCGTGACGGCTTAGATTTTGGCAGGATCCAATTCAATGCCCTGGTTGCTCACAAAAAATCCCAGTAGTTTATCGGATTTCACACCAAAAGCACACTTCGCTGGGTTTAACTTCAGATTAAATTTGCGGAGTCGTTCAAACAACCTCCGCAGATGGGTGCAATGGTCATCAGCCTGTCGGGACTTTACGATGATATCATCCACATACACCTCGATTTCTTTGTGCATCATATCGTGGAATAAGGACATCATAACTCTTTGATAAGTAGCGACAGCATTGGTAAGGCCAAAAGCTAGTCTTCGATAACAGAAGGTTCCCCAAGGGGTAATGAAGGCAGTCTTTTCCCTGTCTTCTTTAGCAACCATGATCTGGTGATATCCAGCAAAGCAATCAGCGAAAGAATACATCTCGAACTGTGCAGTGTTGTCGATTAATACGTGGATGAACGGCACTGAGAAGTCATCCTTAAGGCTGGCTTTGTTGAGATCTCGATAATCCATACAAACTCGCACCTTTCCCCCAGATTTCGACACTAGGACTATGTTGGACAACCATTCATGGTACGTTGACACCATATGGATTCCTGCTTTGAACTGTTTGATAATTTCTTCTTTGACCTTCAGGCTCCATTCTGGTTTCAACCGTCTCAGTTTCTGCTTTACCGATTTGAACCCTTCTTTAATTGGTAGTCGATGAACGACGATATCGGTGAATAGACCTATCATGTCTTCATGAGACCAGGCAAAAAAATCCTTGAACTGGGTTAAGAGTTGGATTAGTTCTTTTTCTTCGTTAGAAGGAATGTTAGTTCCTATCTGTATCTCTTTAGGATCATCAGGGGTTTCAATATTTATGGTGGTGGTTTGATCGAGGTTGGGTTTAGGTTTATCTTTGACCCATGCTTTGATTTCCTCGGGCACCTCGTCATCATCCCCTTCCTCTTGCTCGATTACCATCAAGTCAAAGTCCAGTTCTATGTCGAAATCGTAATCATTACTCAAATTCGACAAGTCATGGACATGTCTAGGACTACGCAAATTTGGAAACCTGAGACAAAAACTTGATTGCTAAATATATACAAGTAGTCGTCAATTACAAAAAGATTCATCAGTTAATATGACAACTAGCAATAACAAGCTACAGATGAAATAAAATAGTCATAAATATTGGTAAAGGTAGAGCTCCCTGTCAGCGGTCACTTCCTAGTTTTTACCCTTTTCGGACGATCTGTGGGGTGATCGTCCAATTGCTGGTCATGAGATCCTGGATAGACGCGCTACTGGAGTCATCGTCTTCCAAGATGGCCATAAATGGTTTGGAACTAGTCCTTGGATCCTCGCTCGGGATGTTTACATTTCCCCAGTTAAGGACTGGGAGAATAGTTTGATCACTTGACAGATCTTCCCCATCGGACTTCTTCAGGTCTTCTTCAGAGTGGTAAAAACTGCTCAGGAATTGCAACTGGATCTCTTCCAGAAACTTCTTATCTTTGGCATTCCTGGCCAAATCCTGGATAGGCTTTTCATCCCCGTCTGTCTGATGTCCTCTTTGATTGACTTTAGGAATCAAGAGGTTTGAAATAATGAGGGGGATCTTCTTGAGTGGATCTTTAAATCCTATTTCACTAAGGTTTGGCTTGAGGTGAATAAGATGATTAACTGGTTTATGCTTGTGAGGATTCTGATGTTTGGATCTACCAGAGTACCCGAGTCCAGCCTTCCCCAACTGCGTGGGTATACAAATTGGGTTCCTGATTCCTTGGCCATTATTCCCCAGTCCTCGGCCTAGTCGATGTCCTCGGGACAGAATCTCTTGGCCAACCGCCATCACTTCTGGAGATATCCGGGGGATTAAGACTGGCGCCCCCACAGAGTGATATCACAAATTACTAATTTCGAAGGCTTAAAAATTGGCGGGCTCGATACCTTCATTCACACCGATCAGGGGCATATCTCCCAGCTCATGAACAGGATAATCAGGTTCTGCACTAACAGTGACCAGATTGTCGTTGACGATATATTTCAGTTATTGATGAAGAGTTGAAGGAACGACGCCAGCCATATGGATCTATGGTCGTCCTAACAATAAATTATACTCGGTAGTGATCTTTAGGATCTGGAAAGGTATGTTGAAAGTGAAAGGGCCAATCTCCACAGGAAGTTCAATCTCCCCCACAGTATCCCTTCTTGATCTGTCGAAAGCCCGTACCACAACATGGCTTTCCCGAATTTGGTTCGGGTTGATCTTCATCTTCTCCAAAGTATCCTGTTGATAGATGTTCAAAGACGACCCTCCATCGATTAGCACGCCACCTATAACATATCTTGACGAAAAGACAGCGATATGCAATATTTTTTGATGCCCAGTTCCTTCGAGTGGTATATCATCGTCAGTGAAGGATATCACATTACTGTCCAGTATATAGCTGATCAAGTGCTAGAATTTCTCAGTATCCATAGTCTTAGGTAAGTGTGCTTCCTCTAATACTTGGATCATGATTTAACGATGGTCGTCATAATCTAAAACCAAATCCAAGATGGAGATTTGATGGGGTTCAGCTTCCAACTGCCTCACCGTCCAGACTTCACCGTGCCCCATCTTGTGGAGGAACTCTGTGACCTTTCCAGTAGATACCTTCCCCAATACCTTGGTTGCCAGTTTCGCCAAATGCCCCGGGAGGTAAAATGGATTCTCCCTAAGTATGATGGCGGTACAGTCAGGTGCCAATTTTATACCTTCTCCGTAATTCCACGGTACCTTCTTCTGGCTGAGAATTGGAAGTTGCGGCCAAGGAGCCAACATCAGGGGCACTGATATCTCGAGAGTGGCTTTGTTTCTCTGCTCAGATAATCCTTGGATGGTTATGGGTTCGCTGGATGTTCCTTCTGTGCAAAGGATAACGGCTATCATACCCTCTAAGTTCCTCGATCCTTGAGGGTAGTTTATCTCTTCCTCGCAGAAGATCTCAGCTTTGTTCATCAATTCCAGTTCCCCTGATTCAATGAAGTTCTGGATTAGATGTCGTAAGGCCCAACATTCCTCTGTGGCATGTCCAGGAGCATTTGAATGGTAAAGGCAGGATCTAGAATGATTAAAACACTTCGATCTCGTATCTGGGGCAAGAATTCTGTAATCTTCCCTTCCTCGATCAAGGTGCAGAGAATCTCCTCCCAGGACTGCCTTAACGGGGTGAATTTCTATTTGGCTGCAAAATCTCGTCGGTTCTACAGTCTAGCTTCTCGGGCCATCTTTTCGGTCCATCTATCCTGCTCTTGGCAGCGAATCCGATCCCTTCTAGAGGTTGAAATATCTTGGATAGCTATGGGGTTAGCTGGCTTTGATAAGACCTGGTCTATTAGTTGTCAGGTCAACTAGTGTTGGTATACAACCAATTCTGCCAGCTGATCAACTTGCGCCTTGATTGAAGCTAATTCTTGCTCTACCCAATACTTTTCTTCAGGGTATCCCTATATGATAGGGTCCTGTGCAGAGGGTAACTCTCCCATCTTCCTCAAGTATTTATGGTTTTCCCTACTTCCAGCACTGATCATGTTGACTCCTTCATCCGCATGTTGAGGCAGAGGGTTGTTGTTGACATTCGGTTACTTAGGGGTTTTGACTATAATCTCCCCGCTGTCAATCAAGTTTTAAATTTTGTGCTTCAGAGTCCAACACTCCTGAGTATCATGCCCCGGTGAGTTAGAATGGTAGGCGCATTTCTTGCTGGAATCGAATTGCCTTCCATTTGGATCGGAAGATGGAGCAAGCTTAACGATCTTTTTCTAGGCGATCAGTAGAGCTAATATGTTCTCCAAGGAGTCTCCCAAAGGAGTGAATATCCTTCTTCACTTGTTTTCCCCTGCCTTCATTGCAATATAATTTAGGGTATTCACTGGATGAGGGTTCTGCCTCTGGATAGATGAGTTAGGGCTCTTGTTAGCAGATTATCCTTGCAATATTAAAGAGACATCTTCTTCCTTTCTCTTCGATCCTCTTTTGGGAGTGCTTGCATAATTTCCCGACTGTATATGCTCAGCTACGGCTTCCAAAGCAGTGAGGTCTTTAATTTTTCCAGACTTCAAACACATTTCTGCCATTTCCCCATGCTTAATCATTTCAAAAAAGGATTTTCCTAACCCGGCTAGGACTCTCTCATAGAAAGGGGCTTCTTGTATATCAATAAAGGTTGTCACCATCTCACCCTCATCCATTGGTGGGTTGACTTGGGCTGCCATTCGCCTCCACCTTTGAGCGTATTCTCTAAACGATTCATTGCCCAACTTTTTGACTTTAGTAACCTGGTAGCGATCGGGTGCCATCTGGGATTGGAAACTGTATTGATTGAGGAAAGCATGGGCCAAATATTCCCAACCTCTGACTTTGGAATTGTCTATCCGTGCGTACCACGTTTGGGCTTCACTAGTAAGGCTCTTCTGAAACAGCTGCATCCAGGGGTTTTCATCCTCAGTGTAAGTTCCAAGTTCACCTATGTAGACTTTCAAGTGAGTGTATAGGTCTCCCAGTCTGTTGTATTTCTCGAACTCAGGAACTTGAAACTTATCTAGGTATCTCGCCTTTGGGAATATACACAGATCCGAGTAATTCAAGCTACCGTGGGATCCTATCCCCTTCATAAACCGGATAGCATCTTCCATCTGTCTGACTTTCTTCCTAATGTCTCCAGTGTCTCTGTCCTTCCGAAGGTCTATGATTTCTCGTGTCATCTTCTGAATCAGGGCCTCTATGGGTACTTCAACATCGAGGGGGGAGATAGGTGTGGACGCATGGGTATCACCTTCCTTCTCGGGTACTTTCATGTCTCCTTGCACAGAGGATTTAGTCGGACTCTTGTGCTTAGATTCCTGAGTTACTTTGCATTGTTCTTTTAACAGGGTCGTCATCTCGGTCATCTGTTTTTTAAACTCCTCGAATTCATCTCGAGATACTGGGATGGATTCTGATGAACTTCCTTCAGCCATTTGGACTGGTGAAAGGGTCTTTTTGGCTGGAGATCGGTTCTAGGACCAATCTGCACAAAATCGATATCTAGTTTAGACTAGATATTGGTGGATAAGGATGCATGGTATGCTATGCATCAGTTTAATGGTTTTATAATCTTTTTCTACAAAATAAAAGGTTAGTCAATTTAATGACAGGATATGAAAGATGTATGTATGACAGTTAAAGATAACGGTCATTTATATACGCAGAAGATTAAATAAGGCATGAAGAAGCACACCGCGCGTTTAGTTTATCAGAGGCTAACCTATCTTAGGGTTACTTTCACGGGCTGTTTGAAATTGGTTCCCAGATCTTTCCAATTTACTTAATGAAAGCATCCATGTTTCAATTGGAGCGAATCTGAGTGGTGCCTTTCCTGAGCCTCACAATGGAAACATCCATAGGAGTCCAGTAATAAATAACCGACGTAATTGCCTCCTAATGGAGGTACCACACAACATACATTCACATACATTCACGTCATCACCGCATGTAATATGATGACATTGTACAAAGCACTAATATATTGTGCGAGGCACTAATACAAAATGCTAAAAGATTGACACACACAGAGATCATTCACACAAAATGCATATACAGAATGAAAATTAAAAAGTTTGATAGCGGCTTAAGCCCTCTTTGAGTCCCCAGCAGAGTCGCCACCTGTCGACGCCGGAAAGAAACAATCTCTTTCCCTCTGATCTCCCTTTTTTTTATTTGAAGGAGGAGACTCTCTTTTTTTTGTTGTGTTTCCCTTCCTCTCTTATCTAGGGGAAAACGAGGAATGCCCATATTTCCTAATTTGAATCTTATTCTACCTTTTGCTTTCGCTTTGTCTTTGGGGTTCCGTTTAAAGGGTGAATTTTGTAAGACACTGGTACCGACATATGTGTCGACGATTTTGAAAAGTTTGATTTTATTTTGATGATTTGACCGATTGAGACAGAGTCGCCAGTTGGTATTTTTTAAATGGATGTACCAACTCATCCGAGTTTTAATGGTTTTTTTGCAAGATGGTCCAATGCGTGACTCTAAAGATTGGTCATAAAACCCGAGATTCGTGGAATCCGGGGGCTAGGTTAAACGGGGGGAAGGTGTTAGGCACCCCTCGACTACTGTGCAAGCACGGTACCACATCTTATTGATTTTCTATGCAAAAATTATGTGTGTGTGTGTGTGTGTTTGTGTGTGTGTGTATGTGTGTGTGTTTTGATTTTGAAAGCTTTATTATTTTGTTTCTAAGTCTTTATTCTGGTGACTTGAAAGTAGTGTTGTACCACTTTTGCGCCTAGGTACGAAGGATTTGATTAAATCAAAAACTCATTTTTAACAAGATATATGAATTGAAATAATGTTTTGGAAAGTAAGGTTTTCAAATCCTTTACCCGACTAGGAATCGAGGACTTCGATACTTCCTTTTATTCTTTACGTTATTTACGTGATCTACCCCGAATCGCTTTATTTCATCAAAAGCACTTTGTGGTTTTCTTTGAGAAATCATTTTGATGATATGATTGAAAAAGCGTTAAGAAGGTTCAGATCATCATCGGGCATATTAGCCATCTTGATGAACCGAGCTCCCGTAATGAAAGTTTTCACTATCACGGGATCTTGAATCTGAGCTCTCGAGACTAACCCCTCGAGTTCGTTTTCAAGATCCAAATATTACATGTATATCGATATTTACGTTATTTAAAGCATTTACAACATAAAAATCGATCCATCGTGGGAATCAAGTCGGATCCATTCGGGGATCTCGACATCGGGATTCTTAGGCTCACATGATTTGTACAATATTACATATACATAACGTCCACAGCTTTGATACTAGATGATTTCATCGGTTGAAATCACCGTTCAAGCCGATTCGGCCCCCCTTTCACCTCTAAATATAGATTTAGGACTACACAGGTTAACCGAGATCATTCAAAGCAATAAACCAATAGATATACCATAGATCTAAGCCGTTATAGCCCCCGAGTTAAAGCTTCATGCTTAATAACCTCTCGGGGACTAGATTAGGCTTAGATCTAGGTATATGTAGCCTCCGAAGTCGATATACAACGTATTAAGCACAATATAACCGATAAAAATGTAAAATCTATCAACTATTACATAATATGCTTAAAATACAACAAGTTTAACTATATTCAAATAAGATACTTCATTAATCTATCATTTGAACCAAGTTTACAAAGAAAACGAAGCTCAAAGTGCGTTATTTCACCTTGGGGCACGCATAAATGAGCGTTTTGACTCCCGGGATGAACTAAGAACACTAAGAGGACTTCAAGTAGATGCTAAATGGGAGAAATGAGCTTCAGGTTGGTTTTTTAAGGTTCCACCCGAGTCTTTCTCTCTCTAGAAATGTCTATATCTCTCTAAACATGTATCTCTCCCCCTTTAAAATGAACTAAGTGGGATGTTATAAGCTGCCGGAGGCAGCCGCAGATGTGGTTGCGGCTGGCCGTAGATGTGGTCAAGGCTGGCCCAAGTGGGCCCCAACTGCTCGGCTATTGGTCCTTCGATCTCGGTTCGGCAGGAGTTGACGTCCATCGCTCGACCTTTCGGACTGTCTTTGATACGCGTAGAGGGAATAGATCGATTCAGACGAGATTAGGGTTCAGGAATTCGATACTCGTAGCCAAGATATATCCACCAGGTCCAGATATCAGTTAGCTGGCTTATCTCTTGATGGCCCATCGTTTGAGGTTTGCTGAAGTGGTTTCCGATGATCACTGTCTCAGCTCGTCGATCTTCGATCGGGTCACAGTATGTTTGGACTTCATTGGTCCTCTTTATCATTCCCGGGGTTTTCTTCGAGATGACCGGGATCTTTTGCCCTCCTTCGGGGTTGTCTTCGAAGTAAAATAACTCTTTTACCCTCCTGCAGGGTTAGTACGACAAAAGCAAAATTTTGAGTGTCTACAATGTGCTTATAAACAAAAGAATATTTCGATGATTTAAATCCTGTAGATTCTTTATCTCAGGATAGTTGATGTAAATAGCAGTGATGCTATCGTATTATGTTAAAACTTTTAATTAAATAAAATATCAGAGTTATTTGAGATGTTATGTGTTAAGTGATTATGTTTAAATGTTTAAGTTAAGACTTAAATATTTAAATAATTGAATAAAGATCTAATTAGTGTATATCTAAAATAGAAATATGACGCCGAGAAGAAGACCAAACCATCAACCGACCCAAGAAGGGTCAACGAATAACAACGACGCCAATGCTAATGCTAACCCCGTGCAATAGTTAGTGAACTTACTGGCCGGAGCAATTAACAATCAACCTCAGGCTCCACTAAATAACTCGTTTAAGGACTTCAAAGCGGTGGGACCGCTGGAGTTTAAAGGCTCCACAAACCCGATAGAAGCTCAGACTTGGGTCATGGAGATGGTGAAAGTTTTTGACGTCACTAGAGTTAGGGAGGACCAGAAGACTGCCTACGCAACGTTCAGGTTGAAATCAGAAGCCAGCTTTTGGTGGCAGGCAAACAAGGTCCGAGGAGGAGAAGGCTTAATAACCTGGGAGAGGTTTAAAGAAATATTTTTCGAGATGTACTTCCCGACTAGCTCACAGAACCTGATGGAGGTACAATTTCTGGAACTCAAGCAGGGGAATATGTCCGTACCAGACTATACGGCAAAATTCAAAGAGTTGGCTAGGTTCGCCACGTATCAAGTACACACGGATGAGAGAAAAGCAAGAAGGTTTGAACAAGGACTGAAGCCCTGGCTGTATAGCAAAGTGTCAATGTTTCAGTTGAACACTTTTGCTGGAGTATTGGAAAAGGCCATTCTTGCTGAAGGTGGGAGTGACACTGTGACCAAGTACAACCAGGATCAGAAGAAGAAAAAGAGTGAAGGTGAAAGTGTCAAGGCTAGTGGTAGCAACACGGGAGGAAGTAACAATCAGAAGAGGAGGTGGACTGACAACTCGTCAACTAGGAATCAGCAAGGAGGTCAGAAGAAGAGAATTGAAGCGTGCCCGATCTGCGGGAAACCTCACTTGGGAGTCTGTATGAAGGGAAAATGGGTGTGCTATAATTGTGGTTAGGAAGGCCACATAGCACCAAATTGTCCTAACCCTAAGAAGGGCGCTTGTTTCACGTGTGGGTCGAAGGACCACTTGGCTAGAAACTGTCCTAAGAAGGCATCAGGAGGGGCAGGGTCAGGTGGAAATAGAGGAGGCAGCGGTGGACACGCTCTAACTATCACGAGACCAACCGCAACTAATCGACCAACTGCCAGAACATTCAACATGACCGTACAGGATGCTGTGCAGTCTCGCGATGTGGTGTCAGGTATCATTCTGATTAATAAAGTTAATGCTTATGTACTATTTGATTCGGGTGCTACTTGTTCATTTATATCTGATGACTTTGCTAAGAACTTAGAATTGCCTAAGGATGAGTTAGAATACCCTATGAACATAGAAATTGCGAATAAAGAAGTGATCCCTGTTAAGTACGTACACAAAAACTGTAGGGTGGGTATTAAAAGTGACATTATGAATGTAGATCTTATCCAGATTAGACTTGGGGAGTTCGACGTTATTCTGGGAATGGATTGGCTATTCAGTTATGGGGCTGTAATTAATTGCCAGAAGAAATGTATTAACCTGATGACTCTTTCAAAGGTTGTGTTTTATGGCAGTAAGTCGCCTAGACAAGCGAGTTATCTGACGATGATGCAGGCCAGGAAGTTGTTAAAATAAGGCTGTATAGGATATTTAGCCTACATAGTCGACAGTCGTAAAAAGAATTCAAAGATAGAGGAGATACTAGTCCTGAGGGACTTCGCAGATGTATTTCCGGACTATCTGCCAGAACTTCCGCCAGACAGAGAGGTTGAGTTTGTGATCGATTTAGCGCCAGGAACGGCTCTAATATCGAAGGCACCGTACCGAATGGCTCCGGTAGAGATAAAAGAATTGATGGTACAACTGCAAGAGCTACTAGATAAGAAGTACATACAACCGAGCGTATCGCCGTGGGGAGAGCCGGTGTTATTTGTGAAGAACAAGGACGGGATGATGCAGCTCTGCATCAATTATAAAGAGTTAAACAAGGTCACCATTAAGAATAGATATCCATTATCGAGGATTGACGACCTGTTTGATCAATTGAAGGGAGCGAGATACTTTTCAAAGATAGACTTGAGGAGTGGTTATCATCAGCTGAAGGTGAGGCCAGAGGATGTTCCAAAGACAGCGTTTAGGACTCGATATGAGCACTACGAATTTTTAGTGATGTCATTCGGTCTAATGAATGCTCCTGCAGCATTTATGGGCCTAATGAACGGAGCGTTCAAGCCATTTTTGGACAAATTCGTGGTGGTGTTTATCGATGAGATAGCCTTACCTCCGGTGCTAGAGAATGTCCACAACGTCTTCCACGTATCAGTGTTACGACCTTACAAACTCGATTACAAACATGTGATTGAATATGAACCCCCTACAATTTGAGAAATACTTATCCTATGAAGAAATTCATGTTCAAATTATTGACAGGAAAGAGCAAGTTCTCAGAAATAAAGTTATACCTTCTGTTAAGGTAATTTGGAGGAACCACAGCACTGAAGAAGCTGCGTGGGAACTCGAAGAGCATATGATGAAGAATTACCCACAATTATTTACTTAATTTATGTGTAAGAGATTCTGGGGACAGAATCTTTGTTAGGGGGGAAAATGTAACAGGACGAAATTTTAATTGAACCGTGATTCTGGGGACAGAATCCTTTCAAGGGGGGAAAGATGTGACGAACGAGAATTTGTAATATAATTTGAATATTTATTGAATTAAATAAATATTTTTTTGATGATTTAATTATTGAATTAAATAAATAATTGATGAATTCGTGGTAGATTAATTTAATTATATGTGTTACATTGATTAAATTAATGTGGAGAATTTTATTATTCAAAGTATGAATTTAATTAAGTTTATTTGATTAAATGAATTATTTAACAAGCATAATATTATTCTAATTAATTTAATAATTAATTAGAGATTTAATGATTTGACATAATTGATAAATGAGAATTTTAATTATGTGAGTATGTGATTTTATTCTATTTTATTTAATTAATTTAAATAAGATTCTATGATTAATTGGGTGTGACATTATTAAACTATATTATAAGAGTTTAATTAAATTAATGGGAAATAAAGAGTAATGGAGCTAGCCAAACAAGACCCTAGAAGAAGTTGGTCAGTTAACCCATTATGGGATTAACTGACAACCACTTACCCACTATGCTTATATATCATATACGTATTATCCTTATACATATATCATATATCAATTCTTATAACATATTCATACTAGAGTTAGAGAAAATATCAGAGAGAATAGTTAGAGAAAATTGAGAGAAAAGTTTGAGAGAGTTGAATTTGGAGAAGAAGTAATTATACAATCAAACAGAGTTAGCAAGGGTAATCTCTTGATTCAATTTTATATTTACGTTGTTATATATTTTCTATGAAAACTCTGCTCAAGTTCTCTTTAAAGAATTATTCTGATAATTAACTTAAGATATTATTATATATGTGTTAGTATATGTTAATAACATGTTATATATCATGTATACATGAATCACAGTGATTAAAACTATGTAATTATTTTTTAATTAAGTTTTCAAAAGTTTTTAGAGTTTTTTCCATTTACGTGTTTTGAAGGTTCTCTGAGAATGGGAAATTTGGTGATTGTTGATTATCTGACCATATATGTGTTACTAATTGTTTATAACATGTTTTATACTATGTATGCATGATTTACAGTGATTAAATTCATGCAAATATGCCTTAATTGGGTTTTTCAAAAGTTACAAAGTATAAAAGTTGTATATATGGCCCTTATGGCCCTTACGAACAATTGTATGCCATGAATTGTTTGTTTAACTTAAATTTCAGTAAATTATGATAATACATGTTAAACCAAAGAAAATAAACTTTAAACGAACGGATTCGGAGTTATAACGAATCTGTGATGACAAATTTTATGTTTTTCTTTAAAACCGTCAAGAACACCAAGAACAGTGAAATTTCATGATTTCATTCGAGTAATTGCATGATTTAAGATGTTAAAAACATGTTAGTAACATTGTATGATATTTTTATGAAGTTTATACTTCATAAAAATCACGGTGTTAGTTTAATTTGCATTTAATTGGAGTAATTGGGCCAACGAACGGTCAAAATTGCAAACCAGAACAGGCATCAGCAGAGGGCCCTGCCACAGTAGGTCCTCATAGGCTTAAATCCCGGCCCCAGCGGGGGTGGGTGCTATCTGGATTAAAAAAATGTAAACCGAGACTATTTTGACCTCCTGTCGTAAAATAAGTTTAATTTCTTCATACGAACTCCAATTAAGGTGATTCAAGATGATTCGTAAAGATAACGAGTAGACCTATAACTTTTATTCTTTAAGTGTTTCGATTTGAAGTCCTTAAAAGGGGTCAAAATGGTCATCTTTGTGACTGATGCGTATTTAGAGGCAATCGGAGGGCGTCGAACATGCCCGTACGCAAGTGTAGTGCTCTCGACGATAAAAGATGTTGTTATAAGTTATAAAACATGGAAATTATAAAATATAATGATGTTTAAATTAATCAATGATGTGTTAGACAAATTGCATGAGCATGTTAAGCGTACGCAAGAGGGACGAGTCGGACGTGCGACGAATGAACGTCGAAACGTCGTGCCAAGTGTAATACTATGCTATAACCTACTTGAGGACTTGATGAACATGTAATGCTATGCTATAACATGTTATTAACACATATTATATGATTTGAAGTTCATGTTAATAAACTAAGATGTTGACATGCATAAGATAATGTGAAGGTTGAAGTTAACAAACTAAGTGCGAACTTGAATATTGTGATTGTAAAACTTGATTATGATTGTTTAAAGGATTATACCTATGTGATAAGCATATTGTGAATTCATACTTATGTTATGTGATTAGTTAATAAGTTATCACTTTGAACCAAGTTGTAAGTTGAACTTAAATGAAAAGTTGAACATAGAAGTGATGAAACTAATCGACATTGTATGCATAATGTAATGTGTAGGACATTGAGGAATTGAATTGTAACTAGATTTGTAGCTTGCACACGAGGGAAGTATTATATCCCTAACTCATTATCGTTAAGAAAGTTTTCTTATCTTAACTCTTTAAGTTGAATAAGCGTTCGATTCCTTATTCTTATGTCAATCAAGTTGCTAAACTAAAAGTTTACTTTTATTGAGCAAGTTTTCTATTCTTGAAATATTATCATGATACAACTTCTTATACTTGTTAGTCAAGTTGAGATTTCATATGAGATAATATATTATCTTTAAAAGCATGATTCCAGCTCTACAATACTTATTCGATTGTATACTCTTGAGAAGTTATTATTCAATTTGAATATCGTTTATTGTTGAAACTTGTAAGACTAGCGAACCCTTATTGATTCAACTAGTCCATAGTTGATGAACGTTCTAAATTCTAGAACTATTAGCGAGCTTATCCAAACCAAACTTCCTTTGGTGCGGACTCTGATGTCAAACTGAGATGAACAACCCTATTATAGGGGATTGACGATGCTTTAGCGTTAAGATATTGTGCACAGTATGGGTACTAAGGGCTGATCCCCCTAAGTATGAGAAGTAGAGTCCATAGTCTTATAACTGTTAAAGGTTTAAAGTATAAACACTTTACAACCTAGGACATAGTTCGAGGTCTTATGACCCTCAGATGTTCTTTTGAATCTTGTAATTCATTCTTGATTCAAAAGTCGAGTTTTCCTTATTCAAAATTCTTTGATTGACTCACATGTTATTATATTGTTGTTATATTGTTATACTTGTGGGCAATCGTGCTCACTCTTGCATAATAATAACATTGCAGTTAAGAACGAAAGGTCCGACGAGCCTTCTACTAGCAAAGGCAAGGGCAAGGTCAACAAGTGTTGAAGACTTGTTGTTTATTTGATATGTTATTGTTTAAGACTTATGTTAAAGTTGTGTAAGACTATTTATTTGTTTACGTTTCCACATTTGAGATTTAAGGTTGGTATGACCTGGGATTGATTTTGTATTTTTTATTCAGATGTTGTAACCCCCTATAAGGGGAGATGTTGGTTTTATTTCTATCTATTGCATAGTTGCATTTATTATGGGTAGATAGATAGATGATATTTGTATAGTGAACACCAAATCCCATGGAAATTGAAGTATCTGAATTTGGGGGTGTCACATATAGTACTTGGATTGATTATCATAAATCCTTCAAAATATTATTAATGAGCTATCCTATGCCAATTTATTTGGTACGGATTCTTAAATGAAATCCTGAGTATAAATACACAAAGGTTTTATTGTCGTTAATTCGACTAGGCATTCTGTTGCCATGTGAACGTGAAAACGTTTACGAAAGTAGTGTTGATCAACACAGAGTACTACAGGCTGATCACCTGGACGTGCTCGTAAGTGATGCGGGCTTACGGTCTTGTACCAGTTTGCCCTTTTTAAAAGATGATATTTATGGTCATTGACCAGCTCAGATTCTTAAGCGACTTTGTGTCCTTGAGAATGTTTTAAAGGAATTCAAAAACCTTATTTTGCTTATTCTTATTTCTTCATAACTATTGTACAGTTATCAAGGATGAGACATATAATTCTTGATTTTGTGGTTGCAACATAAATTGTTAGACTTGCTAAGCCATTTATACTCATCCTTGCTTAAAATCATATGTTTTCAGCTAATAGCAGTCGGACCAAAAGCTCCGGTAATGACAAGGGCAAATCCAAGATGAATGCTTAATTACTCTTGTAATAGTATAGTATTCTGTTGTAATACACAATATTATGACACTGAATGGATATAAGGTTTAATAAGATTTTGGGAAGGAAGTTGTAATGAATGTTAGTTGAACTTATACAAGCTATTGAATAATTCAGTGGAATGTATGAGTAGATAGTTGTACAGCAAAGCACCAGATCCAGGGTGGAGGTACCCAAATTTGAGGGAGTCATAGAATATCTGCCCCTCTGACACCCTTAAGAGGATGAAGATCAAATCTAACAGGATCCAGGATAGTCACGTTGTGGTTAGAGCTTTCAACGGATCACAGAGGGACATAGTGGGGGAAATTGAGCTTCCCATGGAAATTGGCCCATACACTTTCAATGTGCCATTTTAAGTATTAAACATCACTAACGGATATAATCTGTTGTTGGGACGACTATGGATTCACATGTCTGAGGCAGTTCCCTTCACTCTCCACCAGCGGTTAAAATATATCGTCAATGGTAACTTGGTCACCATCAGCGCTGAGTTTGAATATCCAAGTCATGCACAGAGAGAGATGCCCCTGATCATCTTAAACGAAGGTGTTGAGCATGCGAGTTTTCAAGACTTTGAAGTAAGTACCCCTCATTATCAAATTTGGGTTCACCAGCAGTGAAACCTAGGATCTTTCCAGATGTAATGATGGTCAGCCATGAGATGCTCACTCGAGGATATCATCTAGTTTGAGGGCTAGGTATAAGGGGTCTGGAAATCAAGAACCCAATCCATATATGCAGTTAAGGAAGGACGGACTGGATTACTCTGGCAGTTTCAAACACAGTAATCACACCAAGAAGGTATCATTCCACCTATTAACTTCCCGCATGCCAAACCTCATCGAAGCGGGTTTCAAAGAGCCAATGACGAAGATTCCCACCAATATGACGAACCTCGTAATACCAAATGTTAATCGAATCATAGAAGGGGAAACCGACGGGGAAACCAATGAGGAAGCACTAATTACATATACGATAAAAAAGCCCAAAGCAAGATTTTCATGAAGAAAATTCAGTTGCAATTTCTGAGAAATTTTTGCCTCTCTGGAGGTTCTATTTAGAATTCTGATGAGGCAAGCCCATCAGACGGTCTGTCTATCATCCCCTTTAGTAATTGGGAAAAAGTAAGCATTCCGAAGGAGGATCCTAATCCTCATTATCAAGGATAGTGAATGATCCAGTGACACCTCCATCTCTACCATCCCCAGAGATTTGACCACCACCAACTGGATGATCACCCCACAGATCGTTCGAAAAGGGTAAAAAGATGGGAAGATTATCTGCTAGCAGGAAGCATAGCATTTCATTTCAGTCTAATTTATATTTATCTGCAGCTTGTTATTTCCTTTTGACATATTAATTGTTGAAGCTTGTATATATAAAATAATTGTTTTATATATATTAAGCAATCAAGTGTTATTCTCAAGTTCCCAAATTTGAGTATTTCTAACCTTGTCAATGACTTACCAAATTTAAACAGTGACTACAATTTTGATATAGAACTGGACTTGACTTGATGGGATTTGAGCAAGAGGAAGTGGATGATGAAGAGATACCCAAGGAAATCAAAGGATGGGTCGAAGAAAAACCTAAACCCAGCCTCAAGTAAACCATCACCATAAACATTGGAACCTCAAACAACCCCAAAGAACTCCAAATTAGAACCAATCTCACCTCTGATCAAGAAAATGAAATAATCAAACTCCTTACCCAATTTGAAGATGTTTTCGCTTGGTCTCATGAGGACATGATTGGCTTATCCACAGACATAGTTGTTCATCGATTACCGGTCAAATAAGGGTTCAAGCCAGTTAAGCAGAAGCTATGAAGGTTAAAACCTGAAGGTCAAGGAAGAAATCATTAAACAGTTCAAAGCAGACATCATCATAGTGTCAACCTAACCTGAATGGCTGCCTAATGTGGTCCTATTACCAAAGTCAGGTGGGAAAGTACGAGTCTGCTTAGATTACCAAGATCTCAACAAAGTCAACCTCAAGGACGACTTCCCAGTGCCTTTCATCCATATGTTGATAGATAATACAACACAGTATGAGATATACTCCTTTGACGATTATTTTTTTATGAGTGGATTTTATACCTACTCATCGGTAGTTGTTATAGCTTGATTCTGAATATTTTCGAGTAATTTGCCTATCATTTCTACTGGGTTTATATGTTTATGTGCATGTAATGAAATGGAGGCAAAATGAGCTTTTAAAGGACAAATTGAGCATTTATTGGACCAAAGGAATACAACAAGCTGTTCATGCTAGGAGGAATTAGAGCTAAAATGACTGAAATAATGAAAAATAAATAAAGTTTATGGACTTTTAAACCCAATTTAGAAATTGTATGCAAATATGGGATTTAATGGATATGCAAAGTAAGATAATCATGAATTATTCCATGCACATGCAAAGCCCAAGCAACCACGAAATCAACATGAAGCAAAGGAATTCCAGCAGTGCGGACAGTTTGTATCCCCGCTAGGGTGGGGCGTGTGGCAAGGGAATCCCCGCTGGGGCGGGCAGGCGGTAGCTACCATGCTGATTTCTGTCTTTTGCTAACTCGGATGGTTAGCTAGTGGATTAAGGCTGCACGTCACCTGCTACAGGAGGGAGATGATATGAGATAATATGGATGCACAAGGCTACTGATCTCTTTCTTATTTCGCATGGGACACGGATGAAATAAGTGGGCCAGCTGCTGATCCTCTTTAACTATTGTGACTCGGACGGGCTAACAAGAGATGGAAGGCTGCTAGACTTGCGAAGTAGGACATGACAAGGCAGCAGCTGCTATTTTCCTTTTCCTATTTTGGCTTGGACTTGCGGCAATAAGATAAAGGCTGATTAGTGGGGGTTTAAAAAGGGGGCCATCTCCTTTTCCTACTTGGACGGATACAAGCAGGGGAGTTAATATATTAGATATATTAGTATTAGTATTATTATTAGTTTATTATTATTATTAGCTTAGGATAATATATAATATAGTTTTAGTTTAGTTATATATAAGGTATTCAATTAGATAAGTAGAGCAGCTTGGCTCGGTAGTATATATAATTCTTATGAGTATTAATTTTATTTTAGTTTTCAATTAAAATAATAAACCCTAGTTGAAAGGTGATTTGGAGATTGAAGCTAATTGAAGACCATTGAAGATCTAGATCAAGAGCAAGAAGGAGCACGAATTTGCTGGTAACAGATTCAATTCTTTTCCTTAATCTTATTCTTATCTTTTAATATTTATTCAATTATGGATTCTTAGTTTTAATTCGTTATCAATGAACTAATTCTTTGTTTGAGATTACAATGGATCTTATTGTGTAATTTATTTTACTATGCTTCTTTATCAAGTATTGTGATCTATCGATGTGAATTGTCTATTATGATTTGGAATAATTGTTTAATTGTTTCATTATCAATTACCGTGATAATCTATATAAAATTGAGATATGAGTATATATTTAGATCTGATCATAATAGCATGTGTTTGTGATTTCTGCATATATAGATGGAAGTCATGATTTGTGTTTAGGGTAGAAGTATGCATTTACGCTATATGTAATCTTATAGAGAACTTGTGATTAAATACTTTTTAATTGTAATTCACATAGAAATATAGTGGATTAGTTAATTAGGGTGTCTTGCTTAATTCTATCATCTGTGGATATGAGTGAGTATGGTATGATGCATCGTGAGGTGGTTATATTTGTTGTCGTGTTCTTGATTAACAATTCAGAATAGAGAGAATAATTGATGAGAAGTATGTTAACTTAGATGAAGCAATAAGTGAAGTTGTGATCTTAAATCTCCGTAATCTTAATTTAACTAGTGGAATTTAATAGTAGTTTAATTTTATAATTTGAAATTCATTCGGTTAAATAAGATTGAGTTGGTTACGGGTTAGTACTTGGTGATTCTTATTAAATAATTCCTCGTGGGATCGACACTTTACTTTCACTCTATTACTTGTTGACCACGTATACTTGCATGTTGTGCGTAACTAGCCATAGTGACATATGTCCTCCAAACACTGGTCCTAATTATATGCATTTCAAAACTAATGGAGAGTCAGAATTAAATCTGCTATTGGATGAGCCACGAGAAGAAAAGTTAAATCTGGAGGAACTCATGTCAAACGTCACAGCAGATCAAGTGGAGGGGAAGATTAGTCAGGCATTGTCAAGTCAAGATCTTAATAATCAGATGGAGCAACTCATCACTACCCCACCAAATGATCCTAATTATATGGATTTCGAAACAGAAACAGATAATTCAGAGCTGAGGGAATGGTGGCTCAAGTTCATAGCAGACATAGAGGAGAGGAGGATTAATCAAGAGAGTTCAATTCGAGATCAAGAGTTATCAACTCAAAATCTTAATAATCAGATGGAGCAACTCACCAACGCCTCAAATAACCTTCCTCCAAACACTTGGCTTTATGACATGGATGACGAAACTGACGGAGAATCCGAACCAAATATGCAGCTGGATGAGCCACAAGATATAGAAAGTGTGGAGACAATTGGGGATAATGAAATAGAGGTCGACGAAGATCTAAATGGGTCTCCACCAAAGATCAAAGAGTCAGTCAGATCTGCAAAACCATGCCCGCTTAGTAGTCATGACGTCGGCAAAGCTCTTTATGACATAAGAGCGAGTACAATGTCGAAGCCATGGTGGGACGAGAAAGAGAAGATAGACAAAGAGCCCATTGTGTGTGACAAGCTTCCATGCTCCAAAGTGATCACATACACAATGGAGAAAATGTAAGAACCTGAATTTCCAAGAATCATTATTAATAAGAATTTAATGAATAAAATTCTTAGAGCATGAGATAAATTCGAATATGTATATATTTGTGATATGAGGTTTGTAGTATTGAATTACATAGGGTGTTATGAACTATGTAATACGTGATTCTTAGTGTTTAATAAATATATATCATTATTATATATTTTTAGAGATGAATTAATAGAGGAGATGGATAATATTTATCTATCGTTATTAAATGATTTATAGAATTATTTATCATGGCAAGATGATGACATTAAATATTTTTGATAGTCACCATTTTTCTGGAGTATATGTACGTTGTTAGAGATAGAAAGGAAATCAATATATATCGCTAAAAATTTATTGGTTAGAGACTTATTAATTAATTGAATACACAACGAGAAGTGTAGATATATATCTTGAATTATGTGGATTGGTGGAAAGAGAAATAATTATTACATATTTCTAATAAAGATTATTAAAATAATTTCTTATATTATTTTAATAAAAAGGGGGAATGTTATTTTAAATAATAATAATAATAATAATACCTTGTATGTCTTTGACTTAGGTAATATGAATGAGGGTAGATATATTGAAACATAGTTGCTATATGTAAAATGTTGATGGAAAATAACTTATAGTCTATTTTCTATATACAAGGTGTACATGTTGTACATCTAACTATATTATCAATACTAAGATATTATATTTAAATAATATCTTGAAGAAATGAGTAAGTTATTTTTAATGATTAATGCCTCTATTGGAGATAATATTATATAATAAACTTATTATATCATGTTATGAAGGAATGATTAAACGGGATTTATTGATATTGATATATGCAAATATACATGTGATGTGAGTTAGTATCTGTGCGTATATTTTCTAGGATTAATTTAAAGGGAGTCACTAATGATTTATTTAAATTAGTAGACTAACCCTAACCCTTATCTCAAAAGAATTGATAAGATAATTAGTAATTAAATGTTCAATTACTTGAATATAGTGTAGAGGTTTAAACGTGATTGATTAATTTATATGTTGAGTAATTTATCGATAAACGTATGAAACTATTGTTGTTGAGAATAATATATTAATGTGCAAAGGAGTAATAAATATAATGAGATTATATTTACTCGATTAATTGTTTTGTGCAAGTATGCGATATATTAAATCTTTAATATATGGTAGTTATCTATATTATATTATGTGACGCATGAATGTGGTTATATATATTATATATATATATAGACTATATAGTAAGATTAATTTCATTAGGGGAGTTACATAATATTGTTACTTATGTAACACGATGTGTGTGGGTAGACCTTAATGTATACCCTATTATCTTATACTAATATCAATAAACAGTTGATCATTGTTAATGATTTCAATAAGTTATTATAATTATTATAATAACTGTTATGATAATGAGTATTGATAATACCCAATTAAATTATAGTTGGTATTAAGGAAAATGTACATGGATTATATATATGAACCTTTATTTGATACACTATATTATTGATTTCTTATTAGAAGTGACATTATGACTTAAATGTATATAGAATGTATATTTGTAACCTAAGTAAGCATGGTAGGTGTATATATATAACCTTAGTGTATTATATTTGCAAGTCGTTGAGATTCATTTGGCTTGTCCCAATATGATAGTCACTTCTCTTTCTCACGTGTATAACTCATGAAGGCTAGCCTATACCTCTTCTCTCAAACTCAGCATTTCTAGCTATTGATCATGAGGGGGAGTGGGCATAACAGTGTTCTTCAACTACTCTACCAACCCATCTCCTTAACCATTATACAATCTCTCAGTTTGTTGGTTTAATATAGTGTTAGAAAGCTTTGTCTGGATATCCAATTCTCTATAAATGAAGCTTCTTTCCTTCTCATTCCATTTGCCGAGATTCTAAGTTGAGCTTGTATATGTCTTCTGAGAATAAGAGTGAGTATACTGATATTTAAGGAGAGTGATAGAGCATCAAGCAATCACAGAGGTATAACTTCCTCACCTTGTTCTTCATTGTTTTGAAATACTAAGTTCATGAGTTCTAATTTCTAAGAATACTAGAATTCTTCAATTGCTAGTTAACTGATGAAAAATTGATATGGCATTATGTTATATGAGTGATAAGTAATGTTATAAGCATGATAGAATTTCATTATGGTTGGTACAGAATCAAATTTGCCATAGTAATTTTTGAAATGGGATTACAGTACTGCCGATGCAATCTGCTCTGTTTCTGGCCGGCCACCTGCGCAGCTGCGCCAGTTTTATATTGGCCAGCGGCGCAGCTGTGCCAGGACAAGTTTATAGTTTGTTGTTTCTGTTACACAACCAGCTATGTGCAAATATATGATACCCCATTAGGCAAGCATAATAGCTTGAGTAACATACATAAATGAGTATATTCATGTAGTATGAGCATGTGTAGCCATGTTAGCATACACTATTGATGAAAAGCTTCATAGTTTATAAGTGAACTTAGAATGATTAAAAATGAACCTTGTCATGGACGTAGCATGTGAACATTCTGATTTTATGAACATGATAGTATGGTTTATATTGACATAAAATGCATGTTTAAAATATTCAACACACTAGCATACATGATTGATAAATTCAAGTGATTTCAAAGGTGAAACTTAAGAACTTTTTGAAGTAAACTTAACCAAGACTTATGTCTTGTAATTTCTGATCATTCGAGTAGGTGTAAATGACTTAGACATGCATGAAATCAGGGTTAACATGTATGAAAAAGTACCTTGACATAACATGAACATTCTTGACGTTGTTAGTGTGCGATTTTTGAAGAAAGTTATAAAGTTTTAAAATGAGCCTTGACACATACTATTGATGCTTATGTTCTGACTTTTTGAGCATGATTTCATGGTCTAGATAGGCATGAAATGTAAATTTAAAAGTGTTAAGTTTACCCTAGCATTTATGGTTTAAGTCGTAATGGTTTCAAAAGAAAGATTCAGACTTTTTGCAAACTAAGATGCGTGATCATAGTGTATTAGTGTTCTAATATGTTTGAGCATGCATGCTAAAGCTTTTAAATGACATGTATGTGCACACACCTTACTAGACACTATGAAAGTTAGTTAAGCATGAATTAGATATGTTTTAAAGCAATTATCGATGCTAGTTGTGCGTAAATGTTAAAGGTATTTGTGAGCATGCGTCTTAACTAGTATGACACCTCACATATATACGCGATGAACATAGTAGCATGTTTACATTATTATTTCTGAATTATAAAACAGAATCTTAATGATGCATTAAGTGTTGATTTGTACCATGGTTATATAAAACTCAAAAACTATAATTCCGTTAAGGTTTGAGAAACGTATGAATAATAAGGATCACATAAGTTCTAAATATATGTCGAATACATTTAGTTAAGTGTGTGATACATGTATATGAAGGATGATAGTAAGTATGTATGGTTAAGGTATACCTATACGTACATGGTTATTCTAAGAATACGATGAGACAGTAAAACGAAGGTTCTAAGAACCAAGTTAGACAACAATGTAATCAATTGTTATTATATTAAAATGTATGGGTTCGTATAACTGATATGTATGAATCAATAATTGAATGATTGTGTAGGAATACACGAAGCACAAATATCTTAAGCAGTTAAGTCGTAGTTGTTAAACTACACATCAGGCAAGTCTTTCAGTTCTTATTTGATATATGAATTCAATAACTGTTAGATGAATTATATTATGCCATGATGATGTTAACTTATATATGAACTGTATATGAGATATGTATGAGATTGAAAGGTGATCTTTGATGATATACTTGTTATGTGAGAAGTAACATGCGTAGTATATATCGATTGATTATAAATGCATGAACTGGGTATGATATTATGTGCTATGTGATGCATGAAAACTGTTAGAATTACTGAGCTGTCGAGCTCACTCTTGCAAATAACCACTTTTGCAGGTTAAGGACTCACGATAAAGGTTACGTGCTATGTGATAGAGTTTGAAGCTTTCTGTTTATTTAAATACATGCTCTTGAATCATGTTTAAGTTCTAGGAGATGTATACGATAGTAGATTATAATGTTTTATACATGTTTAAATTGTAAGGTTGTGTTATGTAACACATAGGGGCTTTGAACTGAGATGTATACATTTATACAGTAATTTGAACATAGTGAATCATACTTTATAATTGGTTCAAGGTTGTGTAATTGATTCAATATTTTGAATTCAAGGAAAGATTTTTATACAAGGAGATAGAAAAGTTTTAGTTATTCCGTATTTTTGTAAACATCGAATGTGATGTGTAGACAAGGATGGTATATGACCGAGAATTGAAAACTTATATTAAGGTTTAGGGTCATCATATAAGATCTTGGATATGAATAGAAATTATATTCTATATTATAATAAGTGTTATTATTCATTATATTTGGAATAAAAGATGTATAGTTCCGCGATAGATGTATCGTGGCGGACCGGATCCGAGGTGTTTGAGAGACCAGAATTTGGGGTCGCCACAGAAAACACCTAGCTGTGGGACGTTCGTGATGAAGATCATACCTAATCAAAGGAGGCTAGGTGATTTTGATGCACTTGCCATCGCATGTGGGAACTTCTAAAAGGACAATTTATTACTAATGGATGGAGGGTTCCTCAATTTTCGAAGAGGAGTTGGATAGCGTTGACCAGACATAGTCCGACTGAAGGACTATAAATCAAGCGCTTATTGGGAGGCAACCCAAGTTTAATTTTTTTTTTTTAGGATTTTCATTTTTTTTAGGATTTAATAAGCTTGCTTATTTTGTTCACAGGTTAGTCAAATAAAACTCAAGTGTGGTGCCCGATTCATTCCAATGTGCTAGCTTATTCTTCAGACTTAGCAAACAATGAGGGAAATTGCTTTATTTTCAGGGAAGTCCTTTCTTTTAATTTTTCCTATCTTAGACATTGAGGGCAAGGTCTGTGATGGCATGTTTGGGAAACAGGCTGATAACTCGGCCTCCGTATATCGGAATCGAGTCCCGTAAGTTGTAACGCGTGCCTAATACCTATGCGGTGCTATGTCTGTGTTTGCGTGTCGTTTCGACCACTGAGGCGGGTTTCGGTCTCTTTTTTGGCTTTTTGCCTAAGTGATGGCATGTTTGGGAAACAAGCTGATAACTCGGCCTCCATATATCTGAATCGAGTCCCGTAAGTTGTTGTGACGCCCCCAAATCCGGGACCGCCACTTGGTCTCTCGAAGTCGGTTCGTCACGTGCTCATGGTAATACATCACAATAATAATATGACTAAATGTCGCATCGCACAGCGGAATAATACACAACTAATACCGAATAGATTACATTCAAATAATATAATTTATTCACGTCCCAAGGTCTCGTAACTTAAACAGTGATTACATAGCTTAGATATATCTTAAGCATAAATAACCTTAACTAGTACATAATATCATAAGTTCTTTATTATAATCATAAAGTCCTACATAAACAAAGCTACTTAGTAGCCTTTCCCTTGCCCTTGTCGGTAGTCGAGGGTCCGCACTGCTCGGCCTTAATTGAAATGTTTTTAGGGAAAGCAATAATGAGCACAATTTGCCCAGCAAGTAATATACAATACGAGTTTGTAATATAATTCTCAATTCTCGAAAGGGTATAGCAAGGTTTGATAGTTCAAGGATAACAAGAATATCAACAGTTTTCAATAACAGTCGCTAAGGACAGAATAATATCAATGTGATTCAATAATAAACCAATTCAAGATTTCAAGATAACTTAATACTGAGCAGTCACTAAGGACTATGAACTTCCACAGGAATTGACAGTAATAAACTAAAAAATCCAACAAAAACAAGTACAACAGGTGATCAGCCTAAAGTACCCTATGTTATGCATAACACTCAATCATACTAATGTGCGCGCGTCGATTCTCCGACAGTTATATTTTGTTCTTCTTAGTCAAGTATAAGATCTCGCACCAATCAATCGGTTTGGGTCGCCTTTCAATAATATAAGTCCAGCCGAATCAAATGGCATAGACAATAATTTCACAATATTCAAGAACAATACCAAGTTCCACATGAATAATAGCTTTAATGAAATAAGAGTTCAAGTATGCTAATTCAATTCAAACGATTAAGTAAAGAAACTAGTTCGCAATATACAAGGATAGAATACTTGCATAAAGTAAATGCGTCGGTTAGGACACTTGCATCCAAAGAGATAAGGTTTAGATACTTGAACCGTAAAAGAGTGTAAGTTAGGAAACTTGCACTTTAAAAGAGTGTAAGTTAGAGAATTTACCTTTAGCGTAGTTTATCCACGAAAAGCAAATCAACACTTTTGAATTCCTATCGTAATATAGTTACGTATATATATAATATTCATTAGTCATATAATTAACTTCACATTTTATCTTCGAATATATGATCAACACATAAGCTAAGTCTTAACCTAGCTACACAGTTATATAGAATATAATGTCTATCATTAACGTTCCTCCTTTTGAGTTTAAACACATTCTCATATCATATAAGATCGCAACAATTAGCAAACATGCTCTCATATTATTAATATCACATAAGACCATTATTAATACTAAATGTATTTTATTTTAGCAAGTTATGGCATTCTCATAAGTTAACCGTCAAAATCGGGTTCAAGTAACATCATATAATATCACATAGCATGTATACATGTTTAAAGGATACTTTTATGTGTATACAACCTTTCCTTGTTCCAATCATACATGCAATAGATTCTAAGTTAACACTTTCAATAATTTAAAGCCATTCAAGGTCATGGAATTCACAAGGCCTATCATGCTCGCTCTTTAAACACATAAGGTATTCATATACTTTGCATTAGGCATACTTATGAGTATTCACATTTCATACATGTAACTATTACAGTTATTAGTTGAAAACATGCTTCGTTTACGCTAAATTTTAATCATGACATCTAGCATGGTATGTATACATGCATGACGTTCATGAAGTCAATAGTATTATCCAACACGTTCATAAACTTCAGAATTTAAACTTCAAGTTAACATGTCAAGGTGTACGTTTAAAATTTGTATTCTCATTAGTAAAGCTCACTAGTAAGGCCTAACATGCTCATGCTATCTAGATTCATATGTTAACATGTTTGACATGCATTTCAAGGTCATATAACATGCTCAAAAAATCAGAACCTAGAATCCTAATATAACATGTTAGAGTCCATGTTCAAAGCTTGAGTTTTCGTTGGAAAGGTTCACTATTGAGGTTCATATGCTCAAGTTACATTATGAAGCTTAGATACTCAAGTTAACATTCATATCATGTGTTTCTAGGTCATACAAATATGTTTCAAAAGTCAGAATGTCAATATAAAGCTAACATATCAAAGTTCCTCTTTTCATAACTTTCAGTTTTCTTTGAAATACTCAACTAAACCAACTAGCATAGATTGCTATAACCTAGTAACCTTATTCCATATGTTAATGTGAGTTATAAGCATACTCTACTAGTACAACATGTTCAATACATCAGAAGATATAATAGAAATTATCAACAGTGGCGCGCGGCCGCGCCAAATTGTACTAGGGAGACGCGCGGCTCCCGTTCCAGTCCAGAGAGCTCCAGCCTCGGCAGATATCAAGCCCAAATCACAAAATTACTTCACAATTTCGATTCAACATAACTACATTGCAATACCAACATACTTATATGTCTATATAACACTTAATCAAGCATTCTATAATCCAATCACACTCTAATATGGCAAAATCAAGAAATCTTGAAATATACAGAGAAACAAAAATGAAGAACAAGGAAGCTTTATTATACCTCTGCTAGAATCTGAACTTGCTACTACTTCACAATGCTATTACTACTACTATGTGTATTATTCTCAACTTAACTTAAGCAATTTATCAGCAAATGAATTAGAGAGGATGAGAGACATATATATAGAAAAACCATTGTCCAGACATTGCTTATACACACCAAATTAAACCAACGAGATTTTTGATTTGCTTGATGGTTAATAGAGAGTAGGTAATTGGTTGTTGAGACTCATCATCATGCCCATTCCCTTGCTCATCATGATCTAGCCTATGTTGCTGATTTTGAGGATTTGAAGAATGAAGCTATGGAGTTTTACTGAGTTTGAGGAAGAATAGGGAGTAGACTTAATAATGCTAATCACGTGTATGAGGAATTGGAGAGCAAATGGGACACTTAAAATGGGACAATTGATTCACTTCTCAGCATTTGCAAATACCGCACTTGTATACACAAACCATATACTTATGTTATATATTATATGTACTCTTAGGTTATAATTTAAGTCACAATATACTTCACATAATGTAATAAGTGTAATTTCCACACATATAATCCATGTACATTTGTTTTACCAGATATAATTTAAATCAAATATTACCACATTACATTATCTCATTCATTATTAAATTCTATTGATTCAATAATTGTTTACAATATATATCTACACATGATGTATTCATAACACATAGCTTTAATATGTACAATCATATAGTATATTTTAATTATACTTGCACATAACAATCAACATAATCTTATTATATTAATAACTTACTTATTTGCTTTATTACTCATAATATCAAATAAATAAATTATTCATCTTATCGATTGATTATCATTAATATTAATTAATCCATTCCTTATAATTATTAATAACACTTATTTAATAATCATAGGATTAATTATCACATGAATATAGATCTTATTATATTTATAAACACGTTGCGTATTATTATTATATTATTTGCAATAATAATAATCCACACATCATTAATTATCATTAATATTTTATAACAATTAATTAATATTCTACGATAATAATTAACAATTAATTAATTGTTCATAAAATAAATCCTTCGTCAATTAATATATCTCATCACTGTGCCACACAAGACTTTCACGAGTTTATCGCAACTCCATAATTTCTCAGTTATTATAAATATTCAATTTAATAAAATTGAATTAATCCTTCTCATAACACAAAATCATTTATATTAAATAAATTCTCATTTCCATTAATATATTTATTTAATAATATATAAAATTCTCGGGTATTACAGTTGTAACGCGTGCCTAATACCTATACGGTGCTATGTCTGTGTTTGCGTGTCGTTTCGACTATCGAGGCGGGTTTTGGTCTTTTTTCGGCTTTTTGCCTAAGTGATGGCAAGTTTGGAAAACGGGCTGATAACTCGGCCTCCGTATATCGGAATCGAGTCCCGTAAGTTGTAACGCGTGCCTAATACCTATGCGGTGTTATGTCTGTGTTTGCGTGTTGTTTTGACCACCGAGGCGGGTTTCGGTCTCTTTTTTGGCTTTTTGCCTAAGTAATGGCATGTTTGGAAAACGGGCTGATAACTCGGCCTACGTATATCGGAATTGAGTCCCGTAAGTTGTAACGCGTGCCAAATACCTATGCGGTGCTATGTCTGTGTTTGCATGTAGTTTCGACCACCGAGGTGAGTTTCGGTCTCTTTTTTGGCTTTTTACCTAAGTGATGGCAAGTTTAGAAAACGGGCTGATAACTCGGCATCCGTATATCAGAATCGAGTCCCGTAAGTTATAACGCGTGCCTAATACCTATGTGGTGCTATGTCTGTGTTTGCGTGTCATTTCGAGCATCGAGACGGGTTTCGGTCTCTTTTTCGGCTTTTTGCCTAAGTGATGGCATGTTTGGAAAACGGGCTGATAACTCGGCCTCCGTATATCGGAATTGAGTCCCGTAAGTTGTAACGCGTGCCTAATACCTATACGGTGTTATGTCTGTGTTTGCATGTCATTTCGATGACCGAGGCAAGTTTCTGTCTCTTTTTTAGATTTTTGCCTAAGTGATGGCAAGTTTAGGAAACGAGCTGATAACTCGGCCTCCGTATATCAGAATCGAGTCCCGTAAATTGTATCGCTTGCCAAATACCTATGCGGTGCTATGTCTGTGTTTGCATGTGGTTTCGACGACCGAGGCGGGTTTCAGTTTCTTTTTCGACTTTTTGCCTAAGTGATGGCAAGATTGGAAAACGGGCTGATAACTCGACTTTCGTATATCAAAATCGAGTCCCGTAAGTTGTAATACGTGCCTAATACCTATGCGGTGCTATGTCTGTATTTGCATGTCGTTTCAATGACCGAGGCGGGTTTCGGTCTCTTTTTCAGCTTTTTGCCTAAGTGATGGCAAGTTTGGGAAACGGGCTGATAACTCGGCCTCCGTATATCGGAATCGAGTCCTGTAAGTTGTAATGCGTGCCTAATACCTATGCGATATTATGTCTGTGTTTGCGTGTTATTTCGACCACCGAGGCGGGTTTCGATCTCTTTTTTGGCTTTTTGCCTAAGTAATGGCAAGTTTGGGAAAAGGGCTGATAACTCAGCCTCCGTATATCAGAATCGAGTCCCGTAAGTTGTAACGCATGCCTAATACCTATGCGGTGCTATGTCTGTGTTTGCGTGTTATTTCGACCACCGAGGCGGGTTTCGGTCTCTTTTTTGGCTTTTTGCCTAAGTGACGGCAAGTTTCAGAAACGGGCTGATAACTCGGCCTCCGTATATCGGAATCAAGTCCCATAAGTTGTAACGCATGCCTAATACCTATGCGGTGCTATATCTGTGTTTGCGTGTCTTTTCGACCATCGAGGCAGGTTTCGGTCTCTTTTTTGGCTTTTTGCCTAAGTGATGGCAAGTTTGGAAAACGGGCTGATAACTCGGCCTCCGTATATCGGAATCGAGTCCCGTAAGTTGTAACGCGTTCCTAATACCTATGCGGTGCTATTTCTGTGTTTGTGTGTTGTTTCGACCACTGAGGCGGGTTTTGGTCTCTTTTTTGGCTTTTTGCCTAAGTGATGGTAAGTTTGGGAAACGGGCTGATAACTCGGCCTCCGTATATCAGAATCGAGTCCCGTAAGTTGTAATGCGTGCCTAATACCTATGCGGTGCTATGTTTGTGGATTTTAGGGTTTTCATATTGGATTTTAGGGTTTTATCTTAAGTTTATCTTATGGATTTTCATATCTGTCGAATAACTGTTTGATACGCAACTTTATATAAGCAATATAATTACAAATTTCATAAATTAAATAAGGAAATACATCAATAATTATTTTTACCTGTCGAATATGTGGTGGGAAGATGTTGGCCAAGACAACCGCACATACACGGATGGCCTCCTCCCGTACTACACCCATGAGGTCGTCAGCGATAGCTGTAGGATCTATGGAGCCATGGACAACCTCCTGAGCCAGTTGGTAGATCCGCTCGCGTGATGGTGCGCCTAACTGCACAACACTGCTCGCCATGCACCCTTGTATAATTCGCCAGAAGAAATCGTCGAATAGTGAAGGGCCGACGCCCGATCCACTTGCACCACTACCTCTAGTGGGTGGGCGTCGCCGTGATCTCGCAGCAGGGACTAGGGTGTAAGCTGGGACATGGGGAATGCCCACAACTCTACCCTTCTTTGGTCCCCCTATAGCCTGCAGCCAGTCCTCCATCTCCTCATCCGCACGTGTAGAATCATCAACTGGAGTGCCACCTCTCTGGCTGCTTTGGGCCACAGCAAGGTCCTCGAATCGTCCCTGAAAAAAACACATTAATAGATGATACGTAAAATATAAAACAAAAAAATACAAAAGAATGTCCGAATTTTAAATACATTCTAAATAAGAGAATTAAATAACTTACAGCAATGCGTTCTGCCTCAAGTGAGATATAACCACCTTCACCTTTCTTCTGGTGGGCGTGCCACCAAAACTCCAAGCGGGAGGGTGCATGCTTTAGACTCACCTCGAGTCTCTCCCGGTAGAGGTCGTACAACTGAGACCCCGTGCAGTACGAGAGACGACTCTGCTGTCGGGCAGCGATACGCTGTGCCGACATCTTCTTGAAGGCCTCGTGGTCCCAAATGCTGCACATCTGGTTCCACACCGCAGCAGAGATGAAATCTGGTCGGACATCCTTAAGTGTCTGTCCATCAGCCATCTTCGTCTGGGCGTTCTTCTTCCAGTCGTGGACCCACTTATGCCAATTCATCTCCAAGGATTTATGTAAAATAGTCATGACATGGGCTTCCTTCCCGTCCTCAAAGCAGTAATATCTCTGCACATTACACATTAAGAATCTTAGTAGACAACATAAATCAAACTAACATATGAATGATCGATTGAATATAAAACTTACATATGAATGAATATAAAATGAATGAATGAATAAATATAAAACTAACATATGAATGAATATTAAACTTAGTAGACAACATAAATCAAACTAACATATGAATGAATATGAAACTAACATATATATGAATGAATGACATCTTACCTTGAACTCAGCAATAATCAGCTGGCGTGTGCGGTCATCCACATCCGCCCACCTCATCCACGGGCTTGAGAATCGGTTGCAGACGATCCCAAGCAACGTGTTCCTCGGCGTCGCGTCAAGGATACTACAATTGAAATTAATACATTTGCAAATTAGAAAGAATATATAAGAACTAAATACTTATATTAATACTAAAACGGACTATGAAATTTACCTATTAGTCCCAACACGACAAATAATCGGCGCCTGGGGGGGATTCCCTAGCAAGCCACGTGCTACTCCCCGCGGAGGCCTACCTCGATCACCTATGTAGTGAAATACATCATTATTTATATAAATGAATATAATATCAATACTATATAAAATAAAAATAATCAGCTGTATCCCAACAAAATATGTAATTATACCTGACAATCCGGCCTGATCATCACCCCCACTACCTCCATAGCCCCCATGACCTGCACGCCCACCACGATCGCCGTGTGGTGTACGCGCCATATGTATATATACTGTCAAATCATCAAAAAAACATTATTAGACATTCGTAAGCACAATATTTTTGAATAGTAACAAAAAGGATAACATACAGATACCACTAAAAGAATACAACATAAATAGTCATCCTAAAAGGATACAACATAAATAGTAACCTAAAACAACTAACACCAGATTTAGTAGATTAATATAAGTTGAAAATAATGATTGCACTACTACAAACTATTACATTTGAATACAACTAAAGGGACACAAAGAGTATATACTCCTAATCATTTATATCGTCAAAGCCATCAATATCAGAATCGTCATCTTCGAGTAGTAGATCTTCAATATTGTTGTCATCACCATCTTCATCATCCTCAACGATTTCTTCAATTATATCAACCTCTTCAAGAACATCATCTTCACTTTCGACACCGACGACATCATCCTCTTCTTCACTAGACTCACTAATAATTGTCACATCAGCAGGTGTGACACTAATAGACTTGACTTGTAAAGGTTCATCGTCTGGACGAGGAGTTGTGCCTTGAAAACCACGGGCTTTGGTGGTTATAACGGCATACCATGGGCTTGCAAGAGTCTTAACACTCCGCGCGTAGTACACCTGTGTTGCTTGACTTGCTAAAATAAAAGGCCCGTTTGAGTTTAGTTTTGACTTAACATTAACATTCCCCAGTCTTGAATTTTTATCTACTCTAACTCCAGTCTCAACATCAAACCAATGGCAATTAAAGCAAACTAACTTTTTCTGACCCCAATATTTGAGAACGACAACTTCTAGCAATCGTCCATACCAGTCATTCCAAAGATTATCGTAGCAGCTACCTTTAACCATAACACCAGAATCAGAAGAAGCGACTTACCCAATATCATAGCACTTAAATCTGTAACCGTTGACAATGCAGTATGTATAAGTATCTACAGATCTTTCAGGGACGTCGTCTATAAGCTTTAGCCGAATGTTAGATAACTCATCTGTGAGGACCTAATGTACATGAACACAACATATTATAAAGTTAATTACGCCATAAGATTATGTCTATGATGGTAGATTCATTGAACTGCAAATCGGTTAAACTTACATGATCTTTAAACCATTGAACAAATTCTCTATTCCTTAAATTTTGCAAATCCCCATCCGATATAATCGGATTCGCTTCACGTATCTCAGCATCATATTGACTGCAATACAGTTATATACTTAATTTGTATGGAAGGAACTTATAGGCGCAATAACACAAGACATATAGTTATGGCTACTTACTTAATATATGGCGCTACTTCATTTATGTTGACAAGTGTATACAATGTGGCAGCTGCATACTCACTATCGGTCAAGAATCGCCTTTTTTCCAGCCAAATGGTTGTACAGGATGACTAAAGGCCGTTAATTCTCCACTTTCCTCGTGCGTGACCGCCTCATTCTGACGTAAGCGATTGTGCCTCTTCTGAACATTCGGCTCAAAGTACAAAGAACGGAAATTAACAAGTTCCTCCATAACATAACTCTCAACAATTGACCCCTCTACACGGGCTCTATTCTTCACCTTTTGTTTTAGACGTCGCATATACCTATGTGTTATATATGCATGTATAAATTAGTAAACAAGAATGCACATTTTAGCGTATTAAAAACATTAATGTCATTACCTCTCGAATGGATACATCCATCTATATTGCACGGGACCGCCAAACTTAGCTTTGTATGGAAAGTGAATAGGCAAATGCTCCATTAAATCAAAAAATGATGGAGGGAAGACCATTTATAACTTGCACATTATTTCCACTATCTGCATTTCCATTTTATCTATGTCTTTGAGTTGGAGCTCCGTTAAGCATAGATCCCTGAAGAAATTAGAAAGCTCCGTCAGTGCTTCAACCACACATTTTGGTAACAAGTCGATAAATGCCACGGGGATCAACTTCTGAATGAATACATGACAATCATGACTTTTGAGACCTCAAAACTTCAGCTCCTAGACTTTATAATACCTTGCTATATTCGAAGAATATCCATCTGGGAACTTCAGTCCACTGATCCAATTACATATCAATAGCAAATGTTCCCTAGTCAAAGTATAAATAGCTTTAGGCGTTACCGTCTTACTACCCTCCTGATACAGCCACAGATGTTCCCTAATGTTCATTTCTACCAAATCAAGCCTCGACTTGTTGTTGTCCTTTGTTCTACCACTTGCATTTAGGACTGTATAAAAATATTATCAAATACGTTCTTCTCAGTATACATCGGATCAAAACAATGACGGATGCATAGTGTAGCCCAATAAGGAAGGTCAAAGAACATGGATCTGTGTGTCTAGTTGTGAACCTTGCCGTAACCATAAGCTCGCTCTAATTTGTGATTCTTCCCTGGAGGTGGAAATTTTAAGTGAGTAATCCAACTCAACACTGATGTCCCAGAAAGACGTCCAGATACTTGACGTTTCTCTATTTTTCGATTGAATTGTCTACTCATCCGTAGATAACGATGTTCAATCTGCAAAAACTGTCTGGATGTTGCAAAAAAACTTATTTTCCCCCCATGTTTGAGCTGCATAGCTTTAACTGACCCCATGCACATGGGACATGACAAGGCCCCGTGAGTCGACCATCCACTGTTCATTCCTAACGCCGGGAAGTCATTTATGGTCCACAGTAAAGCTGCCCTCATGTCAAAATTCTGTTTAAGAGATACATCATAAGTTTGAACCCCTTTATCCCACAATATCTTCAACTCATCAACTAACGGACTGAGGTATACATTGATGTCTTTACTCAGACTCTTATCACCCAGAATCAGTAAAGGCATGAACATGTAGGGATCTTTCATGCACATCGAAGGCGGTAGGTTATACACAACAATAATCACTAGCCAAGTAGAGTAGGGCTTGGTGTAAGGCCCATTAAACGGATTAAACCTGTGACGAACAAGATTTTTATAATTTAATTTGAATATTTATTGAATTAAATAAATATTTTTGATGATTTAATTATTGAGTTAAATAATTAATTAATGAAATTATGGTAGATTAATTTAATTATATGTGTTACATTGATTAAATTAATGTGGTGAATTTTTATATTCAAAGTATGTATTTAATTGAGCTTATTTGATTAATATATTAATTAATAAGCATAATGTTATTTTAATTAATTTAATAATTAATTAGAGATTTAATGATTTGGCATAATTAATAAATAAGAATTTTAATTATGTGACTATGTGATTTATTGTGGAATCATGCTATTTTATTTAATTAATTTAAATAAGATTAATTGATTAATTAGAAGTGTGACGATTAACTATATAATAAGAGTTTTATTAAAATAAGAGGAAAAGGAGATTATAAGGGGCAAGCAAACAAGGACTTAGTGGGGGTTGGAGCCAGTTAACCCATTATGGGATTAACTGACGACCCACGACTATTAACTATACGTATAACTTATATAGCTGCATCAGTTCATATTATATCATATATCGTATACTTCAGAGAGAAAACTCAGAGAGATTTTAAAGAAAGAAAGTTGAGAGTAAATTGAGAGTTGAAGAAGAAGTGTGGTAGATTCTAAAAGCCCATATCATCATCAAACAGAGTTATCAAGGATATAATTCTTTATCCCAATTCTTATTCACGTATTATATTTCTCCATCACTGCATATTTACAAGTTATGTGAAATTTGTAATTTAAAGCTTGAATTGGTGAATTATGTGTATATACAAGTTAATATACGATCATAACATGTTTCTACCAATTAAAATATGTTCATACATGTCTAAATTGGAGTTTGAAAAGTTACAAAGTTTTCCATTTACGTGTTTTAAAATTCCCTGAGAATGGGAAAATATACATTTGGTCATGATATGGATATATATATATATATATATATATATATATATATTAATTGATGTTCATAACATGTATATCATATATGCATAAATTACAGTGGTTAATTTCATGTAATTATGTGGTAATTGAGATTTTCAAAGTTTCAGAACATAAGAATGGCCATATGGCCCTTATGTACCTAAATTTACATACCTTACACGTTTATTTAACTTAAATTGATGATGTAATATAATTATACACAGTTATACTAACAAAATGAAAGTTAAACGAACAGATTCGGTGTTATAACGAATTCGTAAAGTTAAATTTCTTGTTTTCTTTCAAAAGTTAACAAAGTATGAAAAATAGTGGGATTGAATGCTTTAATTGGTGTAATTACGTGAATTAAAACCTTAGCATCATGCTAGGAACGTTGTGAAATATTTCTGTGAAGTTTTTTTTACATTATGGGTAGCCTTAAAATTCATTACGTTAGTTTAATTTGGATTTATTTAGGTTGCTCTTTGTGTTCTTCGCGAACTGGGAAACTGAGCCTTAGTCACCGCGCGGCCGCGCCGCTTCAAGGCATACTTGACGCGCGCCCGCGCCGTGCCTCGCGGCCACCCCGATCCAAAGGGTAACTGGCGCGCGGCAGCGCCCCCTGCAGAAAACTAAAAATTTTTCTAAGTGTTCGTGTGATCAAAGATGCGTTTTAAAACCAATGTGAAGAACATAAAGACATGATGAACACATACTAAGATGTTAATTACGTGTATTATGTGAACGATTAATAAGTTATCTTAAAACTTAAACCATTATTCAATAAGTCGAATAATGAGTTCTATGAGCAATGTGATGATTCGATAAGTATATCGGGTTATTGATTAATGTGTATTGTGAATGTATTGGTATGTAGGATTTAATAAAGAACGTGAATTATAAATTATAGCTTGTGCAAGAGGCAAGTTTCCTAAACTCAAACTTTACTTTTATATTGAGCAAGTTTCTTTACCCTAACTCTATTATGATCAAGCAAGTATCTTATCCCTAACTTATTGTTATTAAGCAAGTTCCTAACTTTATTTTCATTAAACAAGCTTTCAAAATTCAAGGTTATCGATTGAGCAAGTTCTTATCCTTGTTTATTCAAGTTAAGATTTTCATATGAGATATTGTTATTCCTTTAAGTATTACTTCAGTTATACAATACTTATTCGAGTGTATACTCTTAAGATTTATTGTTCAATTTGAATATCGATGTTATTGTTAAACCTTATAAGACTAGCGGACCCTTATTGATTCGACTTGTCCATAGTTGATGAACGTTCTACATTCTAGAATTTTTATTGAGCTTAATCAAACCAAACTTCCTTTGGTGCGGACACTGATGTCAAACTGAGATGAACAACCCTTTAATAGGGGATTATTTACGCTTTAGCTTTGAGATATTGTGCACAGTATGGTACCAAGGGCTGATCCCCCTAAGTACGAGAAGTAGAGTCCATAGTCTTATGATTGTTAAAGGTTTAAAGTATAAACACTTTACAACCTAGGACATAGTTCAAGGTCTTATGACCCTCAGACGTTCTTTTGATTCCTGTTATTCATTCTTGAGTCAAAAGTTGAGTTTCTTTATTCAGATATCTTTGATTCACTCGCATGTTATTATATTGTTGTCATATTATTATACTTATGGGCAATCGTGCTCACTCTTGCATAATAATAACATTGCAGTTAAGAACGAAAGGTACGAAGAGCCTTCTACTAGCAAAGTAAGGGCAAGGTCAACAAGTGATGAAGACTTGTTGTTTATTTATATGTTTATGTTTCAGCTTTATGTTAAAGTTGTGTAAGACTTATTTATTTGTTATGTTCCGCACAGATGTTTAAGGTTAGTATGACCTGGGATTGATTATGTATTTCTGTTCAGATGTTGTCACCCCATAAGGGGAGGATTTATTTCTATCTATTGCATGGTTTGCATTTATTATGGGTAGATAGATAGATGATATCTGTACAGTGAACACCAAATCCCATGGAATTGAAGTACCCGAATTTGGGGGTGTCACAAAACCCATCAGTAGCAAGTCCAAGCCTAACATTGCGAACCTCTTCAGCAAACGAGGGGTGATTTTTATCAAAATGAATTAATTTCAAATTATATAATTAAACTACTATTAAATTCCACTAGTTAAATTAAGATTACGGAGATTTAAGAGCACAACTTCACTTATTGCTTCATCTAAGTTAACATACTTCTCATCAATTATTCTCTCTATTCTGAATTGTTAATCAAGAACACGAAAGCAAATATAACCACCTCACGATGCATCATACCATACTCACTCAAATCCACAGATGATAAAATTAAGCAAGACACCCTAATTAACTAATCCACTATAATTCTATGTGAATTACAATTAAAAAGAATTTAATCGCAAGTTCTCTATAAGATTACATATCGCATAAAGACATACTTCTACCCTAAACATGAATTATGACTTCCATCTATGCAGAAATCACAAACACATGCAATTATAATCAAATCTAGATATATACTCATATCTCGATTTCATATAGATTATCACGGTAATTGATAATGTGTCAATTAAATAATTATTCCAAATCATAATAGACAATTCACAATGATAGATCACAATACTTGATAAAGAAGCATAGTAAAATAAATTACACAATAAGATCATTGTAATATCAAACAAAGAATTAGTTCATTGATAACGAATTAAAACTAAGAATCCATAATTGAATAAACATTAAAAGATAAGAATAAGATTAAGGAAAAGAATTGAATCTGTTGCCAGCAAATTCGTGCTCCTTCTTGCTCTTGATCTAGATCCTCAATGGTCTTCAATTAGCTTCAATCTCCAAATCCCCTTTCAAATAGGGTTTATTATTTTAATTAAAAACTAAAATAAAACTAATACTCATAAGAATTATATATACTACCGAGCCAAGCTGCTCTACTTATCTAATTGAATACCTTATATATAACTAAACTAAAACTATATTATATATTATCCTAAGCTAATAATAATACTAAACTAATAATAATACTAATATAATATATCTAATATATTAACTCCCCTGCTTGTATCCGTCCAAGTAGGAAAAGGAGATGGCCCCCTTTTTAATCCCCCACTAATCAGCCTTTATCTTATTGACGCAAGTCCAAGCCAAAATAGGAAAAGGAAAATAGCAGCTGCTACCTTGTCATGTCCTACTTCGCAAGTCTAGCAGCCTTCCATCTCTTGTTAGCCCGTCCGAGTCACAATAGTTAAAGAAGATCAGCAGCTGGCACACTTATTTCATCCGTGTCCCATGCGAAATAAGAAAGAGATCAGCAGCCTTGTGCATCCATATTATCTCATATCATCTCCCTCCTGTAGCAGGTCACGTGCCGCCTTAATCCACTAGCTAACCATCCGAGTCAGTAAAAGACAAGAAATCAGCATGGTAGCTACCGCCTGCCCGCCCCAGCGGGGATTCCCTTGCCATACGCCCGACCCCAGCGGGGATACAAACTGTCCGCACTGCTGGAATTCCTTTGCTTTATGTTGATTTCGTGCCTGCTTGGGCTTTGCATGTGCATGGAATAATTCATGATTATCTTACTTTGCACATCCATTAAATCCCATATTTGCATGCAATTTCTAAATTGGGTTTAAAAGCCCACAAACTTTATTTCTTTTTCATCATTTCAGCCTTTTTAGCTCTAATTCCTCCTAGCATGAACAGCTTGTTGTATTCCTTTGGTCCAATAAATGCTCAATTTGTCCTTTAAAAGCTCATTTTGCCTCCATTTCATTACCTGCACATAAACGTATAAACCCAGTAGAAATGATAGGCAAATTACTCGAAAATATTCAGAATCAAGCTATAACGACTACCGATGAGTAGGTCCCCCAAACTTGAGACTTTGCTTGCCCTCAAGCAAACACACAAATTAGATTGAGTTATTCTATAGCAATGATCCACTCAGGCAATAAGTCAATATGAATTTGAACAGTAGCCTCAAAGGTTACAACAATTGATAACCCACAAAAAATTTCAAAACAAAACCATGTCTAAAAATTTCAACACTTTCATTAGCTCCACATCTACTCATGATCCTTTAAGTGCGTGTGTGCATCCAAATGTTCAAATAGTCATGATTTAAATAAAATCAACCAATACTCCTAAAAGATTTTCAAAAATAACTTTCAAAACTTCTTATCACATCCATCTCCGCTAATAAAGACAAAGCACAAATTTTTCTTGAGGATCCACCGGATATTTAAATATTTAAGCACATATGAACTCTTCCCAAGTACTTCAAAGCTACTCCTTTTCTTTCTTTTTTTTAGTGAGTGCGTTTTACTCTCCATCTCACTTTTCATTTCCATTGAACGAGTGCGTTTTACGCTCCATCTCGTGCCTATGTTTATGGGGAGTGCGTTTTACTCTCCATCTCGAACCACCACAAGATTCAATTATTAAACTCGGAAAGGTTTCAATAATTTATTTTTTTTCAAAAAATACCCCAAGATTTCCCCAAACTTATGTGAGTGCCTAATTTTCACTTTGAATGCTGCTCAAATAAGATTTCTCAAGTTGCAATGGTATCTTTCATAAGCATTTAGCCAAAAAAATTTCAATCCCTTGCTAAACAAATAGATATGTGTAAAAATTTTCAAAAATTTTGCAAGTAGTTTGGAACCACTAATGAGTTGAAAAATAGACTAAGCATGCTCATCAATTCTCCAAAAGTTAAAAACATTACCCACCCATTTATCATATAAATACCCCCAAACTTAAAACAGACATTGTCCTCAATGGCTAAGATAGAAAAAATTAAACGAGAGGACTTCCCTAAAAAGATAGCATTTTCCTCCTTGTCTGCTAAGTCTGACGAATAAGTTAGTTCGTTGGAGTGAATCGGCCACCACACTTGAGTTGGACTTGACTAACTTGTGAACATGATAGAAGCAAGTTTATTGAATCCTAAAAAAATGAAAAATCTAAAAACTAATATAAAACCTAAAAAAATAAAAATTAAACTTGGGTTGCCTCCCAATAAGCGCTTGATTTATAGTCCTTCAGTCGGACTTTGTCTGGTCAATGCTATCCAATTCCTCTTCAGAAGTTGAGGAACCCTCCATCCATCAGTAGCAAATAATTCTTTTGGAGGTTCCCAATAGTGATGGGCATCGCATCAAAGTTACCTAGCATTCTCTTATTCGGTATGATCTCCATGAAGAACGTCTCCCAGCTAGGTGTTTTCTCCATTGTGTATGTGATCACTTTGGGGCATGGAAGCTTGTCACACACAATGGGCTCTTCGTCTATCTTCTGTTTCTCGTCCTACCATGGCTTCAAAATTATATTCTCTCTTATGTCATAAAGAGCTTTGCCGACGACATGACTACTAAGCGAGCATGGTTTTGCAAATCTAACTGAATCCTTGACCTTTGGTGGAGAAGGCACTTGGGAAACTAGCAGAATCGGTTCGTCTTCTTTGGAATACACATTTAGATCTTTGTCGACCTTCCTATCATTATCCCCATTTGTCTCCTCTCTTTCGATATCTTGTGGCTCATCCAATAGCAGATTTAATTTGGGTTCTCTGTCAGTTTCATCATCCATGTCATAAAGCCAAGTGTTTGGAGGAAGGTTGTTTATGGCTTTGGCCATTTGCTCTATCTGATCCGCAAGATTTTGAATTGACCTCGCTTGATTACTCAGCTTCTCCTCATTCGCTATGAACTTGGACAATAATTCCCCCAGCCTTGAATTTTCTATTTCAGTCTCGGAAGCCATATATTGAGGACCATTGGTTGAGGTAGTGACGAGTTGTTCCATCTGATTATTAATATTTTGGGTTAACATCTCTTTGCTAATCCTCATCTCCTCTAGGTTTGCTATGGCGTTTGACATGGGTTCCTCCAGATTTGACTTTTCTTCTTGTGGCAATGGAGGTGGACATGAAAATTCCGGTGTGTATGATGGATTTGGAGCGTAGTGTTGGTCATCATAATTTTAGCTCCATGAAGAATCCGGGTGATACCTCCAATCTTGTTGATAATTAGGATCAGCATAGTTGTTGAGGTAATCACCACTATATTGTACCGGTACAAAACTAACGATGCATTGATAACTCGGATGATTGCCAGCACAATAATTATACGTAACGGCTATCCTTCTACTCCGTTGGGCTGCAATAACGTCCAACGTCCTCGAAAGTTCTTCAATTTGTGCTGATATTGCAGAAAATGTATTAAGTACATCAATCCCTATTTCCCTTGGTTGAGTCATGTTCGTGTATGGCCATTGATAATTGAATCCTGCCATGGTACCTGAAAAGAGAGTAAGATTGGAAGAGAATAAAAAATAAAAATGAAAAAAAAATATTTAAATTAATACTAATTTTATTAAAATTAATATTAGTAAATAATTATTAAATTAATTCCCCGGCAACGGCGCCAAAAACTTGTTGGGTAAAATCTAGTTACGCACAACACGCAAGTATACGTGGTCAACAAGTAATATAGTGAAAGTAAAGTGTCGATCCCACGAGGAATTATTTAATAAGAATCACCAAGTCCTAACCCGTAACCAACTCAATCTTATTTAAACAAATGAATTTCAAATTATATAATTAAACTACTATAAAATTCCACTAGTTAAATTAAGATTACGGAGATTTAAGAGAACAACTTCACTTATTGCTTCATCTAAGTTAACATACTTCTCATCAATTATTCTCTCTATTCTGAATTGTTAATCAAAAACACGAAAGCAAATATAACCACCTCACGATGCATCATACCATACTCACTCAAATCCACAGATGATAGAATTAAGCAAGACACCCTAATTAACTAATCCACTATATTTCTATGTGAATTATAATTAAAAAGGATTTAATCACAAGTTCTCTATAAGATTACATATGGCGTAAAGGCATACTTCTACCCTAAACACGAATCATGACTTCCATCTATGCAGAAATCACAAACATATGCTATTATGATCAGATCTAAATATATAATCATCTCTCGATTTCATATAGATTATCACGGTAATTGATAATGAGTCAATTAAACAATTATTCCAAATCATAATAGACAATTCACAACGATAGACCACAATACTTGACAAAGAAGCATAGTAAAATAAATTACACAATAAGATCGATTGTAATCCCAAACAAAGAATTAGTTCATTGATAACGAATTAAAACTAAGAATCCATAATTGAATAAACATTAAAAGATAAGAATAATATTAAGGAAAAGAATTGAATCTGTTGCCAGCAAATTCGTGCTCCTTCTTGCTCTTGATCTAGATCTTCAATGGTCTTCAATTAGCTTCAATCTTCAAATCCCCTTTCAACTAGGGTTTATTATTTTAATTGAAAACTAAAATAAAACTAATACTCATAAGAATTATATATACTACCGAGCCAAGCTGCTCTACTTATCTAATTGAATACCTTATACATAACTAAACTAAAACTATATTATATATTATCCTAAGCTAATAATAATACTAAACTAATAATAATACTAATATAATATATCTAATATATTAACTCCCCTGCTTGTATCCGTCCAAGTAGGAAAAGGAGATGCCCCCTTTTTAATCCCCCACTAATCAGCCTTTATCTTATTACCGCAAGTCCAAGCCAAAATAGGAAAAGGAAAATAGCAGCTGCTACCTTGTCACGTCCTACTTCGCAAGTCTAGCAGCCTTCCATCTCTTGTTAGCCCGTTCGAGTCATAATAGTTAAAGAAGATCAGTAGCTTGCCCACTTATTTCTTTCGTGTCCTATGCGAAATAAGAGAGAGATCAGCAGACTTGTGCATCCATATTTTCTCATATCATCTCCCTCCTATAGCAGGTCAGTGCATCCTTAATCCACTAGCTAACCATCCGAGCCAGCAAAAGATAAGAAATCAGCATGGTAGCTACCGCCTGCCAGCCCCAGCGAGGATTCCCTTGCCACACGCCCCTCCCCGCTCCGCCCTGCCCCGCCCCGCCCCAACGGGGATACAAACTGTCCGCACTGCTGGAATTCCTTTGCTTCATGTTGATTTCGTGGCTGCTTGGGCTTTGCATGTGCATGGAATAATTCATGATTATCTTCCTTTGCATATCCATTAAATCCCATATTTGCATGCAATTTCTAAATTCGGTTTAAAAGCCCACAAACTTTATTTCTTTTTCATCATTTCAGCTTTTTTAGCTCTAATTCCTCCTAGTATGAACAGCTTATTGTATTCCTTTGGTCCAATAAATGCTCAATTTGTCCTTTAAAAGCTCATTTTGCCTCTAATTCATTACTTGCACATAAACGTATAAACCCAGTAGAAATGAAAGGCAAATTACTCAAAAATATTCAGAATCAAGCTAAAATGATTACCAATGAGTAGGTATAAAACCCACTCATCATTTTTCCTGATACAACCAGATTATGGTTGCTGAAGAAGACAAAGAAAAGACCGCCTTCATAACCCCCTTAGGGCACTTTTTGCTACAAAAGATTGCGCTTCGGCCTCACCAATGTCGGTGCTACCTATCAGAGGGCTATGATGGCATTGTTCTACGATATGATGCATAAAGAGATCTGTAGACACTCAAAATTTCATTTTCCTGTTACTAACATTGTAGGAGGGGAAGATTGTCTTTTCAAATCAACCCCGCTCTTAATACAGGTCTCAATATCGGGTCACTAGTTCAACCCCGATCTCAATACCGGGCAGTCAGTTCAACCCCGATCTCAATATCAGGTCATCAATTTAACCCCGGTCTCAATATTGGGCCGTTAATTTAACCTCGGTCTTAATACCGGGCCATCAATTCATCCTCGATCTCAACTTGGGAGGTACAAATCAGCCCCGGTCTCAACCCGAGAAGTATAGGTCAGCCCTGATCTCAACCTGGGAGGTACAAATTAGCCCCGATCTCAAACCGTGAGGTACAGATCAGCCCCGGTCTCAACCCAAAAAGTATAGTTCAGCCCCGATCTCAACCCGGGAAGTACAGTTAAGCCCCGGTCTCAACCCAGAAACTACAGGTCAGCCCCAGTCTCAATCCGAGAGGTACAGATCAGACCCGGTCTCAAACCGAGAAGTACAAGTCATCCCCGGTCTCAACCCGGGAGGTATCGCTCAGCCCCGGGCTCAATCTGGAAAGTACAGGTTAGCCCCGGTCTCAACCCGGGAGACACAGATCAGCCCCGGTCTCAACCCGGGAGGTACAGATCAGCCCCAGTCTCAACCCGGGAGGTACAGGTCAGCCCCGATCTTAACCTGGGAGGTACAGATCAGCCTCGGTCTCAACCTGAAAGGTACAGGTTAGCCCCGGTCTCAACCTGGGAGGTACAGATCAGCCCCGGTCTCAACCCGGGAGGTACAGGTCAGCCCCGATCTCAACCCGGGAGGTACAAGTCATCCCTAGTTTCAACTCGGGAAGTCAGGTCAACATCAAAAATGATCCTGAAGAATCACATCATCTCCAGAGGAAAACCTGGAGGGACCAAGTCAGCCTCAGAGACAACACTGAGGACAAACAGACCCGAATGGGATCCAAACCTTAGAAACAACCCTAAGAAGTCAACTGAAGGCCATGCCAACACTAAAGGCAACCCTAGGAGGGGCAAAATGGTCATTTTACTAACTCTAAGTCAATTCGATCAAACTCAAGCTGAATTGATGCCACAAAGGTCAGAACGAACCATAACGATGAGCCCAAGTGCAAACAACGCAAGACAGCTCAACGGATAAACTACGGGGAATCAAAGACCTATTTATGAACCCATTTTTTTGGGCCTAAAAAATATTTTTTCGCATGTCATTGTTACACTCTCGACGAGGACTTTTCGGAAAGGTATCGTACGCCTCAAACGGACGCTCCGATCAAAAGTTAGAAAGTTTCGAATTAGACCTCGCGTTGCTCTAAGTGCACGTACTTCGAGACGTTAGGACCCGCCACGTGGGCCCTACCATGTGGAGCCGCACCTCTATATGCGGTAGCAGCAGGTAGAGTGGAGGCTCCCTGGTCTATATATAGAGGTGCACCCCCTTCTCATTTGAAGAATTTAAAAACGCTCTGAACCCATGCCCGTTTTGTTTTCTGCCTATTTTTTTGTCTTCCAAACCCAAATTTTTTCACTCTAACACGTAGATATACCCACATACTACCACATATCAGAAAATAATCGATAGATTTGGACGTTTAAAGCTTACAATTTGGTAAAAAAAAAACCCGTGTGGCAATCCATTGTGAGTATTTTTACGATCAGAAAGTTATTATTATTTCTTCGCACTTTTATACACTTGCATATCAAGTTTCGTTTTCTAAATATGCTCGGAACTCAGTTTCGTGGCCGTTTTTGTCAACTCTTGGTACATTTTTGTACATAAACACATTTTCTGGCGTTTTTATAACTCAGATTGATGATCCGTCGCTTCCAGCAGCTTTTATATACTTGCATCTTCATACTGAGCAACTTCGCCGGATTGGGTTATCTTCTTAGTCTAGGTTTGGCTTTTTTTTTGTATATATTTAACTATATATATACTAACTTTTCAATTCTGTTAAGCCCAGATGTCAAATCCGTGGTAGTTTACTACTTTTATATATAAATATGCATATATAAGCAGCCTTCACCACACTGGGTTATCTTTTCAATCTTGCTTGACTACTTTTCTGTCTATATATATATATATATATATATATATATATATATATATATATATATATATATATATATATATATATATATATATTTATATTTATATTTTAGTTTGGCCGGAATTATTTTGTGGCCTTTTTATTACTTTTATATATATTTATACATATATAAGCAACATTCACCACACTGGGTTATCTTCCTAGTCTTGGTTGACTACTTTTCTATACATTTACATTTCAGTTTGGCCTGGATCATTCTGTGCCCTTTTTACTATTTTTTCACCATTCGCCATACTGGGTTATCTTCCCAGTTTTGGTTGACTACGTTTCTGTATATATTTATATTTCAGTTCGGGCACAGGCGTGAAAACCCATCGCCCTTTTTACTGTTTTTCTCTCTATATATGTATTTCAACTCTGTCCAGCCTGGATCATTCCGTGGCTTTTATACAGCTTTTATAAATATATATATATATATATATATATATATATATATTTCAATTTCAGTCCGGGCACCGGTGTGAAAACCCATCGCCCTTAACAGCTTTTGTATATATAATTATATATATATATATATATATTACTTTACTCATTTTTTTTAAATTGTTGCTTTAAATATTCATTTGATATGAATCGGCACTGACATTTCTGCGGGCGAACTAGACTTATTTAAATCTCGCCAACTCTAGCTTTCAAACGGTTCAAAATAAGTCCAGACAGAACCGGGGAGCTAGAATGGCTGAGATTTATTTAAATATAGTATTTTTCTAGTTTCAGTTATAAAAACAACCTCGTGGCCCTTAGATCGTTATCTAGTGGGAACGAGATGCCTCGGCCATGTGTGAGCCAAGATTTACTGATGAATCCTTGGTTCTGGTGACATTTGGATATATTTCTGTACAAATTTGAACTGTACAGGTTTATTGGCCTCCCTATGTGAGCCTAGGAATCGTGGGATTCGTAATCAAATTGATCAGAATCTGATTCCCACAATGGACAAACTCCATTTTACAAATGTACCCTGCCAGTTTTTCTGTAAAAATGTACATGCAAAAGACCTTAAAACGGTTATCCGGATTTAAGGTCTCAACATAGTGAAAATATGGTTTGTCATGTCAGAGTCCCTCTAATGACTATTATGCCCATAAGGAGACCGACATTTGTATATATGTTGTGGTCGAGGATGCTTCGCAACCCATCAATCACCATTCAAATTGCACCTTAAGGCTGAAAAGATAAAATTGAAGTATCGATATGCTTCAATTCCTATGTTAACGTAAGGGTTTGATAACCTTCTTTCAAAACATCACTTAAATAATCTTATCAACAAAAGAAACTTTTGCAAATTAAATCAAACACTTTTGCAAATCAAATCAAAGACTTTTTGCAAATCAAATCAAACACTTCGTATATAGGTTCAACGACGCATAGACATGCTTTCAATTAAATATAGGCCCAATTTTCTTCCAGTATTCACACATACATTGCAAATTTAAAAGGAAAATATTAAAAAGATGCGGTACTGTGTTTACATGGGAGTTGTGGGCTGCCTAACACCTTCCCCACACTTAACCAAGCCCCCGAACTCAAACTTTGTTTTCGAAGATCAAGTTTTGACAGTGTCCAGCAATTGGGCCTCTTTTCAAACAAAACTCGGTTGAGTTGGTACAACCATTTCAAATCTACCAACTGACGACTCTGTAAAACATTCAATCGTCGACATGATACATGTTGGCCTTTTCCTAAAAAACCCTTCAAAACCTTTTTTCGCAATAAAAAGAGTAATGGTAGAGATAACTTAGGAAGAGAGAAAGATCCGGGTTGTGACCCGACCCGCGAATTTTTTCCCGACGTCAACAGGTGGCGACTCTGCTGGGGACAGTAGAGGGCTTTGGCCGTGTTCAAATCTTTTCAAAATTTTCCCTTTTAAAAACTACGTATATATGAATGTTGCGTCTTTACAATTGAATGAATGCGTGAATGCTGCATATTTACATCGAATGAATGTGAATGAATGCTTTTCTGTGTTAGTACTTCGCACCCATATTAGTGCTTTGCACCAATGTCATCATATGCATACGGTGAGGCACGATGTATGTGAATGTATATTGTGTGATTCCTCCTTCGGGAGGCAAAAGCAGTCGGTGATAAGTAATGACTCTGGGGACGGCTAAGTCTCTAGGGGCTCATGAAAATGGACCACCCAGATTCTCTCCAGTTGAAAGATTGGATTAATTTCCCCTCTAGTAAATTGCGATGATCTGGGGACCTTCATGCCAAAAAGCCGCGAGAGTAGCTTAAGATAGGTCAGCCTCTGATTAACCAAATCTGATGGGAAGCTTCTTAATACGTTCCTCTTTTAATTCAATGTCAAGCTTTCAATTCCAAATATAAAAGAGCACAATGTAAATGTTATAATAAAAAATTTTCATTTCTTGTCATATACATCTTGTCATGTTGTCCTGTCATCAAAACAACTGACCTCTGTTTTGCTGGATAAGATTAAAAAACTACAAAAACACATCATGGCATGCATCCTATCCCTACATACCTCAGAAAATTGACACGCCTACGTTTTGTTGTAGGTAAAAAAATTGGTCTTGTCACTAGATCTAAGTCTAAGAAGGCACTAAATCCATCCACGGATATGACTTCCAGTGCTCAACCAAAATCTACCCGTCTCTAGGGAAGAGTTTGAAGGACTAAAAAATTAGATAGCTGAATTGACCAATTTCCTGAGAGAACAAAGTAAGGCTCTTAAAGGGAAGTAAGCCCAAGCTCACACAGAACAAGGAACACCTGGTGGTAGTGGTGGTAGTTAAGAGACCGAAAAGGCAGAGACTCAGATTCCTGGACCACAAAACCAAGATCCAACCAACAAAACCCCTAAAATCACCAACCTCAACAAAGAACAGGAAGCTGGTGACATTCTGAAGAAAGTACAGCAGATGGAAGAAACCATCCGATCTATCAAAGGGACTGGGGCCTTTAGCAGTGTCAATTATTCAGACCTCTGTATCTTCCCTGGGGCTCGTTATCCCAAAAAATTTAAAACTCTTAATTTTGAGAAATACGATGGATTAGGAGATCCCTACACCCACCTGAAAGTATTCATTGGTGAACTCGGATCCTCTGCAGAGGACGAGAAGCTTAGAATGCAATTATTTTAGAAATGTTTGACTGGAGAGGCTAGAGCCTGGTACGCCCATCTAGATAATTCCAAAATTCATAGTTGGGAAGAGTTGGCCTATCTCTTCCTCAGTCAATACAGTTTCCAGTCTCAGACAGATACCAAATAACCAAAATCAAGAAATAAATCAATGAATCATTCGGAGAATATGCTCAATGATGGAGACGAGTTGCAGCACAAGTCATTCCACCTATGACGGAATTTGAGATAGTCATAACATTTATCGACATCCAAAAAGCTCTATATTATGAAAGGGTCCTAGCAGGTATAGGAAAACTATTCTCTGAAATGATCAAGCATAGTGAAATGGCCGAAATGGGGCTGAAGTCTGGGAAGATAAAGGACCTGACCGCCTTAGAAGCCGTTGCGAAGCATATCCAGTCCAAAAATTACGAAAGTAATCCCCAGAGGGTACATAAAAAGAAAGATGAATAGTTGTCCTTAGTAATATAAGGACAGAATCAAAGAGGCGAGTCAAACAGTATGCCCATTCAAAGGAGGAACTATAGCCCTTTCCAAGCTTCAGCACAGCCTTCAAACCATCCATTTCAAAAAAATATGAAGGTCAGGCGTCAAAAAACATTCACCCCATTAGGGGATTCACACAAGAATGTGTTAAATTGTTGACAACCCAAAAGAAGATTGTCCAACTCCTTCCACCAACCAATACTGGTGGACGGAAATTCAACCCAAGCAAGAAGTGTGCTTACCATTCTGGATCTTCGGGCCATAACACACAAGACTGTTGGTCTCTCAAGCATAAAATTCAAGATTTGATTGATAACGGAGAGATTGTGGTAGCAAAGCCTGAGCAACCACACGTACAGGATAATCCCTTACCTTAGTAGAAAGAGGAGAATGTCAACATGATCAGCACCAAAAATGGTGAAGGTTCCAAATACCTCCGTTATGTGGGAGAGTCAACTCCACCTAGCATCAACATCCTAAACAGTTGGGAAGTCTTAGAAAGGCGTTTCCTGATAGAACAAGAGATTAAGTCTATCAAGGAGCAAATTGAACAGTTAGATGAACTGATCGTATACCAACATCAGATCACCAGACAGATGATGAACCAGGCCAACTAGTCTGCTGCCGATCGTCCTCCCACACCAGAGATCAATCCCATTTCCAGGAAGGATCACTATCAGTCTTATGAGCACCCTAGGTCGACAAAATGGTTAAAAGAGAGAATTGCCGAGATGGCATGAAGTTCTTATTTCAAAGGAATTTCACCAACCTAAACCGGCCAATGGAAGAAATCCTCCAGATGTTAATTAACGAGGGAATGGTTACAGATTTATTACCTTCATTAAACCCACGATACAGAAAATTCAAACCTGGCCAAATCTGTTAGTACCAGTCCAATGCACCCGGCCATGACACTGAGGATTGTTAGGCACTTCATAACCTGATTCAGAATATGATTGAAAGGGGTGAATTGATAAGAGGGAATCAGGATTATGGCCTCCCAGATGAAGACACTCTCTTTATTCCCACCGCGTGGAATCAGGATACAGTGGCTATTATTTCCTGTGATAAGGAGCCATCCCTCACACCCTTAGTACTGCTAGGGAAAGGGGTCCAAGAAACACAAAATCATGTGAAGGTGGCCACACCCAAGCCTTTAATATTGCCCTTCAGACCTCAGTATCCAATTATTAGTCTGAAGAGAATCCCATGGAACTACGGGAATGACGCAGGTCCTCTGGAGATTGGTCCTCACACTTTCTATGTGTCCTTTCAGGTGCTCAGCATTGCCACTAGATACAATTTGTTGTTGGGCAAGCCATGGATCCACATGGTAGGGGCAGTGCCATGCACCCTTCATTAGCATCTCAAATACATTATCAACGGCAACCTAATCACTGTCAATACCAAACCAAAATACCGTGTATACCTACAAGGAGACATGTCAGTGATTAGCCTTGATGCGAGGATTGAACCTGCAAGTTTTCAAGCTATAAAAGTAAGTGATACTCAGTATCTACCTATTGGAGCACCAACCTTGAAGCCCAAAGTCTCCCCTGAAGTAATGATAGTGGGCCAGGAGATGGTATCTTTGGGTTTCCAACCTGGAGAAGGGTTAGGAAAGAATTAGCAAGGTATCAAGAGTCCAGTACAAATCCCAAGTCATACTGGGAGAGCCGGATTGGGATATTCATCTGGGTCAAATCACAGGAACCCACACAAGCATCCTAAGGCTCATGCTTCCACAATTTTGCTGTCAAACCTTACAGGTGTTGGATGGGTGAAACCCATGAGGAAAATCCCAACTGTGGTGTCAACCATGTTATTTCCTCCCATTATACCAGCAAGTGAGAGAACAACTCCCAAATCCGAGGTGGACAACAAAAAGGAAAAAGAAAAGATCTTATACGAAGGACGAGACCCATTTGCTAACATGCGGATTATCATAAAAACTACGAGGGTATGAATGATGAGATCCCAGATAGCAACGGCGAGGATCATATTCAAATTCCTCACATTAAGAAGGAAAAAGGGGGCAGTTCAAAGAAAAATCCCGACCTTATGGTAAAGGATGTCTCAGTTATTATCCGGGATGAGGCAGATGAGCACAATTCCTCAATCCTCCCTATTTATGAGGATCTCACTATGGATAACTAGAGCAGTGTCCCTTACCTTAGTTAAAAAGGGTAAAAGGGCAGAGAGTACATCTGCCCTGTAACATGCTTTCATTTACTACTCACTTTTGATTGCACAGCTATAGCAGTAACTTTTGTCATGCTTTGCCAAATGCTTTGTATATTTAAGTAGCTGGATATATTAAAATGAAAGCATTTTTTATTTTTAGGACTCCAGAGTTGGGTTTGTTTGTCTCTGCTGATGAGATGCCAACCTGTCAAAGTGACTACAACTTTGATGTAGAACTGAACTTCGACTTGATGGATATTGATCAAGAGGAGGAAGATGACAATGAGGTGCCTGAGGAGATCAAATAATGGGTCGAAGATAAACCCAAACCAAACCTCTACCAAACCACCACTATCAATATAGGAACCTTCGAAAACATCAAAGAAATCCAGATAGGCTTAGACCTTACACCAAATCAAAAAGCCGACCTGATCGAACTCCTAACACAGTTCCATGATGTGTTTGCATGGTCACATGAAGACATGATTGGCCTATCTACTGACATTGTCATCCATCGAATGCCCATCAAAGAGGGATTCAAGCCAGTCAAATAAAAGCTTAGGTGATTGAAACCTGAATGGAGTCTGAAAGTCAAAGAAGAAGTTGTTAAACAATTCAAATTCGATATTATCATGGTATCAACATACCCAGAGTGGCTGTCAAACATAGTCCCCGTACCTAAAATCGGAGGGAAAATACGAGTATGCGTGGATTACCAGGATTTAAACAAAGCCTGCCTCAAGGACAATTTCCCCGTACCTTTCATCCACATCTTGATCGACAATACGGCGCAGTACGGCATGTATTCCTTCATGGATTGCTTTGCTGGTTACCATCAGATCATGGTTGCTGAAGAAGACCGTGAGAAAATAGCTTTCATCACTCCCTGGGGAACCTTCTGCTATAGGCGACTATCATTCGGCCTCATCAATGCCAGAGCCACATATTAGCGAGCCATGATGGCCCTATTTTATGACATGATGCACAAAGAGATAGAGGTTTATGTGGATGACATCATCATCAAATCCCAGAGAGAGGATGATCATCTAAATCATCTCAGGAAGCTGTTCAACAGGTTGTGTAAGTATAACCTCAAGCTTAATCTCGCCAAATGTGCTTTTGGCATCGAAGCAGGCAAGTTGTTAGGTTTCCTGGTGAGTAATCGAGGCATCGAGCTAGACCCTGCTAAGATCAAAGCCATCACTGAGATGTCAGTACCTCGAACAGAGAAGGAAATACGTGGGTTTTTGGGAAAAATTAACTTCATAAGCTAATTCATTTCCCAGCTCACAAAAACCTGTGACCCATCTTTAAGCTACTAAGGAAGAATTCCTCCACCAAATGGAAAGAGGATTGTCAACAAGCCTTCCTTGTCATCAAGAAACAGCTGGTCGAAGCACCTATTTTGGTACCTCCGAGGGATGGAGTTCCCTTGTTCTTGTACCTGTCCGTCAATGCCAATGCAATGGGCTGTATGCTAGGACAGAAGGATGATAGTAGCAAGGAGAGAGCAATCTACTACATCAATAAAAGATTCAGTAGTGGTGAACAAAAGTACACCTTGATCCAGAAGACATGTTGTGCATTAGCATGGGCCACCATAAGGTTGCAACACTATTTGTATAGGCACACGACCTACCTCATATCCCGCATGGATCCCCTGAAGTACGTATTCAACAAGCCAATGTTGAATTATCGACTGTCCAAATAGCAGTTGATCCTACAATAGTTTGACATTGTCTACGTGACTTAAAAGTTGATCAAGGGTCAAGGCATTGCAGATCAATTAGCTGAAGCACCTTCATGAGGGTTCGAGCCCATGGAGACTTATTTCCCAGATGATGGGATCATGACAATTCAACAACTTCAACAAGAGAATATAGTCCAACCATGGAAAATATATTTCGATGGAGCAGTAAACATGGAATGTGCCGGAGCTGGGTAGTCCTTATCTTTGGTACAGGAGAACAATATACTGTGGCTACCAAACTTCAATTTGGCAACACCAACAACACAGCTGAGTATAAAGGCTGCATAATGGGGTTGAAACTAGCCCAATCCATGGGTATCAAACATTTACTGTCTTTGGAGACTTTTAGTTGGTCATCAGACAAACCACTGGGGCATATCACACCAAAGAACTGCATTTGCTGCCCTATTATTGGCAGGTCATCAAAATATCCCTGGAGTTTGAAGACATAACCTTCAGCCATATTCCTCGGGGTAGGAATGAATTAGCCGATGCATTGGCGACATTGGCTTCATTGATCCGTATATCTAATAAGAGTGGGATTCCTTGTATCCAATTCATAATTCAGAAAGCACTGACATACGGGAATTACATTAGAGAAATATCAGATGAAATACCTCCTATCAATCAGCCTTAGTATCATGACATCAAGGAATATCTTCGAGATAGATCTACATCCGCTGGGGCAAGCCAATTCGAACAAAAGCGGATTCACAAAATGGCTATGAAGTTCTATCTGAACGGAGACGCACTATACAAAAGGGATACTGGAATAGGCCTTTTAAGATGCCTTGATAAAGAGCAAGCCCAGAGATTGATCGATGAAATCCACGGTGGAGTCTGTGGTCCACACATAAGGAGTCATTTGCTGGCCAAGAAGATATTAAGAACAGGACATTATTGGATCTCGCTCAAAGCTGACTGTGATGAGCACGTCAAGAGATGTCAATGTCAAGTACATAGAAATGCCATCCACGCTCCTCCAAATGAGCTACACAATATGAGTTCACCATGGCCTTTCTCTATATTGGGAATGGATGTGATCGGTCCCGTGGATCCCAAAGCAAGCAATGGTCATCGATTCATCTTCACCATGATCGATTACTTCACCAAATGGGTTGAAGCAGCCTCTTTTCCCAAAGTCACCAAAGAGGTCATCATTGGTTTCATCAGAAACAATGTCATCTGTCGATATGGACAACCGGAGGTGATAGTATCAGACAACGCCATGAACCTGAATTATTAAATGATGAGAGAACTATGCAGTAAGTTCCAAATCAAGTATCTCAATTCCGTCATCTATCGGCCCAAGATGAATGGTGCTATCGAAGCGGCCAACAAGAACATCAAGAAGATTATGCAGAAAATGTCTGCCAATCACAAAGAATGGCTTGACCTGCTGCCTCTAACCTTTCTAACATACAGGACATCAATGCGTACCTCTACTGGGGCTACCCCCTATTCATTGGTCTATGGCATGGAAGTCGTCCTTCCCATAGAAGTAGAGATGGAGTCCTTACGAGTATTAATCGATGCTCAGATAAAAAAAGATCAGTGGTTGCAAGACCGGTACCGCCAACTGTCCCTGATAGATGAAGAGAGGGCTACAACCATTTTCCACGGACAGTTATATCAGCAAAGGATTGCTCGATCCTATAATAAAAAGGTCTAAATACGGTAATTCAAAGAGAACGACTTGGTGCTGAAGAAAGTTTTGGCCAATCAAGACGAACCAAAGGAAAGTTCGCCCTTAATTAGGAAGGCCCTTTCATTGTCAAGGAGATGTTGACAGGAGGAGTTATCAGACTACAAGAAATAGACGGGAGCAAATTTCCCCAAGTCATCAATTCAGACACCATGAAAAGGTACTATATCTGAAGAACATGCATACCTTCATCCGAGTCCTACGAATCAAATCAGGTTCGGTTTGCACTAGAAGCCGAAACTACAAATGATCTGATCTCCCTACACCCGGGAGTACGTAGGCAGCCATTTCTGGTGCGGTCAAACCAAATAAAAACTCAAAACTCATCAAACCAAATGCAAAACACAAGATAAATACTTTTCAAACCTCTCTCACACACACAAAAAAAAAATTGAACTATGAATGACCTGATCTCCCTCCACCCGGGAGTACGTAGGCAACCATTTATGGTGCGGTTTGACCTTCAAGAAAAAACAAAAAACCAAATAAAAACTAGTCCCAAGACACCAAAACTATATAGAAGCTAAGTCCTATCATGCTACCCTAATCAACAGGCCTTGCTGAGATACTCTCTGACATCTCACTGTCAGTCCATCAAGAAGAAGCTCAAGATACATCAACAACAGCGAGTCATGAAAGAAGTGGTAATCACTCAGCAATGACAATACATATCCAAACAGGGAAGTGAATCAAAAATATATTTCTCTGATATATAACACTATTTGATATATACATAGTGTCCTGTACATGACAAAAATGGCTGATCTAGTATATGCAGGAAAAACAAAGCTAGTCTATGGACCCAAGGATAAGCGGGCCAGCAATGCTAATATGGCATCTCTCTCTGAAGATGGAGGAGTAGCTGCAAGTGCAATACCCTCAGCCTCCATACGGCTTAAAATATCTACATTCATTTGTAGTGTGGCACTGTGGTCATCAATATATGCATTCATCTCGAATACCAGACCATGAGTATAAGACCGAAGAGAAGTATTGTCGGCAATGTGGAAATCCCGGGAAGCGATAGCCTCGTCCCTCTCCACAAAAGTTGCATCCCTAGCAATCAAAGTCTCGTCGATCTCCACAAAAGCTACATCTCTGGCAGATCGGATCTCCTCTCGCTCAATCAATCTTGCATCCTGAGCTGCTCGACCGTATCTCTCTCAGCCAAAGCTATATCTCTACCAGACAAGGCGGTCAACATCAGCGCTCTAGCTTGATCTCTCTCAAATGTCATCCTAGCTAGTGAATCTATCATGGCAGGATCTGTCCCAACAGGAATGAGTGCTACTTCTGTCAAACCTAAAAAAAGCTCATCCTCGGTCGGAGACTCAAAATCCTCCATAGGCTCCTCTTCGTCTAAATCCACAAGCAGAGTTGTATAGACGACTGCCGCGGATGCTATATCTGCCTCCAACTATGTTGAGTACTTTGGAGAACGATCCGGATGACTACTGGAGAAATCAGCTCTCTCCCTGTGAGTCCAACACTCATACACTCTAATTAAGTCGGCAGATGACATAGATGAAGCTGACATCCTCTGATTAACAGCCCCCTCAAACTGATGCAGGCTCTGAAACTGATCAAACAGGCTCATAACAGCCAGACAATGATAAATAGTCATTCCCCTCAATCCCGCTAGGGGCAAGTAGTCCATACCAGCTGCATAGGTGATGAAGCTATAGGGGGAGACTAGCCCTGTGCACAGTAGAATCAAGAATGGATGCACGATATCAGACAGAAATGTTGACCATATCTCTGCGTCGGTACACTCCGCGAGCTGAAAGGAGTAGGACATAGCTATATCATGGGAAAAATAATACCCCTGATGCCTGAAAAATCCAATCAGTCGAATATGGGAAAGAAGCCAAACATACAACAAGACCGAACTACCTCTGAAAAACCCCTCCGGGTGAGTAATGCAGTGGGTGGCTGCTCTTAGCGTCTCGGCCAATATTATCGGTATAATGGTGCTACCCTGCTTAAGGGCCCGAACCACAACTATAAATCCCACATCCAGATGGTCCAAGCGTAGCGGCATATAGACATAGGCTACAATGCACATCAGTAAAATGTCTATACTGGCCAAACGCTACGCCTCTGTCGATGCAATAAAATCCCCGGCACGTAGATCGTAACTGTCGAGCTCACCAAAGCGATCGATCAAAAAGTCGATGGAGATCACACGTCCAGAAATAACCTCATCCATTACTACGCTCTGGCGAAGACCTGACATCCGTATAAATGGTTTCCTCATACCACTGATCATCGTGCGAGCGTATGGCGCCTCTAAAGCTAAGACAGCAAATCGCTGGTACTCCTAAAGGGTTAGAGTCAACTCATGGTGCCCGAAGCAAAAGACCTGTCTATCAGGTATCCAGCAAGATAAAATGCCATCCATAAACCAGTATGGTACCTAAAAATCTATGAGGGCCAATGAATGCCTCATTATATGATCCATTGTCCCTCTGGCTGAGAAGGGCAGACTCTCGTACCACGATCTCAACGATGATGCCACCTCAGATGGTGGTAGATGCTCGAGACGGCTAACGGTAGATGACGACATCTGTGTCACCGTATCACAAGACCATCCAGGGGTCAAATCTAAACTCATATGTCTAAGATGCATACACATTACATAATACATGCATAATGATATTGATAAATATGATGTGAGAGATAGGAAATATCATGCATATCTATAATAAACTATCTACTGCAAGCATCATCCTTGTCTGATAATACAATACAGAATAAAAAGTATAGGAATATGGGGCACCACCACCCAGCTACTAACAGTGGTCTATCAAAATGGGGCACAGCCGCCTAAATAGCCAAAATAGTAGCCGACCAAAAGATATAGTTACATAGGCGGTCTTCTGGTCTTCACCAACCCTAGCAACATCAAAAACTTTCTCCATTTCCATGACCTAAGTCTGTGCTTCAATCGGGTTCATGGATCCTTTAAATTCTGGCGGTCCCACTTCCTTAAAATCTTTGAACGTCGTATTCGGTGGAGCTTACGGCTGGTTATTCAGAGCTCCAGTCAATAAGTTCACCAATTATTGAACGGGGTTGGTGTTAGCATTGGCGTCGTCGTTATTAGTCGACCCTTCTTAGGCTGGTTGACGATTAGGGCGTCTCTTCAGTATTATATTTCTGTTAAGATATATGTTTATTAGATCTTTATTCTTTTCTTTAAATATTTAAGATTTAACTTAAATACTTTAACATAACACTTAACACATAACATCTCAAATAAACTCTGATATTTTATTTAATCAAAAGTTTTTAAACAAACAAAAGATAGCATCACTATTATTTACATCAACTATCCCGAGATAAAGAATCTTCAGGATTTAAATCATCAAAATATTCCTCTGTTTATAATCACATCAAAATTTACATTATTAACTACTCAAAGAAATATTCATACAATCATGTTGTTTCTATTTCGACCTACTAAGGCGTCGAACAGCTTTGTTGCGCTCTTCCTCCATAATGCGGAACATCGTCCTGCGATCCAGCATATACAAAGGCAAATCCTCGAATTGAACTGGATAGTACATAACCCGATCCTGGGCCTTATCAATCGTAGTCTGAAACGTGTAGTCTGTCTCCTCAATCTTAGCCTTCTTTGCCCGGTTGTTATCCTAGGCAAGATCTGCGCGTCGTGAAGCCCTCATCCAAGCATCCTCTGATGTGGCAAACTTCACTAATTCCTCACGCAAATCATTCTTCAGCTTCTCTATCTCCTCAAACTTCTACTCACCTTGGCCCTTCTCGTGAATCAACTCCCACTCCAAGTCTCCAAGACGAGTATACAGAGTCTCAACCTCACAGTCCTTCTGCTCGATGGTAGTCTGTTGAGTAACTGCCTGCTCCTTCAGCTCCCGAACAGTATCATATAACTCTATGTTATGGTCATACAGCACGTCGTACATCTCAGCACTAATAAAGTTCGGTGGGAACTCATCAGTGTCTTCATCCTCCTCCTCAGCTGCCTCAGCCTCAACTTCAATCTCCTCAGAGTCTTCCTCTGAGTCAAACACTGGCTCATGCTCCCGACCAATAACAGTGATCAAAGAAGATGGCTCTTTACGAACCAACTACTCCCAGACTGTATGAATGTCTTGGGGCTCCTCCACAATAGCCACTCGGGGTACAACCTCCCTAGGCTGACTGGATCCTCCAACATCCGACATCTTGACAATCAAAATTTAAGTCTTTAGTTATTATGTGATGCTAATCGATACTCGCGCAAGTATATAAATATAAACACATAGTGTAATACCCAGAAAAAAAATGACATTTTAAAATTTTGTTTTAAATATTTTAATTGGGATTTTATTGTGTTTGGGTCAAATTGTATTTAATTATGTGGACTACATTAATTGGGCATTAAAACTAGTTTATTTTATAGGTGGATAATAATAATATTCTATTAGGATTAGGAGAGTTAATAAATCTGTTAATAAGTAAATAAATAACTAAACCTAATCTTTATTTACATTATACGTAACTGAGAAAGGAATTGGGGAGCAGTAACAACATAGCAGTCGCATAAAAAAAAGGGGGAAGGAGCAAGAAACTTGATACATAATTTCGGATACAGGTAAGCTATATGTATATATTCATAAATTTATATGATATAAATCGAAGGAATTGAAGGTAGTATTATATCTAGTATATTGTTGTAATAGTAGTATATATGTATATATACACTAGTTAGTGATCAGATTAGTGTTGTGATATGGTTGTCCATGGAAATAAAATAAATTTTTAATAAAGTATGTATGACTTTGCTAATGGCGGTAGCAATTTTGAATGATTTGGTTTATAGAATGGAACTGGACAAATGTTCATGTCCATCAATAAGTGACCCGCATGTATATTTTAAAGAAATAAAGTATAGTACTTGGAAAATAAAATTGGTTAATTGACACACATGCTAACAGAAGTATAAAAGATAAGAATTTTTGAATTTAATAATTATCATTAAGTTTATAAGTTAATTATTTATTTATTCTTTTGATTAGTTCGGACGGAAGGAGTGTAACGAATTATAATTGGAATATAATTTGGGTATTACATTGCTTATTTCAGGTACGGATTCCGTACTCCTTCAGCAATACTCATGTTAAATTTAATTTATTCGTTTTATTCCTGATTTTGAAATTCGTTATTATTTCACATAATTATTTCTTGTGAAATTCATATAATAGTTTCATTTTAGAGTTGATTCATATGACTCAAATTTGTACTCTTTGAATTAAGTTATCGTGTTTAGTATTTATTATTGATAATTGTAGAGCGGTACATGTTATTACCTTCTTTTTGAGGCATTGAGATTATGATTTGATTTGGTTCAACATGTACGTATAGAAACCTTTTGTTGGTATTATGTCGCATGTGTTGTGATATGGTATTTTGTTAGAATATACCATAGGGTATACCTGAGCTATAACCACCTGTGGGGGTACCACAGGCATGTTGTCTTGGCACGAGAGGCATAAAACCTTCTGTGGCGGTGTGATCAGTCCACGGCGTCTCCGTTTTGTGCTCCGGTAGGAGTTGGCCATTTGGTGTTTTGTTGTGGGAGGCGTATGGGTCGACCCTAGTTTTTTGTTCTGTTCTGCGGAGTGGCGATGTTTGTGCCAAACACGCCTTCTGATTTAGCATGTATTGGATTCCCGGTCCAATGGGTGTGACTTGCCTGTGTGGCAAGGTATATTTTTGTTTTGTTTTGAGCTCGGTATAAAATAACACTCAGCCATTTGATTCAGCCTATTATTTCATTGTATTGGTTTTGTTCATTACAGTTCAGTTCTTTTAATTGAGTTAGTTATTTCATTTTGTTATTCTCGTATTCTATATCCGTACTAGGCATTTGGCTCATGCTGTGTTTTTCTTACAGCAGGTAATCAGGGGGATTAAGGGCAAGTGTGATGAGAGCTCCATTCGATCCAATGATTTAGATGTTTTGTTTAGGTTATCGAATGGTTTATTTGGAGATGTAATAACTATTTCAGATTTTGGTTTGGGCCAGCTTGGCATTTATTCTGGTTTGACCTTGTTGATATTTATTGGTTTTAAATACTATTCTTTTGTGGTTTAGAGCTTTAGTATTATTTTTTTTCAGTTCGGAAGGGGGGGTGTTACAGAGTATGGTATCAAAGCCGACTCTCGAAAGCTCGGGTAGGGTCATCCGATCGGGTTACCGGAGGTGGGGACACGAAGGATGGTGGTATTATCCCACAATGGAGAGTTCTGGAGGTGGGGACACGAAGCCAGCCGGTATTATCCCACAATGGCTAGAGAGGCAAAGATCTTTGGACAGTGTGTGTGATCGGTTCTGATGGGGACGTCAGATATTTAAGTGGGGGAGTTTGTAACACCCCAGTCCCACATCAAAAGATAGGGAAAATATTTATCTGTGTATAAGGAATTAAGTTACTACCAATAGTACCTTCAATCATGACTTTTGGGTGAGCTTGTGGTGGGTTAAGATGACCCAAGAAGATACTATTGGGCCAGTGGTTTAAGGCCTTATTTTGGATGGATTTGATTCGATTCGGACTTGGGATTTGACCCGAGATTTATTTCAAACTCGGGATTTGACCCTGGTTGTTACATATGGTATCAAAGTCAGGGTTCTTTCTTGTAGAAAACCTATTTAGGTTTGACCTGTGAGTTATGGGTAGACTTCTAGGTTAGGTTTTGTTCAGTTTGATTTTCTGTTCAGCTATATTCGAATCTGTCTTTAATCTGTTTTACTTATATTCGTTGATCTCTTTCTTAGATAGCTCGTAGATCCGCTAGAGTTATTGGGAGATGGTGGAGTCTATTCGAGCGGAGTATCCACATCTTTTTGATAATCAAGTTTGTTCTTTTGGGGACGGAGTCCTTTTTAAGGGGTAGGCGATGTAATACCTAGAAAAAAAATGACATTTTAAAATTTTATTTTAAATATTTTAATTGGGCTTTTCTTGTATTTGGGTCAAATTATATTTAATTATGTGGACTACATTAATTGGGCTTTAAAACTAGTTGGGTTTAATTTATAGGTGGATAATAATAATATTCTATTAGGATTAGGAGAGTTAATAAATCTGTTAATAAGTAAATAAATAACTAAACCTAATCTTTATTTACATTATACGTAACTGAGAAAGGAATTGGGGAGCAGCAACAAGATAGCAGCCGCATAAAAAAAAGGGGGAAGGAGCAAGAAACTTGATACATAATTTCGGATACAGGTAAGCTATATGTATATATTCATAAATTTATATGATATAAATCGAAGGAATTGAAGGTAGTATTATATCTAGTATATTGTTGTAATAGTAGTATATATGTATATATACACTAGTTAGTGATCAGATCAGTGTTATGATATGGTTGGCCATGGAAATAAAATAAATTTTTAATAAAGTATGTATGACTTTGCTAATGGCGGTAGCAATTTTGAATGATTTGGTTTATAGAATGGAACTAGACAAATGTTCATGTCCATCAATAAGTGACCCGCATGTATATTTTAAAGAAATAAAGTATAGTACTTGGAAAATAAAATTGGTTAATTGACACACATGCTAACAGAAGTATAAAAGATAAGAATTTTTGAATTTAATAATTATCATTAAGTTTATAAGTTAATTATTTATTTATTCTTTTGATTAGTTCGGACGGAAGGAGTGTAACGAATTATAATTGGAATATAATTTGGGTATTACATTGCTTATTTCAGGTACAGATTTCGTACTCCTTCAGCAATACTCTTGTTAAATTTGATTTATTCGTTTTGTTCCTGATTTCGAAATTCGTTATTATTTCACATAATTGTTTCTTGTGAAATTCATATAATAGTTTCATTTTAGAGTTGATTCATATGACTCGAATTTGTACTCTTTGAATTAAGTTATCGTGTTTAGTATTTATTATTGATAATTGTAGAGCGGTACATGTTATTACTTTCTTTTTGAGGCATTAAGATTATGATTTGATTTGGTTCAACATGTACGTATAGAACCCTTTTGTTGGTATTATGTCGCATGTGTTGTGACATGGTATTTTGTTAGAATATACCATAGGGTATACCTGAGCTATAACCACCTGTGGGGGTACCACAAGTATGTCGTCTTGGCACGAGAGGCATGACACCTTCTATGGCGGTGTGATCAGTCCACTGCGTCTCCGTTTTGTGCCTTGGTGGGAGTTGGCCATTTGGTGTTTTGTTGTGGGAGGCGTATTGGTCGACCCTAGTTTTTTGTTATGTTCTGCGGAGTGGCGATGTTTGTGCCAAACACGCCTTCTAATTTTGCATGCATTGGATTTGCAGTCCAATGGGTGTGACTTGCCTGTGTGGCAAGGTATATTTTTATTTTGTTTTGAGCTGGTATGAAATAACACTCAGCCATTTGTTTCAGCCTATTATTTCCTTGTATTGGTTTTGTTCATTACAGTTCAGTTCTTTTAATTGAGTTAGTCATTTCGTTTCGTTATTCTCGTATTCTATATCTGTACTGGGCATTTGGCTCATGCTGTATTTTTCTTCCAGCAGGTAATCAAGGGGATTAAGGGCAAGTGTGATGAGAGCTCCATTCGATCCAATTCTTTAGATGTTTTGTTTAGGTTATCGAATGGTTTATTTGGAGTTGTAATAACTATTTCAGATTTTGGTTTGCGCCAGCTTGGCATTTATTCTGGTTTGACCTTGTTGATATTTATTGGTTTTAAATACTATTCTTTTGTGGTTTAGAGCTTTAGTATTATTTTCTTCAGTTCTGTTGTGTTTTGAGTAACCTTCCTTTTTATTTCGGAAGGGGGGGTGTTACACATAGCATATAAGGTAAGTTATTATCTTTCTTAGAACTCGATAAAAGTTATCATTACTATGTTATCGAAGGCTACTACCCTAAGGTTTTTCCCCACCTAAGGTTCATAACCTACAGCTCTGATACCAACTTGTGACACTCCCAAATTCGGGTACTTCAATTTCCACGGGATTTAGTGTTCACTGTACAAATATCATATATCTATCTATAATAAATGCAAACCATGAAATAGATAAAAACATCTCCATCATCTCCCCTTATGGTGTTACAACATCTGAATAATACATAAATAAATCAATCCCAGGTCATACTAACCTTAAACATTTGTACGAAAATATAAACAAATAAATAAGTCTTAAATAAATATTCTCAGATAAAACAACAAGTCTTCATCACTTGTTTACTTTGCCCTTGCCTTTGCTAGTGGAAGGCTAGTCGGACCTTTCATTCTTAACTGCAATGTTATTATGCAAGAGTGAGCACAATTTTCCACAAGTATACAATATAATAATATAATAATATGCGAATAAGTAAAAGAAGTCTGAATACTAGAAAGCTCGACTTTTGAATCAAGAATTAAAAGTATGTCTAAGGGTCATAAGACCTTGAACTATGACCCAGGTTGTTAAGTATTTCTACTTTAAACCTTTAACAGTCGTTAGACTATATGGACTTTACTACTCGCTCTTATGGGGATCAGCCCTTAGTACCATACTGTGCACAAATATCTCAACGCTAAAGCGTAAATAATCCCTTATAACAGGGTTGTTGATCTCAGTTTGACATCAAAGTCCGCACCAAAGGAAGTTTGGTTTGGATAAGCTCAATAATATTTCTAGAATTTAGAACGTTCATCAACTATGGACTAGTCGAATCAATAAAGGTTCGCTAGTTTTACAAGGTTCTACAATAATTGATATTCAAATCGAATAATAATTCTCAAGAGTATACAATCGAATAAGTATTGTATAACTGGAACCATGCTTTAAAGGAATTATAATATCTCATATGGAATCTCAACTTGAATAAACAAGAATAAGAACTTGCATCATCATAGTATTTCAAGAATAAAAAGCTTGCTCAATAAAGTAAAGTTTAGGAATGGGATACTTGCTCAACATAAAAGTAAGGTTTAGAAACTTGCTCAATTTAGAGAGTATAGATAAGAAAACTTGCTCATTAAAAGTAAAGTTTGAGTTTAGAACACTTGTCTCGTGCACAAGCTACAATTACGATTACAATTCATTTCCTCAACGTCCTACACATTACATTACGTTTATAATATCGATTAGTTTCATTACCACTACGTTTAACCGTTAAACTTCTCACTTAGGTTCAACTTAACAACTTGATTCACAAATCTTAACTTGTTAACCAACCATATAATATGAATTTGAATCACAACATGCATACCACATAATATGAACTCTTACACAATCGTAATCAAGTCTTACAACATTAATATCCAAGTTCACACATAGTTTATTAACATGAAACTTCAAATTATATTATACACGTCAACATGTTATAGTATTGTATTACATGTTCATCATGTTATCAGGTTCATTAGGTTAGGTTAACTCATTATGTTATGGCTTAAAAAATACTCAGAAGGAAAAATAATTTTCTCTGCATCACCCCCGCTGGGGTGGGGGTTAGGCCCACTGGGGATGGTATATGTTCGGTAGGGGGCTCGCTGGGGCGGGTCTGGAGCCCGCTGGGGGGGGGTGGCCTCAGTTGGTTCAGTTATAGCTTGCGAAAAATTTCAGAAAAGCCAAATAAATCCAAATTAAACTAACACGACAATTTTTTTTTATATTACCCATGTAGTATAAACTTCACAGGAACATCAAACAATGAATCTAGCATGCTTTTAACACTTTAGATCATATAATCACTCAATTTAAAACACTTAAATTCACTGTTCTTGGTATTTTGAAGAGTTTCGAGAGAAATCATGAAATTTAACGTTACAGATTCGTTATAACTTCGAATCTGTCCGTTTGAATTTCGGTTTGTTCGTTTAAATATGCATAATCTTAATCAACTATAAATTTAAGGTTTAATAAACAATTAAAGCATGAAAAATTGTACATACAGACCATATTCATGTTCTTCATGCTTTATAACTTTCAAATTTCTTAATATAACATAATTAGATAAAATTGATTTCTTTAAAGCATACATAATTGATGAAAATCATGTTATAAGCATATAATAACACATATATAATCATATCATGCGTTAATCACCAACATAGTTAATCACAGAGAACTTGAAAATAATTTTCATGGAGAAATATTATAATGTGAAATATAACAATGAAAATGAAGAGATTACCCTTACAATCTCTGATTAAAGTAATATGAACTTCTCTTTGATTCTCCAACTTCTTTCTTAAATTCACAGACTCTCTCTTAAACTCTCTAACTTCTCTGAACTTCTTATGATATAAGATATAAGATATAATACTATATATGCTATACATATATTATACTACGTATAATAACTGGCAGATCATGGTTGTCAGTTAAGGCCAACATGCACTTAACTGTTCCCATGATCATAAGGTCATGTTTGGTTGTCCCTTTAATAACTCATTTTCCATTATTTTAATTAGCTTATTTAGTATATAGTTTATTTGTCACACTTTTAAATAATCAAATAATCTTATTTAAATTTAATTAATTAAAATATGACAATCCATATTAAATCACATAATTAAAATTCTCATTTATTAATTATGTCAAATCATTACATCTCTAATTAATTATTAAATTAATTAGGATAACATTATGCTTATTAATTAATTCATTTAATCAAATAAACTCGATTAAAGTCACACTTTGAACTATAAAAATTCTTCACATTAATTTTATCAATGTAACACATATAATTAAATTAATCTACCATAATTCCATCAAATAATTATTTAACTCAATAATTAAAACATCGATAACTCAATAAATAAATCATCAAAATATTTATTTAATTCAATAAATATTCAAATTAAATTATAAAATTCTCGTTCGTCACAACAACAAATCCACTTTAGGGTAAAGCGTTACCTTGAAAGGTGGTGCAGTGAATTGAAAAGGGTTCAAACAGCAAAGAGTTGCTTGTTTAGTAACAAAGACAAAGTATATAACTGAAAATGAAGCTGCAAGTTGATTTTTCGGATGAAAAGTTCATTACAGAACTAGAAATAGTTCTTAAGTCTCTTCTTTGATCTAAGCATGTGTTTCATCACTTTCATTTGATTAGATGAATCATTGAAAGAGGAGAAGTCACTATTGAGATAGTGGAGTTTCAAGAACAATATTACATATCCATTTACGAAAACTTTATCCAACAGCAGGACGATCGTCACTTAGAGAAGAAGAGTAATAGATACCATGGCGATTTGCTTTAGTGCAAGTGGGAGATTGAAAGCAGTATGCACACAAGCCAATCATATATGATATGATAAAGCATATACTTTGTAACAATCTTATTCATTTATTAATAAAAGAGTTATTTAAAGGTATTTAATTTATCAACATGGTGTTGTTATATTAAATGTGATAAACCCATAGTTTTAAGCAATGCTTTTAGAATCATGATGATGATCATGCTAATGAGATCTAAATTCTTAGATAGCTTAAAAATAAAAATTATTCCCAATCGTTGGATTACTAAAAAGGGGATTAGTGAATCTGTGACAACCCAAAAAATTATGAGATTTTAAATGATTAAATTAAAGGTTAAAGAATAAAACCTAGATGGAAATTTGAGAATTTATTTAAATTTTTTAAGAAGAACCTATATGGTTTACTAATTAAAAAAGAATAGAGAAAATATGTGTTATAAAATTTCAAAACCCTACAAATGGTGTTATATGTACCTGGAGGAATGTTAAGGATAAGGTATTACGATACCTATAAATTTGGTGTGAACTGAATGGTGTAAGAAATTTTATAATAATACATGTAGAAATTTTATTAAGGAAATAAAATTTCAAATGAAGAAAAGCTATGAGGTTAAAAAAAATGAGTACATGTATCGGCACATATATATACTTAGGGATGTGCTATATATATATATATATATATATATATGTATATATATTAGCGAGAGGAATGATAAAGATAAATACAGTATGAGATTTGTGGGACATGTCTCAAAGTTATAAATTATTTGGTATGAATATTTATATTATTTAATTGTTTATATTTGTTTATTATATAATAAACAAATAAAAAAAAACTAATGTAACCTAATATATATTAGGTATGAAAATTAAATAACCTAAGGGTTATAATAGGGAAGGATATTAGTATTTAATATATATACTAACCTTAAGAGATTTATTTTATACATCTCAATTAATTAATTAAATAATCTAATTAAAGCAAGTCTAATTGGGTAATGAAATTAAATGCACATAAGTAAGGAATTAAATTACAAATGTGGGGAATGAAAATCCTAATTAAATAATTAGGGTAAGATAAAATTAAAGTGTTGGACCATGTCATTTTACATGGGCCAAACTAATAAATTTGAAAGCCCAAAAGATTAAATTAGAGAGCCCAAATAATTAATTTGATAGCCCAAGTTTTGGCCCAAGCAAATTGGATCTTTCTATATAACAAACTAAGTATAATAAATCAAAATTGGGCTACAAAATGAGGGATTGTGCAGCAATTAAAGGGGGAGAAGGAGCATGTCTGGTTGAATGATTGTTATCCAAACAAGTTACCAACTTCTACTAACTCTTCCCTTATGTGTCAAGCTTATACTTAGCCATCCTTTTATCCAAGAGTGTAAGCAACATATTAACCAAGCTTGCAAGCAACCACAATATGATTAGGAAAGAGAAAGAGAGAGTAGATGGGAGATGAATGTGAGATATACTAATTATATCTATACATTTAACAAACAAAACTAATTCTCTTTCTCTTTCTTCTCATTTTCCAACAAGCTAAGTAAGAAGACTAGAGAGAGACAAGAGAGTGAGGGAGATTTTGGATGGAGTAAGGGAAAGAAAGGAAGAAGCTTTGATCTTCCTTTTACCCAAAATTATCATCCACTTTGATAGATTAAGGAAGTATAGTCGCAAATCAAATGTATAAACACCATTTATCAAAGTTATTTTTAGTTGTTTGAATCAAAACTTGGATCTATGGTTTCAAACTCTAAAATCTTAGATCTACATGTATATAAGTGTGTTATATGTAGATCTATACCTTTTAAGTGTCAAAAGTTAGATCAAAAGAAAGAAAAGAAAACTAGGTTTTCAAAAAATTAAAAAACCCTAGTCTTTATTATTATTTTTTCTTAGCATAGATTGTGTTTGGCTTAGTGGTTGTGAAAGTTTGATGAAATTAATGAAGGATCATAGTAGATACTTAAGTTTAAGGAAGTTTATGATGTATTATGTTAGTTTATGGTGGCTAATGTATGATAAATCAATAGATCATAGAAGATTTCTTAAAAAACCTAAGAGTCAGAAAAACTGATTTTACCCAATCATATATGATATGATAAAGTATATATTTTGTAACAATCTTATTCATTTATTAATAAAAGAGTTATTTAATTAAAGGCATTTAATTTATCAACATGGTGTTGTTATATTAAATGTGATAAACCCATAGTTTTAAGCAATGCTTTTAGAATCATGATGATGATCATGCTAATGAGATCTAAATTCTTAGATAGCTTAAAAATAAAAATTGTTCCCAATCGTTGGATTACTAAAAAGGAGATTAGTGAATCTGTGACAACCCGAAAATTTATAAGATTTTAAATGATTAAAATAAAAGTTAAATAATAAAACTTAGATGGAAATTTGAGGATTTATTTAAAATTTTTAAGAATAACCTATATGGTTTCCTAATTAAAAAAGAATAGAGAAAATATGTGTTAAAAAATTTCAAAACCCTACAAATGGAGTTATATATACTTGAAGAAATATTAAGGATAAGGTATTACGATACCTATAAATTTGGTGTGAACAGAATGGTGTAAAAAATTTTATAATAATACATGTGAAAATTTTATTAAGGAAATAAAATTTTAAATGAAGAGACGCTATGAGGTTAAAAGAAAATGAGTATATGTATAGGCACATATATATACTTAGTGATGTGCTATATATATATATTTTTTTGAGAGTGGAATGATAAGGATAAATACAGTATGAGATTTGTGGGACATATCTCAAAGTTATAAATTATTTGGTATGAATATTTATATTATTTTATTATTTATATTTATTTATTATATAATAAACAAATAAAAAAACTAATATAACCTAATATATATTAGGTATGAAAATTAAATAACCTAAGTGTTATAATAGGGAAGGATGTTAGTATTTAATATATATACTAACCTTAAGAGATTTATTTTATACATCTCAATTAAATAATTTTATAATCTAATTAAAGCAAGTCTAATTGGGTTATGAAATTAAATGTACATAAGTAAGGAATTAAATTACAAATGTGGAGAATGAAAATCCTAATTAAATAATTAGGATAAAATAAAATTAAAGTGTTTGACCATGTCATTTTATATGGGCCAAACTAATAAATTTGAAAGTCCAAAAGATTAAATTAGAGAGCCCAAATAATTAATTTGATAGCCCAAGTTGTAGCGCCCCCAAATCCGGGTCCCCAGAACCTCGGACCTGGTACGTTATGATACAACATTTCTAAAACTATTGCGGAAGATATAAACATAAATAATTTATACAATAACCTTTACACACAATTCTCAAGGTTTGTAACCTTAACGTAATACCTGCACTCAATATCCTATACGACATACAATGTCATTTGCATTCAATACTATTACAATTTAACCGTACAATAATCCAATCCTGGAACTTGCCTTTGCATTTGCCTGTGTCCGAAGTTTCGTCTTAATCTAAAATGTTTATCATGATATAGCAAGGGTGAGCAACAAGTTTGCCCAGCAAGTTTTACAACAAGGATATATCATGATTGAAAGAAAGAATAATAAGCTGACAAACTTTCAACAATATAAGAATTATGAAAGAACATTAATTAATAATGTTGAATAGTCAACAATGAACATGAATAAATTCAACTAAACAATATGGTAATGAAGGTGATCAGCCTTTCATACCTGATGAATATATACAATATGCACAATGCGCGAATCAATAATCAGTATAGATGTGAATAATCAACAATAATTATTCACGAACATGCTTTGAAAATATAACTCAAGTTTGAGTTAAAGAAAACTTGCTCAATAAAAGAGTATAGGAACTTGCCTGAACAGTCGATTATTGCTACGTAATCTAATTTAAACGCTTTATTGGAAAGACCTATCAGTTATAAGATATATCTTTCAATTAGCATAACATACCTTATAAGTAAACTATCTAACATTTAAACACATAGTCAAATATTAGATATCCTTAACACCATACTTATTTACAAGTCTAAACCTAGCATACATTAAGTCTTTAATAGTATTCAATATAGTATACTAAGTGGTTTCCCACAAACAACTAACAAATTAATTTCCGTCTCGTCGACACTATTTTCACAGTGAGTTAGATCGATTACTAATTCATAGATACCTTCACCATATGAAGGAGTCGTTTAGCCCAGGTACTATACATCAACCATTAAAGAGTACGACTGTACTACCTTAGACTTAACACTACTGTATCATATAACTTGTGAATTAACACTTAGTCTTTCATTTTATAAGTCCTTTATAATTTAGTAAGTCGAATACCTAATCCAGCAACCTGGATTCAGACTAAATTTCAATTTAGTAAACTATTTTTCAATCCAGCAGACTGGATTCAACTGACCTCCAATCCAGCAAATCTGGATTCAAACTGACATCCAATCTAGCAAGCCTGGATTCACTAACCTCAAATCCAGCAAGCCTGGATTCATCAATCCTTCAATCCAACAACCTAGATTATCTAAATAGACCAATCCAGCATCCTGAATTATCCAAACATCTCATCTAGCAACTTGATGGCCAATCCAGCAAATCAGATTGCAATCCAGCAAGCTGGATTCCCCCTTTTTAACCAAATCATCTTTTTTTTATCTTTTGTCCATACATAAATACATGTATTTCATATACAAAAATAATTTTTCAGGAATTTTTCAATTTCCTTTAGTATTTTTCAAAAATTCATTTCTAGTTAATTCTTTAAAAAATTTGCTACATCACGCTTAACTCCAGAAATTCCCAACTCTTGGAGGGATCTTACACATGTTATCGTGAGCCTCCAGTTTAAATTTCGTGGCCATCAAAGTTATACAACTCCGGTTATAGCGATTTTTGTTGAAAAAACGCACATATTAAAATAGTCATAACTTGCTCAATTTAAGTCGTAATGAGCTCATTTTTGGACACAAGCTACTTTATAATATATATTTTACTGTCCCAGAAGATTGGATTTTATTTCACAAAATAAGTGGATGAAATAGTCCCTGAAATTTTCGGACAGCAAGCTTTTTGTTATTTTTAGTTTTTACGTCCTTTGCTAAAAACTCTCCAGACAGAAATCTACATGGAATTTTTTAGTGATTCCACTTGGATCTGTTAGAAGACCCATAGATCTAACTTTTGAAATTGCCCACACTCAAAAATTCAAAATACACTAGGAGATATGGTCGCTTCCGTTTTATGTTACGTTTTCTCAAAAATTGATTTTACATCTTTTGTGTTTTCTAAGAAATCTTCCTAGATCTCTTGATTAACAAAACATTAAACATCATAAACCATTATAATACATATTAATACACCTTAAGATCATGGATCTACCATGATCCATGATCTATTGCATCAAACTTGCACCAAATCCCAGCAAAACATACTTTAGGCTAGGAAAATCAAGATTTTCTAACCTTTTAAAACATAGTGTCCTTTTTCTTGTTTTTGTTCTAACTTTTGATCATCAAAAGTGATGGATCTAATCATAAAATACTTATAAACATGTAGATCTATGGTTTTAGAGTTTTGAAATCATAGATCCAAGTTTTAACTTAAAACAATCCATAATAAATTACATAACTAGTTCAAAGTTATTCCTTTGCTTGATTTCTTTCTTCTTCTTCTTCTTGGGTTTGAACTAAAGCTTTAAAACTCACCTAAAATTCTCACTCTCTCCCTCTCAAAGCTGCCGAACTCCTCCTCCTTTCTCTCTCTATCTCTTAGTTGCTTAACTAATTAAAACAAATGAGAGGAAAAGAGAAAAGTTAAAAGACTTTTGTGGCTTGTAAAAGTGAAGAGATATCTTGTATATCTCTTATCCCTTTTCTTTCTAATCTCATCCGACCACTTGACCTTCTCCTTTCCCACATATCTAATGAGGTTGCTTGCAAGAAATAAGAAAAGTGGTGGCTCCATTAGTTACATGACACCACACCAAATACTTACCAACTTAAGTGGATTTAATAATTACATACCATATGATTATGAGTCACGAACTTACCATAAGTATGAGTTTTAAGAACTCGTACCTAATATTATATTCTCTACCTATCCGTTATACACATGAGAAAAGAATCACTTTCTTATCATACATATAGCGAATAGCGCGACACCGACATTTCAATGATTATTAATGTGATAAATTAAGTAGTCGTTAGATCAAGCACAAAACCCCCGCCCATACAAAGGTTTGTACAACTTAGCTATCACATGAGTCCTCAATTGAAATCCCATATAATCCTAGCTCCCTCAATACTCGATACGAATTTTATTTAATCCGTGTCTATAATTCACAACTCTTTCCTGAGTTTTAATAGTATAATTTTATAGTACAACAGTCCTACAACAATTCTGCTATAAAGTTTTCAACCATTTGATTAATCATCTGTCCTTTTATGACCTCATCAGATCACGTTGTGATCTCATATTATAATCGTATTATATTACGATTCTTTTCTATGTTATGATCATTTTATTTTACGATCTTCTTTCCCTTTATACTTTTAGTCTTTCAGACTCTATCTATTCATTACTACTGTTCATCTTTATTATCAGAGTTAGGTAACTCTGGATCTTTATTACTTGTCAGGATTCTTCATTGAATCTTATTGACTTATTAATACCTTGCCCAAATTCATCGCTTAGAACTTAAACTCTATTTGAGTTTATTCCTTATCCTCATCTCTGTGGTTATAGCCTAAGGTAACCCTACCTAAGGTTTATAACCTATAGCTCTGATACCAACTGTGACGCCCCCAAATCCATACTCTATTTCCAGTCTAGGTCTTATTATTTAACCTTAATTTAATCATTTAAAATCTTATAAATTTTTGGGTTGTCATATTTACTGTGATGCCCCCAAATCCATACTCTATTTCTAGTCTAGGTCTTATTATTTAACCTTTATTTAATCATTTAAAATCTTATAAATTTTTGGGTTGTCACATTAATTTTGGCCCAAGCAAATTGGATCTTTCTATATAACAAACTAAGTATAATAAATCACAATTAGGCTACAAAATGAGGGATTGTGCGGCAATTAAAGGGGGAGAAGGAGCATGTCTTGTTGAATGATTGTTATCCAAACAAGTTACCAACTTTTACTAACTCTTCCCTTATGTGTCAAGCTTATACTTAGCCATCCTTTTATCCAAAAGTGTAAGCAACATATTAACCAAGCTTGCAAGCAACCACAATATGATTAGGGAAGAGAAAGAGAGAGTAGATGGGAGATGAATGTGAGATATACTAATTATATCTATACATTTAACAAATAAAACCAATTCTCTTTCTCTTTCTTCTCATTTTCCAACTAGCTAAGTAAGAAGACTAGAGAGAGACAAGAGAGGTGTCGACATTGGAAAATTTAACAAATACCGCGGGTGGGTTTGTAACCCGGTTTTCCTCAAATCGATCTTCCTAAGTTATCTCTACCCTTATTCTTTTTATTGCAAAAAAGGTTTTGAAGAGTTTTTTAGGAAAGAGGCCAACATGTGTATTTGTCGACGATTTGATTTAAATAGAGTCGCCAATTGATAGTTTTGAAAATGGTTGTACCAACTCAACCGTATTTGATTTAAAAAGAGGCCCAATTGCTGGACACTGTCGAAACTTCAACTTTGAAATCGGAGTTTTGAGTTTGGGGGCTTAGTTAAGTGTGGGAAAGGTGTTAGGAACCCCACGACTCCCGTGTAAACACGGTACCGCAATCTTTTCAATATTTCCCTTAAAACTAGAATGCGTGAGTGAATATTATTTGAAAATTGGGCCTATTGATTGATTGATTGAAATCTTTGACAGGCTTCGTTGAGCCTATGTGTGAAGGGTTTGATTTGATTTGAAAACCAGTCTTTGATTTGATTTGCAAAAAACATCATTTGATTTGCAAAAGTTTTTGAATTGAATTGACAGTGATGTTTTGAAAGCTGGTTTTATCAAACTCTTACGCTGACATAGGAATTGAAGCATATCGCTACTCTCAATTTTATCTTTATAGCCTTAAGGCTGCATGCAAATGGTGATTTGTCTGGCTGCGAAGCATTCTCGACCACAGAAATATAAAGTGTCGGTCTCCTCATGGGAATGACAACTGTGATGCCCCCAAATCCGGGACTGCCACTTGGTCTCTCGAATTCGGTTCATCACGTGCTCATGGTACTATAATGATAACTAAAATCACACATTCACAGCGGAATATCTAATTTAGAATAATATACAATGATTTATTATAATTATTCCCCCAAGTCTCGCAACCTACAGTACTTAATAGATTACATAATAATATCAATTAACGACTCATTACATAATCTAACTTAAGCTTAAACATAAACAAATCCAGTCTTACTACATCATCTTAATATAACATTAAAATATTTAAAAACATAAAAGAGACAAGCTAGTTGGTAGCCTTGCCCTTGCCCTTATCAACGCCTGAAGGTTCGCCATGCTCTGCCTTAACTGAAATATTTTAGGGAAAGCAAGAATGAGCACAAATTGCCCAGCAAGTAATATACAATAAGAGTAAGTGATAAAATTCTCAATTCTCGAAAGGGTATGACAAGGTTTGATAGTTCAAGAATAACAAGAATATCAACAGTTTTCAATAACAGTCGCTAAGGACAGAATAATATCAATGTGATTCAATAATAAATCAATTCCAGATTTTAAGATAACTGAATACTGAGCAGTCACTAAGGACTATGAACTTCCACAGGAATTGACAGTAATAAACTGAAAATCCAACAAAAATAAGTACAACAGGTGATGAGCCTAAAGTACCCTATGTTATGCATAACACTCAATCATACTAATATGCGTGCGTCGGTTCTCCGACAGTTATAGTTTGTTCTTCTCAGTCAAATATAAGATCCCGCACCAATCAATTGGTTTGGATCGCTTTTTAATAATATCAGTCTAGCCGAATCAAATGGTATCGACACTTTCACAATATTCAAGAACAATACCAAGTTCAACATGGATAATAGCTTTAATGACATAAGAGTTCAAGTATGCTAATTCAATTCAACGATTAAGTACAGAAACTAGTTCGCAATATACAAGGATAGAATACTTGCACAGTAAAAGAGTGTAAGTTAGGAAACTTGCCTTAAGCGTAGTTTATCTCCGCAATTTAATCAACACTTTTCGAATCCTATCGTAATATAGTTATGTATATATAATATTCATTAGTCATATAGTTTAACATTATATCTCATCTCGTACATACAATAATCACATAAGCTAAGTTTTGTCTTAGCGACACAGTTATATAGTATTATATTAATATAATTTCTATCCTTTAACGTTCCTCCTTTTGAGTTTAAACACATTCTCATATCATATAAGATCGCAACAATTAGCAAACATGGTCTAATATCATTAATATCACATAAGACCACAATCAATACTAAATATATTTCATTTTAGCAAGTTATGGCATTCCCTTAAGTCGACCGTCAAAATCGGGTTCAAATATCATCATATAATATCACGTATCATGTATTCATATTTAAAGGATACTCTCATGCTTGTATAATTTTTCCAAATCCAATCATACATGGAATAGGTTCTTAAGTCAATACCTAAAGCCATTTGAGGACACGAACTCATAAGGTCTAACATGCTCGCTTTTTTTTTAAACACATAAGATATTCATATAACTTGTATTAGGCATGCTCATGAGTATTCGTATCGCATATATGTAGGTAGAATTGTTATTATCTTGAAAACATGCTTCGTTTACGCTGAACTTGAATCACGACAACTAATCATGGTATATATACATGCATGATACATGAATGAATCTAAAAGTACTATCATATGTTCAAAATTATCAGATTCTAACTCTCATCATAACATACCATGGTTTACGTTCAAAGCTTATACTTAGTATAGTTCATTAATAAGGTCTATCATGTCCAGGCTTCCTTATGAAACCTATATATGCAAGTTAACATGTATTACATGTGATTCTAGGTCATGTAAACATGTTTGGAAAATCAGTACCTCAATGTGTCACACACATGTCAAAGTTTGTTTTATAAAACTTCCATTTTCGTTTGAAATGTTAACTAGTGAGTCCATCATGTGAATGTTATACTATGAAGCATATACATACATGGTATCACATTCTTCATGCATTTCTAGGTGGTACTAACGTGCTTGCATGGTCAGTATATAAACATGGCATACATACATATCAAGTTCATTTCTAGAGTTCTAAATTCATTTCAAACTATACGCTTTCTTTGGTCATGCATGCTAATATAATATAACATGTTTACATCGCCTTAATATATTCGTATACATGTGTTACACAAGCTAGCATGCAATCTTAAGCCAAATCAAACCATTAGTACTTAGCAGAAAACAAGCAGAATCAATCAACCATTTCCAGTGACCTGCGCAGCTGCGCTGCGCCACAGTATTAAACCGACGCAGCTGCGCCGTGTCTGGTTTGTATCAGGAGGCAGTCGGCAACAGCAGAAACTAGGCCAAACACAAAATTTTCTTCACCAGTTCGTATGAAATCAGTCATATAACAGTTTGGACATGCTTATATGGTTATATAACACTTAGGCAAGCATTCTATATCCCAATTACACTTTAATTTGGCATGATCAAGAATCTAAGAAATTGCAGTAACAGAAATAAGAAATGAAAATGAAGAACAAGGAAGCTATTTTGTAATCCCAATATGTAAAGTCCATATAACAACTACGCAGCTTCCTATAATTCAATTAGCATGAATTGCATCCATAATCCAAAAGCTTACTTTGACAGAGAATTTCAAGAAATTTCAAGAATTCTAACAAAACCAATTCAAGAATGAAAATAGAATTTATACCTCCTTAAGCTTGAATTGAACTCCCCACACACTGATTATACTTCTTCAATTACTAAACAATTCACACTCTCAGTTTACACTTAGCAGAAATTTTCACGCAACAGAAAAATGAGAAGGAAGGGTGCTTTATATAGAGAATTGTATAACCAGTCACTGGTTTTTCTTCTCAAACTAAACCAACGGAAATGTGGATTGTATGGAGGTTAATAGAGAGTAGGTAATTAGTTGTTGGATTCATCATGAATCCCACTCCCTCTTCCATGATTTGCTATGAAGCTATGGATTTTGCTGAAATTGAGAAGAAAGGGTAGGCATAGGCTTGAGTTGTTCACGTGTGTATGATATATGACTATCAGTATGGGACAAGTTTCTAAGTACCCAGCATTCTAGCAACATGAAGTGTATTAACACTAAGGCCATATATACATACTATATAAATAAATTATAATGTACTTAGAGTCACAATATAAGTCACATAATTAATATTTCAAGGTAGTAGAGGTGATATGACAATGTAGCATACATATAATCTATGTACAGTTTATCATACCGGTATAATTTACTCGGATAAAATCACATCACATTATCTCCTTTATTAAATTTTATTATTCCATTATAATCATTAATTATTATTTATATTCATGATACATTATTTTAATGTATACTTACATACATATTGTCACATAGGCTATTTTAATGTCACAACACACCTTGTCTTATTCAATGAATGAAGGAACTTTATTGTATGAATACCCACACATGCTAATGTCACAAAAAGTAGCATTATAATGCATGTTTACACCTCAAGTATCAAAACACATAGTTTTACTATGTACAATCTTATAGTATAGTTTAAATATACTTGCACGTAACAATTAATATAATCTTATAACTTTACTTATTTGTTTCATTATTCATAATGTCAAATAAATAAATTATTCATCTTATTGATTAATTAACAATAATATTAATTAATCCATTCCTCGTAATTATTAATAACACTTAATTAATAATCGTAGGATTAATTATCACATTAACAACTATAAATCTCAACATATTTATAAACAAGTGCTTTATTATTATTATATTTCTTGCAATAATAATAATCACGTATTATTAATCAATCACAGTTAATATTCCATAACCATTATTCTACGATGACAATTAATTAATGTTCTACAATTAATATGGATTAATTGTTTGCTTAAATTAATATAATCATTCTTATATTACGTCACTGTGCCACACAAGTCTATCAACGAGTTTATCGCAAACTCCACATATTCTCAATTATTATAATTATTCAATTTTATATAATTGAATTAATTCATCTCATAACATAAAATTATTTATATTCAAATAAATTCTCATTTCCATTAATATATTTATTTAATAATATATAAAAATTCTCGGGTATTACAATAACCATCGGAGGGACGCTGACACGACAATCCATATTTTCACTATGTTGAGACCTTGAATTCGGATAACCGTTTTAAGGTCTGTGCATGTACATTTTACAGAAACAACTGGCAGGGTACATCTATAAATCGAAGTTTGTCCATCGTGGGAATCAGAGTCCGATCAGTTAGATCATGAATCCCACGATTCCTAGGCTCACATATGAGTGGCTAGAAAACCTGCACAGTTTAAATTTGTACAGAAGCAGATAAATATCCCAAGATAGCCAGAACCAAGGATTCATTCAGTAAATCCCGGTCCGCACGGCCGAAGCGTCTCGTTCCCACTAAATAGCGATCTAAGGGACGCGAGGTTGCTTTTGAAGCTGAAACTATAAAAATAACTAGATTTAAGGAAATCTCAGCCATTATAGCTTCCAAGTTCTTTCGGGACCTGTTTGAACCGTTGAAAGCTAGAATTGGCGAGATTTGGATAAATCTAGTTCGCCCGCAGAAATGTTAGTGCAAATTCATATACAAATGAATGTTAAATGCAGCAGTTGAATAAATTGAGTAAAGCAATATATATAGTTACATATATATATATATATATATATATATATAAGCTGTAAAAAGGGCGATGGGTTTTCACTCGCAAGCTCGAACTAGAATTAAAATATATATATATATATATATATATATAAACTGTAAATAGCCACGAAATAATCCAGGCTGTGACAGAAATAAAATATATATATATAAACAGTAAAAAGGGCGATGAATTTTCACGTCGGTGCCCGTACTGTAACTGAAATTGACAGAGTAGTCACCAAGTGACTGGGGAGAGCACCCAGTATGGGGAAGTGTGCAAAAGCAGTAAAATGGTCACGAAGCAATCCAGGCCAGACTAAAAATATATATATATATATATTTTTATATTGACAGAAAGGTAGTCAACCAGGACTGATAGGAGTACTAGTGATGGTGAAAGTTGCTTATATATGCGTAAATATATATAAAAGCAGTAAACTACCTCGGATTTGACATCCGGGCTTGACAGAATTGAAATGTTAGTACATTTACAGTTAAATATATACAAAAAAGGGCCAAACCCGGACTGGGAAGATAACCCAGTTCGGCGAAGTTACCAGAATGTGTGTGCTAGTGCATTGAAGCTACTGGAGCTGACGGATCGTCAATCCGAGTTGTAGAAATGCTGGAAACGGAGTTTATGTACAAAAATATATCAAGTTTTGACGAAAACGGCCACGGAACTAAGTTCCGGGCATATTTAAAAAGTGAAATTTCATGTGCAGGTGCAAAACAGTACAAAGTAGTAGTATTGACTTGCTGATCGTAAAAATACTTACAATGGACTGCAATACGGGCTTTTTGCCAAATTGTAGGCTTTAAACGTCCAAATCTACCAGTGGTTTTTTGATATGTGGTAGTATATGGGTATATCTACGTGTTGGAGTGAAAATATTTGGGTTTGGAAGAGGTGTAAAAGTCAAAAAATCAAACTGCCAGAGCTTCGCTGCGTTCAGGCTTTTTCTCAAATGAACGGGGGGGCAAATTTATTTATAGGCCAGGGAACCTCCACTCTACCTGCGGCAGTCGCAGGTAGAGCTCTGGCAGTTACTTAATTAAATAAAATCAATTTTCAGGGTCTGTCCAGGTACCGGTGCAGCTGCGCCAGTAATGAATTGGGCAGTTGCGCAGATAGCCTGAAGAGCTAGTTTTTGCAGACCGGCGCAGTTGCCCCAGTAATGAACTGGACAGCTACGCCGTTCGTCGTAGAAACTTGCAGAAAATGATTTTGTCCAGAAAAATCGATCCAATTCTCACATCAATTCATACATGGAATCATAAAATTGATAATTAGCACAAAGTTAGGCTCTGATACCACTGTTGGGTTTGTACGTAACGCAATCATGCAATCAAATCACATAAATAGGGCGGAAGCGCGAAACATAGCTTTTCAAAAATTTATACAAACCCATAACCATGATCATGCTTTGTGCTAGTTATCAATAACAGAAAAGAGAGAACGAAATTATACCTTTAAAGATCCAAGCTTCCTCAGGTACAAGTTCTACTCCTTTGATTCCTTTGATTCCTCTGTAGTGGCTCCTTCCCTTGATCAATGTCAGCCACCCAAATGTTTGGCCTCTAACGGTGATCCACCAAGGAAGATGGGTTATTGGCTTAACCCTTGTTTCTATCTCTATAGAATATGTGTACTCCCAACCTTTGGAAAAATTCACGTCCCTTATTTCTGATATAAGACTCTCTTATATAGATATTAGGTTAACCCTCCTAATCCAATTAGAATAGGGTTTTATTTAATTAATTAATTAATTACTTTTAATTAATTTATATCCTAATCTTATTAGGATTCAGAGAGAGTACTGATATTATATTAATTCCTAAACTCCTTTAGAATTAAAATAATATTAATATTAAGAAGACTCCTCTTATTAATTTATATTTAATATTTCTAAAATATTAAATAATAAACATTAAGCTATTTAATTTATTCTATCACTATAGATTAAATTAATTATACTTAATGCATTATTACTATCATGCCATTTTCTTCTTAAATAATTCTTCTACCTTTTATGGTGTGACCCTTTAGGTTCTCCATATTAAATCGGTTGTGAATAAATCAATTAGAACAATTCTAATCTTATTTAAATAAATAAATTAAACTAATAATCTATTTAAATAAATAATATTTATTCTACAATAGGGATAAGCCTCCCTAGCGATCAACGACTTTCCAGATAATATAGATTTCAACATTAATCATTAAAGAACTTGTGAGTTAATAGTTACTGTACAATTCCATCCTTCCACCATACAATGTCCTAATTAAATATAAGACACGGATTTACTGTCAAGTCTTAATTTATTTAATCATATTTATTTCGATTAGAAAACGCACAACTCCAAATAATGCAAATTAGAAACCTCTTTCTAATTTCATTCTACCTTGGCCAAGGATTCCTGAGTTGTCATTTAACGAATCACATAGGACATATCTCCTCTTTTACTAGAAGTGGTAGATTCTTTATTGATCATACATTATCTCCATATGCAACTCAGTATACCCAAGCATATCCTATATATGCCTTAAAAGGCCTTAAGGAATAAGTCAAAGTATAATTTGTTACATACAAGATACTATGATGATCTCAAGTCCAAGGATCACTTGTACTACTATCACATTAGGAATTTCTATTGACAGGCAAGTAAAACTCCATTAGGTATTCCATAGCGAGTCACGTTCAGTGAACTTATTCTCCAATAAGCACCTACATACTTGCTTTAGTGTCTCCACACAAACGACCATGAGATCATCCATCCTCATCCAATGAGCAAGCAACATATGTACCAATCTATCCAAATTTACTAATCCCCATTTTAGTAATCCCACAATTGAGAACTATTTTAGTTTTTAAGCTTTCTAAGAATTTAGATCTCATTAGCATGATCTCATCATGATTCTAAAATCATTACTTAAAACTATGGGTTATTTATATATTATTAAAACAGCACCATGTAGATAATTAAATGCCTTAACTGAATATTTTATTAATAAATAAATAAGATTGTTTACAAAGTATGTGCTTTATCATCATATATGATTGGCTTGTATGCACACTACTATCAATCTCCCACTTGCACTAAAGCCAATCGACATGGTATCTCAAACCCATCTTCTCTAAGTGACGATCAAACTGCTTTTATGTTAGAGCTTTAGTAAATGGATCTGCGATATTGTCTTGAGAGTCCACATGCTCCAAGGTGACGTCTCCTCTTTCAATGATCTCCCTGATCAGGTGAAATCGCCGCAACTCGTGTTTGGATTTCTGATGAGACCTGGGTTCCTTAGCCTGCGCAACCGCTCTGTGTTGTTATAGTATACGGGAACAGATTCTCCAATGCTAGGAACCACACCAAGTTTAGTTATGAACTTCTTCATCCAAACAGCTTCCTTTGCAGCTTCACTTACAGCTATATACTCTGCCTCTGTCACTGAATCAGCAACAGTTTGCTGCTTGGAACTCTTCCAACTCACTGCGCCTCCGTTCAAGGTAAACACATACCCTGAAATAGATTTACTGTCATCTTGGTCTGTTTAAAAACTTGAGTCCGTGAATCCCTCGAGTTTTAATTCAGACCCACCGTAGACAAAAAAAATATCTTTAGTCCTTCTCAAGTACTTTAGGATATTTTTTACTGCCTTCCAGTGCTCTTCTCCTGGATTCGACTGGTATCTGCTCGTTACACTAAGTGCGTGAGAAACATTCGATCTAGTACATATCATACCGTACATGATAGATCCTATTGCAGAAGCATAAGGGATCTTACTCATACGGTCTCTCTCCTCAGGTGTCTTTGGGGCCTGTTTCTTGGAGAGATGTATTCCATGGCTCATCGGCATTAGACCTCTTTTGGAATCTTCCATGCTAAACCTCTTTAGCATCGTATCAATGTACGTTTCTTGGGATAAGCCGAGCATCCTTTTAGATCTATCTCTATAGATCTTTATCCCCAAAATATAGGATGCTTAACCCAAGTCCTTCATGGAGAAGTTTTTAGATAACCAGATTTTAATTGATTATAACATAGGATTGTCATTCCCTATCAGTAATATATCATCAACATATAATACAAGGAATGATACTGCGCTCCCACTAACCTTCTTGTATACACATGGTTCATCCTCATTTTTGATAAAATCAAACTCTTTGATTGTCTCAGCAAAACGAATGTTCCATCTACGAGAAGCTTGCTTCAACTCATAAATGGATCGTTGTAGCTTACAGACTTGATTTGTTCTAACTTTTGAAATAAATCCCTCTGGCTGTGTCATATACACATCCTCCTCAAGTTTTCCATAAATAAAAGCCGTTTTCACGTCCATCTGCCAGATCTCATAGTCGTTATAAGCTGCAATCGCAAGCAAAATCCAAATGGACTTGAGCATTGCTACTGGTGAAAAGGTTTCATGATAGTCAACTCCTTGTCTTTGTTTGAAATCTTTTGCAACCAGTCGGGCCTTATAGGTCTCTACCTTCCCGTCTGCTCCAGTCTTTCTCTTAAAAACCCATTTACACCCAATAGTCTTAATGCCTTCAGTTGGTGAAACCAAAGTCCATACTTTGTTCTCATACATGGAGTCCATTTCGGATTTCATTGCTTCAAGCCATTTCCCTGAGTCTTTATTACTCATAGCCTGTTCGTAATTTAATGGATCATCATCATTCATGATGTGTACCTCATCGTCATCCTCTCTCAGGTATCTTCGGTACTCTTCCAGATTTACGAACAGGGTGTGGTACATAGGTTCTTCTACTTGGTTAGGTACCTGACTTTGATCCGTGGTAATTTGTGGTTCTTAAACTTCTTCAAGATATATCTTACTCCCACTGACCCCTTCATAAATAACCTCTTTCTCCAAGAAGGCAGAAAGTTTCGCAACAAACACCTTTTGATCAGTTGGATGATAGAAATAATACCCTACGGTTTCTTTAGGGTATCCCACAAATCTACACTTATCGGATTTAGTCTGTAGCTTATCATTTTCAAACTTTTTGACATAAGCTGGACAACCCCAAGTCTTAACATGCTTAAGATTTGGTTTCTTCCCTTTCCACATCTCATATAGAGTCTTTGGGGCGGATTTTGTAGGTACCATTTTAAGTAGGTATGCAGCCGTTTCTAGGGCATAACCCCAGAAGGAAATTGGAAGGTCGGTAAAACTCATCATGAATCGAACCATGTCCAATAGTGTTCGATTTCTCCTTTCAGATACTCCATTTAACTGTGGTGTACCTGGAGGAGTCCATTGTGAGATTATACCATTTTCTTTGAGACAATTGAGATACTCACCACTTAAGTATTCTCCACCTCGATCTAATCGAAGTATCTTAATACTCTTGCCTGTTTATTTCTCTACTTCACTTCTGAACTCTTTGAACTTTTCAAATGATTCTGATTTGTATTTCATTAAATACACATATCCAAATCTTGAGTAATCATCAGTGAAAGTAATAAAATAAGAATACCCACCCCGTGCACTTGTTGTCATAGGTCCACAAACGTCTGTGTGAATCAATGCCAACAACTCTGTAACTCTTTCTCCTTTTCTACTAAAAGGAGATTTAGTCATTTTACCCATGAGACAAGATTCACAAGTTGGATATGATTCATAATCGGATAGCTCTAGGAGCCCATCCTTATGCAACTTGGATAATCTTGTTTCATTGATATGACCGAGTCTACAGTGCCACATGTATGTATAATTAATATCATCTCTTTTCTTTTTCTTAGTTTGTTCAATTTGAAATATATTTTCTTGCAAGTCAAGTATATAAAGCCCATTTTGCAAATTTTCAATACCATATAAAATATCATCTTTATAAATAGAACAACCATTGTTCTTTATAATAACGTCAAAACCTTCCATATCCAATACAGAAATTAAAATAATGTTTTTAATAATATTCGGAACATAATAACAGTTATTAAGATAAATGGTCTTGCCCGAAGGCATTGCTAAACAATAAGTTCCTACAGCTAATGCAGTAACCTTTGCTCCATTTGTGACATCCCGGATTTTTAAGAATTAATAAATGAGAATTTAATAAATAAAATTCTTATTTTAAGATGTGTAAGTACGAGTATGTGTATATGTGTTATATATTGTGAAATATGTGATTTGGTGTGAAGAGAATTTAAATGTTAATTTTAATATTTATTGAAGTAAATAAATATTTTAATTAAATTATTTATTGAGATTATGTGATTAATATAGAGTAATGTAATTAAGTGTATTATATTAATTAAATGATTATTTAATATTTAATTTAATTAACATGCAACGATTTTATGTTATAGTTCTAATTTAATTGAGATAATTAAATTAGATGTAGTGATGTGGTAATTGTTACATGAAATTATAATTAGCGAGTAATTATAATTATGTGATAATTTTATGTGATTAATTGATGTTAGACTTTTAATTAATTAAATTAGAATGTTGAGTTTTAATTAGTTAAAGGATAACATTAAAAAGTATGTGTTAAAACGATTTATTAAAAGAGTTAAAAGAGTTTTCAAAACTATTTTTCCAAACAAGGCCCTAGCACCGTTTTTAAATTCGTTTTACCAAACGGGGCCTTAACTATTAAAACCTATTTCTAAAATGATGAGTTTTACCAAACAAGGCCTTTGTACTTTTTTAATCTTATTTCTTCCAAACAATGCCTTAAGCTCAAGAAGTTAGTTTTTAAAAATAATGTGGTTTTGCCAAACATGGCCTTGGGCTTTTCAAATTTTGTAACCTATGTAATAAGTGGTAGTTAGTATAACAATTAGTATATTATTTATTAGCTATATTAATAATATAAGTTACATATATATTATATATGTATATGTATACTGTATATTGTATAATATATGTTAAGTTAAAAGATACATTAGTTTTTAAAAGCCTAAGTCAAAACAAAGAAAGAAAAAGAAGAAGAGAGTTAGAGAGAATTGTTAGAGAAGAATAAGAGAGAAGAGGAAGAAAAGCTTGAGAAGGCAAGAGAGGATCATCATCTTCATCATCTCTTCTCCTTAATTAAAACTAGTAAGGTTATACCCTAACCCTTGTACTCAACTCTTATGTGTTGTAATTCTTCTTTATCAAATTAGGTTTTCATAATCATGAATTTATATGTATCTATGATGTTCATATGTTTTCATAGGTAGTTGTATGCCATGAAAGGGTTTTCAAAATCAATTGTTGTAAAAACAAGTTTTAAACTATGTTCTTCTATGTTTTCATGGTTTTAGAGTTCTCTTGTAAAGTCTTGGTGTGAAAGCTCTTGATTTTGATATATGTATGGGATGTGTACATATATATATATATATATATATATATATATATATATATATATGTGTGTGTGTGTGTGTGTGTGTGTGTGTATGTTACATATGATTTTATAGTTATATAAGTGTTTTAATTCACAAAGATAGGATGAACATGGAGAAATCATGTTCATAGTGTTTTATCATGAAGTTATCTTGAAAATAGTTCTTAAATTATCAAAGGAATTGATGAAAACATGAAGTTATATGTAATATGTGATATAACATGATTATATATGAGTTATATGGTTGTTTTAACAATTTAATTCATGAAATTTTGATAAACAAGAAGAACGGGGTTCAAAGTGATTTTATGTGAACTAATTTCTGAAAAATAGCTTTTGAAACTATCAAATTGATGTTGATTATGAGTTATTATTAAAATTGATCAAGTATTATGTTAGTATGTTAAGAATAGAAGTGATTACAATTGGAATCACTTGAATTGAATGAAAAATGAATTCGTAGTAGCAATTTTCGTCAAGAACGCTTAAAATTGTGTTTTTCTTCGAATTCCATGAAATCTTGGTTGTGATTATGTGTTTATATGAAATTTTTATGTTATGAGCATGTTAATGAGCTTAAAATATTGTTTGTCACATGTTTCATGTTTGTCATGTTGGGAAAATTCAAATTCGGTGTGACGGAATAAGCCAAATTGGTTTATTTCTCCACCAGTTCGCGAACCAGCCCCTCCACCAGCCTTTGGACCAGCCCCAGAGGGTGTTTTTGCCCTGTGGGACCCGCCCCAGCGGGTACCCTTGCTGCCCGGGGTAGTTTTGTTGTTGTAATGCGAAACTATTTTGACCTCCGTTACTAAAATGGCCATAACTTTTTCATACGAACTCCGATTGAGGCGATTCAAGATGATCCGGAACGAGCACGAGTAGACCTACAACTTTTGTTTTTTAACTTTTTTGATTTGAGGTCGTTAGCAAGGGTCAAAATGGTCATCTTTGTGGCTGATGCGTATTCGGAAGCAATCGGAAGGCGTCGATCATGCACATACGCAAGTATAGTGCTGTCGATGATATTAGATGTTGTTCTAAGTTATAAAACATGAATGTTAGTAAATATAATGATGTTTAACTTGAAATGTAATTTGATTGACGTAAGATGTAATTATAATTGATTAATTATGTGAAATGTAATATGATTATGTGAGGTGATTAAATTACGTGGTGATTAATTATTAACTTATTAGTTATTGAGGTATGAATTAATCTTAATTGGTTAACTAACGATGAAGATTAGCTATGTAATAATTATACATATGTTTTGACAGCGAGTGTCAAACGAGAGAATGGAAGAGAATTATGAAGTGTAAATTAGAAAGTGTAAATTAGAATTTTCTTAGACGTTTGATAAGCGTTGCTAAGTGACTAATAATTGATGCGTATGGTGATACGTTATGTAGGATCATGAAGTAGATTATATTAAGAAGTTTTTCGATAATTGGTAATCCACGAGCCAGGCAAGTCTTTCGGTTCCTACTTGTCTACGTGAATTTGATGAACTGTTTTAAATTGCATGATATGTTATATATGTTGTAAGCGAGCATGATATGTTATACATGTTGTAATCATGAAATGTCAAAGTCAATTTATGACTACACTGTTTGGTTAAATAATGTTGATTGAGTAAGGAACTCAATCTTTATATTTGTTTTGTGAATTAAAGCATGTATGCCATGTTACTTTAATTATTATGAGATTTATGTTGAGCATGTTTATTATGTGATACGTGATGCATGAAAACTGTTAGAACTTGCTGAGTTATCGAGCTCACTCTTGCAAATAACCATTTTTGCAGGTCAAGGATGCAAGGTAAAGATACGTGTTAAGTGATTTATAGAGATCAATGTTCAAGAATATTAGTTATGTTCAATTTCAAATTGTAGTTAATGTTTTGAATGAAATATGTCGCTGAGCTATAAGTAAAGTTATCCATTGTAGATGGATATTATTTTATTATGTAAGAGTTTGTATAGTCATTTTGTTGTAACGATTCATGATATAGATTTGAATCGAATAGATGTAATGTAAAGGTTGCGATTCAGGGCAATATAGAAATAAAGTTTATAAAAGTTTTAAATATTCCGCATTTTTAGTGATTTTTAATATCGAATAATGATGTAATGAGATATTAAAGTTGTATTGTTAACGATCGAGAAGGAGAATATTATTGTATGAATTTTCGGGTTGTTACACCATTCCCCACTCGTAGGATCACCTCTTCATTGTTCAACTTTCTACTTCTGACTAGTCCCTGCACAGTGTTACATATGTGAGACCCACAGCCGGTATCCAATACCCAAGTAGAATTATGACTTTCAGAAAAATTAATTTCAATCATAAACAAACCCTGATTGGAAGTCGAAGCTTCTCCAAGCTTCTTCTCTGCTAGAAACTTCTTGCAGTTCCTCTTCTAATGTCCCAGCTCGTTGCAATGAAAGCACATTCCTTTAGCTAGTTCAGGTTTCTTTTATTCCCTTTCTTTCCCCTTTACCTTAGCCTTCTTGGATTTCTTCTTTTCAGAAGGCACCTTGGGCCTCTTCCTTTTATTGGAAGAATCCACCATCAAGACATGGTTCTTCTTGGATGAGAAGTGACTTTCTGCAGTTTTCAGCATGTTAAGCAGCTCAGGCAAGCTCACATCTAGCTTATTCATGTACAAATTAACTACAAACTGCGAGAAGGTCTTAGGGAGTGACTGCAAGACCAAGTCTTGACTCAACCCCCCATCCATGACAAACCCAAGCTGTCCAAGGCGTTCAATCAAATTGATTACCTTTAGAACATGAGTCTCGACGGCAGTGCCCTCGGTCATCCGAGATTGGAAGAGCTCCTTAGATATCTCATATCTAGCAGTCCTACTCTGTTCACCATACAACTCCTTGAGGTGAAGCAGCATAGCAGGAGCATCCATATTTACGTGCTGACGCTGAAGCTCGTTATTCATGTATGCGACCATGATGCATTAAGCCACAGAAGCATCATCTTGCCATTTATTGAAAGTGGCAATCTCTTCCTCAGAGGCTGTTTCCGAAATAGATTCAGGGATAGTTGAATTTAGGACATAAGAAATCTTTTCAGCAGTGAGAACAATTCTCAGATTTCTTAGCCGGTCCTCATAATTCGGGCCGGTAAGCTTATTTGCATCAAGTATGCTTCGTAGTGAGATTAGTGATTTTGACATTTTTAAAAATTCTACATGTGAAAAGACAACATTTTTAGCAAACATTCATTTTATTAACTTTGCATACCAAAATAAATTTAGGTCTTTATTTAAAATTGGTATCTCCCACTATTTTCATCAAACTATATTACCCTCACTTATATAGTTTGGCAACATCTAATTAAAGATTTGCTAGTGAGATTAAGGATCCTATTTCAAATGTATATAACATTGTGGATAGCACAACAAGCGATATACAAATAAATAGGTAGACAACTCTTGTCAGTTACATCACCATGTAACTCCTGTTATTTTGCCTCTTAAATCATAATGGTCATGTGTATGCGCATCCGAACTAAAATGATTTAAGTTAAGTCCAGCCTAGCACTTTCATAAATTCAAAAAAGAAAAATTTTCGTCCTTGTGGATAGCATAATAAGACTAGATCGTTCAATTTTCTTGATAAGCATCAAATGTGATTAATTAACATCTTAAATATTCAATACTCGCCTTGTGGATAGCACAACAAACTCATATTAAATATTTAATACTCTATTAATTAACCATGCTAGAAGGCGACGTTCGATATTCCAAATATCATTTGAACGCTTCGGACTTAATATTATTTCTTTGAGGGTTTGTTATTATTTGTCTCATCTTGTTTAGCGCGCATGCACATATATATATATATATATATATATATATATATATAATACGCATCATTTTATTAAACATGCGAATCATGTTTGCATAAATTATAATATATATAATATTTAGCATGTAATATAGAATACTATATTCTACCCGGATTAATTATGGACTTTTATTCTAGTTTGGTTCACTAGAGCCACCAAGTGAACAAAAAGGTCAAACCTAGGAGTGCAAGAATTTAAATTTAAATATAACTATTACATTTAAACCCGGGCTCCATACAAATGGGTCTTCACGCGTTCCTTGCTCCTTGGCCTCCAATTTCTTCAAGATAATTCTAACAATTTCTATTACATAAACTATAATTAAATAGAAACCTTGATCAGCAGTTAAGGGGAAGTACATAGGAAGGAGATAGAATTTACATCGAGAATAAAACTAGAGAAGACGAGGTACGCAGACCCCATTTTATAAAACTCATTCATTCAAGCATTCATCCAAAATAAAATCTAATCACATTGGTCATACTACATAATCAATCCCATTTATTATCATACACATCAACATATGCATCAATAAATATCCATTCATCTCATGAATAATAAGCTATTCCATATATGGATCGATGTCATTTAATGGACAAAAGTTTTGCTAAATTTTATTTTTGAAACAAAATAAACTCTTTTATTTTAATCAAAAATAAATCCAAATTAAACTCCTTTAATTTTAGCAATCTGAATTCATATTTCAGATAAAATAAACATCTTTATTTTAAAACTTCATTAATTAACTAAACAGTTTACTTAATTAAATAAAATTAATTTTCAGGGTTTGTCCAGGTACCGGAACAGCTGCGCCAGTAATGAACTGGGCAGCTACGCAGCTGCGCAGGTAGCCTGAAGCGCCAGTTTTTGCAGACCAGCGCAGTTGCCCCAGTAATGAATTGGACAGCTGCGCAACTGCGCCGTTCGTCACAGAAACTTGCAGAAAACGATTTTGTCCAAAAAAATCGATCCAATTCTCACATCAATTCATACATGGAATCATAAAATTGATAATTAGCACAAAGTTAGGCTCTGATACCACTGTTGGGTTTGTACGTAACGCAATCATGCAATCAAATCACATAAATAGGGCGGAAGCGCGAAACATAGCTTTTCAAAAATTTATACAAACCCATAACCATGATCTTGCTTTGTGCTAGTTATCACTAACAGAAAAGAGAGAACGAAATTATTCCTTTGAAGATCCAAGCTTCCTCAGGTACAAGTTCTACTCCTTTGATTCCTCTGTAGTGACCCCTTCCCTTGATCAATGTCAGCCACCCAAATGTTTGGCCTCTAACGGTGATCCACCAAGGAAGATGAAGAACTCAGGAAGATGGGTTATTGGCTTAACCCATGTTTCTATCTCTATAGAATATGTGTACTCCCAACCTTTGGAAAAATTCACGTCCCTTATTTCTGATATAAGACTCTCTTATATAGATATTAGTTTAACCCTCCTAATCCAATTAGAATAGGGTTTTATTTAATTAATTAATTAAACACTTTTAATTAATTTATATCCTAATCTTATTAGGATTCAGAGAGAGTACTGATATTATATTAATTCCTAAACTCCTTTAGAATTAAAATAATAATAATAATAATATTAATATTAATATTAATATTAATAAGACTCCTCTTATTAATTTATATTTAATATTTCTAAAATATTAAATAATAAATATTAAGCTATTTAATTTATTCTATCACTATAAATTAAATTAATTATACTTAATGCATTATTACTATCATGCCATTTTCTTCTTAAATAATTCTTCTACCTTTTATGGTGTGACCCATTAGGTTCTCCATATTAAACCGGTTGTGAATAAATCAATTAGAACAATTCTAATCTTATTTAAATAAATAAATTAAACTAATAATCTATTTAAATAAATAATATTTATTCTACAATAGGGATAAGCCTCCCTAGCGATCAACGACTTTCCAGATAATATAGATTTCAACATTAATCATAAAAGAACTTGTGAGTTAATAGTTACTGTACAATTCCATTCTTCCACCATATAATGTCCCAATTAAATATAAAACATGAATTTACTGTCAAGTCTTAATTTATTTAATCATATTTATTTCGATTAGAAAACGCACAACTCCAAATAATGCAAATTAGAAACCATTTTCTAATTTCATTCTACCTTGGCCAAGGATTCCTGAGTTGTCATTTAACGAATCACATAGGACATATCTCCTCTTTTACTAGAAGTGGTAGATTCTTTATTGATCATACATTATCTCCATATGCAACTCAGTATACCCAAGCATATCCTATATATGCCTTAAAAGGCCTTAAGGAATAAGTCAAAGTATAATTTGTTACATACAAGATACTATGATGATCTCAAGTCTAAAGATCACTTGTACTATTATCACATTAGGAATTTCTATTTACAGGGAAGTAAAACTCCATTAGGTATTCCATAGAGAGTCACGTTCAGTGAACTTATTCTCCAATAAGCACCTACATACTTGCTTTAGTGTCTCCACACAAATGACCATGAGATCAGTCATCCTCATCCAATGAGCAAGAAACATATGTACCAATCTATCCGGATTTACTAATCCCCATTTTAGTAATCCCACAATTGAGAACTATTTTAGTTTTTAAGCTTTCTAAGAATTTAGATCTCATTAGCATGATCTCATCATGATTCTAAAATCATTGCTTAAAACTATGGGTTATTTATATATTATTAAAAATAGCACCATGTAGATAATTAAATGCCTTAAATGAATATTTTATTAATAAATAAATAAGATTGTTTACAAAGTATGTGCTTTATCATCATTCATGATTGTCTTGTATGCACACTACTATCAGAGCCAACGGTTGAGACTACTTCGATAAGTACCCGAACTTCACTGGAGCTGAGCCAAGGGCTGAGACTACCTCAGTCGAAACCCGAACTTCGCTGGGGCTGTGCCAACGGCTGAGACTGCTTCGGTCAGTACCCGAACTTCACTGGACTGGAACCAACGGCTGAGTTGTCATCGGTCATTACCCAATGCTTCGCTGGACTGGAACCAATGGCTGAGTTATCACCGGTCAGTACTCGATGCTTTGCTGGACTGGAACCAACGGCTGAGTTATCACCCATCAGTACCCGATGCTTCGCTGGACTAGAACCAACGGCTGAGTTATCATCGGTTAGTACCCGATGCTTTGCTGGACTGGAACCAACGGCTGAGTTGTCACCGGTCAGTACTCGTAGCTTTGCTGGACTGGAACCAACGGCTGAGTTGTCACCGGTCAGTACCCGATGCTTCGAAAATAGCAATTTTCTGCAGTTTTGCGCAATTTTTATGCAGCTTTTCTGTAGTTTGATCTGTTGACCCCCGAACATGGCTCCGGGCTGAATGTCAAGGATCTTTGTGGAGTTTTCCTTTTTGTCAGGATTGCACTGCTTGAACGCAAGATTTCAGGACAAACCACTCAATCGCGTAGCAATTTCTCTTCAGATTTGATTCGACGCCCTGTTTAAACTCCATTTCGACTCGAATTGAATCGGGCCCAGGGTAGGTGGGACCCACCTAGGCTACCGCAGGTGGAGGTACGGAAGCCATAGGTGGAGCTGCGGCCACCTGGGCTACTTGATGTGCTGCGGGATTTTTCATTTTGCAAGTTTCCCGTTTTAGCAGCGAAAGGATTTTCGATCTTCTTTTTCAGATCTACGGAGTTCTGGCAGTCAGATTCTGAATTCGTCAGTTCTTACGCATTCAGCGTGGCGCAGGTAACGTTTTCCATCCTTCTTTCGCAGTTTTTGACCATTAAAAGCATGCGAACCACCTAGGGTGCTTTCAAATGCAATGTATGAAAAATGTATGTCTATATGACCTGTGAAAAATTTTCTGTCTACATACGTACGTATATCTTACTGTAATGCATGTTTGGATGTAAGAAAATTCAGGTTCTGAGACAGTCAATTTTTCCACTTTTTGATCAGATTAGTCATCCTTTTTGTGGCCTAGTGAGCTTGAACTTTCAACTAAAAATGCCTATGGTATTTTGGAGACCATGTGAGGCTGGTTTTTGATTTTTTTGGATATATATGAACTGTTTCTATTTTTGGGTAGGTGTGCTACTGAATGGCCACCTAGACATGCCTGTGTGCATGTGTATAGTCCATTTTACAAAGGAAACTCTGGCAAAAATTTTCCAAAATCTTAGCTTTTGAAAAGCATGCCTTTTTGACTCTTTGGGGAGTTATTTACTGACCCAATGCAGGTTTTGAGCTTTGATATGTTGTAACACCCCCAAATCCGGGTACTTCGTTTCCACATAATTTGGTGTTCACTTTCTATCTATAACATACCTTTACCCAATATATCTCAAAATAAATTACAATCTTAATTCAAAATAATAAAATCTCCCTTAAAATAAGGGTTACAACCTTTTCAAAACTCAATCCCAGGGTTACTCTAACCTTGACATAATCAATGAAGTGCGGAATAAAATCATGACCTAAAATTATTACAATCATTTCAAAATAATTAAATAAATCTTCACTTGTTCATCTTTCCCTTGCCTTTACTCGTAGATGGGGCATCAACGTTATCAACTTTAACTGCAATTGTTATTTAATGCAAGATTGAGCAAACAACAGCTCACTAGAGTTTAACAATAATAAATACATGAAAGAATATCTTTACAAAGATCTGAATAACTTAGCTTACTTCAACAATAAAGAATTGAATAATAATTCTCTATCAATATCAAAATTCGAATATAGAATTTATCTGAGCTTTGAACTCTTCTTGTCCTAGGTTATAAATATTTCTATTTAAACCTTTAACAGTCAATAAGACTATGGATCTCAACTCGTACTTAGGGGGATCAGCCCTTTGTATCATGTATTGTGCACAAACATCTTAACGCTATGCGTACTAACCTCCCCTAATAATTAGGGTTGTTCAACTCAGTAATTTGAATTCAAGTCCGCACCAAAGAAAGTTTGATTTGGATAAACTTACAATGGTAATTTAGAATTCACGTTCATCAACTAAGGATTAGTTGAATCGACTTTCAATAATTCATAAATAAAAGAATTATGAATTAACATATGCTTTAGAAGTAAACTTAAAGCATTTAAAATAATAAACTGGATCTTACTTGAACAATAAGTCAAGATCTCTTCGGTTAAGTAAATAATTGTCCAGTACAAAAATGAAAAGGACATTCTCAACAATGAAAATATGAACATCAAAGAACTTGCGTAGAAATAGCGAGTTTAGGGTTTAGAAAACTTGCCTTAAGCGCAAGCTACTTAACATAATTCACGTACTTTAATACTTCCTACACATATATATTAAGTCACAAAAACTTAAATTAGTTAACACATAACTAATTCACATAAGTGGTTAACCATCATGGTTAACTCACTCTAATTAAATAAATAATCAACTATCACCTAATTAATTACATCACACACATACTCACATAATTAAATTAATTATGTATTTTAGCTAAATTATAATTAAACAATTATAATTTAAATAATTAATCTAAGTATAATTACTCAATTATAATTACGTCTTAAATTATCAAAATTTCATAATTAATAGTTAATTAAACTATATCATGCATTATAATTACACAATTTATAATTAATCATGTATTTATCAATTATAATTTATAATAATCATGCATTTATTAAATTATAATTACATAAATTGTAATTTAAATAACATCTAATTGATTAAAATAAATCAACTTCTATACATTATAATTTCACAGAATTATAATTTAAATTAAATATTTACTCTTAATTATAATTAATTAAATTATAATTAAGTAACTTATTTTACAATTAAACAATTATATCTTATAATTTAAATACTATATTAAGTGTTCAAAACTTTCTTTTTTCTCGAATTATGAAATTATTAACTTCATGTTAACACATGTTATAGCAGCTAGATACATGCTCATTATCTTAGCAATAATGTAATGGAAACATAACAACACACTGCACACTTGACTAAAACGCACTGCCACTGCACTGTGCACAGCGCAGCTGCGCAGCCACAGGCTTTGGCACCGGCGCAGCTGCGCAGGGTAAGGATCTGGGAAGGACAAGCGGCGCAGCTGCGCTGCTCCTGGCCTTGCTGCCGGCGCAGCTGCGCAGCAACTCGGCCAGACGCAGACAGCCACGTTACTCTACTTCACCGATTAACCCATACAAGCCAACAAATGGATATTTACAGTAACTTAAACATTGTAAATCATACCTATGCAATTTTACATATATATAACATGCTTCCAAAACACAAAACCATCTAAACAATGATAATCACAAGTTTTAAAAATCCAATTTGGCCATTTTCATGAAAACTCATATATTTTCCAAAATAAGTCATTGTAATCAAATTCTTAAGCAATTCAACTTATAACACATGCTTTATTCTCATGATTCAAGGTAGTATCATAGAAAATTTCTAAACAACATACTAACATATACCAATTTCTCAATGTAAAATCACCCATAATATATAAACTCATGAAATTCCATATGAACTCATATGAATTTTCTGTTAAAATATATTTCTACAGTAATTTGATTTCTGAAAATCATTGTTTATACATACAATTCATATATAAACCATATGAATAAAATCCATATCAACATAATCAATTTCGTGAAAATAACTTTCACAGAGAATTCAACATAAAGAAATAACTAAGTAGAGCTCTTAAAATTATAAAATTGTGATTATACCCGTTATTTGGAGATTGAAGAAGGGTATAAAGAGATGGTGGATTCTTCTCAAGCTTCTCAAGCTTTCCCTTTTCTTCTTAGTCTCTCCTCTTCCTTTCTCTCTATATTATCTCTGTAATACTTCTCTGCTCTTTCTCTTCTCTTAGGCTTAGGCTAACTCTAAACTAACGTAAACACTATATAACTCATATAATAATACGTATGTTAATTAGCGTTAACTTATTATTAAATTGACAGTTACAAGAATTCAAAAGCCACAAGGCTTTGTTTGGCAACAATACTTATAAAACATATTTTAGCGCTAAGGTCCCGTTTGGTAAACAATTTATTTAAGAATAGCTTTTTGCTAGTTAGGGCCCTGTTTGGTAGAAATAGGTATAAAACAAATGCAAGGGCCTTGTTTGGTAAAACAAATTTAAAAATCTTTTTCTTTATTTTAACAAATTATTTAATACATACTTTAATGTCACATTTTAATTAATTAAATATCAATCATCTAATTTAATCAATTAAAATCTAACATCAATTAATCACATAAAATTGCCACATAATTATAATTACACGCTAATTATAATCCATGCAACACCTCATCACATATCTCATCTAATTTAATTATCTCAATTAAATTAGAACTATAGTATAAAATTAATATACATTAATTAAATTAAATATTGCACATTCATTTAATCAATATATAACACTTAATTAAATTACTCCATAAATCACATAATTTATTTATTTAACTCAATAAATAAATCACATAAAATATTTATTTAATTCAATAAATATTTAAAATTAAATATAAAATCTCAATCGTTACATATGTATGCTGGATTGATTGATTAATAAGCCACAGGTTTTAGGCTTACCACACCCTGTCTGAGGTGATTTCGAATACTGGTGTATGCGATGGATCGCGATAGACCCGGCAGCTCTACTGGAGTTTCATCAGGCGTTAGACGGAGGAGGGCTTCTGCCGTCCCACAGGCCCGTCCAGCTAGGACGCCTCATAGATTGGTAGAGAGCAGGATATGTCCAGCACAGGACGTGTGATGCCCCCAAATTCGGGACCGCCACTTGGTCTCTCGAATTCGGTTCGTCACGTGCTCATGGTAATACATCACAATAATAATACGACTAAATATCGCATCGCACAGCAGAATAATACACAACTTTTACCGAATAGATTATATTTAAATAATATAATTTATTCACGTCCCAAGGTCTCGTAACTTAAACAGTGATTACATAGCTTAGACATATCTTAAGCAATAATAACCTTAACTAGTACATAATATCATAAGTTCTTTATTACAATCATAAGTCCTACATAATTAAAGTTACTCAGTAGCATTTCCCTTGCCCTTATCTACTTGAAGGTCCGCACTGCTCTGCCTTAACTGAAATGTTTTAGGAAAAGCAAGAATGAACACAAATTGCCCAGCAAGTAATATACAATAAGGGTGAGTAATAAAATTCTCAATTCTCGAAAGGGTATAGTAAGGTTTGATAGTTTAAGGATAACAAGAATATCAACAATTCTCAATAACAGTCGCTAAGGACAGAATAATATCAATGTGATTCAATAATAAATCAATTCAAGATTTCAAGACAAAACTATGAACTTCTACTAGAATTAATAGTATTAAACTGAAAATCCAACAAAAACAAGCACAACAGGTGATTAGCCTAAAGTACCTTACGTTATGCATAACAATCAATCATACTCAAGTGCGCACGTCGGTTCTCCGACAATTATATATTCCCTTCAAAGAAGGTTGTTCTTCTCAGTCAAATACAAGATCCCGCACCAATCAGTTGATTTGGGCCGCTTTTCAATAATATAAGTCTAGCCGAATCAAATGGCATAGACACTTTCATAATATTCAAGAACAATACCAAGTTCAACATGAATAATAGATTTAATGAAATAAGAGTTCAAGTATGCTAATTCAATTCAAACGATTAAGTAAAGAAACTATTTCGTAATATACAAGGATAGAATACTTGCACCGTAAAAGAGTGTAAGTTAGGAAACTTGCCTTAAGCGTAGTTTATCCCCGTAAATTAATCAACACTTTTCGAATCCTACCATAATATAGTTACGTATATATGATATCCATTAGTCATATAGCTTAACATTATATCTCATCTCGTATATACGATTAACACATAAGCTAAGTCTTGACCCAGTGACACAGTTATACTATATATAGTATCATACAATTTCACAAGTCTCGACTTTTAATATCTTTTATCATTAACGTTCCTCTTCTTAAGTTAATCGTCTTCATACATCATTACTATCATGTGAGACTATAACAAATAGCAAAAATACTCTATTTTAGCAAGTTATAGCATTACTATAAGTTAACCGTCGAAATCGGATTCAAATATATCACATAGTATATATACATGTTAAAGAGTCTTTTTATATTCGTATAACCTTCCCTTGTTCCAAACATATGTGATATAGAATCTAAGTCAACACTTACAGTCATTCAAGGTCATGGAATTTACAAAGCCTATCATGCTCGCTTTTAAAACACATAAGGTATTTATATTAAGCATACTTATGAGTATTCGCATTCCATATATGTGACTATCACAGTTATTAGTTGAAAACATGCTTCGTTTATGCTAAATTTGAATCACGATACCTAATCATTGTATGTATACATGTATGATGCATGAGTGAGTCTAAAAGTACTATCACATATGTCCATAAATATCAGAATACGGGACTCACAATAACATGTTAAGATTTACGTTTCAAACTTACACTTTAACTTAGTAAAGTTCGCAAATGAAGTCCACATGCTCATGTCATACTATGAAACATATATAAGCAAGTCAACATGCCTTCCATGCATTTCAAAGTCATCTAAAGATGCTCATAACATCAGAACGTATATATGGCATTTACATGTCCATATCCACTTTCAAAACTTACATATTCGTTAAGAAGGGACACTAGTTAGGTTCATATGTTCATATTATATCACGGAACCTATATAGATAAGCTAACATGCACTTCATGTGTTTCTAAGTCATACTAGCATGTCTCAAAAGTCAGAATGTATTCATGGTCTATATATGTTAAAGTTTGTTTAGGAAACTTGAAATTTATTTCAACGCTATTCGTCATTCCATTAATCTTGCATGACATCATAGCAATACACGTGCACATCATGTTAATATACTCATGTATAGGTAGTACTCATGCTAACATGTTCATCTAAGTTATTCAAGTAAACTATCACGTAGCAGAATCAAGCAAAAAGCAAAATCTGTAGCAGGCTGTTGGCGCAGCTGCGCCGTATCGCGGCCAGCTGCAGACTGTTCTAGCCTCGGCAGATTACCAACCCATATCACGAAATTACTTCACGAAATCAGGTTCAATCAACCACATAATACTTCTATTATACTTATAAGTCCATATAGCAGATAAGAAATATATCCCAATCCAAATTGGCATGAATTGTAACAAGAATCAAGAATTTGATTTTGATAGAAAATGAAAATGGAGTTCTTGACAGAAAAATGAGAATGGAGAACAAGAATGTAAAACATGGAAGCTATATTGAAATCCCAATCATGTATATATGTCCATATAACAACTAAACAAACATTCTTCAACCCAATTGAAATCTAATTTAACATACTCAAGAAATTGGAATTCAAAACTAGAAGTTTTTGACAGAGAACGATAAGGAATACAAGAAATGCTCATTATACCTCTGTTAATGCAATCTAAGTTTGAATTGAACTCCTCAACTCTTAGAACACTTCACACTGATATATATGCTCTCTCTCAACACTTAAGAATTTTCTCAGCAAATGATATGTGAAGAGAAGGGGCTTAATTTATAGAAAATATATTATTCAGACAATGCTTATACACTCCAATACAAACTAACGGATTGTCAAATTGCATGGAGGTTATCAAAGGGTAGGTAATTAGTTGTTAGATTCATCATGAATCCCACATCCTTGATCATCATGAGCTATGAAAGCTATGAAATGTTTGCTGAGTTTGTGGGATATAGGCCTCAGACTTCATAATGCTATTCACGTGTACAAGGTTTGTGTCTATCAATATGGGACAAGGAATGGTATCTCAGCATTTGTAACACTCCACACTTAAACTATTATACATACATAACATATACTTATGTTATAATTTGAGTCACAATGCACCTTTAATAGGTAACAAATATTACAATGTAGCAAGTAGGGATATATATATTTAACATATAATTCATGTACATTTTGTTAATATCCGATATAATTTTATCAGATATTACCACATTACACTATCTCATTTATTATAGGCTCCTACAATTCAACAATTGTTTACTATACTTGTGATGTATTATTTTAATGTTCACACACTTACCTTGTTACATACACATTTCATGTAATTCTTATAACTCAATAAACTTTACTATATAGTTTATGTATATAATATAGTCACATTATGCTTCATATAATATACGGTTAGCTACCATAAATTCACATGCTTGCACATAGAAATTAATAATTCACTTATCTTATCAATTAATTAACAATAATATTAATTAATTCATTCCTCGTAATTATTAATAACACTTAATTAATAATCATAGGATTAATTATCACATTAACAAACATAATTCTCAGCATTTTTATGAACAAGTGTTTTATTATTATTATTATATTTCTTGCATTAATAATAATCACATATTATAACTTAACCAAAATTAACAATTAATATAAATTAATTGTTCACTTAATAATTCTTTTGTCGATTAATATCATTATTAACTTTTCTCATCACAGTGCCACACAAGGCTTCCCGAGTTTATGATAACTCCACATTTTTCTCAATTATTATAATTATTCAATTTAATATAATTGAGTTAACTCACAAAATCATTTATATTCAAATATATATTCATTTCCATTAATATATTTATTTAATAATATATGAAAATTCTCGGGTATTACATCCTCCCCCACCCCCCTTATAAAAATTCTGTCCCGGAATTGCTACAAGGTTACACAAATAAATGGGGATATTCCCTCATCATCCTATCTTCTAACTCCCACGTTGCCTCCTCGATATCATGGTTACGCCAAAGTACTTTTACAGAAGATATAATTTTATTTCTCAAGGTTTGCTCTTTCCTATCTAATATCTGGACAGGAATCTCTTCATATGCCAAGTTCTTCTCCACTTAAATGGGCTCGTAAGAAATCATGTGCTTGTAGTCGACCTTGTACGGTCGCAACACGGAAATGTGGAACACGTTGTGGATGTGCTCCAACTCGGGTGGTAACGCAACTTTTTCTGCCACTTCGCCCACTCGCTTCAGTATCTCGAACGGTCCTATGAATCTTAGACTCAATTTTCCTTTCTTGTCGAAACGGATTTTTTCCTTCCATGGAGATACCTTTAAAAATACGAAACTACCAACTTTGAAGTCTCAGTCCTGCCAATGCAAATCTGCGTATTTCTTCTGACGATCTTGAACTGCTACTAGTCTGGCTCTTATCACTGTCACCACGTCTGCGGTTTGTTGTACTAACTCTGGTCCGAGTATTCGTCTCTCCCCGACTTCGTCCCAACACAATGGCGTTCTGCACTTTCTCCCGTAAAGAGCTTCGTACGGTGGCATGCCGATACTCGCATGGTAGCTATTATTATATGCGAATTCTACTAAGGGTAGGTGGTCTTCCCAATTTCCCTTGAAATCCATCACGCAAGTCTTAAGCATGTCCTCCAGCATTTGTACTGTTCGCTCACTCTGTCCGTCTGTCTGAGGATGGTAAGTCGTACTCAACCTCAACTATGTTCCCATTCTTTCTTGCAAACTCTTCCAAAAATTGGACGTGAAGCGCGGATCTCGATCAGAGACAATAGATACCGGCACTCCATGTCGTGAGACAATCTCCTTTATGTATAGACCCGCTAACTGATTCAAACTGTAACGGATCTTGATCGGTAGAAAATATGCGGTCTTGGTAAGTCGATCCACGACAACCCAAATGGTTTCATAACCTTTCTGCATAACTGGAAGTCCTACCACAAAGTCCATAGTAATATGCTCCCATTTCCACTCCATTATTTTCAATGGTTGTAGTAAACCACTCGGCCATTGATGCTCTGCTTTAACGCGTTGGCAAGTCAAACATCTACTGACGTACTTTGCAACTTTCCGTTTCAGATTGGGCCACCAAAAATGTTGCCTCAAGTCTCGATACATCTTAGTGCCTCCCGGATGAACGGAATATGTCGTGTTGTGTGCCTCATGCAAAATCTCTTCCCTTAACTCGGTTACCGCTGGTACCCACACTCTTCCTTCTAATCTCAAAATACCATCTTTATCCATTCGAAATTTCTCTTCCTCATTCTCTGCGATCCTCTTCCTGATTTTCTCGCACTCCTCATCTTTCTCTTGTGCTTCTTTTACTCTATCCAATAATGTCGGACGAGCTTCCATTACAAATAACTTATCTTCAGACCTCTCTGGTCCCTTTACCTCTATTTCTAATTTCTCCATCTCTCTCATTAATTCGTCCTGAGTCGTCAACTGAAATAATTTCTCCCTTCCTTTCCTGCTCAGAGCGTCGACAACCACGTTTGCCTTACCCGAGTGATAAAGAATATCACAGTCATAATCTTTGATCAATTCTAACCACCTCCTCTGACTCATATTCAGCTCCTTCTGTGTGAAGATATATTTTAGACTTTTGTGGTCCGTGTATATCTCACATTTCTCTCCGTACAAATAATGCCTCCAAATCATTAACGCAAAAACTACTACCACTAACTCTAAGTCGTGAGTAGGGTATCATTTTTCGTAATCCTTCAATTGTCGTGATGCATACGCAATGACTTTGCCATACTGCATTAGCACATAACCAAGTCCCTTGTGCGATGCATCACTATACACTACAAAATTTCCCGCATCATCTGGTAATGATAATACAGGTGCTTCGCTCAATCTCCTTTTTAGCTCTTGAAAACTCTCTTCGCATTTTTCTGTCCATACAAATTTCACCGTCTTCCTCGTCAGATTAGTCAACGGGGTTGCTATTTTAGAAAAATCTTGGATGAATCTTCGATAGTACCCAGCTAACCCTAAAAAGCTTCTCACCTCCGTCGGTGTTCTCGGCTGCTCCCAATTACTTACTGCTTCTACCTTTGCCAGGTCTACTGAGATTTCATTCTTATCCACCACATGGCCTAAGAATTGAACCTTCTCCATCCAAAATTCGCAATTTGAAAATTTTGCATACATCTTCTCCTTCCTTAGTGCCTCCAAAACAATCTTCAGATGTTCGATGTGTTCTTCCTCTGTCTTCGAGTAGATCAAAATGTCGTCGGTAAAAACCACTACAAATTTATCCAAGTATGGCTTGAAAACTCGGTTCATCAAGTCCATAAATGTTGCAGGAGCATTAGTCAATCCAAATGACATTACCAAAAAAACTCATAGTGGCCATAACAGGTTCGAAACGCAGTCTTTGGTATGTCCTCATCCCTCACTTTCAGTTGATGATATCCTGTTCGTAGGTCGATTTTTGAGAAACACTTTGCTCCATTCAGTTGATCAAATAAGTCGTCTATCCTTGGTAGCGGATATCGGTTCTTGATCGTTACGCTGTTCAATTCTCGATAATCGATACAGAGCCTCATCGATCCGTCCTTTTTCTTAACGAATAACACTGGTGCTTCCCAAGGAGACACACTCGGTCGAATGTAACCTTTATCCAACTGCTCTAATATCTCATATTAATGTTATATCAGTTATAATTTTTATTTGAAAATCAAAAGCCTTAAGGCTTGTTTGGCAAAACCTCTTTATTTTTAAAAACAGATTTTTAGTAGTTAAGGCCCTATTTGGCAAAATGAAATTAAAACAGATTTAAGGGCCTTGTTTGGTAAAACTCTTTAAAAACCCTTTTTATTTATTTTAATAAATACTTTACCACATACTTTCAATGTTACACTTTATTTAATTAAATCCCAACATTCTTATTTAATTAAATACAAGCTAACATTCATTAATTAATTAAAATTGCCACATAATACTAAATTATTACAGAATTATAATTACTCACTAATCAAAATCTCATGTAACCATTACCACATAATATTCATCTAATTTAATTATCTCAATTAAATTATAACTACACCACAAAATTGCTTACACAATAATTTAATATTAAATATTCATTTAATTAACATATTGTACTTAATTAAATTACTCTACAACAATCACATAAATTATTTATTTAACTCAATAAATAAATCAATTAAAATATTTATTTAATTCAATAAATATTAAAATTCATATATAAAATTCTCATTCGTTACAAATATGGTACGCTGAGTAATTTTTCACAAACAACCAACAAACTAGTTTTCCGTCTCATCTACACTATCTTTTCATAGCAAGTTAGATCGGTTGCTAGTTCGTATTAACCTCCGCTCTCTGAAGGAATCGTTTAGCCCAGATATCATACATCAACCATTAAAGAGTACGATTGTACTACAACTTAAACTTAACTTCTTATTCTTATCTCCATATCTTACAATGTTCGGTCCGTTTGACTCGGAACGTTATTCAAGTTATTATCATTAACTCGATTTTTTCAACGTTATACGCTATTCATTATTCTTCACTCTCTTACGTTCAAACCATACATGGGGTGTACGATAAGCATGTTTAACATTCGCTTACACTCAAGACCCTCATGTCGGTTCAACTGTTTAACGCTTACGTTTTATTCTAGCATTCTCTAACCGACTCATATTCGGCTTCCATTAACCTCATTACCGTTCATTACGGCTTTCTTGATAATCTCATACCTTACTTACTAACTTCATCAACGTCTAAGTCATACAACCAATGTATAATTAGAACGTTCGTCCGACGCGAATATGATTTACGAGGATCGTTTACGTATTCGACGTTTATGTTGTTCGTATCTTAAACTCCAATTCTACCTTTACTTAAGGTTTTAATTACTCTCATTCGTAATCCATTACATGTACATCATGTTCATCGTTCTCTCATAATGTTTAAGATATACTATGCGTCGTATGCTAAGACCGATCGTTCAGCGCAATTACATTGCGGTTATAGCGTCTATACGCTTTACACTTAACCTTTAATACGACATCATAACATCGGAATGTCATAACTCACCCTCATCACTCAACGTCTAAGTAATTACAAACATAACAATCCCATACGTTCGTTTTAACGCGAACACGGTCCCCGGATATCGGTTACGTATTACACGTTCGTCATTTTATAACTTTTATTCGACGTTTCATTGTCAAACTCAAGGTTGTACTAATCATTCTAGCTATTACTTTTCATAAGCATTGCATTCATGCGTGCCCCTTAATTACCATCCAAAAAGTTTAACAATAAAAATCTCCAATAAGAAATTTTTGGGTTATGGGCGCTGCCGCGCCACTCTCAGTGTTATTAGCCGCGCGGCGGCGCCGGCTTGCAGGGGCCAACTCCCCGGGTAGGCGCTGCAGTGCCAGTTTACAAGGCATGGGCGGCGCTACGGCTCCTACCCTGAGCCTTTGAAAAGTTTTGAAGTTTTTCAAATACATGAAATTCCCGAGCTCGTAACAATATCATTATAACTCGAAATTGGCTCGTTCAAAAGCCATTAGCTTACATATTTCATATACTTCGATTCTATCCAGAAAGAATAAGTTTCTGAATACGTTAACGATAAATTCCCCTCTTAAATTTTTATTACGCGTTCGTTAAACGTTCGTGAACGTGCATAGCTTGTTTCTTCATTTTAAGTTGTAATTCGACCACTCTTGAGTCCGCAACTCTTAAATACATAGTTCTAAGATACGCTATCAAAAACCAAGGTTTCCGAGTTAAACAACGACTTTTGACTATCGTTCCGGGAATTCTACGATTTTGGCGATTAACGTCTAATCCCGTAAATTTCACCATAACTTCATTACTCGAGATTTTTATGCGAAACCAATTAGAATCAATCCATTGGTTCATAATATAGCTTCCTAACCAACATTAAACATCTAACTTATAAGCGATAGTTTTCAATTTATCCATCAACAACTTCTTACCGCGTTCTTCGACTTCTTCGTTCGTTCTTCATTTTTAATCGATATTATGATTACGATTTTACATTTTCTTGTATTTTAACGTTATAAGTTTGATAATTCATCCTTATACCATCAGAGAATTCATATAACTCATCTGAATCGTCCATTAACATCAAGCGATTCATACTTCATATGAAAAGCTTTTAAAAATTTATAAACTAACTTCAATTCCTTCTTACTTCATTTTCTCATGATTTCAACTATATGAAATTCATTCATTATAATCTTCCACTTCCATTCTCATTAAGTTAAATATTTTCATATAAAACCTTAAAGAAAATTGGATTAGAGTTTAGGTTTTATTACCTTTCTTCTTTGATTCTTCCTCCTCATGGACAAAGCTTGCTAGTTGCTAGCTTTTCATTCCTTCTCTTCCTCTTCTCCCATCCGAGCTCCTCTCTCTCTCTCTCTCAAGTGTTGGTGGTTTTTGCAAGAGAGAAAAATGAAAACTTAAGACTTCCTTATATAGAAAACCAAGGCTATGGGTAAACTAGTCATTTAGGCCCAAAGTTACTATTCCCACCTCCTTTAGCAAACCTCCTTAACGAAACTTCCCCTGGAAGTTTCATTGTTCCGTCTTTCAGAATTCGTCCAACTGTTTGAAAAACTGTGTTTCTCGGAATCCAAATAGTTTTGGATATTTTGTCTTTCCTCTACCGAATAACTTTTACGCGTTCTTCAAAACTTTGAAAAATTGAAAAACACTTTTTGATGATTAGCGTTTTCCTTCACGTTTTCCCACAGCATAGTTAAACGAATGAAAAGTACATAACAGTACTTTTTATCATTTTTATTTTGTCCGATTTCTACACATTTTTCGAGATAAACTTTTATCGACTAACATAACTTTTCACGGCATATTACCGTCAAATCTTTAGATGAAATGTTGTGACGCCCCCAAATCCACGTTCCTTCGAAACCTTGAATTCGGTGCAGTCACGATACTACTATCGTCAAACTATTACATCTTTTATTTATTACTAAAAGAATACAACTTGCTTTATTACAATTTAGAATATAAATTCTATTCATATCCAAGATCTCGTCTTTACATCATATTCGATGTTACTAAAATACGGAATAATTTAAACTTTTCAATCCTCCTTGATTAAAATCTTTTATTGATTTCATAACTTGAATCAATTACAACCCTTGAATCAATTATAAAATATGATTCCTTCTTATCTGAGTTATCGTATAAACATTTACAACTCAACTCGATTTCCTCTATGTATTATCTAATACATCTTTATAGTACGACAAGCATTAAACCTCGTAAACAAATATCAAGTACAACTACTAGAACCTAGACATGGTTCGAGTAATAATCTAATCAGTATTCTTCGTTGTGATACTATCTATCTTTATCAATCAAGAAGCACGAAGTCTTTATCGTAAGTCCTTAACCTGCAAAAGTGGTTATTTGCAAGAGTGAGCTCGACAGCTCAGCAATTCTAACAGTTTTCATGCATCACATAGCATACAACATTATACTCAGTTCATGCATTTATAAACAATTTATATTTACTACGCATGTTACTTTTCACATAACAAGTATATCATCAAAGATCAACTTTCAATCTCATTTATATCTCATATACAATTCATATATAAGTTCACATTATCACAGCATAATATAATTCAACTAACAGTTATTGAATTCATATATCAAATAGGAACTGAAAGACTTGCCTGATTCGTAGTTTAACAACTACGACTTAACTACTTAAAGCTATCTGCACTTCGTGTATTCCTACACAGTTATATAATCATGGATTTACATCCATCAGTCATACATTTCATATGCTCTTAATAGAATAACAATTCGTATATCGTTTTCTAATCTTGGTTTCGTTTCACTCTATCTTAGGATAACCACGATGTTACAACATCATACCTTCATACTTATTCTATAGAAACCATTCTATTTCAGTCCTTAGGGTCCTTAAGGAAAATAACTTAGGACCAGACAGTTAACAAACTGTTCTTGGCAGCTCTGCAACACGGCGCGGCCGCGCGGCAATTTAGCTTGGGAGTGGTGCGGCCGCGCGACTCCCTGCCAGAACCAGAACTTTGATTTCATAAACTTAGTTTGGTCCTAACATATCATGCATTCTGATATATATTATACACACACATTAAGTAGGCATGCTCGTGCTTATACTACACATGTATACTTAATCACATAGTCTATGCTTTTGAAATTCATTTTCTCGAATATGCGTGCATAGGTGAAATCCATGTTTCATCACATGATGCTTATGTCAACATGTCTATAGGCATAATGAATCCTAATATACATGCTCGTATGATCATAATATAACTCACTCCGTGTTTGATGCTATCATCTTACACATTCTAGACTTTTTATAAAAATCGCTTTAAGTCAACAAAGGTAACTAAGTATATGCAAAGTACCTCGTAGTCATGACTCTCACGTATTAGAACACATACATAAGCCACTTTTACATGCTCAAATGATCAGAACGTGGACATCCTATATATATGTCCGAAAACTCTAAGTTTGTCTTTTGAAATCATTTTTAATTTAAACAATGTGTTCTATTGTATGCTCAATACCTTCAACTCACATATCATGCATATCTAAACCATATAATCATGCTTAAAAAGTCAGAATATAAACATGACTTATATACGCCAAAATTCATTTATAAAACCTTAAGTTTTCATTAAAAACTCCACTACAACAAGGTATAATTGTTTACTATTAGCCAAGGTAATTAATCAACAACTACCTTCATACCCATTGATACACATAACCAAGACACTTACACATGTCTCAAAAGTCCGACTCAAAGAACACAAAATTCGTCAAGTCTCATTTTCAAAACTTTACGTTTTCTTTTAGGAAATTATGTTAAACCAACTAATACAACTCACTATGTGCATGACAATCTTAGCACACATGTCAGATCCCTTTATGCAATTATTAGAGTCTAACTAGTATGCTTAACCAACCAGAAAACACAAAATCACCAAGAGTTTCTGCAGAGGGCGCGGCCGCGCCCCATTTGTACTAGGGAGACGCGCGGCCGCGCGGCCCCGTTTCCAAACCAGAAGCTTTACTGCTAAAACAGAGCTTCAGCTAATCCTTTTCTTACTTCATGTAACAAGCTTGAAAGCCATCATATTGTATTTATAACATATATTTAGACTCTACTTAACATTTTAACATCATCTTACATATCAATTCTCCACTAATTCATGAAATCTCTTATGAATTTATAAACTCACAACTAAGAATTTAAAGTAAGAGTTATACCTCTTGGAGCTTTGAATTACTAAGCTTGCTTCCCAAATCAGTTTTCTCACATAACTCTCATCACCATATTCTCTATATCAACTTAGCAATTATTTAGCAACTTCAATTTGTGAATATGAAGCTTCAATTTATAGAGAATTTATGGACCAAATTTGGTTCTTGCACATTGAATCAAACCAATGGGTTGATCAAAGACATGGAGGTTAACAAGAGGTTAGTAAGGAGTTGGTGAAATCCATCATCAATCCCACACCCCTCACAATCATCACACTCATTGCTAGCTAGGAAGTTGAGAGATGAAGGAGATAGGCTAGCCTTAGCCATTCACGTGAAAGAGAAGTTGGGCACTCATTGTGAGACAAATAATCTAACTCAGCAATAACAATTAGCAAATGTAATTCCACACTTGGTTACACACCTCTATATATAATATATACACTTAGGTTATATAATATATACATATATACACATTCATACATATAGCTTAGGTTATGAATGAATTGTAAATAAAATCTCTAATTACAATGTATCATATATCATCCATATATCTCATCTTACAGGATATAATTCTATCCGGTATTATCACATTACATTGTTTCCTTTATTATTAAATTTTATTAATTTAATAATTATTTATAATATATCCATGATATATTATTTTATTGTATACTCATATTTTAAATATACACTACTACATATAATCATGTACCTCATGTACATAGGTTAAGCTAATATTCTAATTGGACTAAATATAATATGGTTGGGTACTATCATCCCACTATTTTCCATAAAATTATTATCACAAATATACTCAAATATTATAATGATAATTAATATCAACCATACATTTTCTTCTAATACTTCCCATTAAATCCCCTTGATTTAACTTCATTATTTATGCCACACAAGGCATAATTATGTGAACTTAGTACTTAATAGTCCACAAGTTTATAATAATATAATCTCCTAAGATAATATTATACTCAATGTTACATCTTATAATATGTTCATAAAGTAATACCATTACATTACTAATTTACATGTTCTCTATTATAATCAATCTATTACCCTCCTATGGGTAATACCCAATGGTCAAAGAGGAGTTGGTGGCTAACTCCACCAACTACTACTATTCATGGTCCTTCCTCATCATTACACCTTATAACATGCTCATGGTGTAATTACATTTCTTATTATATGCTTTCTTAGCAACAATGTAGTAATTGAATTAACAAACTCTACACACCAATGTATTGCATCTATTCATTATCAAGCTATTATTCTCCTATGGTTATTACCCAAAGGGCAAAAAGAAAGTTGGTGGCTAACTCCCACCAACTACCACTATTCATGTACCCTAACCACTTAATTGACCATTATTGCTCTCACATGGACTAACTTGCAAGCTTATATCTAATAACTTAATGTTATTATCATATGATATGATAGGGTCACACATACACCCAATCACATAATCCATGTACATTTGACAATACCGAATATATTTTAATTGAGTAGTGTCACACCCCATTATTGTAACTTTACTATTACACTTAATCATATAGTTTCTTATATTATATAGTTTTCTTGAAGTGTCACACTTCATTCCATATTATATAGATGTAGCTACTATATAACTTATAATTACACATCATTGCACATAGGAATTTATTCACATAATAATAATAATTAATTCCATTAATTATTCATTCATTAATTTATTTAATGAATGTTTATTCCACCACTTTGCCACACTAGGCATATCTCACAAGCTTACCTTAAGCTTATTATCACTCCCATCACACTTTAATATTCTTTTAATATAAGGTTTGTGTGACACATGCACTTTAATGCTAAATTATTTAGCTACCTTGAACAATTATATGTATAACCTTTACACTAGAATAATTAATATTTACTCTATTAATTATTATAAAATCTACGATAAAATAATAACTTAAGTTATTTAATATATTTAAATAACTTAGTTTTCTTTCATTAATAAACTTTCTTGAAAATACATTAGGAATTATGTATTTTGCCATAACATAAAATATTATGTTTTCTCCAAATAAAGATATTCATTGTTAGAAAATAATTTACTTATTGTCTCAAGATATTATTCTTAATATAATATCTACTAAAATAATTACATGTATGGCACATGTACATACATTATATATAGAAAATAGGTAATAAGTTTATTTTCTATTATAATAATTTATTTCCATCAATTTATTTATATATAGCAAATACGTTTTAATATATTTACCATATTAATTAATCACACTTATTACATCATACCCAAAAATATATAGGGTAATATTATTATTCAAAAATAATATTTCCTCCTTTATTAAAATAATTCAATATTAGAATTTATTTTAATATCCTTTATAATAATTATTTCTCTTTCTTTTCTATAAATTGTTCCCAAAACAATTTCTTCAAATATTCATTTAATCATATAATGATTTCCATCTCCATTTAATAACGTATATATATATATTTAACGTTATTCGCACATTAGACTTTCTCACATATTACCACTCTAAGTAATATATATAAAAAGTATCAACTATAATTACATATTCAACATATATATTAATTCACTCCTTTACTTAAGTAAATTAAACCGTGTACCATATTACCTTAGTTAATTAAGGTTCAATATTCACATTATATTATTCCATAATATAACCCTCAACTTAAATTAACCAATATTTATTCTTATTAGTTAATTTCTTAACTAACTCATGCTTCACTATCCAAACCTATTCACGGATAGCTTAAGTGCTATTAATAACCTATATTATAAACATACTAGTTATTAATACACATACTCAAGAATATGGTGATTATACATTAAGGATATTTAATGTCACCAACTTACTATGAAATAATTCTATAAATTATTTAATATCGATAGGAATTTATCCACCTCCTTTATCTCAACTGGATCGTCTCTAAAATAAATAACAAATATATATTAATAATATATTCATTAATCACAAAAACACATATTACATAGTCCATATTACCTATGTAATATAATACCACATACCTCATATCACATATATATATCTTTTTATTCGAACCCATCTCACGGTTTAAGAATTTTATTTATTAAATCCTTATTTAATAATATCTGAAAATTCGGGTTCTTACAAATGTCATTACAACATACCGAACTCTCAGAAAGGCCTAGGTTATACAAATAGGTTTCGTCATGTGAATAATGTCTATTTCGTCTTTTTGTTAGAAATATTTTTGTTCCCTAAAAATATTTATTTTCGTCTTAAAAATTCATACTCGTTCATTCTAGCTCACAGCCAGAATACTCCCGGCTTATGATCATCCTAGATCATAGAATGAATAATAAACATATAACACATAATATAATTAATAAAAATCTATTTTATTAATTAATAATTCTTTAAACCTAATTTTTAGACAATCCGATTTTTTGGGTTGTCACATTCTTCCCTCCTTATAAAAATTTCGTCCTCGGAATTTCTAAAACCACATTCATACTCGGATGCTTCATCCTTACAACGTCATCCAAAGGTTTTAATCTTACTTCCTTAACTCATAAACATCTTTTTTCCTAAGGATCATCTGTTGACATAATTGTCATTAGTTTAAAACCATGTCTAAGCATACTTTCAATCTCTCAGGATATCACATTCACCTCTTCTTCTATAAATTTCGTCCTCGAAATTGTTAACATTCTCTTCTTCTCAACTTCTCTTCTAAAAAGTTCTCATCTTCTACACATTCCAGAGTCTTCACAATTTACAAACTAATTATGAAGTTGAATGAATGACTAGGACTATAAAAATTCCTTTAAAACATTTTTCATTTTTTTTCTGAAGGGTCCTATAGACCATGAACTCTGAAATTGATTTATCGGTATTTACCGCAAACCAATTCCTTGATCGGCCTGTTTACAATCACAAAGAAAGTAAACTACCTATTCCAATACATTAGGTGATCAACCTATTGTACAACCCCAGATCGCTAGGTTTGTTCACCTCAGATTTATTCATTCAGATTCCGCACCAAAATAATTTAGTTTGGCATAACCTTTCAAAGAAAGCTTAATTTTCGTTAAAACCTGACATACCATTTGTCTAACCAAATCAAATATCTTAGACCATACCAATAAATTGGACATCAACTTTCAAATTTGTCTAGCCACTTCAAATAGGGCATCAACTAAAACATTCGTCTAGTCAACTCAAATGGCATCGACTACTCTTTAAATTCTTTCATCATAACTCAAAATGTTTAATGACGTCATGATACCGCACTGTTTCACAGTATATTGAGGACTTCGTCAGTTTAAGACATCGTCATTCTACATCATACCATAGCGGGTTGATGATCCTAAGATCACATTTTTTTCACGTCCGATTTCTGCACATTTTTCGAGAAAAACTTTTATCTACTAACATATCTTTTCAAGGTATATTACCGTCAAATCTTCAGACGAAATGTCATTACGACATACCAAACTCTTAGAAAGGCCTAGGTTATGCAAACCCTAAACCCTAAGTTTCATCGTGTGAATAGTGCTTATTTCGTCTTTTTCTCAGAAATATTTTTGTTCCCGAAAAACTTTTATTTTCGTCTTGAAAATTCATACTCGTTCATTCTAGCTCACAGCCAGAATACTCCCGACTTATGATCATCCTAAATTATAGAATGAATAATAAACATATAACACAGAATATAATTAATAAAAATCTATTTTATTAATTAATAACTCTTTAAACCTAATTTTTGGACAATCTAATTTTTTGGGTTTTCACAAGACTTTTGGGTCGTGGAGTCTAACATCTCATTGTCCTCATTCAAGTATTCAGTTTCATCCCAGTTTTAATCAAAATGATTTAAACAAAAGTTAAGAGTTTCATCTTCTCCCGTAAGTTCATTTTCAGAAATTTCATGAATCATGTTCACTTCAACGGGCTGATCAAAAAAATCACTAGGTTGGTTTCCTTCATTGAACACATTTAAGTCAATTGTCATGTTTCCAAATGACAATTTCATTAGTCTATTTCTACAATTGATTAACGCATTAAAGGTTGCTATAAATGGTCTACCTAAAATGACAGGAATTTGACCCTGGGGATTGGCAACAGGCTGGGTTTAAAGGGCAACAAAGTTAACAAGGAAAACAAAATCACCGACCTTAATGAGTACATCCTCAACTATTCCCTTTGGCACTTTAACGGAACGGTTAGCTAGTTGGAGTGTGACACTTGCCTTTTTTAACTCCCCTAAGCCTAAGGTTTGGTACACAAAAAATGATAACAGGTTCACACTAGCTCCTAAATCAAGAAAATATTTTTCAATTAAGGTGTCACCTATGATGCATGAAATGGTAGGACAACCGGGTCCTTATATTTCACAGGGACTTAGCATGATAAGATAGAACTAACATGGGTTGTTAAAAAAGCTTTCTTAGGAACATGAGTGGTTCTTTTGCGTGTGCACAAATCTTTTAGACATTTAGCATATGAGGGAACTTGTTGAATGGCATCTAAAAGGGGAATATTAATTTGAACTTATTTGAACACTTCTAGAATTTTGTCTAAAACTAAGCTGACTGTTTATTTGAAATAAATCTTTGAGGGAATGCTTTTGGTTTAAAGACTTTTTCATTTGACTCGAAAGATGTGATTTGATAATTTTTTGAAACATGCTTAGTGGATGGGCCTACTGACTCAGTTTGTGGGCTTTTCAAGTTGGGCTGACTTTGGAGATGGATTGTTAGATTCAACATTTAAATTTTTCTCTTATTCATTATCAATTCCAGCATGATTGTTTAAATAATTTTTAGACCTTAAAGAGATTACAGAATTCACATGATTGACTTGGTTGTTTTCAACTGAATTAGCATGATAACGTTTTTGATTAGGAACTGAAAATTTTGGATTGGTCTCGGGTTGACTAGGAAACTTACCCTTCTCTCTTTCACTAACTGGGTTGGCTAATTGACTAACTTGGATCTCTAGACGAGATAAGACTTGGTTAGTGTTGTGCTGAGATTTATTAAAGTTTTCACGCTCTTCTATAAAGTGATAAGTATCTTCTCACTTTCATTAGAAAAACCTAGTGGATATTGAGGTCCTGAATTTGAATTTTGGTACAGACCAGGATTTGGCTTTTGGTAAGGTTGAAAAGATTAATTTAGAGACTGATTAACCTGATTTAAAGAGTTATTTGGGTAAAGTCCTTGGTTCCATGCAAAATTAGGATGATTTCTCCAACCTGGATTATAAGTGGGAGAGAATGGGTCATTCCTAGGTCTTCGAAACATTGCATTAACTTGTTCATATTCTTCAGGTTGGGCCATGACTCTAGGACATTCCTCTATCACATGACTTGGTGAATTACACCTTAGACACAAAGGTGTCGGTGTTGAGACTTAGTTCACATGTGATGGTCCCCTAGTTTCTAAAGCTTCAAGTCTTTTAAGTACACCAGCCAACTTAACTTTAGTGGCAGTTGAATTATAAATTATATTAACACCTCTAGATGAAGTAGGTTTATCAGTCTCTCAGGTGGTTTCCCATTGCATGATTTTTTTCTGCTAAGTCTTCTAAAAACTCCCAAGCCATTTCCTCATCATTATTCAGAAAATTCTCTTAACACATTTACTCTAACATTATTTTAGTGGGATAGTCTAAACATTCATAAGCAATTTGACACAATCTCCATTTCTCAATTCTATGGTGGGGCACTGGGATAGCAAATTTTTATATCTATCAAAATACTTCTGAAAGGACTCTTTTTAAATTTGGCAAAATTGATGAACTGAAGTCCTAATTTTAGCAGTTTTATGATTTGGAAAATCTTTTTTTAGAAATGTAACAACAAATCCCTCCCAGGTTGATATGGAATTATTTGGTAGACTATAACCACTTTTTAGCATTATCTTTTAAATCAAATGTGATAAATCTTATCCTAAATGATTCATCAGACAATTATTGAATTTTCATTAAAGCACAAACTTCCTCAAATTTCTGAATGAATGAATAAATATGGATCTTCTATCCCCGTGAACCTAGGCAACATATTTATAAAATGTGGCTTAAGTTCAAAATTATTACCAATTACTGGTGAAAGACTGATGCATGAAGATTGGGCAGAGCAGAAAGGATAGCATCAAACCCTTAATGAAATAATTTGTGCGACCTCCATTTTTCTTAAAGTAAGATCTTTTAAAGTGAACTCCAAAAAATTAAGTTTTCTTACTAATCGGGATGTATCGTCCCTAATTCACACTTTTTGCATACACTACTTAGCAAATAAACAGATAAACACACCAAAAACAAATAAGAGAAACTAGTAATAAATTAAAAAAATTACTTCTAAGGTCAACCTAAATAAAATCTAGACAACTCCTAACTATTCCAAAAGTTACATCTCAAGGCCTACCAAATTCGAAGTTAATCACACCACTAGCCAGGTTATTGTAAGAAAGGTGGGAGTCTCTCCGTAGGTACGGTGACTAATTGAATAACCATACGTTCTTTAGGTGTTTACCTTTTGAACCATTTACCTAGACACCAGTAGTTTGATTAATTTAAAAGTTAGCCTCCTCTTGGAGTCACTTGTGTAATTGAGCTTGAGAGTCCTAAGGATCAACGTCTTGATTTTATTAAGTCAAGGTTATGCAAAATGCAAGTTGGGTTGTTTGTGGGCTAAGGAAGGGTGATGAAATCCCCACCTTATTTTGTAACAGGTGTTTTCCCTTAATGTTAGATTAAAGATGAAAATGCACAAATAAAATAAAAAAAATAATAAACAAATAAAATGTCCTAAAACTATATGAATTACAAAAAAAATGAGAAATTTTGACGTACCTCAGTCCTCCAGCAATCACCACAGTTTATATTTGGAAAAAAACAAACTAAATAGGATGTGCTCTACGTGAGTGAATGCATGAATGCAGCAAATAAAAACTAAACAACTAAAATTTTTTGCTTTTTTAAAAAATATGGAGATACGAATTGCCAAAGAAAGCGCAACAAAAAAATCTTTATCTTTTCGCTCCTTCGATCTGCTTCGATAATCCTGGGAAAAAAATATAAAAATATTAGAGTTAAAAACTAATTCGAATAAATAAAAATTAAGGAATAAAAAATTAATCATAGTCCCCAGTAACGGCGACAAAAACTTGATGTGTTAAAATTATGTACTAAAAGTGCACAACGTCTATTGTAGATTTGGCAAGTGTGTTTCGAGCCACATAGACTAAATTAATTCTTTAATATATCCTTAATTAATATTTCAGATAAATTAGAAATAAAGATGGTGGAGATGATTTATTAACTAAATTATGCAAATTAATAATTAATAACAGAAACCATTAATGAGAAAAGATGCCTAAGAATCCAAATTCACTAAATACTAACATAATAAACAGTTTCTTATTTTTCAAATTAACTCCCAAATTACTTTTCCTTCTTTTTAAAAATAATGATTCATATAATTAATATGGGAAAGCATAAGTTATAAAAAAATCACAAATTAATTATAACTTATCAAAACCTCGCAATCAATATAAAAATCATATACAATTTATGCAAATAAAAATATAAAGGAAAAAATAATTAGGCACTAATTTCAGAATGAAAAAAAAAATTATTATGAAATACCTAGTTTCATCATCATCCTAGGTATTAGAAATTTAGCTAGCCATGAAATTAAAAACTAACACTACTAATTGCATGAAATAAGAACAATAATTAAAAAGAGAAATTCTATTAGATCAATAAAAGAAAGTTACAAATACTCCCTGACACTAGTACCACACATGATTGGAATAATAAAAAAGACAAAAGCTCTAAATATCTTACTCCCTTCTGCACCAGCGAAAAAATAAGGAAAAAAAATAAAAAGTGATTTCCCCTCTGTAACACCCTCTTTCCCAAAGGAAAAGGGATGTCACACACATAACAAAAAAAAAAATTGAAATAAACCTCACAATATTTCTAAATAAATTGAATACCAACAGTCTTAAACGCCAATTTAAATAGAAAAATCTCCACGATAACATAATATCCACTTCTAAGGATGAATGCCAAAATATGCCCAAAACATCCAATTACAAAATATTAGGAAAAACCAAGTCTAAAAATAATCTCAAAAGCTAATCTACTCACTTGGATCAAAGGTAACTCTCATCCCACAAATCCTGATCACCCCTGATTACCTGCCGAAAAAGAACACAGCGTGAGCCAATTGCCCAGTACGGATATGAAGATGAAGAAATATATCACAATATATCTAATGAATCAAAAAAAGAAAAGTCGAATGAATGAATACATATGAATTACAAACGAATTACGAATAGACCGAAATTAGTGAGTCCATTTACTAATGATTAACACTGCCAATCGAATAATTATAGCCAAAAGAATTCCAAACAAATAAGGTTGAATCAAATGGTTGTAAGGTGACAATTTCATACTGAGCTCAAATACAAATAGCCAAAGGCTAACAAAATACATCGGTATCATGATGTATACAAATCAAATTTGGATAGTACGCACGACACATGCGTCATTAATCCGCCAAATCAAATCAAATCAAATACTGGGTCGACCCATACGTATCCTGAACAAACAAATCAACTGGCCAAAGCTCACACCTAAAGCATACAAAAGGATACACCGTGGACTAATCACACCGCCACGGAAGGTGTCATGCCCTTGTGTCAAGAGGACATACCTGTGGTACCCCCACAGGTGGTTAGCTCAAGTACACCCTAAGGATCAACTACAAAATGTAAGCCAAAGGGGTTCAAATCATAAGGCTTACATGACCATTTTCAAATGACATCGGATTATCAAGTACGAACATTCTTAAATACTGACAATATATCAATAATCAAAACAACTCCCGAGTGTGAACAAAAATATACAAGGAATTATACAAATGAATAAAATCTCCAAAACATATTGATATGATTCACTAGCTCGAAGAATACAAATACGAGTTCTAATATCAACGCCACCACGAAACTATCATAATAATTTGACAAGGAATAATTATGAAAGGCAATACTAAATTTCGAAACGAATAAATTAAAATTAAAAGAGTCTCGCTGAAAAAGTACGGAATCCGTACCTGGATTAAGCAATGTAATACCCAAATATTTATATTTCAAATTCGACTTGTTTAGACTCCCTCCGTTCAAACTAATTAAACAAGATAATAAAAGTATTAGTACAGTTACAAAATATAGTACTAAATTTTTTTAAATAGTCTTATTGTATGACGATTATATTTATTACAATATTCTGTAAAGTTTTTAAAACAATATAAATTTGATGAAATTTCCCCATCAAGATCTATGTTACCAAAATGTTTACAAAGGATGTATGCTTGCTGTGTAGTCTTAAAATTAGAATTTGAGTTATAAAAATATAATATATTTATACATATGACTTGCTGACCATTAGAATCTTTCATTCATATACTATAATAACATAAGATATACTAAGTAATATAACCTCCCCTGCCAAACATCAAATTCGTCCACCTGTAAACATATATTTTTTTTATTTTAAAATATTCATTGAGGGTTATAGTTCACTGCCACAAACTTCTGTTTACAGGCTTTTGACTTTCCTCATTATGTAGATTTTGAAGTTACTTTTTAGAAGAAACAAAACTTCATTCTTCATATCAAACAGTAGCAGGAAGACAAGAGAACACTACCTTTTTCCTTTTTGAACGTACAAATAAATTGCTCTTTTGTGCTACTTTTCTTTCTGTTCTTATGCTGCCGCCTCCTTCTCTCGTCCCCTCTTCCCAAAGTTTGTATCAAATATAATGAAGTAGTTAGGTTTTACATATTTATTATTAATTAATATGTTTTTATTAATTCTCTTAATTTTATTAGGATTTAAAATTACACAAATATAAAATTAAACCCAATTGATAGAAAAGCCCAAATTAATGTAATCATTGACTTATTATGGTCCAAATAAATTAACTACAGTTTGACCCAAATATAAGAAAAACTCAACTACATATTTTAAAGCTTACTTAATAATTTTATTTTTATTTTGCTGGGTATTACATCACCTCCCCCTTAAAAAGGATTCCATCCCCGGAATCAAAAGAATAGAACGTACCTAATTGTCAAAAAGATGCGGATACTCCGCTCGAATAGAGTCCTCCATTTCCCAAGTAGCTTCCCGCTCCGAATGGTTTTTTCACAAGACTTTAACAAATGGGATTGTCTTCCTCCTCATAATCCGCTCTTGACGATCAAAAATTGCCTCAACTTCTTCCTCACAAGTAAGATCTTCTCAAATCTTATGTAACGGGTATTGCACAATATGAAACGGATGATAATTATATTTTCTTAACACCGAAACATGAAAGACATTATGCACATGAGATAGTTGTGGTGGCAAAGCCACCCGATATGCCACCTCTCTCTCATCATTAAGTAAGTAATAAATTGCAAGAAAGAACAAAGTGTTGGATCCTTTAACAAGATGACACATCAAAAATGCATTACCAACTAAAGTGACTACAATCATTAAGTCCCTCCCCCCTTATTCCTCCTCTCCTTACCCGGCCACATGCCTTATCTCCTCTCTTCTTTTGTTTTATTATAAGCTTATCTAATGACTAAAATACCCTTCCCACTTGGGCTAAAGTCTTGGGCCATTCGTTAATCCTTTTGGGCTAGCAAATTTTAATTATTTACTTAGTAACAAAATGCACATGGGCTTCCACCATAAATAAATTGGGTCATCACCATACTTGTCTTATACATGTTATAATGGGCTAAATTAATAACTTAATTACTATTAATTCAAATTAGTTACAAGTCCAATGCTTAAATAAATAATTGGGCTTATTAATTGGGCTACTTAAATAATTCTTTGGGCTATAAAATCACTTTAGTCCCATACTTTTAATTTTATATCACCCTAATCATTTAGTTAGAACTTCCATTCCTCTCCTTTATAATTTAAATCCTTACTCAGATATATTTAATTTCATAACCCAATTAGACTTGCTTTACTTAGGTTATAACATTAATTATTTGAGATGTATAAAAATAAATTTCTTAGAGTATTGAATTACCCTACCTAATATGTATATTAGGTTATATAACCTTATTCTTAATCAAATAGTAAACCTTATAGGTTCTACTTTAAAAATTTTAAATTATTCCTCAAATTTTTACTCTAGGTTTTATCCTTTAACCTTTATTTTAATCATTTAAGATCTTATAAATTTTTGAGTTGTCACATTCACCCCTTCTTCTAAGAATTTTGTCCTCGAAATTATAGCCTATTAATCTTTACTCCTTTTATTCATCAAAACTAAGTTTTTAGCTTAACCTTAATCTGATTTCATTCTCATTTAATGAGTACATACGGCTTCCTTTTATGAGGAACTATTCTATCATCTCATTCTACCCAGACTTCTCCCTAAGGAGTTAAAAAAAACTTTTCAAATCATGCTGAGTGGCCATATAGACCATTAACTCTCGGGTTTAACAATATTCACCGTAACCAAATAATACGCATGTTTACAATCACGAAGAAGGTAAACTACTGCTGGCCTTAATTATCTGAACGACTGTATGCGTTCAATGATTGGAATGTAAGTTATCTAACCAATATATCCCCCTTTTGGGGTTGTTCATACTCAACCGGAAGTCCAAATCAAAACAATATAGTTCGGGATAAGTCTCAAAGAGATACTTGAATTTTCATAAACATTTGTCTAGCTGAATCAAATAGCTATAGACATATACCAATAATTCGAACATCAATCAAAACATGTGTCTGACCAAATTTAATTAGCACTTGACTTTTATTTAAAATTCTAAAAATTTATTTTATGACGTCATGATATCGTACTATAATTACAGTCCGTTTGAGGATTTCGTCATTTTATGACTTTGTCATACTACATCATACTATAGTGGGCTGATGATCCTTAGATCACATCCAACACTAGGTAATTCTGCATTGATAACTCCATCGTTTTATCATCTCTACACCAGGTTCAATGATGCATCAATGATATACAAAATACATTTTGATATTTCAAATAATCTTTGTCTAGCCGAAACAATTAGCGTAGACTATTCTTTAAACCGTTCAAAACTATTGAAAATTATTTTTGGAATTATCATGTCGCAACAGGTAACGATGTGTTAGTGGTACGAAGCCCACTTCTACACAATTGTAACCATGTGTTGCTGATAACAAAATTCATTTATATTTTTAAAGGCACATCAGTGCGAATTTAGCTTGATGTCAAAAATTTCAAAGTCTAGCACAGCTAGAAGATTTGGAATGCCTATGCTTCCACCATCAACTCCAATTTTTTTCTAATGATCGGTTGCTTAATAATTCTATCTATTTCTATTATCCTCAATCCTTCATTCATAATTTTCCTATACCCCCGTATAGTTCATCAAACATACCACACGTTATGAGTTTAGGAACTTATCACAATCATATGGATTTTGAAACTTATCCTACTCAGACCAAAGTCGTCCATTTGCTAGGGGTTCCACCATACGATTATGAGTCACGAACTTACCATACGTATGAGTTTAAAGAACTTAGATCTAATCTTATATTCTCTACCTATCCGTTATACATATGAGAAAAGAATCACCTTCTCAACATACATCTAGCGAATAGCGCGACACTAACATTTCAATGATTATCAATGTGATAAACTAAGTAGTCGTTAGACCAAGCACAAAACCCCGGCCCATACAAAGGTTTGTAAAACTTAGCAATCACCTGAGTCCTCAATTAAATCCCACATAATCTTAGCTCCCTCAATACTCGATACGAATTTTATTTAATCCGTATCTACAATTCACAACTCTTTACTGAGTTTAACTCGTACTATGTCATAGTACCATATTCGTATAGCAATTCTGCTATAAAGTTTTCAATCAAACGATTGATCATCTGTCCTCCTATGACCTTATCAGATCACGTTGTGATCTCATATTATAATCGTATTATTTTACGATTCTTTTTCTATCTTATGATCGTTTTATTTTACGATCTTCTTTCCCTTTATACTTTTAGTCTTTTAGACTTTATCTATTCATTACTATTGTTCATCTTTATTATCAGAGTTAGGTAACTCTGGATCTTTATTACTAGTCATGATTCTTCTTTGAATCTTATTGACTTACTAATACCTTGCCCAAATTCATCGCTTAAATTTTAAACTCTATTTGAGTTTATTCCTTATCCCCATCCCTGCGGTTATAGCCTAAAGTACCCCTACCTAAGGTTTATAACCTACAGCTTTGATACCAACTGTAGCGTCCCCAAATCCGGGTCCCCATAACCTCGGACCTAGTACATTACGATACATCATTTCTATAACTATTGCGGAAGATATAAACATAAATTATTTATACAATAACTTATTATAACATAATCCCCAAGGTCTGTAACCTTAACTTAATACCTGCCTTCAATATCCTATAATACCATGTCATTTGTATTCAATACTATTACAAGTTTAACCTGCATCCAAATCCAATTCTGGAGTTCTTCTTTGTCTTTGTCTTTGCCTGTATTTGAAGTTTCATCTAAATCTGAAATGTTTATCATGATATAGCAAGGGTGAGCAACAAGTTTGCCCAGCAAGTTTAAATACAACAAGGATATATCATGATTAAAAGAAACAATAATAAGCTGACAAACTTTCAATAATATAAGAATTGTGAAAGTACATGAATCAATAATGCTGAATAGTCAACAATGAACATGAATAAATTCAACTGAACAATATGGTAATGAAGGTGATCAGCCTTTCATACCTGATGAACATATACAATATGCACAACGTGCGAATCAATAAATCATAGATGTGATGTAATCAACAATGATTAATCACGAACATGCTTTACAATAACAACTCGAGTTCGAGTTAGGAAACTTGCCTGAACCGTCGATTACTGCTACGCAATTTAAGTTAATCGCTTTATTGAAAAGACCTATCAATTATAAGATTTGATCTTTCAATTAGTATAACATACCTTATAAGTAAACTATCTAACATTTAAACACATAGTCAAATATTAGATAACCTTAACACTATACATACACAAGTCTAATCCTAGCACACATCGAGTCTTTAATAGTATTCAATATAGTATACTGAGTGGTTTTCCACAAACAACTAACAAATTAATTTCCGTCTAGTCTACACTATTTTCATAGTGAGTTAGATCGGTTACTAATTCGTAGATACCTTCCCCATATGAAGGAGTCGTTTAGCCCAGCTACTATACATCAACCATTAAAGAGTACGATTGCACTACCTTAGACTTAACACTTACTCGTTCATTTATAAGTTATTATTATAACTAGGTAAACTGTTTACTATTTAAGAGACTTAATATCTTATTTCAGTAAGCTGAAACCAAACTGTTTCCTATTCCTGACATTTTAGTTTCCATTTCAGCAACCTGAAATGTTCATTTCAACAAGCTGAAACACCCTATTTACGAAAATATTAAAACAGCTTTTTATTTATCTATCCTTTGGCCAATCATATATACATGTATATTCCATACACAAAAAGCATTTTTCTGGAATTTTTTAACTCCCTTAAGTATTTTCAAAAATCCATTTCTAGTTAATTCCTTAACAAATTAGCTACCTTACGCTTAACTCTAGAAATTCCTAACTCTTGGCAGGATCTTACATATGTTAACGTGGACTTACAGTTTAAATTTCGTGGCCATCGGAGTTATACAACTTCGGTTATAGCGATTTCTGTCAGAAAAATACAAATATTGAAATAGTCATAACTTGCTCAATTTAAGTCAAAATCAGCTCATTTTCGGACACAAGCTAGTTTATAACATATATTTTAATTTCCCAAAAGGCCTGATTTTATTTCATAACTTAAGTGGCCGAAACAGCCCCTTAAATTTCCGGACAGCCTACTCTTTAGCCTTTTTTAGATTTTGCTTCATTTACTCAAATCAGTCCATATGAAAATCTATAACTCCTTTTTAAGAGATTCCATTTGAAAAAGTTAGAAGACTTATACATCTATCTCTAAAAATTGACGACACTTAAAAATTCAAAATAGAATAGGAGATATGATTGTTTCCATTTCATACTTCGTTTTTACAAAAATCTATTTTTCAACAGTTTGTGTTTTCTAGGAAATCTTCCATATTCTTACCCCTTCACCAACATAATCCATCATAAATTATCATAATACTTATCAATACATCATATATTCGTGGATCTATCATGATCCATGATCTATTTCACCAAAAATCACCAAACATAAGATTAAGCATAATAAAGGCTAAGAAAATTTAGTTTTCTCACTTTTGAAAAACATAGTTTCTATTTCTTAGTTTAGATCCAACTTTTGACCCATAAAAGGGTTAGATATAAACTTGAAACACTATAAAACATATAGATCTAAGGTTTTTAAGCCTCAAAATTATAACTTTATAAAAATCAAAACTTAAACCAACAAAGAGAAATTAAACTACATAAATAAGAATTTTTTTGTTCTACCTTAGTTTGTTCCTTCTTCTCCTTCTTCCTAATACTTGATTAGGAAGCTATGGAATACCAAAATCCAACTTCTCTCCTCTCCCTCTCTTGGCCGAACATGAGCCTTTCTCTCTCTCCCTCTTGCTCTGCTAGCTTATGAGATGAAAGAAAAAAGAATGAAATGAAATGAAAATTAATCATATACTTGATTGATTTTTCTAATTAAAAAATGTATAGATACATAAAATATAGCTATACATTTGACCCACATGCTTGCACCTCTCTCTCATCATTAAGTAAGTAATAACTTGCAAGAAAGAACAAAGTGTTGGATCCTTTAACAAGATGACACATCAAAAGTGCATTACCAACTAAAGTGACTACAATCATTAAGTCCCTCCTCCCTTATTCCTCCTCTCCTTACCCGGCCACATGCCTTATCTCCTCTTTTCTTTTGTTTTATTATAAGCTTATCTAATGACTAGAATACCCTTCCCACTTGGGCTGAAGTCTTGGGTCATTCATTAATCCTTTTGGGCTAGCAAATTTTAATTATTTACTTAGTAACAAAATGCACTTGGGCTTCCACCATAAATAAATTGGGTCATCACCATACTTGTCTTATATATGTTATAATGGGCTAAATTAATAACTTAATTGCTATTAATTCAAACTAGCTACAAGTTCAATGCTTAAATAAATAATTGGGCTTATTAATTGGGATACTTAAATAATCTTTGAGCCATAAAATCACTTTAGTCCCATACTTTTAATTTTATATCACCCTAATCATTTAGTTAGAGCTTCCATTCCCCTTCTTTGTAATTTAAATCCTTACTCAGATATCTTTAATTTCATAACCCAATTAGACTTGCTTTACTTAGGTTATAACATTAATTATTTGAGATGTATAAAAATAAATTTCTTAGAGTATTGAATTACCCTACCTAATATGTATATTAGGTTATATAACCTTATTCTTAATCAAAAAGTAAACTCTATAGGTTCTACTTTAAAAATTTTAAATTATTCCTCAAATTTTCACTCTAGATTTTATCCTTTAACCTTTATTTTAATCATTTAAGATCTTATAAATTTTTGGGTTGTCACAATCAGGGCCTAAAGGGTCCTTGTTCTCAAACTAAATCAAAGTCAAGTCTGCTGGGCTTGCTAAGTACCGGAGGGTACAAGAGATTCTAAGTCTGTTGGGCTTAGTTTGCTGGGCTTGAAGAGTTCTTATTGAACTAGAGTTCCAAGGCTGCTGGCCTTGAAGGAATTTTAGTGATTCAAGAGTTACCCTTTCCTTAGTGGAATTCCTGTTTGTTGAAGCAGAAGAGTGGATTAGGAGCTTTAGTCTCTGAACCACTTAAAATCCCCTGTGTAATTTACTTTATGTCATTTACATTATGCACTATAACTGCTATAACTTCTTACACCTAAACTAACATTAGAACTAAGTTTAACAAGATATCTTTGAAGGGGATATTTAACTTATTCCGATGTGCTTGAACTGATTCTTAAATTTGTCATATGCTAATTACTCAACAATACAAAAGAAAAGGAAAAAACTTTTAAAATTAAAAAGGATCTATTCAACCCCCCTTCTAGATCTACTGTGTGCCCTCTAGGAACTTACAATTGGTATCAAAGCAAGTTCTTATGCTATATCCTAAAGCTAACGCTTTGAGTTTGGTCCTAGGCACAAACAAAGTTCTAAACTTAGTTTTAGTAGTATGTCACTTGTGAATGTAGATGAGCTCACACAATGAAAATTATGCGTACAGGTAAATGTGCATACACACCTGAAGCTGTTCAGATTGGTCCCTGTCCTTAAAAGCTATTGCAATCAGGCCAATCCTTGCCCATAGTCAATCAACAGTCTGCAGTCCAGTGATGGGAAGTTAAGAAGCATCTAGAGCAAAGAATTTGACGTCCACTGTTCTAAAAGATGAAATGCTTATACATGCAATGAGATGCTTATCTAGAGGAGAAAGGAGAATTCTTTAAATATATATTTGGCTAATTGCATGGATCTGAACCTTGAGGTTCGAGGGTGTCAAACAATTCAAGCTGCCAAGACTTTCCTCTGATTATAACTCCAAGACCATGCTTGATTGATCTAAGGCCATATGGAGCAACAAGCTGTCAACACTAAATGCAAAGAGATGCACATCAATGCCTAATATCATTATGCATATAAGCAGGACAAATAATTGTCAAGAAACTGACAATGTCAAGGTATGTTTCCTCATTAATATACACACACATCATATTATATCACCTTATGTACTATAACAGTATTCTATCAAGAGATCATGTTCTTCCTAAAAAGGGAAAGAGAGAAAGTACATTGAGGTTGGAAACTTATTGCTAACAAACTTTCTCTTCACCCATGTTTTAGGTTGAAAATAAATTTTAGAAAGAAGTCTAAAATATGCCATAAACAAATTATGATCTAAGAAGTTTAAGTTGCTCTACCTTTGCTGATGGGTTGGTATGTATAAATTTATACATGTCAATGTTTTGTGTTTTTGATAAAACGTAGAGTATGATCAACACTACAGGAGTATCTTGAATGCTCTTAGAAATTGATCAACTCCACAAACCAACCAGATACAAATAAGTAATAGAGTTAATCCTTACTCTGTGAACATTCAAAATCTATGAACATGGCAAAGCAAATGGATGTAACAACCAAAGAAGAAGATTATCATATCAAAATGTTTAATCATACACACACTCACAATCATGCATTATAACTGTCATATATAAACTTGATATATGTATAAATATAATTGTTGATGCTTATATGATGTAAATCCAAGAATATGAGGAATAGGGATTTTAAGAAAACTAACCTAGCAGGACCCAAGTAACCATGGGTACCAAGATAGAAATTTTTTTAACCTGCAGGTACTTGGTCTATCTGACCTCACTAAGGAAAACTGAAACAGATGACTTCAGTTACAAAGACTCAACAAGCTGCAAGTTTAAAAATATCTCAGCAATGCTCTAATTCAAGGTCATCAAATGCCAAAGCTTGCTCTTGAAGATTTACTGAGTCCCCATGAATGAAGATCACATGAAATCAAATGGATTCCAAAATCCTTTGTTGATCATCATAAGGAAGATGGCTATTCATGTCAAGATGTAAAAAACCTTCCATGCTTATCTATGCAAAGCATATCATCTCAAAAGGAACATCAAGGAAGCTCATATCAAGGAATCATCAACCAATGGTTATGAAGTATGCATCATAGAAGCAAAGCTCCACGAGTCCAGAAGATACTAAAGTTTGAATGATAGAAACTACGTTTGTAGTGACTAGTCAGCAATCGTGGAGTGACCAGTTCTTAAGAAATCACTCTATAATCTAATGGAGCTTATTCAACCTTGAAGATTCTAGTCAGAAGAAGATATGCAAGGCTACCTTACTTATGTATGTAAAGAAGAATAGTCCATCTTTCTCTAAGAAGATAGTATCAACTATGGGGGAGCAGTGGTCTGCTAAGTATAGCAGCACAAATGTTGACAAAGGAGCACAGTGAAGCAAACCCTTCAGATCTTCCAAACAATGAAGATAGCCATATGTAATGACAAGAGAAGAACAGCTGAAGAGATGGAGGCGGTGAAGATTATGGAAGTACAACTGAAGATATGAAGTTGGTGGAGCTTAAGAAGAAAATGAAGAAGTGAGACTCTTGCTAGAAGTCCTGAGATAAGCTAAGAGGACTGGTCAACCTTTCTTCCATGTCTGATTGACCACTCCATGAAGAACCAGTCCATTTCTATCAAGTGCCTAAAACTGAAGCTTACCCAAAACAGCCACATCTTAGTTATAGAGTCCCAAAACTTTATGACTAATGAACCAAATAAATCTTCATCCCCAGTAGTATCGTCCCAAAATGTGATACTGGTAATCACATCAACCATCCACTCCAATCATGAAGTACCTACTATCAAACACCTGATCGTAGTGTAAAAGCATGCTGACCCCACGATCGCAGCCTGTACAGATACCAACATCAAAGAATATCCAGAGTTGGTAAGTGAACTTCTTGGCAGAGTAGCCCACTGTGATGATATTGTAACCACCAAGTCTAAGAAGCCTTTCTTCTGATAAACGCCTTAGAGACAAACTTGACCCTAAGTGTTACACGAAGAGGCCAGCCCTTTCTGAGCAACCTTAACCCAGAAGAAGTGTTGTTATTGAATGCATCACAAGGACCTCTACAGAAATATATAGTAACCCCTCAGAAGAATACAAGCTACTGATGAATCATGCAACTCCCTATTGGAGATTAATGAAACGTTGTCTGTCGAAGCATGGCTACAGATGACGATCGATGAAGTGGACAAAGAGATCGTCGACCAGATAAAGAAATCGTGGAGTACTAAACTGTGTCATAAGGCTACTCCACGAACTGAAGAAGTCAATGGTCAACTAAAGGGAAGTTAATTTTGAAAAGCTGATCTAACATGAGCAGTTACAGATAATGACCAATTGGGCTCTTACACCTGTCACTTTGAAAAGATGAGGGAACAGTTGCAAAAGGGAATTTCAAATCTCAGTCAGTTACACTTACAAGAGTCCACTAAAAAGCTACAAGCTTCTAATCCATCTTCTCTCTCTCAAACCGAAAACCTAAACACTCTCCAAAAAGCCTAAAACTCTCAAGTAGTTAGCCATTCTCAAATCACTCTCAAATATCTCCTGCAATACTCCTAAAATCAAAACACCCAGATACTCCTAACCCTTCAAATGGAAGATTTGCATGTCATCACGGGTATTCAACTCGGTACCAAGAGATTTGATAAATCAAAAAAGAAGTTCAGAGACATTCTTGAACTCGTGAAGAAGGCTGGGTTCTCTGAATGCCTTGAATTAAACACCCATATCTATACCGACCTGGTGAGAGAGTTCTACTCAAATGCAACGACAAGTTCTAGGCTTCTATCCACAAAGGTCAAAGGACTAATTCTGAAGATAAAACCTATAGACATCAATCAATACTTAGGTTTTCCTGACCTAGGTCTAAAAAGTCTTGAAGAAGTAGATATTGAAGAACAAAAAAGGGTTATGCGCTATAAGAGGAACCCTAGTCTGAAGGACATGAAGAAGAAGGAGTTCCCGGAAGAGTTCGAGTTCCTTGCTGAGATTGTAGGGAAGTGTATACTAAGCAAGGATACTGCACATGATACTGTGAGTGATCAACAGTTGAAAATTATGTCTGCCATTGTACTAAAGAAGTGAATCAACTTTGGAGCTATATTGTTCGACTTAATGTCCAAGTGGCTGGATAAGGCAGAGAAGAAGAAGTCAACAGATAAATTGCTCATAAAGGTTTTCCATGGGAGATTCTTGAGCATCATTCTGAAGAAGAAGTTAAAGAATAAGATAAAGGATGATGAGGGTGAACCCCTGAATATTCAAAATGTGTTGTCTCCCAAACTGTTTGACAACTGGAATAAGAATCCAATGGAGAACAAGAAGTTGATGACATATGGCAGCAGCAGCAAGAGCACTATAAAGAAGAGGAAGGCAAACAGTGCAGTGGATGAGCTATCTCACTCTGACGATTCCAAAGTTTCAAAGTCCACTTCTGAGAAGCCATCAAAGAAGAAAGCTAAGGTGGTGAGAAGTCATCAACGGTCCGCCAAAGAAGTTTCTCTGCTTAAGGAGAGGAAGCAGAGTCAAAAGAAGAAGAAGAAGAAGAAGAAACTGAAAGTCCTATGGCTGACCCCCCAAGTAGCCATTCTGCTGATAAGGAAGGATCAGGATCTAAAAAAGGAGAAGCATCTGAATCTCCTATTGCTGAATCCCCTAGGAGTCCTTCTGCTAATTTAGAGGATTCAGAATCTGAAGAAGGGGAAGAACCTGAACCTCCTATTATTGAACCTCCAAGGAGAAGAAAGAGCAATAGACTACTTGCCCAACCAGGCCTAAAGAAGAAAGGAGAATCTTCTACAAAGATCATTGAGCTCAGTGATGACAATGATGATGAGCCTAAAACCATGGAAGTAGATTCAAAAGAAAAAAGGAAGATGTCTGACAGTTCCAGCAGTGATGAGAATGAAAAGACTGCAAATGGATCTGAATCAGAAGAGGAATATACTGATGAGTCGATTGAAGGGAACTTGAACCAGTCTGACTCAAGATCAGGACATGAAGGAAGGGATGAAGACTCTAGTTCTGAAGATCAGGAGCCAAACGACTTTCATGTTCCTTCTCCTGCAAAGGTTAAAACAAGAATAGTGGTGGAAATATGTGATGAACCACAAAAGGTGCTACCGGGTAGATGGGTAGACCATGGCAATGAAAGAATCAACGTGGTAAGGATAACCACAGCAGATATGCTCAACAATCTTCAAAATATAGAGTTGGACCTTACAACCGTAATATATGATTCTGAGAATCATCTGATAAGGTGGTTCTATCCGTTGATGCCATGGCTGAAGGCATCCACTTCTAGAGATAAAAGCTACTTAAGATGGTGCTACTCACACTTTCCCAACCTGGAGCTGGTATCACAAAACTTCCCAAGGGTCAAATCATATGCAACCAAGCTGATCAGAGACCAGCCTAACTTCAAGGTCTACCGATAAGCCAGCAACATCTACATTCCCTGCGATCTACAAGAAAGCTTAGAAAATGGAAAGATCACATCAAAGTCCACAATCATAGAGCCTCTGCACTCTACCATTGGAAGTGATCAAGTTCAGCCTGTAAAGTCAAACCCTGCTCTAGCAATGCTATCAGATATCCCTTCGTCCTCCAACAGTGATTGGTATTCAAATCTCTATGAAATTCTCACTATTTTTGAAAGCCTCTCTGAGAGTGAAAAACGTGGTATCCAACCAGCTGTTCAGCAGGAGGCTGCCCAACCAACTGTCCAAACTCTTAAAAGCAAGAGTTGCTAAAAAACTCTGACGAATTGGTTGAGAAATTCTCTTTCATTGCTGCAGGAGCTAAGATCATGTCAGGAGGAGAAGACAATGAGCTTCACAACAACCTTCAGGCCACAATCTCAGATATATCTCTCAAGCTTCAACAGAGAGATCAAATCTATCAGAAGTCCATAAAGGATCAAAAGGAAGAAGCCCTGCAAGCTCAGAAGCAAAGTGTAGAATCTATTCAGTCTCTCTCTGAGAAAATAGACATCCTTAATCAGTCTTTATCCCTAAATCTAGAGCTCAGCCAACAGGAACTTAAGATTGAAGTTGGCAGCACATTTCATCTGATGGAGCAGCTTATGTCTAGTGTCCAGCATCTCTCTGAAGTGATTAATGACAAAAAGGGGAAGAAAAAGAGGCACTCAAGGAGGCACTCAAAGAAGAGAATGAAGTTAGAGGAAAAGAGCAAAAGAAGAAGCAGCAAAGAAAAGAACCTGAAGGGGAAGCAAAAGAAGGAAAAGGAAACAGCAGTAGAGTTATCATCTGAGGGGGAGCCAAAAGAAGATTACTTCGTGGAGACAATAGTTGAGTGGGAGCCAAAGAAAGATGAAGCAATGAAGCATTCATCTGACGGGGAGCAGAATCAAGAAGAACAAGAAGATGAGTAGCTGAATCAGATAAGACATTCATAAGACATATAAGGAGCAGACATTGAAAAAGAGAAGGTACATTTCTAATTGTAATAGTATGTTCTGGATCCAGGATGTAGAGTGTCTTATCATGTAAGTTGAAAATTCTCATTAATGACATTCATGATTATCTGTTCTAGCAATACAGCAGCTCACTGTATATTAAGATTCATTCATCTCATGCATATGCATTTAATGTTTTTGTCCTAATCAAATAAGGGGAGATTGTTAGGAATATACATGAGAATGTTATTCCTATTTATATAAGATTTGATTATGAACTTAATGAATGAATATGCAAATATGTCTACATTAATGAAAGCTGTAAAGTCCTTTGTCGGCTTATTTCGGTGTTAATCAATCCAAACACACACAAGCAAGTGTACGTGGTCAACAAGTAATATAGAATAAGTAAAGTATCGTTCTCACGGAGAAAAATGAGTATTTATAATCTAACATGCAACAGTTTTGTAGTTATTTTGGTCTACTTAAACATATAATCAAGATGTGATTTATCTAACAATAATGATTAACAAATATTAACTAACTAACAAATAAATGATTCAGAAAAGGAAGATATGGGATTCTAACTTCACTTAATGCCTAATTCAAATTATACACCTCTTGTTAAGCCCAATTGATTACTTCGAATTGCTAGTCGAGAGCACGAAAGTAAAACATGGCTATCTCTCGATATACCATGCTCATATCACACAAAATCCATAAAAGAGATAGAATATATGTGAACATCCAATATTACCTAAACCACTATATTTCTATGTGACTTAAAAGTAATACAGATTTAAGCACAAGCTCTCTCAAATGACTACATGCGGTAATACGGTGTATGTCTATTCGAATTACAAATCATGAAGTCTATGGCAAGTAAAAATCATAAACACATGCTAATATGGTCAAATCTATACTTGTAATTCATTTTCTAATTTCATACAAGTTATTTCGGTAGTTGGTGATCAAGCAACTAAGCAAGCAAAACAAACCATAGTAGGCAATCCATACATAATCAACAAGAGCTCAACATAGAAGCATACAAATCTGAACTTAAGCAAAAAAATTCATTAAAATGCCATATTGGAGATTAGTTCATAACTGAAGCAATAACCATTATCAAAACTTGTTCATACATTGAGAAGAAAATATAGAAGTAAAGAGAAGCTAAGAGATAGAAAATGCAAATCTAAAATCTCTACTTCAACTATAAACCATCAATGTAGAGCCAAATCCTTCAAACATCCAATCCAAACCCTAATCTATACAAAATATATGAAAATCTAAGAGAAATCAAGAGAGAAGCCAAAGATATGGAAGAGTAGGCTACAAGCTCTCTATCCCTCTCTAAAACCCTAAAATAGTAATAAAAACGTTCAAAAGATAAGTCTTCAACTTCCAATTACACCCTTATAAGGAAAAACACGCAAACAAGATATTTAATGAAAAAGTCAAACTGTCATTGACCAACCAGGCGCGGCCGCGCTGCCCCGTAGTGCAATTGGGGCACGGACGCGGGCGCGCTGCCTACTGGCCTCATCTAATCCTGGCGCGGGCGCGCCGTGTCAAAGCCTTCTAAGGGTGCAATCGCACTATGCTGGTTTCTTGCAGAATTCTGCAACTCATCTGCTGGTGTTCTGCTTTTGGTCCACTTTTGCTGCAAATTATTCCTTTCACTTCACTTGCCATATCACATGCCACTATCATATGCCACTTTCACATGTCGGTTCCACCTTCACTCCACCACATGCCTTATGCTTGCCATCACGCTGGTTCCATTCCATTTCCACCCACTATGCCATCGAGAGAGAGTTTCCACTATGCAATCTACAAAATGAAGATAAAACGCATGAAAATGAACTAAAACACGTGAGAATAAACTATAGTTATAGTGAGTTGATAGCCAATAAGTAGGTATAAAACCTACTTATCATCCTTAATAGATGATAGACATATATACAAGGACTTAGACTGAAAAGATCAAATGTGTTAGGTTGATCCTACATAAATGAATAGCTTTGTGAAGTCCTTCAAAAGATTACAATGTACAAAGACTATGACTAGAAAGATCAAACTTGTTAGGTTGATCTTATAAAATGTAATAGATAGGCCAGTCTGATCGTTGAGCACTTCACCAGCCTTCGTAGTCTGCCAGGAGAGATAAGGAAGAATCGGAGTCTATCAGGGCAGAATTGTAGTCTGTAAAGATAGTCACTCTCGAAAGTCATAGTCTGCCAAGAGAGACAAGGCAGAATCGTGGTGTGTCGAGGAAGACTTTCTCGAAGCTATAGTCTGTCGAGGAGGCCAAGTTCAGAATAGTGGAGACAGCCTGTCGTAGCGCCTGTCGAGCACCTGCAGATCCAAGTCAAGAATCGTAGGCCTTACTCGAAGTCGTGGAGCCTGCATATCATATAAGAGGCAGAAATTGTTGTCGGGCAGATCAGTCAAGAGACTGCAGGTGTTAAGGCAGAAATCGTAGTCTGTTATATAATCTGCTCTCAGAGTAGTAGTATCTGCAGAAGCCAGAGTCAGATCCTAGCCTGCAGAACTAAGGCCAAAGCATAATCAGTCAAGTGCTCACAAATGCCAAGGAAGAATCGTAGAGAACTCCACGATTCTCATCAACAGAGCACTACTAAAGTATACAGATCGTAGTCTCTTGAAAGAGTAGTTACGGGTCAGACAGCAGTCCACCTGAAGAAGATAAAAGAGCATTCTCTGAATGGTATGAAAGCAAACAGAAGATCGAAGCACCAACTCTATCAGCAAGACTGATTGAGAAGTCAAGCCATTCAGGAGAAGTCATCTACAAGCGATTCCTAGAAGATAATGAATGAAGTGACTATCAAAAGGAAAACAACAATTGCAGTGTCTGTCAAACCAACAGAAGACAATGATCGTAGTGGTGACTACGATCGTGGTGTTTGCCAAACGAGCAACAGAAACTAATGAAGCACATACAGAGATATTGGCCAACCTAGAGAACAGACAAAAAGGATTGTCTGTGCTCAGCCTCACCATGTAGAGTGAACGGGAGATCACAGGGCAGAATGTTGAGAGAGCTGAGCACGACTAATCAGAATAGTCTTGCAAACTAGAAGGGCCAAAGCAGTCAGCCAAGTTATATGTTCCTGATGCAAGTCAAGGCAAGCAGAATCGTAAAAGCATTGCAAGAGTGAAAAGCGAGAGGTTCTACATTGTCAATCCAAAGAACACTCTCAGAATCGTAGTATTGTCAAAACCAATCAACAAGCAACGATCAACAGGCAAACTATGATCAAGCACATAGACGTCTGCATCAAAATTGTGGAGTTCAGTCGTCTGATTATTGAGTCTCAACAATGTCTCAATATAAAGACTGACAATCAAACGTTGCTGATTGAGAGCATCGATGCAGTTAGTCAACTCATTTGGTTCGGATCGAGAAAACAAAAAAGGTGTAGTAAAGGTGACTACCAGCCTGACTTATGAATGTGACATCTCAGAGGTGGTAGGTGAAGTAGCAGACTGCTTTGTCAGGAAAGTCAAAAAGGTGTTATCACGTCAATTCAGCAGTCTGCACCAAATAACTCAGAATCCTTGAAGCAATTCAAATAGCTTTCAACGGCTATATTCCAACGAGAAGCTGATGGATGAGTTTATAATAGCTAAAGCTTCAAAGATAAAAGTTGTTGACTCTACGAGAGTTCTACAGAGCTTAACAAAAAATATCTCAGTGGTAGTGAGACTACCAGAGTAGGAGTGAAGCAATTATGATGAAGAACTCTAACTGCTGAAGACTTCACTCAACACCAAGGATAATGCCAACCATAATGGCATCTGTACTGAGAGCTGAGAAGGCCAAGAAGACAAGAGATAGTGGCAGTCCTGAAGGAAGATCTCCAGAGCCACTCTACGATTCACCATGGACAACCTGAGCTGAAGAGAAGTAGTTGCAGAGAAGAATCTGTACAAAAGTCAATCAGTGTTCAAGGGATGCTAAGTACCAGATGGAGTCTACCTAAAGTGCAAAGACTTAGCAGATCCTCAATGGTGATAGTGTGCTATGTTGAAATCATATGAAGTCAAGCATCAACAACAAAGATCAGCTGCACCAAGGAGAAGTGATAGACTGCTAAGTACTAAAGGATGCCAAGCCTCATGTACATCTTAGCAGTCCATCAGTGGTGATCCAGTCTCGAAGAAGAATGCCAGAAGATCACACCAAGCTGCTAAGTACCAGAAGATGAGTAAGCTTAAAGTTATCATAGCTTAGCAGCTCAACACCAACAACATCAAACCAACAAACAACCAGGGCCTAAGGGGTCCTTGTCTTCAGGACTAAATTAAAGTCAAGTCTGCTGGGCTTACTGAGTACCGGAGGGTACAAGAGATTCTAAGTCTGTTGGGCTTAGTCTACAGTTCCAAGTCTGCTGCTTGAAGAGTTCTTAGTGAACTAGAGTTCCAAGGCTGCTGGACTTGAAGGAATCTTAGTGATTCAAGAGTTACCATTTCCTTAGTGGAATTCCTGCTTGTTGAAGCAGAAGAGTGCATTAGGAGCTTAAGTCTCTGAACCACTTAAAATCCCCTGTGTCATTTACTTTATTTCATTTACATTATGCACTATAACTGCTATAACCTATTACACCTAAACTAACATTAGAACTAAGTTGAACAAGATATCTTTGAAGGGGATATTTAACTTATTCCGCTGTGCATGAACTGATTCTTATGTTTGTCATATGCTAATTACTTAGCAATACAAAAGAAATGGAAAAAGCTTTTAAAATTAAAAAGGATCTATTCAACCCCCTTTCTAGATCTATTGTGTGCCCTCTGGGAACTAACAGGTCGGTATATTGATGAGATATTGTGTGATGTGGTGCCTATGCAGGCGGGGCATATGTTATTGGGTAGACCATGGTAGTTTGATAGGAGGGTTCAACATGATGGGTTTACCAATGTATATTCCTTTGTTCACAACAAGAAGAAAATCACTTTATGTCCTATGTCACCACAACAAGTGCATGAGGACCAAATTAATCTGCAGAAAAATCATATACAAAGAAAAGAGAGTGAGGAAAAGAAAAATCAAGAAGAAAAAATAAGAGAGAAAAAGAAAGGGAGAAAAAAAAGGATGAGAGAAAAACAAACATCTTTGTAAAAAAGACCGATGTGAGAAAAGCTTTGGTTTCTAAACAGCCGATGATTTTACTTCGGTATAAAGAGACACTTTTGAATACTAACACTAATGATTCTTTTCCTAGTGTTGTTTCATCTCTTTTGAAGGAATTCGAAGAGGTATTTCCCGAGGAGCTTCCTCAAGGACTACCACCGATTCGAGGAATAGAACATCAAATTGACTTTATTCCTGGTGCAACCATTCCAAACCGTCCGGCTTATCGGAGTAATCCAGATGAGACGAAGGAGTTACAAAGACAGGTCGACGAACTGATGGGAATAGAGTTCGTAAGAGAAAGTACGAGTCCATGCGCAGTTCCGGTGATTTTAGTGCCTAAAAAGAATGGAAAATGGTTGATGTGCATCGATTGTCGAGCGATAAATAATATTATGGTAAAATATCGGCATCCCATTCCTCGTTTAGATGACATGTTAGATGAATTGCATGGGTCTTGCATATTTTCAAAAATTGATTTAAAAAGTGGTTATCATCAAATTAGAATGCAAGAGGGTGATGAATGGAAAACAGCGTTTAAAACTAAATATGGTCTTTATGAGTGGTTAGTATTACCTTTTGGTTTAATTAATGCACCCAGCACTTTCATGAGATTAATGAACCATGTTTTGCGTCCATTCATTGGAAAATTTGTCGTAGTTTATTTTGATGATATCTTGATTTATAGCAAAAACTTGGAAGATCATGCATTGCATTTAAAATCTGTTTTAGATGTACTTAGGAAAGAAAAGTTATTTGCTAACAGGGAAAAATGCACGTTTTGTTCAGATAGAATTATTTTTCTTGGCTTTGTTGTGAGTTCACAGGGAGTCCAAGTTGATGAGGAGAAAATACGTGCAATCAGAGATTGGCCGAGCCCAACAAATGTGAGTCAAGTACGAAGCTTTCATGGACTCGCAAGTTTCTACTGACGCTTTGTTCAGAATTTCAATGAGATTACAGCACCATTAACTGAGGTCATCAAGAAAAGTGTGGGCTTTAAGTGGGGTGATGAACAGGAAAAAACATTTGATTTGATTAAGGATTAATTGACAAATGCTCCTTTACTTATTTTGCCTAACTTTGCTAAAACTTTTGAGATAGATTGTGATGCTTCAGGTTTAGAGAGTAAAGCTGTGTTGATGCAAGAAGGGAAACCAGTGCAGTATTTTAGCGAAAAGTTGAGTGGGGCAGCTTTGAACTATCCTACTTATGACAATGAGATGTACGCTTTGGTTAGAGCTTTGGAGACATGGCAACATTACTTATGGCCTAAGGAGTTTGTGATCCACACCGATCATGAATCATTAAAATATTTGAAGGGTCAGCACAAGTTGAACAAAAGGCATGCACGATGGATGGAATTTATCGAGACGTTTCCATATGTTATTCGATATAAGCAAGGTAAGGAGAACGTCGTTGCAGATGCTTTGTCTCGCATGTATGTTTTGTTAAATACTCTTGATACGAAATTACTTGGGTTTGAACGAATCAAGGAGTTATATGCTAATGACCTTGATTTCGGTGAAGAGTTTAAAACTTGTGAAAAGAATGCCGTGGGTAAATACTTTAGAATTGATGGATTCTTGTTTCGTAAAAATAAACTGTGTATACCTGCATGTTCTTTGCATAAGTTATTGGTTAGGGAATCACATGGGGGTGGTTTAATGGGACATTTTGGTGTTGATAAAGCTGTTGCTGCTTTGAAAGAACATTTTTATTGGCCTCATATGAAACGAGATGTGGAAAAAATATGTGATAGATGCATTACTTGTCGTCAAGCTAAATCTCGTGTTCAACCCCATGGATTGTATACACCATTGCCTATTCCTAATGAACCTTGGATTGATTTGTGTATGGACTTTGTGTTGGGTTTACCTAGGTCTAAGCATGGTCATGATTCGATATTTGTGCAGTGGATAGATTTTCAAAAATGGCACATTTTATCCCATGTCACAAAACTGATAATGCATCTCATGTAGATGATTTATTCTTTAGGGAGATTGTGCAATTGCATGGTATGCCTAAAACTATTATTTCTGATAGAGATACAAAGTTCTTGAGTTACTTTTGGAAGACATTGTGGTGTAAATTGGGTACTAAACTGTTATTTTCAACTACTTGTCATCCACAAACTGACGGTCAAACTGAAGTAGTAAATAGGACTTTGTCAGGCATTGTTACGGGCTATCATTAAAAAGAATATCAAGTAATGGGAAAAATGTTTGCAGCATGTTAAGTTTGCTTATAACCGTTCTGTTCATTCTGCTACTAATTTTTCTCCATTTGAAATTGTATATGGTTTTAATCCCTTGACACCGTTGGATTTATCACCATTACCTGTTTCTGAATATACTAACATGGATGGAGACAAAATGACTGATCTTGTTAAGCAGATTCATGAAAAAGCCAGACTCAACATTGAAAGGAGGACGGAACAGTACATTAAGCAAGCGAACAAGGGACGACGTCAAGTGATCTTTGAGCCCGGAGATTGGGTGTGATTACATATGCATAAAGAAAGATTCCCAACTCAAAGACGTTCGAAATTGCTTCCGATGGGAGATGGTCCATTTCAAGTTCTCAAGCGTATCAATGACAATGCCTATAAATTGGATTTTCCAGATGAATATAATGTTAGTGCCACATTTAACGTTACTGATCTATAAGTCCGTTTGATGGAGGTGATGATTTGAGGACAAATCTTTTTCAAGAGGAGAGGAATGATGAGGACATGGCATGCGTGGACTCAAACAAGACTAAAGGGACGTGGGGATCAAGCAAGGCTAGAACTAAGAGGTTCAAACAAGGCCTCACTTGGTTGATCCAAGATGTTTGGGCTGAAACTAATGCAAGGAAACCCAAAGAGAAGGCCAATGAACATGAGACACAAGTTTGGGTCAATTTGATACAAGCCTAAATTCAGAAATTAGAAAATAAGATTTTGTTTCCTAAAATATTAAACAAGATTTTGTTTCCTAAAAATATTAAGGATTTTTCATATCTTTTCATAATTCTATTATAACTAGGATTCTTTTGGGTAGATTTGCATTCTAAATAAGTTTCTATTGGTTTATGGAAACAAGATATTTCTATTCTACATTGGTTTGAAATTCCTATTAGGATTAGAATAATTTGTTACTATTGTTATTAGGATTTGAATTATTTTGAGTAGTATAAATAGAGGTCCAAGTTGATGTAATCAAACACATTATTCATTATTCAATATACTTGTGAGGTTATTCTCTACTTCTGATTCTTTGAAGAATTCCTAAATTATTTTCTTAGTTTTTCTTTAAGATTCAACTTTGACTTATCATACAACAATATATAGTTGTGTGTGACATCTTCTACCGCATCAATTGTCGATTGTACCGAGATTACTGCTTCAATATAAGCGAGAGGTCAAGGTGTCGTTAGTGTCCATTCAACGCAGATTTTTGAACGCGAGCAATTGTACCAAGATTACCATCTACATATAGGCGAGGGGTTAAGGTGTTGCAAGCAATTCACCCAAGAACTTTGCTAGAAACGATCAGGGCGACGACCACCTCACGCAAGTGTGCCGTGGAGTCTATCACTATCTGCCTAAACGAATGTCTCAAAACTACGTCGTTTTTTACCTGAACGGACGTGCCTTTTCTGCTAAGCCTAAAATTACGTCATTTTTGTTCTGATAAGGCTAAAACTACGTCGTTTTTTGCCCAAACAGACGCGTCCTTTCTGCTAAAGCCAAAAACTACGTCGTTTTTGGCTAAAGGTGACTTTTCAAGAGCTGTGTCCCTTCTGATTAGTCGCTAACCCCTCCTATAAATAGATATGGGGTGCAGCCACTTCATTCATTCAATCCACAAGCATTCAAGCATACTTCTTCATTCGAGTCTTCTTCATTTCATAAGTCAGAGTTCTTTTAGAGAGAGAGTTCAGAGCATTTTCTTTTGGTTCGTTGTGTATGCTATTTATAGTGCTACTATAGCATATGTTAACATTGTATCCTGAGAGACAAGTGCTAACAACTCTGAGCACCGTAAGGACATAATTGTTTTAAGAATATAGTACTGAATACTAGCCTTGACAAATTTTATTCTTGCAGTTTGGTTCACTTAAAATAAGTTTATATATATATAGTGTCCATTCATTTTTACTAACAAACAACATAATTATTTGATTAATTTTTTCTATAAAATTTACCAATAATAAAAAGATACACGAGTAGCATTCGATTTGTCATATTTTCAGTATGCATATCTTTTTTGAATTTAAAAGAGAAAAGATAAAGCAATCTCGGGCCTTGGTTTCCAAATCCTATCTAGGATGGAATGAGGAGGATATAGAGAGATTCCTGCAGCTCAACACGAGCATGCAATCCCAAATTAAATAATCCAAGAATCAACAATCAAATTATTTGTCAGAAGGTCGTCTTACCAGCATAACACTTGAAACTAAGACCAGTTTAATATGCCACCTGATGAGTGTATTTTATGCAAAATCGACCGACACCACCTCACCTTTTCCCCTACAAAGTTTGTTTTTATATATATGTTTGAATTGAAGGAATGAAATGAAAAAAGGAATATAATGATTTTATTTAGTTAGTGGTGGTAGGTGGCAGTGGATGGTGTGATAGGATGACATAATTATCACACGTTTATTCTATTGAAATGGATCTCATTCCACCACCTTTTACATAAAATGAAAATCAAGATAATGAAATGAATTTCCATTTTATTAGAATGATTTATTTATCAAAATAATCACCAAATATACTATTTTTAATCAAATGTATGTCCACGACTTTAGACAAAAATGAGAACTACAATTAGCAAAATTCAACCCAATTCAATTTCACCAAGAGACTGCAGTATTCTACATAACAGTATAAGCTTAGCATATTGTTTCACATATAATTTTTATCATGTTAGGATTGACTCATACTTATGCAGGTTCAACAAATGACCACTACGATTGGGTAATCGAGAATCTTGCTGGCAGGAGTTGCAAGGGACAACGTCTGTTTGAAGCCAATCGCAAAGTGCAATTGAGCTTGAAGATTTATTAGTAACCCGGTCCTAAATTTTATTAATGTATTGGACCTCATGATTAATAAACACATGTTATAGAAGCTAGAATTTTTTAATTATTATAAAAATATTATTTGGTGTGTGGATCATTATAGTATGAAAAATCTAATAAATACATCAAACAATCAAAACTAGGCAAATTAGTGAACTTGTGTTCTTATTTTTCCGTTTTTCATATAATATATGTATGATTGCAATATTATTCGTACTTAAATTCTAAAATACCAATTTGAATGTCTTTTTTGTCTAAAGGCAAATGGGAAAGAGGATCTTTTGGTGAAAATCTGCAGCTGACCTCACACTGGTAACACCCATAGATTTGTAGCTTATCACACTTCTACTACGGGGATAATATCAACAGAATTACCACTTGATGAAACAACCCACCCCCACCCCCCACTCCCACCCCGGGACCAAAACCCCAAGAATGAAAAAAAATAAAGATAAGCAAAACAAGGCATTTAAATGACATTGCTGGCCTTCCAACAATAACACACAAACTATATTATATAAATCAACCGATGTCAGTGCCACTCCACCTACTACATAAACAAACTTTAATTGAAGCTTCAGGTAATTATATAGCCAATTGACAAAGTAAATGGTGCCTCAATAATTGAAAGGCCAGCCAGAGTAATTCGTTCCATTGTTCTCATCATTGGAGGCTGCCGAGCTGCTACCCCCGGTTTCAGCATGGTTACGAGAGTTTTGGTTTGACGTGCGAAAAGGCCAAAAGAACGATAGTAGATTTCTCCTTCCCTGATTCTGTCCGCTGTTATCCCTCTCACCAATGTTATTACTGTCACTGTTGTTTCCACTAAGATTACTTGACCTTCTATTACCAAGATCACTGCCCGAAATCTGAGGAGGTAGCTCCAGGCGGCAAACTGGGCAAGAATTGTGCTGAACCAACCAAGGAACTATACAGTCCACGTGATAGATATGGTTACACGGCATCTGCCTTGCTTCAGAACCCAACTCAAACTTGTCTTTACAAACTGGACAGTGTGAATCAGTAGAGAGATGCCTCTGCGTGATTTTAACAGTGGGCATAGCATCGATTGCAGACCGAGGTGCTGGAGGTGGACCCTGCCTATCATTCATAGTAAGCTGTTCAATCAATTGTTCCAGTCCTGGTCCCATGAAAAAATCATCTACATTAGCACGCCGCTGCCCAAATCGTGGAGTGCCATTGAACACGAATTCAAATCCATCATTATTAGACATCCTTACCGGACCTTGGTCATTGAATATCAACCATGGACCAGAACCAAAACCTAAACCTAAACCCTGTTCAGAGACCAGACCTGATCTCCTTCTAATGTCAAAGTTTGGATTTCTACCCGCCATTCTGTGCCTCATAAAAGCAGCCAAACCATCCACAAGACCAAATCGTGGGTCAGGGAAGGGTTCCATGAAGCCAAAATCAGAACTATCTTCGGTTTGAAATTCAAATTCCTGTTGTCTGGTGCCAACCACCTCACTGAGTTCTTGCACGAAGCCACCATAGCAGTATGGGCAGATCAAGTTACGTCCTCGAAGCAGAATTGGCTGCCCGCATTGGTAACACCAATGTGTATTTCCACCACTCGACATCTTTGCAGCTAAAAAATCATCCAAACCAGACCCTACTTCTCAAGCACGAACTGAACTTTTCTTGTTTTAAAGACTAAGTTCAGTGATTCCCAACTGAGAGAAATTCATGTTCAGAAACTTGTAAGAATATACTACCTCCGTCCCATAATAAGTGCTTGTTTAGCTTAAATCACACAAACCAATACACAAGCTAAAATGACAAAAATACCCTTAATATACTTTCTTTGTTTTGTTTTAGACTTTTTTTATTGCCTTTTGGTTTCTCTTTCTCTTTCTTCAACCTTTCAACTTTCCAATAAATATGCAATAAATACCATTGGTTGCATAAGGGCACATATGGAAAAATATTGTAAAAATTGTATTGGAATTCTAACACATCACTTATTTTGGAAAAAAATGTTAAGCCTAAAAAAGCACTTATTGTGGGACGGAGGTAGTAAGTTCCATTATTATTTCACTAAAACTTTAGGACTAATTATGTTTTCACAACATAGCTACCTACAATAATAATCAGGATAACAGCTTCACTAAAATAAAATGTAGTTAGACAAAAAGCATAAAAGTTCTCGAGAACATAACAGCATATTGGTGATTGGAACCAAAAAAACAAAAAAGAACGACATGCGAATATATATAATATATATACATATATATATAAGCAAATGAACCAATGACAACAGCCACAACAAAAGATAATAAAATAACAATTACCTACTTGCCGACTATACAAGGCAAAATTTTCAGTCCATGGAAGTAGAATATCTATCAAATGCAATAAAATATAAGAAAGATTTGAAACAATTAAAAAAATCAAATGCACAGCATAAGATTATCAGGTATTGACACCACAAATTATACAAATCAAAATAAAAACTGACTTAGGAATTATGCTTCCTCAAATGCCACAACGCTAAAAATGCTAACTATCAATATGTCAATAATTCACTGAAGAAGGAAATAGACACGAGGTTAAGTACACAAGTCGAAACACGTCTAAAGAAACCAAGTCTGCACATTACTGGCTAGGACCTCTAATGCAATTTCTAGGAAATTCCATGAATTTCAAGTAGAAAAAAATCAATTCAACTTGACTCAACCAACGCTTTTACTGCAAAACTATTTGGGGTAGGCTGATAATGAATCCCATATGTTTGAACAAAAATAGAAATGCAAGTAAAAAAAAATGATGAAACATACAAAAATAAGAATAGAATAAAATAAAATAAATGAAGCAAAATAAATAATAAATGTAGAATGAAATAAAAAAAATCAAATATCAAAACAGACATATATATATAAAAAGGTAAAATAAAAACAAAGGGAAAAAATAGAACAGAACATAAAGAAAGGTGGCAAAAGTTAATTTCATATCATTAAAGTACAGAGTATTTATGATAAAATTAAACAAGGAAAAGTGAAAACAAATTTAAGGTATTCCTTATAACGTTCATTTCCACTTTCCATTTTTAAAAGTAATGGAATGATTAGAATAGAACAAGACATCTTTAAAAACCATTAGATAAATTTTGTGGCCAAGGATAATTTTATTCCAATTAAGCTATTCCTACCTCGTCTGTATATAAAGAACCCCAAATCTCAACCCCACTTCATATATTTGTATCAGCTTTAATCTTTCTCTCTCCACTTAAAGGTTGTACTTTAAAATACAAACACCCCTCTCAATGCATCTCCTTTTCTTGATTTTTACTTCGTATTCTTAGCTTGGTTTCTTGTTGCTAGTGTAGAGTTCAAGTCCTGCTCTTTTACTATGATGATTTCTATATCAAGTCCTGCTTTGGTTAAAGAATTATGCAACAGCATGTTTTCCTTATATAGCGGAAACTAAAAATTTTTATTTCTTCCTGTGTTTAGATATTTTTACTTGTTGGCCTTGTTCTTGGTCTGTTGACGTTTGGATTGTACAGTTTAGATGAGCATTTTCAAGCAAACAATATCAATTAAGTAATAAAACTCACTACTACTATCATTTTTGTATCGCTTTTCCCTAAAGTCACAATTACTGTACCATCTCAGTTATATTCTGTACTTTCAAGTCTTTTTTACTACTTCCCTCGAAATAATTTCTGGTTAGTCCCTACACTTCTGATATATAATTCCTCATACAAGACTCTTTCTCATTGGTGTATATAAGTAGCTATGACAATTTACGTCTGAACCGGATGGCTCAGGTCCATAGTGCTCTACCCGCCCTGCACTCGCGTATAATTTTTTTTTTATTTTGTTAGTATATTATCTATAAATTATATATTTAAAATAAAGTAATGATAGCCCGTAGGTAACCCGACAAATAGTGGATGGACTGAATTTCATGAAAGTCCGAGGATATCCGGGGTCGGGAGGCCCGAGACAGGTGCTGGATATGAAAAACCCGATCCCTAACCACCCTATTGTTATTCTATACAGGCTGATGTCGGATACAACCAAACCATCTCAACATATTCTCTCTTCTTTTCCTTAATCAGTGCTAACCCACCAGCCTAAGTTCGAGCATACACATTTCTAATTCTATCAAATCTTTTATTGGTCAATTACAGCCACACATACACCATAACATATTGGCAAACTCAAACCTAGTTGAGCTTAACCAATTCGAATCTAATCGGAAAATTCAAGCTATCAATTGAAGATTAAAATAAAATAAAATAAAATCTATGGTAATGAAAAAATGATGCAGAAAAAACGAAGAACACATATAATGGTGAGTAATCAGTAGAATAATCGACGATTATAGAAAGAAATTAGAGAGAGATAATATTGGTGAGAAAGAAGAATACATACACACATACACACACACAGAGTGTCCTAAGCCATTCCTTCATTCATAAGATTCATGCTATATTGTTATGCAATCACCCATTGCATGATTAGTTGTTATAGAACTACTAATATGAGCCAAATGCTAAAATGCACCCAGAAGTAACTACTATTCGTGTGTTTCTATTCCTAGAATACTCTTAACTAGTAAGACCTTAGACTTATTTATTTCTACTATAACCCTTGGACTTGCCTTCTCATTTGAGCAACATCCATCTTATGAACATGTTGCTTCTTGGTCTTCTTGGTTATCCAAGATTCAGGTATATATAGAATTGTTTACCACCAACAGATGCAAGATCTTAATAGTTCAACCCAATAGAAATATTAAGAATACAAGATAGAAAGATAACCTGGGAGTCACATCTACCGTTCTAGGGCCTCATACCCAAGAAATGCATCACATCCTGAGACTATCAGAAGTTTTCGTTAACTTCAATCTTCTTCAAAATGGCTGAAATACAACTATTTATAGGACTCCAAGACCTTCGAATCCCTTGGTCTTCATACACTAAACCTTTGTAATCAATGCATAATTACTCTTTGAATGTATACATGTACTCTTTGATTGACTTTTATGGTCACATTGACCATATTTTTAATCAAATATTCTTCTTCTATGTATATGCAAATATCATGTTAACATAGTAAACTACATACAATTTAATACAAATCTCAATGTTTAGACTTCATCTAGTGGGTCACTTGAAAAACTAAAAGACTCTTAGACCATTCTAGAAATTTTAATTTCTTACTTTTTTTTGAATGTCTTAATCTATTATAAGAATTTATCCTAAGGGGAGAGGGTTCTATCTGGGAAGGAGATAACTTATTGTCTTCATCGCCCTACTGTCTTCTGGACCTGTCTTTGTCGACCTTTCTTCATAACTCGCTCTCAACAAGATTTGAATCATCGACCTCTATTATAACAAACCAACTGATCATCTGTGATGGAGACTCCAAGTCAAGAACAAAGAAGAGATTTTTTATATTTATTATTGAGAGTTTTTATCATGTTCAATATAAAAGTAGTTGATGTAATTTATGTATTTTATTTATTAGTGGGGATATAGGACATTATTTAGTAATTATGAATTATTAATAAGGGTATTTTAGTCGTTTAGTACTTTTATTATTTCCCAAAAAATATTAGAGTTTTGTCTCTTTAAATAGTAATGTAATCTTCACAAGACTTTTAGACTAGGTACTATTGATCATAGTTGTTAAGGCGTCGCCTAGGCGACGACAAGGCGTCCAGTCGGTAAGAGGCAGCCAAGGCGACCGGACGACTCGGTCGAGGGTTAAAAGTTGAGCGCCTAGCAAAGACAGTCGTCGCCTTAGACAACTCGGCGACGACTTAGACGACTTTTCGGCTGATCGAGCGACTTGGCCATCGACCCAAATCCCAACTGGGTTAAAAAAAAAAAAGAAGAGGAACCAAAACTAGCCCTAGTCGAAGTCAATTCGCAGTGAACTTAGAAGATCGAAGTCGATTCGCAGGCAGTAGAAGAAGAAGTGTAGAAGGCTTACTGAGAGAGTGAGAGACTGCGAGAGAGAGATTGCGACCGCGACGCTACTTGGCTACTCTCTTTCCGGTAACGCGACTCCGATCGGCAGGTATTCTTCAGTCTTCTATTTTTTACCCTTCTTTACGCTGCTTGGCTACTCTCTGTTTATGTTTGGTGCTTTCTTTTTCTTTCTTACTGTACTTATTTTGTGTATATAAATATCAAATGATCTAATAGATGTGAGTATATATGTATAATATTATTTTATTAGTTGTATGTGAGGGGTCAGATAGGATAATGGGTTGCATATATTAGTTGGTCACTTAGTTCATCAACACTTGTCCCACTATAATGATGATGATGAACATCTATCCCACTATACTGATGATTGGAAGGATAAGAATAATGTATATTTATTCATCTACATGTACATATTTAAACCTGCTTTGGTATTATTAGCTACATGACATGCATTTAATATCAAATATTTTGTATAATAGAATATTTATAAAATATTATTACTTATATTATAATATATAATATTTATTTATAATAAAAATTAAATAAATTTAAGATAATCAATAATAATTTTAACTTTTAATTTTAAAATTTAAAATTTTTATAAGTAATACATTCAAAATTAAAAATAAAAATTGGTAATATTTTGATAAATGATTTTTTATTACTAAATGCTAAGTATTTACATAATTGTGCATTTAATGGTAATCCATAGTGTTATGTTTTGAGTTAAAAAATTATTGTTTAACATACTTGTGAAGTAAAATAAATAATATATAAATTGCACATTGTAAACGACTTGTCGCCTTACAGACGCCATAGTGGTCGCTTTATCGCCTAGGCGTCCTGGTGGTCGGCTCCCGCCGTGACTCGCCGTGGCGCCGTGACAACTATGCTATTGATATTGAAGTTGTTTATTTTATTCATACCGTAGAGGTGTCATACCGTAGAGGTGTCATACCGTAGAGATATTTTATCCATCTTGGTGTTGATATACTTAAGAGATCCTAGTGGTTTAAACCTAGAATTTAAATCCTAATTTATTTTCTATTAATTATTCATCCTAAATCTGTCCTACATCAATTTTGGTATCAAAGCTCAAGATTTATCCATCAAGAAGAGAGAAATTGTTGTCGTGTTTTGCCGCTGTCTAATATAATGAGTGGTAACCCTAATCTCTAACTTACCAAAATTACAGTTTGCCCCATAGTTTCATCAAATATTTCAGTTTTAACCCATAGTTTATATATTTTTCACTTATACCCTTTTATCATTTTAAAGTAGCCCCTACACTTTCTGCGTTCATACTTTAGCCCCTGTTTTCTATTTTCTTTTCAGTTAGGCAGTTAGGTTATCAACAAAAAAAATATATTTTATTTATTTATTTATTTTATAATCCATTGTCCCAAACACCCAATGTCTCAAGCCACTAAAGGATTGCTTGCAAAAGTAAAGGAGTATATTTGGTTTATCGACGGTGAAAGTAATCGAATACACTACCTTAATACATGTGGTCATAAATATTTGAAACCCAAGCAGTAAGAGCTTAGATGACATATGGTTGATGCACAAGATTACCTTGAAAAATTGCAACGTCGATATTAAGATGAACAAAGAAAAGCTGAAGCAAGGAAACGTCAACAAATTAAAGCAAAAGAACTTCAAAAGACTACACAAGAAATGATTTCTATATGTTCTTCTATAAAAGATAACATCTCTTTAATAAAAGATGGCATCGATGCTATAAAAGAAGGCCTTATTGACTTGTGGACACATTCAAGTAAAACAAGAGAAAAGAAAGAGGATATTCCAAATTTTGGGCTACAGACAGTTGTGACGTGTCCATGGAAATGCTTGAAGTTCCAAAAGTTGAACTAAAGATTGTGCATGAGCGACAAATTGAGAAACTCGGAAGTTGCTTTTGAGTTGTTCGTTACCGAAGAAAGGACGATTCAAGAAGTTGATTCAATCCAAGTTGACTTCGTTGTTCTAGACATCCTCTTTTCAACAACACCTTTGAATACAGAAGCGATGCTCTCATCAATTCTTTTTCCAAAAAATTTTGAGTCTTATCACGTGATGATGTTGTCAAAGGTGTTCCAAAATGTTCTTCCGTTGCAGGAGTTCATGGCTTATTCTATCAAATTATAAAACTCGAGATCGAGTTTTCTCCAACAATAGGAGAATGATGGGACTCCAAGTTAAGAATAAAGAAGATATTTTTTATTATTATTGAGAGTTTTTATTATGTTTAATATAACAGTAGTTGATGTGATTTATACATTTTATTTATTAGTGAAAATTTAGGACATTAATTAGTTCTTAGAAATTATTATTAAGGGTATTTTAGTCGTTTACTACTTTTATTATTCCCCAAGTAATATTAGGGTTTTGTGTCTCTTTAAATAGTGATGTAATCCTCACAAGTCTTTTAGACTACATCTATATAATAAAACAGAACCCATTTTGAATTTTTTTCATTTGAGAAAGCACAATGATGGTTTATATTCATTCTAACTTAATCTAAAGGCTAACATTTCATCTAACAAGAAAAAATCCCACCCATTTCATCTCACATATTTCATCCTACACGCTATCTTTTCAGATCTCCCTAATTCTTCCTCTTCCTCTTCTTCACTACCTTCACTTTCCCCCCTTCAATTCCCGAGCAAAAACAGAAAAAATAGATATAGAAAGAGGACAGACGAAGGGCTGCTGCTCAGTTTCGCTGGGGAAAATCAAAAGGAAACAAATTTAAAGGCGGCGAAAGTAGCGGTAGGATGCGAACCGGTGGTCGGAACATTGTCCCCATCGAAGAAGAGGGAGTACAGAGTAACGAACAGGCTCCAAGAGGGTAAACACCCTCTTTATGCCGTCGTTTTCAACTTCATCGACTCTCGCTACTTTAATGTCTTCGCCACCGTCGGCGGCAATCGGGTACTCACTAACCCTCTAATTCTTCTTCTCAATTCTTGCATAGGTATTCTTATTTGCTTCCCTTTGAATGCCCATCAATTTATTTATTTATTTATTTATATTTATTTTTGTCGTTCAAAATATGTATGAAATTGACTAATTTTGGTTTAGGGCAAGAAATTGGGGCTACTTAGCACTTCATTGCCATCAGTTCCGGCAGATCTCATTCCCCAATATTATGTCTGAGCTTAAAACAAAAACTATTCCCCCTCTTTTTTTCTTTGTCCTTTTTAATTTTCCTACTACCTGATTAATCAGTGGAATACTTTGCTGTTTTGTCAGGCTTAAACAGTACCCACTGATTCATAATTTAAATGGTCCGATGGAAGCCCCTCAAGCGCCTTGGTGGCATGTCCGATGCACTCTCTATCGCAGCTGATCTCGGCTTCTCTATTCCCCCTTCTCCTTCCCAGGTACCCACTTCCTTCTTTATCTTTGAATTGTGTAATTACTATTATTTCAATCATGATTTTTTCTTATTCCTTTTTCGTTTTAGAGCAAGTTTAGGGTCGTTTTAAGCTCGACCCTCGTTTTCAATGGATTAAACATGCTTGATTTAACTTTGATTGTTCATGTAAAATCTCTAAGATTTAAATATTTGTAAAGGTGGTTTATATTCTTTTAATCCTCAACTGTGTCTAGCATCGGAATATGATTATATTAAGGTGTAGCATTTGCTAAAATTTCAGTTGATTTCAATGGGTTAAACATGCTTGATTTACTTTGGTATAAAAGAGAATACAACCCTGTCATCAACCCACAAAAGAACAATATTGTGATTTATACTATTGGGATTAATAATATGTCTGTATAGCTTTTGAATCATCATGTATTTACTCTATGTTCTTCAATTTCTTAGTTTAAGATGATTTTATTAAGGCGCAGCATTTGCTAAAATTTCAGTTGATTTCAATGGGTTAAACATGTTTGACAACCCTGTCATCAACCCACAAAAGAACAATATTGGGATTAATAATATGTTTGTATAGCTTTTGAATCATCATGTATTTACTTTATGTTCTTCAATTTCTTAGTTTAATCGTTCCGCATGTGCGTATGTCTGTATAAATATCAATGCTTGATCGACTTCTTCTTTGCTTACTTAGGATGAGTTACAGAAATTATCTACTGGGTGTGATGAAAAGGCTGATAACTTGGTAAGGGTTTTAAGAGATCTTACTACTGTACAAAGAAAAATAGCAGATCTACAAGTGGAACTTCAAGATCGTAAGGTGACGTACACAAGTCTTGATCCTATTCACATCCATTTGTCTTTTATCTTTCAATATATTTTAACCAGCTTAATAATGTCATATAGGCAACTTACACCTCTAATTTAAATTAAATTGCAATTTACAAATATATTTGCACTTTCAAATAAAGTTGTTTCTCTATTTTCTGCATGTGTGAATTTTTTGTGTTGTCTTTTGTAAAGTTAACTAATTATACATGGTTATAATGATTTTGGATATGGAATAATGGTTGTTTTGGTTGTTTGAATATGTATTAATGATTGTAAATTTTGTATACAGGTTTAGATTTTTCTGGATATCTATTTTTAAAGGAAACTCTGCCGAAATTTCTTAAAATTAGTAGCAACTAGCTTGATGTTTTGATGGTTGGATATGTGTTGGTGATTGAGTATGTATTAATTATTGTGGTGGTATGGTGAATTATGATAACAGTTATGTCTGATTGTAAGTTATTTTAGGTTGCAAAGAATCTTTAAGTAATGTAGTATTTTTTGAATTTTAATTTAATTTTTCGTTACGCCGTGCCTTTAGGCACTGGCAATTACTAGTACTATTATATTGAAGTTGATTATTTTATTCATACCGTAGAGGTATCCTACCGTTTAAGCATTTTATCCATCTTTGTGTTGACACGTGGAGTTGATACACTTAAGAGATCCTAATGGTTTAAATGTGAAGTTTCCATTAATTCTTCATCCTAAATCTGTCCTACATCGGTTAATTTCTTAAATTTAAAATACTAGAAATACTAAAATGACTATTACAGAGACTATAATACTGATTTTAAGTAAACTAAATCTCATCACATAAATCCTGCTACAGTTGATTCTAGTCTTTCTTGAATAACTCTAATCCTCCATCACCATCCTATACAAATCTCTCTTCAACTAGACATGGATTCTACAATGGCACAACATTCTCGATGTACAACAAATGAAATACATCAACTTACTACTCCAAAGGACTAGTGAGGTCCATATACTGACACTCAATCTACTAATCAAGAACAACTCCATCTCCTCCTTTTTTAAGGGCATAAAAACTTTCTTTTGGACTTAATTCTAGTGGTTCAAGAAAATTGGAATTTTCACACTAGAATTTCCCACAATGGAGACCGTGATATTGAAAACAGAATGGAGGGACATTCTAAAAGTCAATTGGAGAAATTTTCATATTTAAAATTGACATGAATCATCTAAATTTTTAAAATAATAAATCTTATAAAATTGTGTACTATGCAAATTATATATATATATATATATATAAGTAATACTTTAGGCTAGGTTACACGGACTCGGCAATTTAGGGCGGAGTACCCGTGTCGACACGACACGAGTGCCGGTGTGGAATCCATTCCGGATACGATGGCACATACGCGTCTAGGTACAGAAAATAATTAAAATAAAATAAAAACAAAAACACATACTAAATAAACTCTGACCTCTTTCTCGGATCTGGTCGCTGCACGTAGGGATGGTGAGAGACTGAGAGGCAAACGAAGAGAAAGTAGAACTGTAGAAGTCTCAAATGGAACTTTGAAGAGAGAGAAAAGTAGAAGTAGATGGATTAGGGACTCCAAGTGAAGACCGAAGAAACGTGTATCATTTTTCTACATATATGGCTTGTTTTCTATTTGGTGGGTCAATTATAAGTCAATTTAAACCCCATACTAGAAATACTAAAATGACTATTACAGAGACTCTAATACTGATTTTAAGTAAACTAAATCTCATCACATAAATCCTGCCACAGTTGATTCTAGTCTTTCTTGAATAACTCTAATCCTCCATCACCATCCTATACAAATCTCTCTTCAACTAGACATGGATTCTACAACGGCACAACATTCTTGATGTACAACAAATGAAATTTATCAACTTCCTACTCCGAAGGACTAGTGAGGTCCAAATACTGACACTCAATCTACTAATCAAGAACTCCATCTCCTCCTTTTTTAAGGGCATAAAAACTTTCTTTTGGACTTAATTCTAGTGGTTCAAGAAAATTGAAATTTTCACACTAGAATTTCCCACAATGGAGACCGTGATATTGAAAACGGAAAGGAGGGAGTACAATTATTAAGAAATAAAAAATACTGTTGTTTACTGTATACATAATATATATTATGTGTATATTCTTCTCTCACTGACTTGAAAAAGAGAAAAACAAATACTCCCTCCGTTACAAATTGCAAAGTCAATCTTGACATTCTAAAAGTCAATTGGAGAAATTTTCAAAGTTAAAATTAACATGAATCATCTAAATTTTTAAAATAATAAATCTTATATAATTGTGTACTATGCAAATTTAGGGCGGAGTACCCGTGTCCACACAACACGAGTGCCTGTGTGGAATCCGTTCCGGATACGATGGCACATACGCGGCTAGGTACAGAAAATAATTAAAATAAAATAAAAACAAAAACACATACTAAATAAACTCTGACCTCTTTCTCGGATCTGGTCGCTGCGCGTAGGGATGGTGAGAGACTGAGGCAAACGAAGAGAAAGTAGAACTGTAGAAGTCTCAAATGGAACTTTGAAGAGAGAAAAGTAGTATATGGATTAGCGGCTCCTAGTGAAGACCGAAAACGTGTATCATTTTCTACATATATGGCTTGTTTTCTATTTGGTGGGTCAATTATAAGTCAATTTAAACCCCATTTATCCACTTTTTTACGATTTTGCATGTCTAAAAGTTCCATCTTAAAAAAAACGACCCGCGTACATTTTTTATAAAATTAAGAAACATATAAAGTAAAAAAGAATAAAGAAGTTTCAAATTTATCCTTACTTGCTTTACACAATTAGAAAAAGTGATTAATACTTCTTTTTATATATTAATGGGCATCACTAAATGGCATACTTGTCCTCCACTTTATGTGAGAACAAGAAAAAATTGTACCGTTAGACATTCTTTTGAGGACGGAGTGAGTACTTTTTTCTGGGTTAAAATAGGAAGCATATTGTTTATTAAAAATAAGTGGGGACATTTTTTACCCCTTGTCCAAACAATTACTCTTTCCATTCCAATATTAGAGATACAATTTAATTTTTGAGATTAAATAATGACATATTAAATTTTAAAATTGGTATGACTCAAAATTTTAAAATGAAATAAATTTTGCGATTAATAGTTTTTGTTATATACTATATAATTATAATTAAATAAATTCATATCAATTTAAAATTTAATATGTCATCGTTTGATTCAAACGTCAAATTGTATCTCTAATTTTAAAATGGATAGAGTATTTAAAATTCGTGAGTATATCATTTATTAAATATTTTTAAATTCTAAATTAATATGAATTTATTTAATTTTAAATCATAATAAGAGGTGTTCATCAATGTGTTACGAAGTGTTAGTCTTGGTGGGTCACCGTGACTTTATTTGAAAATGCGAACATCTAGCCAAGAGAAAGCACAAGGCTGAATGGCACTTCTATCCCTCCAAGTTGTCACCTACTTTCAAAGTCGTTCTTAAAGTTCAATTTTCGTCAGTTAAGTCTTTAAAGTGGTATTTTGTTAGCGTTTCCGTTCCTTCAACCCAATTTGACCTAAATCCGACCCATTTTTACCAATTTTAACCCAATCCGACCCAGTTTGAACCAACCCAAATTTTTAATAATTTAAAATATAATATTATTTTTAAAATAAGTTTAAAATAATAATTATATTTAACATTTTTAAAAAATAATATTTAATATTTTAAAATAAATTATTATTTTTAAAATAATAATTATTTTAATATTTTAAAATAAAATAATTATTTTAGAATATTAAAAAAATAATTATTTTAGAATATTAAAAAAATAATTATTTTAGAATATTAAAAATAATAATTTTTAAAAAAAAATATTTATTTTAGAATATTAAATATAATTATTATTTTAATTTTTTTTTAAAACTAATATTTTATTTTTAAATATTAAAAATAACTATTTTTAAAATAATTATTTTATTTTAAAATTTTAAAATAATTATTATTTTAAAAATAATTATTTATTTTAAAATATTAAATATTATTTTTTAAAAATTTTAAATACAATTATTATTTTAAAATAATATTATATTTTAAATTATTAAAAATTTGGGTTGAATCAAACTGGGTCGAGTTGGGTTAAAATTGGTCAAATGGGTCGGGTTGAGATCAAATTGGGCTGAAGGAACGAAAACGCCAACAAAATGTCGCTTTAAGGGCCTAACTGACGAAAATTGAACTTTAGGGACGGCTTTGAAAGAGGGTGGCAACTTGGAGGGACAGAAGTGTCATTCAGCCGAAAGCATAATGCATGATATAGAGTGATCCCGAGCCATAAGAAACTTGTTTACGTGTCCCTCAAGGTGAAAAACGTTCATTTTAGTCACTTTCTTTGTAAATATTATTCAATATACTAGATTTATGTTATATATTGCTTGAATCTAGTTAAACTTGTTGCTTTTTACATATATTGTGTAGTAGTTGGTAGATCTTGAGTCTTTACCGATTATATTGTGCATGCATATATAGTTGTAAATTAAGTCCGGAGACTAGATCTACCTAGATCTATGCCGGATCTAGCCATTTGGACGGTTATGGAGCATAAAACCCTAACCTATATGCTATATCAGTTTAGATCCATGGTAGATCTAGATGTGTTACTGCTTTTGGTCAGTCTTGGTCACTCCGTGGAGCCCTAGATCTATATTTAGAGTTGAGGGAGTCCTAAGTGGCTCATGATGTAACGCCCCCAAATCCGGTTTATCTCCAAATCGGGTCTGGTGCGTCACGAGTACATTTCATTCATTTACATACATCATTATATCATTAAATATAACAACATCTCTCATCAAATCCTAGATTCTATTACCTTAAAATCTTCATTCATTACAAATAATGGTAATTACATTATTCATTTACTACCTTAACACAGTAAAGTTTAAATTATACTTTATATTACAAGTCTTCGCTTGATCTTCACACTTATTCATATAATGAATAAGGCTCGTGTTACTTGCAACCGTAGCACCGTACAATGACACCCATCAGCTTATGAAAGTAGTATGCATACAAGCCAATCATGTATAATGATAAAGCATATACTTAGTAAACGATCTTATTTATTTATTAATAAAAGTATTCAATTATTAAAATTATTTAATTATCTACATGATGCTATTTTTTATAATATGTAAATAACTCATAGTTTTAAGCAATGCTTTTAGAATCATGATGTTGATCATGCTAATGAGATCTAAATTCTTAGAAAGCTTAAAACTAAAATAGTTCTCAATCGTTGGATTACTAAAAAGGGGATTAGTAAATCCGGATAAATTGGTACATATGTTGCTTGCTCATTGGATGAGGATGATTGATCTCATGATCATTTGTGTCCAGACACTAAAGCAAGTATGTAGGTGCTTATTGGAGAATAAGTTCACTGAACGTGACTCGCTATGGAATACCTAATGGAGTTTTATTTGTCTGCCAATAGGAATTCCTAATGTGATAGTAGTATAAGTGATCCTTGGACTTAAGATCATCATAGTATCTTGTATGTAATGAATTATACTTTGACTTATTCCTTAAGACCCTTAGGGTATATCAAAGGTATGCTTGGGTGTAATAAGTTACATATGGAGATAATGAATGGTTAATAAAGAATCTACCACTTCTAGTAAAAGAAGAGATATGTCATATGTGATTCGTTAAATGAGAACCCAGTAGTCCTTGGCCAAGGCAGAATGAAATTATAAAGGAGTTTCTAATTTACATTATTTGGAGTTGTGCGTTTTCTAATCGAAATACATATAATTAAATAAAATAAGACTTGACAGTAATTCTATGTCTTATATTTAATTAGGACATTGTATGGTGGAAGGATTGAATTGTACAGTAACTATTTACTCACAGGTTCTTTTATGATTAATGTTAAAATCTATATTATCTGAAAAGTCGTTGATCGCTAGGGATGCTTATCCCTATTGTAGAATAAATATTATTTATTTAAATAGATTATTAGTTTAATTTATTTATTTAAATAAGATTAGAATTGTTCTAATTGATTTATTCACAACCGGTTTAATATGGAGAACCTAAAGGGTCACACCATAAAAGGAAGAATAATTATTTAAGAAGGTAATGACACAATCGTAATAATGCATTAAGTGTAATTAATTTAATCTATGATGATAGAATAAATTAAATAGCTTAATGTTTATTATTTAATATTTTGAAAATATTAAATATAAATTAATAAGAGGAGTCTTATTAATATTATTATAATTATTATTATTTTAATTTCTAAAGGAGTTTAGGAATTAATTTAATACTAGTACTCTCATTTATTCCTAATAAGATTAGCAGGCGAATTAATTAAAGGAGTTTAATTAATTAATCCCAATATGATTGGGAAGCCTATTTAATTAAATGAGTTTAATTAATTAAACCTATTTCTAATAAGATTAGAAGGGTTAACCAATATCTATATAAGAGGAGTCTTATATTAGATATTAGTTGATGCAACTCCAATTGTTGGAGAGTATTCCTTTTCTATAGAGGATAGAAAACTGAGATTTAGCCAACCACTCTCCTTCTTGAATAATTCTTATTCCTTAGTGGATCACCTCTAGAGGCCAAACACTTAGGTGGCTAACGTTGATCAAAGGAAGGAGTCAATTCCGGATATTCAAGGAGATCGCGAAGAACAAGGAGTTGAACTTATACCTGTGGAAGCTTCGTTCTACAAGGGCATGAATTCCATAACTTCTTATTTATCGCTTTAAATTAATAATATGCATAAAGGATGATCTGAGCAATGGTTTTGTAAAAAATCTTAAAGTACTTAATTGACACTAAGGATGTCATCATGACACATGATGGGTCTGAATTAAACTAGAGGAATAAACAGACTCAAGTTTTCAGACTGACCAAGACGACAGCAAATTCACTTTAGGGTAAGCCAATACCTTGAAAGGTGGTGCAGTGAATTGGAATGGTTCCAAATAGCAAAAGGTTGCTGGTTTAGTGACAAAGACAAAGTATATATGTCGACGTCGGGAAAAAATTCGATCAACTTTGGACATGATCTTTCTCTCTTCCTAAGTCTTGTTGTTTTCTACCCTTTATTTGTCTTATCTGTTTTATGAAGGGTGAAGATTTTTTAGGAAAAGGCCAACATGTATCATGTCGATGATTTTGAAAGGTTTATAGAGTCGCCAGTTGGTAGATTTGGAAATGATTGTACCAACTCAACCGAGTTTTGTTTGGAAGTAGGCCCAATTACTGGACATTGTCGAAACTTGATCTTGAAATCGAGATTCTAAAGTTCGGGGGCTTGGTTAAGTGGGGGGAAGGTGTTTGGCACCCCCCAACTCCCGTGAAATACGGTACCACATCTTTTTAATATTTTCCTTTTTTTATTTACAATGTGTGTGTGTGTATGCTGGAAGTAATTGAGCTTACGTTTTTATTTGAAAGTATTGTCGTGCTTCGTTGAACCTATATACGAAGGGTTTGATTTGATTTACAAAAGTCTATTTTTAGACAAGATATGAAAATGATGTTTTGAAAGGTTTGGTTTTCAAACTCTTACGCTCACGTAGGAATTGAAGCATATACTTTCCAATTTATTCTTTTCAGCCTTTGGCTCGATTTGGATGGTGATTATCGGGCTGCGAAGCATCTTCGACTACAAAATATATACAAGTGTCGGTCTTCTCATGGGCATGACAGCCATCCAAGTGACTCTGGCACGACAAACCATATTTCATTATGATTGAGACCTTAAATCCGGATAACCGTTTTAAGGACTTTCGGATGTACATTTTTACAGAAAAACTGGCAGGGTAAATTTGTAATGTGGAGTTTGTCCATTGTGGGAATCAGATTCTGATCAGTTTGATCATGAATCCCACGATTTCTAGGCTCACAGAAGGAGGCCAAGTAAGCCTGCATAACATAGATATTCACAAAGAATGTATATTTACATCTAGACGTCGCAAAAACAAAGGATTCATCAGTCAAATCCTTGTATGCGCGTAGCCAAAGCTTCTCGTTCCCACTAGATAGAAATCTAAGGGTCGCGAGGTTGCTTTAATATTTAACAAAACTAGAAAGAAAGCTAGATTTAAATAAATCTTAGCCATTCTAGCTTCCCGATTCTGGTTAGACCTATTTTGAACCGTTTGAAAGGTATAAAGAGCCAGATTTAGATAAATCTAATCCACAATATTTACATCAATGCAAATTCATATCAAATAAATATTTAAAGAAAATATTTGATCAAAATAAATAAAGAATATATATATATATATATATATACGAAAGCTGTAAAAGGCGATGAATTTCCAATTCCAGACCCGGACAGAAATGTAAATATATATATATATATATATATATATATTTACTTCTCTGTCAAGCCTGGATTACTCCGTGAGAGAAGTAAATATATATATATATATATATATATAATATATATATATATATAAGCTATAAAAGAGCCACGAAGTAATCCAAGCTTGACAAAAAAGTAAATATATATATATATAAAAGCTGTAAAGAGCCACAAATTTTTTCAGGCTCAACTAGAATGTAAATATATATATATATTTATATATATATTTATAAAAGCTGTAAAAGAGCCATGAATTAATCTAGGCTTGACTGGAATGTAAATATATATATATATATATATATATATATATATTTATAAAAACTGTAAAAGAGCCACAAATTACTCTAGGCTCGACAGAATATATATATATATATATATATATATAAAAGCCGTAAAAAGGCCACGAATTTTCAATCCAGGCAAAACTGAAATATAAATGTTAATATATACAGTTAGCATATATATATTAAAGTAATAAAGGCCACGAATTAGCAATCTAGGCCAAACGAAGTCAGAAATATATATATATATATATATATATATATATATATATATATAGTTATATATACAAACGCAGTAACTGCCACGGATTTGCAATCCGGGCTTGACATAATTGAAAATTAGTATATATATAGTCAGTTATATATATAATAAAGCTAAAAGGCCACGAATCAGCGATCCAGGCCGAACAAGTTAGTACATATATATATATATATATATATACATAAAAGCGAGTAAAGGCCACGGATCAATGATCCAGGCTATGTAAATGTAAAAAAACGTATATATGTACTAAAATATACTAAAAAGTAAGCAAAAACGGCCACAGAACTGAGTTCCGGGCAAAACTAGAAGATGAAACTTTACATGCACGTGCAAATATACGTAATAAAGTAGAAAACGAGTTCTGATCGTAAAAATACTTATAATGGACTGCTACACGGGCTTTTTGCCACTTAATAGGCTTTAAATGGACGTTTTTACCGGTTAATTTTTGATATGACGTAGAATACACGTATACAAACGTGTTAGAAGAATAAAATTGAAGTTTGGAGTACAAGAAGTAAGGCTAAGGGACAAAACAGGCGGAGTTTCAAAGCGTTTTCCTCTTCTTCTTTTTTTCTTTTTTGGCAAGGTGGGGGTCTTATATTTAAAGACTTGATGGTCGCGGGTCTACCCGCAGTAGTCGCGGGTCTACCTGCGGCTGTTTGTGGTGGGACCCACCAGGTGGATCTCGTTGTCTCGAATTACGTGCACTCCGACCAATGCGCAATCTGCTTGAACCTTCATAACTTTCGATCCGAGCGTCCGTTTGAGGCATGCTATTCCTTTCTGGAAAGCTCTTTCCGAAAGAAACACAATGACATGGGACTTAACCTTTTTCGAATCCAAGAAGATGAGTTTATAACCAGATCTTTGTTTTTCTACAATTTATCCGTTGAGCTGTATTGTGCTGTTTTCCCTCGGGATTGATGTTATGGTTCTTTCTGACCCTCATTGCATCAATTTTGCTTGATTTTGACTTGATTTGATGTTAAGTTGCTAAAATGACCATTTTGCCCCTCCAGGAGTTATCTCCAGGATTGGCATGGTTGTCGACTGTTTCTCGGGATCGTCTCCGAGGTATTGATCCCAGCTGACTTTGTTCTTCCTCAGGGTTATCTCTAAGGTTAACTTGGTCTCTTCAAGGTTGTCTCTGGGGATGATTGATGCTTTGAGACTATCTTTGAAAGTTGATTGTACCTCCTGGGGTTGTTGTCAAGGCTTGACGTGGCTACAACTGTCTTTCTCGGGGTTATCTCCAGGATTTGACTGCTGTCGACTTTTGTCTGTCTTCAGGGTTATCTCTAAAGTTGGCTTGATGATTTTTGGCGCTTTCTTCGGGGTTCTGGTTTGATGTCGTAATCCTCTGGGGTTGTTCTCTAGAGTGAAAAAAGACATTTTTGCCCTCCTGTATGGTTAGTAACAGGAAAACAAACTTTTAAGTGTCTACAGATTCCCCTCTTTGTCATGTTTATGCAATATAATGAAATGAAAATGATAAAGATTTCGCACTTAGCAAATCGCATATCATATCGCAAATCGCATTACAAATCGCATCGTAAACTAAAATGTCTATGTTAGGGCTGATCATAGATGATGCCTGTGTTGGGGCTGATCTCAGTGGTTGTCTTTCATTAGTGCTGCTGATGTCTATGTTGGTGTTGACTCCAACGGTTTGATTTCCATAGGTGTTGCCGATGCTTGTTTGATGAAGATAAACTGAAATGTTTTCCACATTTCTGTTGGGGATGATACTCTAAAATTATCGGATCTTCCCGATGTTTACACTGGTAGTTTACAACGGTGCCTACCTTGATGGTAGTTGACAATGATGCCTACCCTGATGGTAGTTAACAATAGTGCCTACCTTGATGGTAGGGACAATGGTTGATCACCGGACTATCTCGATGCCTACTCGAACGGTAGTTTTCAAAGTTTTATCTCACCAAACTGTCTCGATGCCTACTCGAACGGTAGTTTTCACCAGCAGAATTTTTCCTTGAGTCTGGGTATTTAATGTGTATGCATATTTAACTCTACTGGGTATGCTTGCTTAACTTTTTAATGGAGATGTGCGCTGATATAGCGCTTGTTACACATGTGCAGACCAGGCATAATGTGATGATCTTATTTTATCCTAGGTTGATGCATATGCTTAATTGAATTGATGTAGAACCATACCTCACCCTTTCTGAGGCGATTTGGAGTTTCTTTTTAGGCATGAATTTTGATAGGCTTATCAACTCCAACTCCCATATGGTTCCTTTTGTCATTCGCAGAGTAGATTCAGATGTTCCCCTTTCATATGCCGTCTTTGGTGGGAATCTCGTAGAGGCTGCTATTTTTCTTTCTGAATCTGGACCTGATGCTAGTCCCTTTGGCGGTTCAGACACTGACGGATTTACTAGAAGACGTCTCGATATCTTCGCTGAAGTAGTGTTCAACGGATTACATCACTGGATCCTTCTCCGATGCTACGCTGGGTTGACATCAACGGTTTGATCATTGATTATGAAAAGAGGCGAGCTCTTTACTTTGCGACCTTGCTGGATTAGATCTGGCTTGGCTGATGACCTGGGTGATGCTGACGTCCTGGAGGATGTAACACGTTCTTTCATTGCCCAGATTTGAACTTCAGTGTAGAGGCCTCGACTTGTGAGGACTTAGCACATGTTTTGATGATGTATATTTCATTTGTCAGACCTTTTGTCATCGGGCATCTATTTTTTTTCGAGTTAATAACTCTTTTGAGAATTTTTCCTTTCTTTTGTAGGGGCAAGCTTATGTTGCCATGATTTTTTTTAGGAATTCTCCCTTTGCTTTTGATGAGAGGCTTAATCTCGCCTTAGATCCTTTCCATTTCTTGGAATAGGAAAATGCCCCAGCTCTTATGTACGTTGTTACCTAGGATTCATATAAAAAACTCTCTTTATTGACCAAGTCAAGAGTGAGCCATATCCTACACACCAAACGAATAATGACGGCTTGGGCCATCAGGGTTAGTATAATCTTGTGAATGATGCATTTGGAGTTTATGAAATTGAATGCTTGTATTCACTGATCTTTTATCTTATCGCTAAAAATCTTGAAATTGAGTATGAAAATGATTTTTTCCTATAGAAATCAAAATTTTCATTTGACAAGTTATGAAATCACAAGAAAATGTTTAAGCATCCATGGTCATTTTTCATAGGTAGGATCAGATTCAAAAGACTTATCTCCCTTTATCAGAGACACCTTCTCTTCGCTCTAGACACCGCCCTTCACAAAATTAACATCATATGACATGTGCACTATGAGTGACGCAACCTTTAGCAGGGGTTTCTTTTCTATGACTTTAGATGATCTCATTTTTATCTTGCAAAATTTTTCTATTTTCCTCGCTTAACTTTGTCTCGTTTTCTTAGGCTATTCAGGGTTATCCATGTAACGAGTTTTGGACCAATGACTCCTAACCAGATGACTTTAGGGCACTAGGTGTTAAGACACCCTTTCGGGTTTACTAGCTCGAGTAACAAAGGCCACACTTCGAGACAAGTCAGGCGGTCTGCTTTTTTTGATCCTTGCCTGAGCTTGTACAAGATTCGTTTTCTTAGTCTTTAAATTACTCATGTAACGAGTGTTGGGCCGGTGACTCCCAAACCAGACGGCTTTAGGGCACTAGGTGTCGAGGCACCCCTCGGGCTTAATTACTCGAGTAACCTAGGCCACGATTTGGATCTGCTCAGGTTTTGCCTTCTTCTTCTTGTAATGCTCGCTTTCTTAGGCACTGAGTTACCCATGTAACGAGCGTTGGGACAGTGACTCCGAAATCGGCTTTAGGGCACCAGGTGTAAAGACACCCCTCAGGCTTAATAAATCGAGTAACCCAGACCACGATTCGAGACATTAGGCTGACTACTAATTGTCATCATTGTCGCCATAGTTTCATACCCCACAACTAAGAGTTAGGGCGATCGCAAAGTGCAGACATGCATACGAGGTCAAGTTTGTTCAAAAAAGCGCTTTAAACTAGGATGTCGTGCCTAATCAAAAGGTTGAATTGTCTTAATTCGCTAATCGTTCTCTTGATTCTTGCTCCACGGATGCTTATCAAAAAAATAATCCAATTCATAACAAGTTAAGCAAAAATCTTATCTTTTTAAAACCTTTTTCTAAGATTATAACGCAAGATTTATCTATACTTAACATGTATACCATTGCCAATGCATGTAACTGGAATATGAAAGCACATAAAGAGATGAAAGAGTCGTACCTTATCAGTGGATCGCAATATTCTAAGAAAATTATGATTGGAAAAGACAAATTGAACATATAGGATCTCCAATAATGGAAGCTTTGATGATGACAGACCATGTTGATGGTGCCGACTGGTGCATTTTCATTGGATGGTTGATAAATGCCCCAATGTTGAGTTGTCGCGATTTCTGAAATTGCCTCAGTCTTGTTGTAAGGGCCCCAACATCGGGTTGTCATCGATTCTTGAATTGCTTCGGTATTGCTTGTCATCTGAGGTGATTACCTTGTTGTATGTTTGACAAATGGGCTGATAAGACGCCGAGATCGTAAGAGTCTTTTACCTCATAACCCACATGGTGAACAGGTAGTGGATGCCTTGATGTTTGGATGCCCCAATCATTATTTTTGACTTGTAGGCGCAATTGACTTTGATGGTTGATATCAAAAGGCATGCGTTGTAATACCCAGAAAAAAAAATGGCATTTTTAAAATTTTGTTTTAAATATTTTTTTAAATTGGGCTTTCTTGTGTTTGGGTCAAATTGTATTTAATTACGTGGACTATATTATTTGGGCCTTTAAACTTATTGGGTCTAACTTATATTTGTGTGTGATTAAAATCCTAGTATAATTAGGAGAGATAATAAAACAATATATAAAACCAACTTATATTTCATCACGTCTGATAAGAATTGTGGAGAAAGAGCGGCGCAAGGAGATGAAACTGTGAAGACCGAAGATCAGGAATTTTTTTTTTATCATACCTGTAAGTCTATCTGTGATTTCTTATTGAAAGCGTATGTGAAAGTTTTGGTCAGATTACTTTAACTTGTTGTTACGGAAGGCACTATATATATATATATAATAATAATAATAATAATAATAATAATAATAATAATAATAATAATAATAATAATAATAATAATAATAATAATAATAATAATAATAATGTGATAACCTGCAAGTTCTGCAACTTGATATATAAAACGAAATCATCATGTTCCTGCAGTCTACAATTTGACATATATATATATATATATATATATATATTAAAAAAATGGAATCATGCCTGCTGCTGCTATACTATATATATATATATATATATATATATATATATATATTATAATTTAATAAGCATCTAATGATTTTTATGATGGAAACGGAAGGCAGTGCCAATATTTGATAATAATAATAATAATAATAACATGACTTTATTAACTGGTTAAAGATAGAATAATATTTTTATATTATTAATATTTTATTAATATTTTGTTAATTAGTTCGGGCAGAAAGAGTTTAACAAATAATTTCTAGAGTATAATTTTGGATATTACATTGCTTAATTCAGGTACGGATTCCGTACTCTTTCAGTGATACTCTTGTTAAATTTGATTTGTTCGTTCTATTCCTTGTTTCGAATTTCGTTATTATTTTACATAATTGTTTCTTGTAAAATTCATATAATAATTTCATTTTGGAGTTGATTCATATGACTCGAGTTTGTACTCTTTGAATTAGATTATCATGTTTATTATTTATTTTGATAATTGTAGAGCGGTACATTTTTTTTTGAGACATTGTGATTATGATTTGATTTGGTTCAACATGTACATATAGAACCCTTGTGTTAATATTGTGTCGCATGTGTTGTGACATGATATTTTATTAAAATATACCGTAGGGTATACCTGAGTTATAACTGTTGGGTTTGTACGAAATCGTGATGCAATCAAATTGCAAAAATTAGCTGAAGCATGGTATATCAGAGTTTAAAAAATTTCTACAAAACCATTACCTGGATCATCCTTTATGCAAATTATTAATTTAAAACGATAAATAAGAAGTTATGGAATCATACCCTTGTAATACGAAGCTTCCACAGGTACGAGTTCAACTCCTTTTTCTTCGTGATCTCCTTGAATTTCTGGGTTAGATTCCTTCCTTTGATCAACGTTAGCCACCCAAGTGTTTGGCCTCTAGAGGTGATCCACCAAAGAAGATGAATTATCAAGAAGGAGGGTGGTTGGCTTAGTTTTCTATCCTCTATAGAAAATGAGTACTCTCCAACAATTGGAATTGCCTCAACTGATATCTATTATAAGACTCCTCTTATATAGATATTGGTCAACCCTTCTAATCCTATTAGACATGGGATTTTTTTTAATTAATTAAACTCCTTTAATTAATTTAGGCTTCCCACCACATGGGGAATAATTAATTAAATTCATTTAATTAATTTGTTTCCTAATCTTATTAGGAATAAATGAGAGTACTAATATTAAATTAATTACTAAACTCCTTTAGACATTAAAATAATAATAATTGTAATAATATTAATAAGACTCCTCTTATTAATTTATATTTAATATTTCCAAAATATTAAATAATAAACATTAAGCTATTTAATTTATTCTATCACTATAGATTAAATTAATTACACTTAATGCATTATTACGATTATGCCATTACCTTCTTAAATAATTATTCTTCCTTTTATGGTGTGACCCTTTAGGTTCTCTATATTAAACCGGTTGTGAATAAATCAATTAGAACAATTCTAATATTATTTAAATAAATAAATTAAACTAATAATCTATTTAAATAAATAATATTTATTCTACAATAGGGATAAGCCTCCCTAGCGATCAACGACTTTTCAGATAATATAGATTTCAACATTAATCATAAAAGAACTTGTGAGTAAATAGTTACCATACAATTCAATCCTTCCACCATACAATGTCTCAATTAAATATAAGACATGAATTTACTGTCAAGTCTTATTTTATTTAATTATATGTATTTCGATTAGAAAATGCACAACTCCAAATTAGAAACTCCTTTCTAATTTCATTTTACCTTGGCCAAGGATTCCTGGGTTGTCATTTAACGAATCACATAGGATATATCTCCTCTTTTACTAGAGGTGGTAGATTCTTTATTGATCATTCATTATCTCCATATGTAACTCATTATACCCAAGCATACCCTTTTATATACCCTAAAGGACTTTAAGGAATAAGTCAAAGTATAATTCATTACATACAAGATACTATGATGATCTCAAGTCCAAGGATCACTTGTACTACTATCACATTAGGAATTTCTATTGACAGGCGAGTAAAACTCCATTAGGTATTCCATAGCGAGTCACGTTCAGTGAACTTATTCTCCAATAAGCACCTACATACTTGCTTTAGTGTCTCCACACAAATGATTATGAGATCAATCATCCTCATTCAATGAGCAAGCAAACATATGTACCAATCTATCCGGATTTACTAATCTCCTTTTTAGTAATCCCACGATTGGGAACTATTTTAGTTTTAGAGCTTTCTAAGAATTTAGATCTCATTAGCATGATCATCATCATGATTCTAAAAGCATTGCTTAAAACTATGGGTTATTTACATATTATAAAAATAGCACCATGTAGATAATTAAATGCCTTTAATAAATGAATATTTTATTAATAAATAAATAAGATTGTTTACAAAGTACGTGCTTTATCATCATATATGATTAGCTTGTATGCACACTACTATCAATCTCCCACTTGCACTAAAGCCAATCGCCATGGTATCTCATACCCATCTTCTCTAAGTGACGATCAAACTGCTGTTGTGTTAAAGCTTTAGTAAATGGATCTGCAATGTTGTCTTGAGAGTCTACACGCTCCAAGGTGACGTCTTCTCTTTCAATGATCTCCTTGATCAAGTGAAATCGCCGCAACACGTGTTTAGATTTTTGATGAGACCTTGGTTCCTTAGCCTGTGCAACTGCTCCTGTGTTGTCACAGTAAACGGGAACTGCTTCTCCAATGCTAGGAACCATACCAAGTTCAGTTATGAACTTCTTCATCCAAACAGCTTCCTTTGCAGCTTCACTTGCAGCTATATACTCTGCCTCTGTCACTGAATCAGCAACTGTTTGCTGCTTGGAACTCTTCCAACTCACTGCGCCTCTGTTCAAGGTAAAAACATACCCCGAAACAGATTTACTGTCATCTTGGTCCATTTGAAAACTTGAGTCTGTGAAGCCCTCTAGTTTTAATTCAGACCCACCGTAGACAAGAAAAATATCCTTAGTCCTTCTCAAGTATTTTAGGATATTCTTCACTGCCTTCCAGTGCTCTTCTCCTGGATTCGACTTGTATCTGCTCGTTACACTAAGTGCATGAGCAACATCCAGTCTAGTACATATCATACCGTACATGATAGATCCTATTGCAGAAGCATAAGGGATCTTACTCATACGGGCTCTCTCCTCAGGTGTCTTTGGGGCCTGTTTCTTGGAGAGATGTATTCCATGGCTCATCGGCATGAGACCTCTTTTGGAATCTTCCATGCTAAATCTCTTTAGCATTGCATCAATGTACGTTCCTTGGGATAAACCAAGCATCCTTTTAGATCTATCTCTATAGATCTTTATCCCCAAAATATAGGATGCTTCTCCCAAGTCCTTCATGGAGAAGTGTTTAGATAACCAGATTTTAATCGATTGTAGCATAGGAATGTCATTCCCTATCAGTAATATATCATCAACATATAATACAAGGAATGAAACTGCGCTCCCACTAACCTTCTTGTACACACATGGTTCATCGTCGTTTTTGATAAAATCAAACTCTTTGATTGTCTCATCAAAACGAATGTTCCATCTACGAGAAGCTTGCTTCAATTCATAAATGGATCGTTGCAGCTTACAGACTTAATTTGTTCCAACCTTTGAAACAAATCCCTCTGGCTGTGTCATATACACATCCTCCTCAAGTTTCCCATTGAGGAAGGCCGTTTTCACGTCCATCTGCCAGATCTCATAGTCGTTATAAGCTGCAATCGCAAGCAAAATACGAATGGACTTGAGCATAGCTACTGGTGAAAAGGTTTCATCATAGTCAACTCCTCGTCTTTGTTTGAAACCTTTTGCAACCAGTCGGGGCTTATAGGTCTCTACCTTGCCGTCCGCTCCAGTCTTTCTTTTAAAGACCCATTTACACCCAATAGGCTTAATGCCTTCAGGTGGTGAAACCAAAGTCCATACTTTATTTTCATACATGGAGTCCATTTCAGATTTCATAGCTTCAAGCCATTTTCCTGAGTCTTTATTACTCATAGCCTGTTCGTAATTCAATGGATCATCATCATTCATGATGTGTACCTCATCGTTATCCTCTATAACAAATCCATACCTCTCAGGTATCTTCGGTACTCTTCCAGATTTATGAACAGGGTGTGGTATAGTAGGTTCTTCTACTTGGTCAGGTACCTGACTTTGATCCGTGGTAATTTGTGGTTCTTGAACTTCTTCAAGATATATCTTACTCCCACTGACCCCTTCATGGATAAACTCCTTTTCCAAGAAGGCAGCATGTTTCGCAACAAACACCTTTTGATCATTTGGATGATAGAAATAATACCCTAAAGTTTCTTTAGGGTATCCCACAAATCTACACTTATCGGATTTAGTCTGTAGCTTATCATTTTCAAACTTTTTGACATAAGCTGGGCAACCCCAAGTCTTAACATGCTTAAGATTTGGTTTCCTCCCCTTCCACATCTCATATGGAGTCTTTGGGGCGGATTTGGTAGGTACCTTGTTAAGTAGGTATGCAACCGTTTCTAGGGCATATCCCCAGAAAAAAATTGGAAGGTCGGTAAAACTCATCATGGATCGAACCATGTCCAACAGTGTTCGATTTCTCCTTTCAGATACTCCATTTAACTGTGGTGTACCTGGAGGAGTCCATTGTGAGATTATACCATTTTCTTTGAGACAATTGAGAAACTCACCGCTTAAGTATTCTCCACCTCGATCTGATCGAAGTATCTTTATACTCTTGCCCGTTTGTTTCTCTACTTCACTTCTGAACTCTTTGAACTTTTCAAATGATTCTGACTTGTATTTATTTAAATACACATATCCAAATCTTGAGTGATCATCAGTGAAAGTAATAAAATAAGAATACCCATCCCGTGCACTTGTTGTCATAGATCCACAAACGTCTGTGTGAATCAATGCCAACAACTCTGTAACTCTTTCTCCTTTTCCACTAAAAGGAGATTTAGTTATTTTACCCATGAGACAAGATTCACAAGTTGGATATGATTCATAATCAGATAACTCAAGGAGCCCATCTTTATGCAACTTGGATAATCTTGTTTCAATGATATGACCGAGTCTACAGTGCCACATGTAGGTATAATTAATATCATCTCTTTTCCTTTTCTTAGTTTGTTCAATTTGAAAAATATTTTCTTGTAAGTCAAGTGTATAAAGTCCATTTCGCAAATTTCCAACACCATATAAAACATCGTCTTTATAAATAGAACAACTATTGTTCTTTATAACAACGTTAAATCCTTCCATATCCAATACAGAAATTGAAATAATATTTTTAATAATATTCGGAACATAATAACAATTATTAAGATAAATGGACTTGCCCGAAGGCATTGCTAAATAATAAGTTTCTACAGCTAATGTAGCAACCTTTGCTCCATTCCCCACTCGTAGGATCACCTCATCATTGTTCAGCTTTCTACTTCTGACCAGTCCCTTCACATTATTACATATGTGAGAACCACAGCCGGTATCCAATACCCAAGTAGAATTTTGACTTTCTAAAAAATTAATTTCAATCATGAACAAACCTTGATTGGAAGTCGAAGCTTCTCCAAGCTTCTTCTTTGCCAGAAACTTCTTGCAGTTCCTCTTCCAATGACCCGACTCGTTGCAATGGAAGCACATTCCTTTCCTAGCTGGATCAGATTTCTTTTATTCCTTTATGTTCACTTTGCCCTTGGTCATCCGAGATAGGAAGAGCTCCTTTGTTCACCATACAACTCCTTGAGGTGAATCAACATAGTAGGAGCATCCATGTTTTCGTGCTGACGCTGAAGCTCGTTATTCATGGATGCGAGCATGATGCATTGAGCTACAGATGCATCATCTTGCCACTTTACAATGGTGGCAATCTCTTCCTCAGAGGCTGTTTCTGGAACAGTTCCAGGGACAGGTGAGTTTAGGACATAAGAAATCTTTTCAGCAGTGAGAACTATTCTCAGATTTCTTAGCCAGTCCGTATAATTCGGCCCGGTAAGCTTATTAGCATCAAGTATGCTTCGCAGTGAAATTAGTGATTTTGACATTTTTAAAATTTTGCATGTGAAAAACAACATTTTAGCAAACATTCATTTTATTAATTTTGCATACCAAAATAAATTTAGGTCTTTATTTTAAATTGGTATCTCCCACTATTTTTATCAAACTATATTACCCTCACTTATATTGTTCGGCAACATCTAATTAAAGATTTACTAGTGAGAATAAGGATCCCATTTCAAATGTATATAACCTTGTGGATAGCACAACAAGCGATATACAAATAAATAGGTAGACAACTCTTGTCAATTACATCACTACATCACTCCTTTTATTTTGCCTCTTAAATCATAATGGTCAAGTGTGTGCACATCCGAACTAAAATGATTTAAGTTAAGTCCAGCCTAGCACTTCCATAAATTCAAAAAAGAAAAATGTTCGTCCTTGTGGATAGCACAACAAGACTAGATTGTTCAATTTTCTAGATAAGCATCAAATGTGATTAATTAACATCTAAAATATGCAATACTCGCCTTGTGGATAGCACAACAAGCTCATATTAAATATTTAATACTCTATTAATTTATCATGCTAGAAGGCGACGTTCGATATTCCAAATATCATTTGAACGCTTCGGACTTAATATTATTTCTTTGAGGGGTTTGTTATTATTTGTCTCATCTTGTTTAGCGCGCATACACACACACACACACATATATATATATATATATATATATATAAAATACTCGTCATTTTATTAAACATGCGAAGCATGTTTGCATAAAATATAATATATATATAATATTTAGCATGCAATATAGAATACTATATTCTACCTGGATTGATTATGGACTTTTATTCTAGTTTGGTTCACTAGAGCCACCAAGTGAACCAAAAGGTCAAACCTAGGAGTGCAAGAATTTAAATTTAAATATAACTATTACATTTAAACCCGGGCTCCATACAAACGGGTCTTCATGCGCTCCTTGCTCCTTGGTTTCCAATTTTTTCAAGATAATTCTAACTATTTCTATTACATTAAACTATTTAATTTAAATAGAAACCTTGATCAGCAGTCAAGGGGAAGTACATAGGAGGGAGATAGAGTTTTACATCAAGAATTTTTTTTTAGAGAAGACGAGGTACACAGACCCCATTTAATAAAACTCATTCATTCAAGCATTCAACTAAAATAAAATCCAATCACATTGGTCAAATAGTCCATAATCAATCCCCATTTATTATCATACATATCACCATATATATCAATAAATAAATATTCATCTCATGAATTAAAACATTTCATATATATATGAGTATCATTTAATGGGCAATTTTAAATTGCATGAAATCCAATTTTAAGATTAAAATAAACTCTTTATTTTAATTATAAAATTATTTAGAATATAATATATAAATATATAAATATATCATATATATATATATATATATCATATATATATATATATATATTTGATATTACCATATATATTATATATATTTATATAACGAATCAGGTTATATATATATATATATATATATATATATATATATAATATAAATTCACATTTATTTTTTAAAAAGAAGTCACCTTCTTTTATTAAAAGAGTCCTGCAGGTTTATTAAAAGAGTCCTTTCCTGATGGGTCACCTTCTTTTTGGAGTAAGAAAGAGACAACACCTTTTCCTTGAAGAATTCAAGATTAGCACCCCAAAAAAAAAAATTGTGATTCGTCCCAAAAAAAAAACGTCATTTTTTTTTCTTAAAAAAAATAATTTTATACAATAAAATTATGCCCAATAAATTATTTTAAATACATACCCATATGTATATGAAATCAAAAATAAATTAATAATTGCATAAAGGTTTGGCTCTGATGCCACGGTTGGGTTTGTACGAAATCGTGATGCAATCAAATTGCAAAAATTAGCGGAAGCGTGGTATATCAGAGTTTAAAAAATTTCTACAAAACCATTACCCTGATCATCCTTTATGCAAATTATTAATTTAAAACGATAAATAAGAAGTTATGGAATCATACCCTTGTAAAACGAAGTTTCCACAGGTACGAGTTCAACTCCTTGTTTTTCGTGATCTCCTTGAATTTTCGGGTTAGATTCCTTCCTTTGATCAACGTTAGCCACCTAAGTGTTTGGCCTCTAGAGGTGATCCACCAAAGAAGATGAATTATCAAGAAGGAGGGTGGTTGGCTTAGTTTTCTATCCTTTATAGAAAATGAGTACTCTCCAACAATTGGAATTGCCTCAACTGATATCTATTATAAGACTCCTCTTATATAGATATTGGTCAACCCTTCTAATCCTATTAGACATGGAATTTTTTTTAATTAATTAAACTCCTTTAATTAATTTAGGCTTCCCACCACATGGGGAATAATTAATTAAATTCATTTAATTAATTTGTTTCCTAATCTTATTAGGAATAAATGAGAGTACTAATATTAAATTAATTACTAAACTCCTTTAGACATTAAAATAATAATAATTGTAATAATATTAATAAGACTCCTCTTATTAATTTATATTTAATATTTCCAAAATATTAAATAATAAACATTAAGCTATTTAATTTATTCTATCACTATAGATTAAATTAATTACACTTAATGCATTATTACGATTATGCCATTACCTTCTTAAATAATTATTCTTCCTTTTATGGTATGACCCTTTAGGTTCTCTATATTAAACCGGTTGTGAATAAATCAATTAGAACAATTCTAATATTATTTAAATAAATAAATTAAACTAATAATCTATTTAAATAAATAATATTTATTCTACAATAGGGATAAGCCTCCCTAGCGATCAACGACTTTTCAGATAATATAGATTTCAACATTAATCATAAAAGAACTTGTGAGTAAATAGTTACCATACAATTCAATCCTTCCACCATACAATGTCTCAATTAAATATAAGACATGAATTTACTGTCAAGTCTTATTTTATTTAATTATATGTATTTCGATTAGAAAATGCACAACTCCAAATTAGAAACTCCTTTCTAATTTCATTTTACCTTGGCCAAGGATTCCTGGGTTGTCATTTAACGAATCACATAGGATATATCTCCTCTTTTACTAGAGGTGGTAGATTCTTTATTGATCATTCATTATCTCCATATGTAACTCATTATACCCAAGCATACCCTTTTATATACCCTAAAGGACTTTAAGGAATAAGTCAAAGTATAATTCATTACATACAAGATACTATGATGATCTCAAGTCCAAGGATCACTTGTACTACTATCACATTAGGAATTCCTATTGACAGGCGAGTAAAACTCCATTAGGTATTCCATAGCGAGTCACGTTCAGTGAACTTATTCTCCAATAAGCACCTACATACTTGCTTTAGTGTCTTCACACAAATGATCATGAGATCAATCATCCTCATTCAATGAGCAAGCAAACATATGTACCAATCTATCCGGATTTACTAATCTCCTTTTTAGTAATCCCACGATTGGGAACTATTTTAGTTTTAGAGCTTTCTAAGAATTTAGATCTCATTAGCATGATCATCATCATGATTCTAAAAGCATTGCTTAAAACTATGAGTTATTTACATATTATAAAAACAGCACCATGTAGATAATTAAATGCCTTTAATAAATGAATATTTTACTAATAAATAAATAAGATTATTTACAAAGTACATGCTTTATCATCATATATACTGAATCTGGGGATAGAATCCTTTTAAGGGGGGAAGAATGTAATAGACGAAATTATTATTATTATTTTTTTGTGATTCTGGGGACAGAATCCTTTTAAGGAGGGAAGATTGTAACGATTGTGATTTTATATTTAATTTTAAATATTTATTGAATTAAATAAATATTTTATGTGATTTATTTATTGAGTTAAATAAATAAATTATGTGATTTATGGAGTCATTTAGTTAAGTGTATATATATATATTAATTAATTGAATGTGTAATGCTTATTTAATTAATGTCTATTAATTTTATATTATAATTCTAATTTAATTGAGATAATTAAATTAGATGAATTATGTGATGAAGTGTTACATGAATTATAATTAGCGAGTAATTATAATTATGTGGCAATTTTATGTGATTTATTGATGTTAGATTTTAATTGATTAAATTAGATGATTAATATTTAATTAATTAAAATATGACATTAAAGTATGCGTCAAATGATTTATTAAAATAAAAAGAAAAGGATTTTTTTTAAAATAATTTTTACCAAACAAGGCCCTTGCTTTTGTTTTAAAAGACTGTTGCCAAACAGGGCCCTTACACTAGCTAAATCTAAATTACCTAAACCATGTTTGGAGTTAATAAAAACTAGTTTCTAATTTTTCTTGTAGCCAAACAAGCCAAGTTGGCTTTTGAATTTTGTAACTTACGTTATAATTAGTAGTTAGTGCATATACTTATTATATGGGAGTTACATATATTATATATTACTTGTGTTATATATTATATGTATATACTATCAGTACGTTAGTTTTTCTAAAAGTTAGTCTAAAGCTAAGAAAAAAGAGCAGAGAAAATAACAGAGAAGAAGATAGAGAGAAGAGGAAGAGGAAGAAAAGGTATAGCTTGAGAAGCTTGAAGGGAATCACTATCATCTTCTTCTTCAATCATCTAAGCAAAAAGGGTATTATTTCAATTAAATTATATTTTTATGTGTTTTCTTTATAATATTCATGAATATGAGTTCTCTGTGTTTATGATTTAGCATGAAAGTTATACAAATATGATGTACATATATAAATTGTGTTTATAATGGTTATTATATGAATTGTATGTCATGATCAAGGATTTTCAGGAATCAAAATTTTGTCAGAATATGTTTTAATGGAGAAATTGATGTTCTTATGATTTTGTATGTTATTGGCCAATTTTAGAGTAAAAGTTATGATTTGATTGTGTGTTAATATGCCTATTTAGAATTGTTGTGATAATATCTTCAATTTCAAACATAATGCATGTTTTATAAGTGGAATTGGTAAGAAAATTTTATTACAGAGAATTATTTTATGAAAATATGAGTTTTCATAAAAATGGCCAAAATAGATTTTTAAAACTTATGATTATCATTGTTTAAATGATTTTGTATTTTGGAAGCATGCTTTATATATGTGTAATAGCGTATATATGTTTTATAGAGTCTATAGTACTGTATTTTTGGCGTTGTTGGCTTGTATGGGTTAATCGGTGAAGTAGAGTAACGTGGCTGTCTGCGTCTGGCCGAGTTGCTGCGCAGCTGCGCCGGCAGCAAGGCCAGGAGCAGCGCAGCTGCGCCGCTTGTCCTTCCCAGATTCCTTCCCTGCGCAGCTGCGCCGGGCACAGTGCTTGGGCAGTGAGTTTTGCTTGCTTTTACAGTTTATTTTAAAGACCTTAGTTTAAATTTTCATGGATAAGGGGATATATATTTTGAATGATATAACATGTTGTTATATGATTATGATAATTTCATGTTTGAAAAATAAAAGAAATTTTGAAAACCTAATATGGTATTTAAAACTATAATTGTTTAATAAGTTACTTAATTATAATTTTATTAATTATAATTAAGAGTAAATGTGTAATTTAAATTATAAATTTTGTGAAATTATAAGGTATAGAAGTTTAATTATTTTAATTTTAATTATAATTTATGTAATTATAATTTAATAAATGCATGTTTAATTGTGAATTTTTAATTGATAATTACATAATTAATTATAAATTGTGTAATTATAATGCATGTTATAGTTTAATTAATTATTGATTATAATCGATAAATACATGATTAATTATAAATTATGTAATTATAAATGCATGAATGTGGTTTAATTGATTTTAAATTATAAATTGTTTATAATTTAAATGGTAATGATAATTTAAGTAATTATAATTTGATTAAGTGTTTGAATTATAATTGTTTAATTATAATTGAGTTAAATACATAATTAATTTAATTATGTGAATATGTAGGTGATGTAATTAACTATGTGATGGTTGATTATTATTACTATTTAATCAGAATGTGAGTTAACCATGAGGGTTAACCACTTATGTGAATTAGTTACGTGTTAACTAATTTAGGTTATTGTGATTGAATATATATGTGTAGAAAGTATTAAAGTACGTGAATTGTGTTAAATAACTTGCGCTTGAGGCAAGTCTTCTAAACCCTAAACTCGTTAATTTTACGCAAGTCTTCTAAACCCTAAACTCGTTAATTTTACGCAAGTTTTCTAAACCCTAATCTTGTATTGATTTTATATGATCTCTTGAATTCATATATTCATTGTTGAGAATGTCCTTTCCATTTCAGTATTGGACAATTGTTTATTTAATTGAAATGGTCTTAACTTATTGTTCAAGTAAGATTCAGTTATTATTTTAAATGCTTTAAGTTGATTCTAAAGCATATGTTAATTCATAATTCTTTTATTTTGAATTATTGGAAGTCGATTCAACTAATCCTTAGTTGATGAACGTGAATTCTAAATTACCCTTGTAAGCTTATCCAAACCAAACTTTCTTTGGTGCGGACTTGAATTCAAATTACTGAGTTGAACAACCCTATTTACTAGGGGAGGTTACCACGCATAGCGTTAAGATGGTTGTGCACAATACATGGTACGAAGGGCTGATCACCCTAAGTACGAGTTAAGGTCCATAGTCTTATTGACTGTTAAAGGTTTAAATAGAAATATTTATAACCTAGGACAAGAGTTCAAAGGTCTTATGACCCTCAGATAAATTCTATATCCAAATTTTAATATTGATAGGGAATTATTATTCAATTCTTTATTATTGAAGCAAGCTAAGTTGTTCAGATTTTCTTAAAGATATTCTTTCATATCTATATTATTGTTAAACTCCAGTGAGCTGTGGTTTGCTCACTCTTGCATTAAATAACAATTTCAGTTAAGGTTGATAGCGCTGATGCTCCGTCTACAAGTAAGGGCAAGGGAAAGCAAAGCAAGTGAAGACTTGTTTTTTTTATTTATATTTAATTGAGAATGATTGTAATAATTGAATGTTATGTTTTATTTCCGCACTTTATTATATTCATGTCAAGGTTAGAGTAACCCTGGGATTGATTTTGAGAAGGTTGTAACCCTTGTTTTAAGGGAGATTTAGTTATATTAATTTAAGTTGTAGTTTATTTTGCATTATTCATTGGGTAGATATATGTTATATTAGAAAGTGAACACCAAATCATGTGGAAACGAAGTACCCGGATTTGGGGGTGTCACAGGTTGATATCAAAGCTGTAGGTTATGAAACCTTAGGTGGGAAAAAACCTTAGGTAGTAGCCTTATGGTAAGATCGAAAAGATAGTGATGCTAGGTAAAGATAATAAACTACCTTATGTGCCTATGTGTTTACATTTTAGTATTCGAAGAGTGACGATTCGTTATCACGTAATAATGAACTTTAAAATTCTTTTGTCAGGATGTCGAACGTTGGAGAACCTAGTCAGGCTAGAGAGGATGTACCTCAGGTGCCTAGAGAGGAAGAGCCCCGTGACATACATATTGTCTGGGAGCAGCTGGTTAAGAGAGAGCCATCTCCAATGATCACCGTAGCTGGTCGGGAGCGTGAGCTGACACCTATTCCAGAGGATGAGGACGAGGACGAGTCTGAAGAGGAGGAAGAGGATCCCGAGGAGGAATTCCCACCTCACTCTACTAGTGCTGAGATGTACGAGGCAGTCTACGATAGCAATGTGGAACTTCAGGGACGAGTAGGAGATCTCGAGGAGACTATTCAGCAGCGGGACGAGACTATCGAAGAGATGGATAGTGAACTAGGAGATGCATAGTGGAACCTGATACATATGGAGGTCGAGAGAGATGCTGTTCGATTTGAACTGGCAAAGCTAAAGCAAGATATCCAGGAGGAGTCGAGGAAGCGTGCCAGAGCTGAAGAGTCAAGCTTGAGGGCTAATCAACGAGCCGATCGAGCTGAAGGTGAAGCTGAAGCCAAGAGGGCCAAGCTAAGGGAAACGGAATATGTTTTTTATACGGCGATAGAGAGAGCTCAAGATCGTATTTTCTACTACCCAGCTCAGTTCCAAGGTTTACCGTGGTATGTGGTGGACCGAAGAACGGCATTTCGGGTAATGGAAGAGGAACGCAGAGAGGCTGTGAGACGCATTAATATGCCAAGGCAGTGGTAGTAGTGGTAGTAGTAACAGTAGTGGTAGAGTTTATTATGTATTGCATGTTTTGTAATAAGTAACGAAAATCCCATAATTTGAGATAAGAATGGGATGAGTTAATAATGTAATCCTGCAATTTTTCCAGTTTAGGAAGGATGATGTAAATGGCAGAAATGCTATCTGTTTGATGTTTATAAAACTACGACTGATGAATAAAAGAAGTTTATGGACGTGCTTGGTGTTCTATGTGAATTGAATTATTTAAACGTTTAAGTGTGAACTTGGATACTTAATAATTGAATAAAGGGTCTAATAATATTTTCTTAACAGAAAATGCCTCCTAGAAGAAGAGTAACACGTCAAAATCCCGAGGGTTCGACGAACAACAACAATAACGAGGGAACGAATCCCAATTCGGTTCAGCAGTTGGTGAACCTGTTGACAGGAGCTCTTGCGAATCAGCCGCAGGTGCAGGATACTACTTTCAAGGAATTCAAGGCAGTAGGACCGCCTGAGTTCAAAGGATCGACTAACCCTATCGAAGCTCAGACATGGGTTATGGAAATGGAGAAGGTATTTGACGTGGCTAGAGTAGGAGAAGACCAAAAGACAACGTTCGCGGCTTTCATGTTGAAGTCGGATGCAAGTTTTTGGTGGCAGGCTAACAAGACTCGAGAGGGAGAAGGAGTCATCACGTGGTAACGTTTCAAGGAAATGTTCTACGAGATGTATTTTCCAGTGAGTTCGCAGGACCAGATGGAGGTCCAGTTCCTAGAACTTAAGCAAGGAGGGATGACGGTGTCTGAGTATGCCGCTAAGTTTAACGAGTTGGCCAGGTTCGCTACATACCAGGTCAGCACTGACGCTAGGAAAGCGAGAAGGTTTGAGCGGGGACTAACGCCTTGGTTCTACAACAAGGTTTCCATGTTCCAGCTGAATACCTTTGCAGCGGTGCTGGAGAAGGCCATACTTGCTGAGGGAGGAAGCGAAGCGGTGACGAAGTTCAACCAAGATAAGAAGAAGAAGAATGAGGTAGAAACCAAGTCTGGGGGTAGCAGCACTGTGAACCAGAAGGGGAAGTGGTTTGATAATATCTCTGCTGGGAGTCAGCAAGGAAGTCAGCAGAAGAGGAAGTTCGAAGCATGTGCTACATGCGGTATGAATCACACTGGCGTGTGCATGAAGGGGAAGCGGGTGTGCTTCAACTGTGGTCAGGAAGGCCACATCGCGCCTAATTGCCCAAAACCGAAGAAAGGAGCTTGCTTTACATGTGGATCCAAAGATCACATGGCTCGTAACTGCCCGAAGAAGCTGACGGCAGGGTCAACAGGGAGCGGAGGGAATGGAAGCGGCAATACCGTTACTATCGCTGCACCATTGCAAGCTGTTCGACCCACTACACGGATATTCAATATGACGGTGCAGGATGCTGTGCAATCAAAAGATGTGGTGTCAGGTATTATTCCGGTCAATAGTATAAATGCATATGTATTATTTGATTCGGGTGCTACTTGCTCATTCATATCTGATGATTTTGCTAGAACCCTAGACTTACCTGTAGAGGAGTTAATTTACCCTTTGATCATAGAGATTGCGAATAGGGAGGTTATTCCTGTTAGGAGCGTTTATAAGAACTGTAGATTGGACATTAATGGTCAGGAACTTAGAGTAGATTTGATTCCGATTAAACTTGGGGAATTCGACGTTATACTGGGTATGGATTGGTTGTTCAACCATGGGGCGGTAATCGACTGTCAGAAGAAGTCGGTGAACCTTACGACTCCGTCGAAGTTGGTGTTCTATGGTAGCAAATCGCCTAGGCAAGCGAGTTTTCTGACGATTATGCAAGCCAAGAAACTTCTGACGCAAGGCTGTGTAGGATATCTAGCCTACATAGTAGATTCGCATAAGGAAAGCCCGAAGGTGGAGGAGATATCGGTAGTTAAGGAATTTGTGGACGTTTTTCCAAGCGATTTACCAGGACTTCCGCCAGATAGGGAGACAGAGTTTGTGATCGATCTAGCACCGGGAACTGCTTCGATTTCGAAGGCTCCGTACCGAATGGCTCCAGTCGAGATGAAAGAACTGATGATTCAACTGCAAGAATTACTGGACAAGAAGTATATTCAACCAAGCGTTTCGCCGTGGGGAGCGCCTGTCTTATTTGTGAAGAAGAAGGATGGGTCGATGCGTCTTTGCATTGATTATAGAGAGTTGAATAAAGTTACGATCAAGAATAGGTATCCTTTACCTAGGATCGATGACTTGTTTGATCAACTGAAGGGTGCGAGGTACTTCTCAAAAATTGATTTGAGAAGCGGGTATCATCAGTTGAAGGTGAGAAAGGAAGATATACCGAAAACGACTTTTAGAACTCAGTATGGTCATTACGAGTTCTTGGTGATGTCATTTGGTCTCACGAATGCCCCAGCTGCATTTATGGACCTAATGAATAGGGTATTCAAGCCATTTCTAGACAAGTTCGTGGTAGTGTTCATAGATGACATCCTGGTTTATTCCAAGACCGAGGAGGAGCATGCTGAACACTTACGACTAACCTTAGAAGCACTGAGACGAGAAAAGCTTTACGTTAAATTCTCAAAATGCGAATTTTGGTTGGAACATGTGCAATTTCTTGGCCACGTGATCGACAAGGATAGTATTTCGGTAGATCCGTCGAAGGTTGAAGCTGTTATAAATTGGGAACAGCCGAAGACGCCGTCCGAAGTGAGGAGTTTCTTGGGATTGGCAGGTTATTACCGGAGATTTATCCAAGACTTTTCTAGAATCGCAACTCCGTTGACGAATTTAACTCGTAAAACAGTTAAGTTTGTTTGGACGGAGAAGTGTGAGGAGAGTTTTCAAGAGCTGAAGAAGAGGCTGAGTACTGCGCCTGTATTGTCTTTACCAGATAGTTCCAGAAATTTCGTAGTATATAGCGATGCCTCACATAAAGGATTTGGCTGTGTATTGATGCAGAGCGGCAAAGTCATTGCCTATGCGTCACGTCAGCTGAAGGATTACGAGAAGGGGTATCCGACCCATGATCTAGAATTGGCGGCAGTAGTGTTTGCCCTAAAGATTTGGAGGCACTACTTATATGGAGAGAAGTGTGAAATATACACAGATCACAAGAGTCTGAAGTATATATTTACCCAGAAGGATTTGAACATGCGCCAAAGAAGATGGTTGGAGCTGATTAAAGACTACGATTGCGAGATACTTTACCATCCGGGTAAAGCTAATGTTGTCGCTGATTCTTTAAGCAGGAAAGGTCGGGAGAAGCTGAACGTATTAACTGATCAGGATCGGTTGATAGAACAAATGGCTAGATTAGAATTGGAAGTGAAGTTTTCGAAGGAATCGGATGAGTTGTTGTTTCAAGTAACCAATGGTTCTACTCTAGTAGATAAGGTGAAAGAAGCACAATTCAATGATGAAGAATGTGAAAAGATTCGGAAGAGGATAACCGAAGGCGAAGAGTTCAAATTCAAGATCGGTAACGAAGGACTGTTGCGGTTTGAAGGTAGAATATGGGTACCGCCAGTACCAGAGGTCAAAGAGGAGATTTTGAGCGAAGCTTATAGTTCTAGATATTCTATTCACCCAGGGAGTACGAAGATGTACCAGGATCTCAGGCATCATTTCCGGTGGCCGAATATGAAGAGGGACGTTGCGGAATGCGTTGCGAAGTGCTTAACGTGCCAGAAAGTCAAAGCAGAACACCAGAGACCAAGTCGACTGCTGCAACCGTTAGAAATTCCAGAGTGGAAGTGGGAGCATATCACGATGGATTTCGTGGTAGGTCTTCCAATGACTCAGAAAGGATTTGATGCGATATGGGTTATAGTGGATCGACTGACGAAGTCAGCCCACTTTTTGCCAATCAGGGTTAAGTACAACCTGGATAAGCTAGCGAAGCTATACGTGAAGGAAATTATTTCTCGACATGGTGTTCCGGTGTCGATTGTGTCCGACAGAGATCCGCGTTTTACGTCGAATTTCTGGAAGCGTTTGCAAGAAGGTATGGGAACGCAATTGCGAATGAGTACAGCGTATCATCCTCGGACTGATGGACAAAGCAAAAGAACAATTCAGACACTTGAGGATATGCTAAGAGCTTGTGTGATAGACTTCAAAGGATGCTGGGAGGATCATCTACCATTGGGAGAGTTCACCTACAACAATAGTCATCATGCAAGTATTGGCATGCCGCCTTACGAAGCGTTATACGGTAGAAAATGCAGAACTCCTTTGTGCTGGGATGAAGTCGGTGAACGTCAATTGTTGGGACCAGAATTGGTACAACAAACCGCCGAAATTGTGAAGCTGATCAGAACGAGATTAGTTGCTGCTCAAGACAGACAAAAGAAGTATGCCGATCTTAATCGACAGAACCGAGAATTCTTGCCAGGAAGTTTCGTTTTCCTGAAAGTATCTCCCTGGAAGGGGAAAATTTTATTCGGTAAGAAGGGGAAGCTGAGTCCCCGATTCATTGGACCTTTTGAGGTATTACGAAAGGTGGGCGAGGTTGCTTACGAGATTGCATTACCTCCGGAGCTCGAGAATATACATAATGTCTTTCATATTTCTGTATTAAGACCTTACAAGCACGATTACAAACATGTAATAGAATATGAACATTTGCTATTTGATAAAGACTTAACGTATGAAGAAGTGCCTGTTCAAATAGTTGATAGAAAGGAACAAGTACTTAGGAATAAAGTGATACCTTCTGTTAAGGTAATTTGGAGAAACCACAGTGCTGAAGAAGCTACGTGGGAACTCGAAGATGTTATGATGAAATCTTATCCGCATTTATTTGATTAGTTTTGTGTAACCCCTTATATACTGAATCTGGGGATAGAATCCTTTTAAGGGGGGAAGAATGTAATAGACGAAATTATTATTATTATTTTTTTGTGATTCTGGGGACAGAATCCTTTTAAGGAGGGAAGATTGTAACGATTGTGATTTTATATTTAATTTTAAATATTTATTGAATTAAATAAATATTTTATGTGATTTATTTATTGAGTTAAATAAATAAATTATGTGATTTATGGAGTGATTTAGTTAAGTGTATATATATATTAATTAATTGAATGTGTAATGCTTATTTAATTAATGTATATTAATTTTATATTATAATTCTAATTTAATTGAGATAATTAAATTAGATGAATTATGTGATGAAGTGTTACATGAATTATAATTAGCAAGTAATTATAATTATGTGGCAATTTTATGTGATTTATTGATGTTAGATTTTAATTGATTAAATTAGATGATTAATATTTAATTAATTAAAATGTGACATTAAAGTATGCGTCAAATGATTTATTAAAATAAAAAGAAAAGGATTTTTTTAAAAATAATTTTTACCAAACAAGGCCCTTGCTTTTGTTTTAAAAGACTGTTGCCAAACAGGGCCCTTACACTAGCTAAACCTAAATTACCTAAACCATGTTTGGAGTTAATAAAAACTAGTTTCTAATTTTTCTTGTAGCCAAACAAGCCAAGTTAGCTTTTGAATTTTGTAACTTACGTTATAATTAGTAGTTAGTGCATATACTTATTATATGGGAGTTACATATATTATATATTACTTGTGTTATATATTATATGTATATACTAGCAGTACGTTAGTTTTTCTAAAAGTTAGTCTAAAGCTAAGAAAAAAGAGCAGAGAAAATAACAGAGAAGAAGATAGAGAGAAGAGGAAGAGGAAGAAAAGGTATAGCTTGAGAAGCTTGAAGGGAATCACTATCATCTTCTTCTTCAATCATCTAAGCAAAAAGGGTATTATTTCAATTAAATTATATTTTTATGTGTTTTCTTTATAATATTCATGAATATGAGTTCTCTGTGTTTATGATTTAGCATGAAAGTTATACAAATATGATGTACATATATAAATTGTGTTTATAATGGTTATTATATGAATTGTATGTCATGATCAAGAATTTTCAGAAATCAAAATTTTGTCAGAACATGTTTTAATGGAGAAATTGATGTTCTTATGATTTTGTATGTTATTGGCCAATTTTAGAGTAAAAGTTATGATTTGATTGTGTGTTAATATGCCTATTTAGAATTGTTGTGATAATATCTTCAATTTCAAACATAATGCATGTTTTATAAGTGGAATTGGTAAGAAAATTTTATTACAGAGAATTATTTTATGAAAATATGAGTTTTCATAAAAATGGCCAAAATAGATTTTCAAAACTTATGATTATCATTGTTTAAATGATTTTGTATTTTGGAAGCAATGCTTTATATATGTGTAATAGCGTATATATGTTTTACAGAGTCTATAGTACTGTATTTTTGGCGTTGTTGGCTTGTATGGGTTAATCGGTGAACCAGAGTAACGTGGCTGTCTGCGTCTGGCCGAGTTGCTGCGCAGCTGCGCCGGCAGCAAGGCCAGGAGCAACGCAGCTGCGCCGCTTGTCCTTCCCAGATTCCTTCCCTGTGCAGCTGCGCCGGTTTAAAGGCAGCTGGCTGCGCAGCTGCGCCGGGCACAGTGCTTGGGCAGTGAGTTTTGCTTGCTTGTACAGTTTATTTTAAAGACCTTAGTTTAATTTTTCATGAATAAGGGGATATATATTTTGAATGATATAACATGTTGTTATATGATTATGATAATTTCATGTTTGAAAAATAAAAGAAATTTTGAAAACCTAATATGTTATTTAAAACTATAATTGTTTAATAAGTTACTTAATTATAATTTTATTAATTATAATTAAGAGTAAATGTGTAATTTAAATTATAAATTTTGTGAAATTATAAGGTATAGAAGTTTAATTATTTTAATTTTAATTATAATTTATGTAATTATAATTTAATAAATGCATGTTTAATTGTGAATTTTTAATTGATAATTACATAATTAATTATAAATTGTGTAATTATAATGCATGTTATAGTTTAATTAATTATTGATTATAATTGATAAATACATGATTAATTATAAATTGTGTAATTATAAATGCATGAATGTGGTTTAATTGATTTTAAATTATAAATTGTTTATAATTTAAAAGGTAATGATAATTTAAGTAATTATAATTTGATTAAGTGTTTGAATTATAATTGTTTAATTATAATTAAGTTAAATACATAATTAATTTAATTATGTGAATATGTAGGTGATGTAATTAACTATGTGATGATTGATTATTATTACTATTTAATCAGAATGTGAGTTAACCATGAGGGTTAACCACTTATGTGAATTAGTTACGTGTTAACTAATTTAGGTTATTATGATTGAATATATATGTGTAGAAAGTATTAAAGTACGTGAATTGTGTTAAGTAGCTTGCGCTTGAGGCAAGTCTTCTAAACCCTAAACTCGTTAATTTTACGCAAGTTTTCTAAACCCTAATCTTGTATTGATTTTATATGATCTCTTGAATTCATATATTCATTGTTGAGAATGTCCTTTCCATTTCAGTATTGGACAATTGTTTATTTAATTGAAATGGTCTTAACTTATTGTTCAAGTAAGATTCAGTTATTATTTTAAATGCTTTAAGTTGATTCTAAAGCATATGTTAATTCATAATTCTTTTATTTTGAATTATTGGAAGTCGATTCAACTAATCCTTAGTTGATGAACGTGAATTCTAAATTACCCTTGTAAGCTTATCCAAACCAAACTTTCTTTGGTGCGGACTTGAATTCAAATTACTGAGTTGAACAACCCTATTTACTAGGGGAGGTTACCACGCATAGCGTTAAGATGGTTGTGCACAATATATGGTACAAAGGGCTGATCCCCCTAAGTACGAGTTAAGGTCCATAGTCTTATTGACTGTTAAAGGTTTAAATAGAAATATTTATAACCTAGGACAAGAGTTCAAAGGTCTTATGACCCACAGATAAATTCTATATCCAAATTTTAATATTGATAGAAAATTATTATTCAATTCTTTATTATTGAAGCAAGCTAAGTTGTTCAGATTTTCTTAAAGATATTCTTTCATGTCTATATTATTGTTAAACTCCAGTGAGATGTGGTTTGCTCACTCTTGCATTAAATAACAATTTCAGTTAAGGTTGATAACGCTGATGCTCCGTCTACAAGTAAGGGCAAGGGAAAGCAAAGCAAGTGAAGACTCGTTTTTTTTTATATTTAATTGAGAATGATTGTAATAATTAAATGTTATGTTTTATTTCCGCACTTTATTATATTCATGTCAAGGTTAGAGTAACCCTGGGATTGATTTTGAGAAGGTTGTAACCCTTGTTTTAAGGGAGATTTAGTTATTTTAATTTAAGTTGTAGTTTATTTTGCATTATTCATTAGGTAGATATATGTTATATTAGAAAGTGAACACCAAATCATGTGAAAACGAAGTACCCGGATTTGGGGGTGTCATTGTTGGTATCTGAGCTGAGGTTCTTTCTTGTAGAAAACCTATTTAGGTTTGACATGTGAGTTATGGGTAGAATTCTGGGTTAGTTTTTGTTCAGTTTGATTTTCTGTTCAGCTATATTCAAATCTGTCTCTAATCTATTTTGCTGATATTCGTTGATCTCTTTTCTTAGATGGCTCGTAGATCCGCTAGAGTTGCTGGAAGGCGAGGTAATAATAGGGGAAGAGGTGATGGTCAGTCCGATGAGCAACCTAATGACTAGGTTAATGCTCAATTGGCTAACTTGGTGAATCAGGCGGTTAATCAGGCTTTACCACAGTTGGTGGCACAGGTTGTACAGGCAATGCAGCAGCCGCCAGAAATTCCTGAGCAGGGGAACTCGGGAAATAATGGCCCACAGGCAAACGAAGAGGAAGGGAATGTGGATGGTCTTGATCAACAGGTGGTTTCAATGTACGTATGGTTGGAGAGGTTTCAGAAGCAGAAGCCACAGTCATTCAATTCAGCTCCGACTCCAATTGATGCGGAGAATTGGATTGCACACCTAGAGAATATTTTTGATGTGTTGGGGTGCTCGGATAATCAGAGAGTATTGCTTGCAGCTTACAAGTTAGAGGGGGATGCACAGAGATGGTGGAAAACGATGAAAACAACAAAGGGTGATGGGTATGTGGAGACACTTCGATGGGCAGAGTTTTGTGAGGTCTTTTATCAGCATTACTTTCCAGCTGCTGATAAAGAGGCCTATGCTAGAGAGTATCTGTCTATTCGGCAGAAAGATGATGAGTCCATCACAGATTTTATGACGAGGTTCACCAGGTTGGCAGGTTTTGCGGGAACCTCTGCAGGGACCGCAGCGGAACAGGCGGAGAAGTTCAAGTGGCAGATTCATTATAGGTATCGTCAACATCTCATTAACACCAAGTTTGCAAATGTGACAGCTGTGGCTAATGCGGCCAAGAACATTGAGATGGAGCGATAGGACTTTCGGTCTTCTAAACCGGAAGGGAATCCAAAGAGGGACAGAGATGACCAGCAGGGTCAAGCTTCGGGTCAGCATGGGAGAAATCAAGGTGGTTAGTGGAACAGAAATCGTGGCGTCAAGCAAGGGCAGTGGCGTGGTCAAAATCAGAACAGGGGTAATCAGCAGTTGCCTCAGCAAGGACAGAATCGTCAGTTTCAGCTACCTTGGTATAGACAGAATCCTCAGCAAGGGCAGAATCGTCAGCAGGGGCAGAATCAGGGTCGTTATCCGGGACCAGCTGGTGGGGGTAACCCAAATCTTATTCCGATAGTTCCTTGTGCCATGTGTGGGGCTAATCATCTGGGAAGACAGTGTCATAGAGTTATCGGTGCATGCTTCTTGTGTGGACAGATGGGTCACTGGGAGCTGTCGTTTACACTCCTAAATTAACCTCACTTTCACTTCACGAATTTAAATAATTAGCACAGTAGTAAGCAAGGATCGATCCCATAGAGAGTAAGTTTGTTTTAGATTTATTCTACTATTTTAACAAAAAATAAAGATGGGGGATTTTTGAAATTATTTTAAACTAAGAAAAACAAAATTTAAATAAAGAGATTAACCAAATATGTAAAAACTTCAGTTCTGTAGTTCAGTTTCACCAAGCACAACAATCAATTAATCAAGTTATTATTCTTTACCCTTCAATGAAACTATTAACCCTAGATAACAATAAGCTCTGCTATCCGAAATTCTCCTTAGATATTCACTGTATGAAACAAGCTCTTCACCAGATTCAACTAGCATATAACCTAGAACAAGCTCTCTAGATTTAATATGATAGAAGCATTAAGAAATAGAGAATTAGGCTAATCCAAGCAACAAACACATAAGCTCGATTTGTTTAACTTATTTTCTGATAATCTTAGCAATACACAAAAGCTTGTCCACAATTAGTATCACTAATTTACTACTTGTGATGAAGACAGATATCAATTACACGTAATATCAATCTTAATCTAGCATATGATAATGATTAAATTAACTCAACTGGCCATATCAAATTAATTAGATCAATTAGCATGAAATTAATGAAAATAGATTATCAGAAGAAATTTCATACAAGAAAGAATAAATAATAATACTTAATTAATCAATTACTTGTAACAAGGTTCCACCTCCCTTTAGAACTGAATAAAGAAATTAGCCTGACATGCTCCAAGTCTGCACTTCAATGAGGTATGATAGTTGGTAGAAGATTGAATGAATAAAACCTTAACTATCATCCTCTATTTATAGTGCTAGGCAAGGGCCTAAATCTTACAAGAACTAGGAATCCAAATCCTAAAAGGAATTACAATTATAACTAGTTTCCATAAAGAAATAGAATCTAATAAAAAAATAAAATCTCAGTCCAAAGAAGTCCTAATTCTAATAGTAATATCAATCCAATTCCATGTAGGAATCTCCAAATATTGAGAAAGTCAACTGCTAGTCAAACTCCTCTTCAATTCAACTCCAAATCAACTTGTTTCCATCCTTTTAGCTTTAATTCACCTGAAAATAATAAACAACTTATTAAGCTCATATATACATGAAACATGTAATAAAACCAAATGCAAAGGAATAAAAAATCATAAATATTGTGTACTTATCAGTCACATGGCTAGAGATTGTACCGGGCCACGTGGTAATGGTGGAGGTGGTGATCATGGTGGCAATGGAGGTCAGCGTCAAGGTGGTCGAGTGTTTGCCTTGACATATAATCAGGCGGCAGGTGCGCCAGGTACTGTTTCTGGCACTCTTTTAGTTGGTAGTTGTGAGGCTTCTATTTTATTTGATACTGGTTCTACTCATTCTATTGTGGCTCAATCTTTTGTTCGGCACCTGGGTGTGCCATCTCAGTCTTTAGATTCTGTTATGTCTATTGCTACCCCGATGGGGACTTCTGTTATTATTTCTGATTTATATCGAGGGTGTCCGATCAGTTTTGGGGATAAGATTCATAGTGCTAATCTTCTTCCAATGTGTATGCACGATTTTGATGTTATTCTCGGGATGGACTGGTTGGATAAGCACCAGGCCACTATCGACTGCCAGGCGAAGAAGGTTATAATTGGAGATGTGAAGTCTCCGGAATTCGTATTTCAGGGTTCACAGCCGAGTAGAGTGGTGAAATTGATTTCAGCCTTGAAGGCTGGGAAGTTAGTAGCAAAGGGTTGTGAGGGGTATTTGGCATTTGTGAAGGATACCTCTAAGGGCGAGTCTCGTATTGAGGATATTTCAGTGGTTCGTGACTTTCTTGATGTGTTTCCTGAGGAGTTGTCAGGCTTACCACTGCAACGGGAAGTTGAGTTTACTATTGAGCTTGTTCCTGGTGCGGGGCCTATCTCTAAAGCGCCGTATCGGATGGCACCATTGGAGTTGTAGGAGTTGAAGGAGTAGTTGCAAGAGCTATTAGATCGTGGTGTGATTCGGCCGAGTGTTTCGCCATGGGGTGCTCCGGTTTTATTTGTGAAAAAAAGATGGGTCTATGAGGTTGTGCATTACAGGGAGTTGAACAAGATTATTATCAGGAATCGGTATCCATTGCCGAGGATTGAAGACTTGTTTGACCAACTTTAGGGGGCAAAGTATTTTTCAAAGATAGACTTGAGGTCGGGTTACCATCAGTTGAGGGTGAGAGATGAGGATGTCTCTAAGACAGCTTTTTGTACTGGCTATGGGCATTACGAGTTTCTGGTGATGCCATTTGGGTTGACTAATGCTCCGGCAGTGTTTATGGATTTGATGAACCGGGTGTTCAAGGAGTACTTGGACCAATATGTTATTGTCTTTATTGATGACATTTTGGTTTACTCCAAGTCTAGGGAGGAGCATGAGGAACATCTTTGAACAGTGTTGGGAATTTTGTAGAAAGAGAAATTGTATGCTAAATTCTCTAAATGCGAGTTCTGGTTGGAGCAGATTGCATTTTTGGGCCACGTTGTTTCTGCTGAAGGCATTAAGGTGGATCCTGCGAAGGTTGAGGCTATCACTAAGTGGCCGAGACCTACTACTGTGACAGAGATTAGGAGTTTCTTGGGTTTAGCAGGGTATTATAGGATATTTGTGGAAGGATTCTCTTTGCTTGCTTTGCCATTAACTCAGTTGATGAAAAAGGGCACAAAGTTTGTGAGGAATGAGGAGCGCGAGAAGAGTTTCGAGGAGTTGAAGAAACGACTTGTGACAGCTCCTATACTTACATTGCCTTCGGGAATAGGAGGTTATCAGATTTATAGTGATGCTTCTAAGAAGGGTTTGGGGTGTGTTTTGATGCAACACGGTAAGGTAATTGCTTACGCTTCTAGGCAACTTAAACCTTATGAGGTGAATTACCCCACACATGATTTGGAGTTGGCAGGGGTTGTAAGACCCCAACTTTTATAAATAAAAATTTAATTTCCTCTATATATTATTTTGATATAGTAAGGTGTTGATTTGATAAATGTGGTAAGTTATGGATGGAATGTGCAAATTTTACAAAGTAAGCAAGTGGTCATAATATATTCGTTGTGTCGGGGAATATTCTTTTGTCGGAGAATATTCGTACGACGGCGCAGCCATTGGTGGACCCCACAACAGAATAATTGTCGGATATAGAAAGCGACAGAAATAACATTTTCACGGCAAAACTTTTACCGTTAAACTGTTAAAATACCCGGTGATAAAAATACAGTAATACGCATTGTTGCAAAGTAGCACACGGTATTGCACAATATCTTTGATTATTGATGCTTACGTAAGAAGTCACTCAGTATTTAATAATTGTTACAGTATTTACTGTTTAATATTTTATATTATTGACTCAATAATTGCTGCATTGATATTTTATTGACTCAATAATTGCTACGTTGCTATTTTTTTTATGATTCAATAATGGCTACAGTTGATATTTTGTAGTATTGATTCAATAATTGTCGTTGCACAGTATTTCACGTTATCAACTCAATAATTCATATTATTTGAATAATATTATTAGATAGCATTATTGACAATGTCTAAGGAAGTTCTGTCTAGGAGGGGTTATTTAATTGCGCGCCAGTAAGGAGAAGTCCTTATCGGAAGGCCCCCTCTTTCCTGGGAACGACCTGGTTGTCATTATTGTGATTCTGTAATATTAATTTATATAATAATTGATGAATGGTTGATAAAAATATTTTCATTATGTTGGAAATATTAATGTTAGTAGAAATCGACATTTATTTCGATAATAGTTAATTTTCGGATGTTAAATTGACCTAACGGAGAATTAATCAGATAAATGAGCAATTAATGGGTGGTTAACATGTGGGACCCACTTATTGGTGGATAATAAATAGTTGGTGGGTAGTTGCAGGGGTGGAGGTGCAAGATTTATAAACTTGAGGGACTAAATTAAAAATTTAGGCAAAGATGGAGGTACTAAAGTGTAATTGTCCAACCTTTTTCTAGCCTATAAATAGCAAGCTAATTTCATTCATTTCTCACCATTCTTGAAGAACAAAGTTATTATAGTGAGAAAAATTATAGAGAGAAAAAGAAGAAGAGTATTCTGCTACTACACTACTCCAGTATCCAATCTTCTACTGAGGTAAGGGGTATTATTTCTTTTATATTCATAAAGAATGCTATTTTCTTTCAATACTCGTAAGGGTTGTTACTCTATTCTTTATTGATCTGTGGGAGTAACCTGTCTACGCGGATTACCGCATGCATGGTGAATAACCCTTTGTATTCATTCTTTATTGATCTGTGGGAGTAACCTGTCTACGCGGATTACCGCATGCCTGGTGAAAACCTTTTGTATTCATTCAATTCCTTAATAATCTGTGGGAATAATCTGTTTACGCGGATTACCGCATGCGTGGTGAATCACCCTTCGTATTCATTTCTATTAAATTGTGGAAATGATCTGTCTACGCGGATTACCGCATGACGGGTGAAAATCCAATTACAGTTTCGTATATTCATTCATACTCGTATGAAATATTATTTCACTGAAATATTGGTCTGAACTTGTTATGAAATTTTTATTTTTTTTATGACAAGTTACTATTCACGGGTTACTATTCATGAGTTACTATTCACGGTAAAAAAAAAAATATTTTTTTTTATCTTTGATTGGATCCAAGTTTGAAACTTCATTCTTGAATTTTGCTCCACAATTGATTATTACGGAGTATTCATGAACTTGGATAAATTAAATTACGAATTCCTAATTTTTGTCCTTTATCTCACTGGATTCGTTTTTATATTATTTTTCATCATCCTCAGTCTTAAATGATGATACAAATGAATATCTTTGGCCTGTAGTGCAAAGATGAATGATTATTTGATGAATATCTTTGGCCTGTAGTGCAAAGATGATTACCTGATGAATATCTTTGGCCCGTAGTGCAAAGATGGACAGGAGTTGAGATGAACATGATCACTGGTGATATAAATGAATATCTTTAGCCTGTAGTGCAAAGATGAATATTTGATTCGAGATATATATTGATTGATGTTACAGGGATAAAATATTGATGATGGACTTTAAATCATAGAAGATAGTAGACTTCATTCTCTGCTTAACTCTTCTAATGATTTGTTATTTCCGCTGCGAATATTGATCTAAAACTTGTTGTCCATAATATTTTATCTAAACTGTTGAAGACTAACGATAATTTATTTTTCATTATCTTAGTCATAATATTCTTTACTGGGCTAGTTGAGCTCACCCTTTTCTTCCATTGTTCTCTTCAGGAAATGAGAATATTGCGGGTACTAGTCGGGGAATGGAGTGATGGTCCGAGTTAGAGCAGTAGTAGTCCTCACTATTTCTGATAAATAGTGTGATCATAATTGTAATGAGGACTTAGTTTGAATCTTAATATTTTCTACATATTTGTACTGAGACTCACAGTTGTGTGGTCGTATTTTGCACGACCGTATGATATAAAGTTTGTATTTGAATTCTGTACCATGTATTTGGCGACTCAGAATGGGTTGGGTTGAATGGACCTATTCTGGGGGCGTCACAGTTGGTATCAAAGCTTAGGGATATGATCTCTGGCGGAGATCTGGGAATAGAACCAGGAGGGGAGAGACGAGTAAATCCTTCGCTAGTGTTTGTCCTACCTAAGCTTATGTGGTATTTATTTTGTCGGTCGGAACATAGGGTTGATATGTGATATGTTAATTTATTTGATTAACCCTTGTTTTATGGCAGTATTTGAGAATGGCAGCTGAAAATCTTAACAATGGAGTGAATGAGACCGTTGAGACACCTTTAATCACCAACCAAGAGAACGTACAACAGGAAGGCAACAATTCTCCTGTAAACAACCCTACCGAAGAAATGATAAATGACGGGATGTTCAGAAGTTTTTTGCAGTTCATGCAAAACCAGACGAGGGAGACTCGTGTTCATAATACAGGTGGAAATAATAACTCGCGGCTTGTCACTGCCAGGCAGTTTAAAGAGTTGGGACCACCAGAGTTTCAGGGAAAGCCAGATCCAATCAAGGCAGAGACGTGGGTTAAGCAGATTACCAAGATATTTGATGTCTTGGGATGCACGGAGGAACAGAAGGTTTCATTCGCCACGTTTATGTTTCGTGGAGAGGCAGATTACTGGTGGGAATCTGTGAAGCGTACCCAGCCTGCCGCACTCAAGATGTCTTGGGAGACGTTTCAGAAACTGTTCAATGACAAGTACTTTCCAGAAAGTATTCGTCACATGAAAGAGGTAGAGTTTATCAGACTAGAACAGAACAACATGACGGTGTCCCAGTACGAGGCTAAGTTCGCGGAGTTATCCCGGTTTGCACCTCATTTGGTGGAGAATGAGGAACGTATGACGCGGATGTTTCTGAGAGGTTTGAAACCCGAGATTCGTCAATACCTCATTTCTCACAAATTTTCTTTATATTCGGATGTAGTGAACAGGGCCCAGTTATTAGAACGAGATAGTGATTACGTTCAACCAAAGGACAACAACCAAGGTCGTACCGGTGGCAGCAGTCATCGAAACAATGACAACCAGCAGGGAGGAAAGCATCATGACAGAAGCGGTAACCACTCCGGTGGTAATCGTGGCCATGATAATAGAAGAAGTGAGTCGGGGGGAGATTTCAAGAAGAGAAGGTACAACAATGAGAACGTGAAGACGTCAACAGCAGCACCAACTGTTTCTAGGGGCGGAGAACGACCGCCAGTCGTATGCTCTAAATGCGGGCAAGAGGGACACATCAGTCCTAACTGCACACAACAATCTAAGGTGTGTTATAACGGTGGAAAGGAAGGACATATAGCTCGAGTGTGTCCTGTGGCGAAACCAAGTCCAGCAGGGGTAGTGATCCCTAAGGCTGTTCCGGACAAGTCAAAGTCGGTAGTTCCTGGAAGAGCTTTTGTCGTGACTGCCCAGCAAGCAAGGAACCCGAAAGAGGTTATTACGGGTAAGCTAATCATAAACTCTTGCGAAGTTTACACCTTGTTAGATACCGGTGCTACCCATTCATTTATTTCACCTGCTTGTGCTCAACGTTTGAACTTGACTTCTGATAAATTAGACTTTGACTTATCTGTTGAAACTCCGTTAGGAGAAACCTTTGTTACATCTACAGTTTACAAATCTTGCTTGATTCAGATTGGTACCCTTACCTTACCTATTGATCTTATATCTTTGAAAATACTTGCATTTGACGTGATTTTAGGAATTGACTGGTTAACCACTTACCATGCCAAAATTGATTGTTTTCGTAAGGTTGTTAGTTTTCATATTCCTAATCAACCTGTTGTGCGAATCCAAACCACCAAACCACTAAAATCAGTCAATATCATTTCAAATCCCAAGGCTATTCGTTTATTGAAAAACGGATGTCAAGCTTTCTTAGCTCATGTCACTGATCTAAATCAGAATACATCAGATTTGAATGATATTTCCGTTGTTAATGAGTTTCCTGATGTATTTCCCGAAGAACTTCCCGGTCTACCCCCAGAACGTGAAGTTGAATTCTTTATTGACCTTGAGCCCGGTACAAAGCCCATTTCTAAAACCCCATATCGAATGGCTCCTATTGAACTTCAGGAGTTAAAGGTCCAATTACAAGAGTTGTTAGATATCGGTTTTATTCGTCCTAGTACGTCTCCTTGGGGTGCTCCTGTTTTATTCGTAAAGAAGAAAGACGGGAGTATGCGACTTTGTATTGACTATCGGGAGTTGAACCATGTCACCATTAAGAATAGGTATCCGTTACCTCGTATTGATGACCTGTTCGACCAGTTGCAAGGAGCGCAATTTTTTTCAAAGATCGATCTTCGTTCTGGATATCATCAGTTGAAGATTAAAACTGAGGATATTCCAAAGACTGCTTTCAGAACACGGTACGGGCATTATGAGTTCTTAGTCATGTCTTTTGGATTGACTAATGCTCCTGCTGCTTTCATGGATATGATGAACCGTGTATTCAAAGAATATTTAGATCAGTTTGTGGTTGTCTTTATTGATGACATCCTCATCTATTCTAAAAGCCGTGAAGATCATAACCACCACTTGAAGATGGTACTTCAAAGGCTTCGTGATAACAAGCTTTATGCCAAATTGAAGAAATGCGAGTTCTGGCTTGAGGAAGTAGCATTCCTTGGGCACGTAGTATCAAAACATGGGGTATCTGTTGACCCGGCGAAGATTGAAGCAATACAAAGTTGGGAACAACCTAAATCGGTGACCGAAGTACGTAGCTTTCTGGGCTTAGCTGGTTATTATCGGAGATTCGTGGAAGAATTTTCTCGAATCGCTACTCCATTAACTCAGCTGACTCGGAAAGATACAAAATTCATATGGAACGAGGAATGCGAGAAGAGCTTTCAAGAGCTCAAGAGGAGACTCATTTCGGCACCTGTTCTGACAATACCATCTGGTTCGGATGGATTTGTCATTTACAGCGATGCTTCGGGCAAAGGGTTAGGATGTGTTCTCATGCAACATGGGAAAGTCATAGCCTATGCCTCACGACAACTCAAAGAATATGAGAGGAATTATCCTACTCATGATCTAGAGTTGGCAGCAGTCGTTTTTTGCGTTGAAGATATGGAGACACTACCTGTATGGGGAGAAAGTGGAGATCTATACAGATCATAAGAGCCTCAAATATTTCTTTACCCAGAAGGAACTTAACATGCGGCAACGACGTTGGCTTGAGTTGTTGAAAGATTACGACCATACCATCCAATATCATCCTGGAAAAGCAAACGTGGTAGCAGACGCGTTAAGTAGAAGATCATATGCGGGAATGAGTGCGATGCTGTCAACACAAAGGCCCATTTTGTGTGACTTACAAAGGATGGAGATAGAGTTCAAGACTCCGGGGACCCACATGATGATGTCAAGTTTACGCGTAGAACCAGCTTTAATTGATAAAGTTAAAGCTGCTCAATCTACAGATCCGGAGTTGATGAAGATGAAGAAGAAGGTGCAAGAAGGTGTTATTCCAGAAGCAAGAATCGATGAAGAAGGAATACTTCGAGTCAACTCCAGACTTTGTGTTCCTAACGATTCTGACTTGAAGTATAGAATCATGATGGAGGCACACAACACACCGTTTGCGATCCATCCTGGGAGTACTAAAATGTATCGTGATCTTCGACATACATTTTGGTGGAGCAATATGAAGAGAGAGATTGCGGAGTTTATCTCGAGGTGTTTAACATGTCAACGTGTCAAGGCAGAGCATCAAGTGCCAAAAGGTCCATTGCAATCACTTGAGATTCCAAAATGGAAGTGGGAACACATTACCATGGATTTCGTTACGGGTCTTCCCAAGATTTCTCAAGGCATAGATGCAATTTGGGTTATTGTCGATAGATTAACTAAGTCTGCTCATTTCTTGCCTATACGAGAAACTTATTCACTGGAACGTCTTGCTCATATGTACATAAATGAGATTGTGAGATTGCATGGCATGCCAGTATCCATAATTTCGGATCGTGACCCAAGATTTACTTCACGATTTTGGGTCAGTTTGCAGAAAGCTATGGGCACCGATCTACGATTCAGTTCTGCATATCATCCTCAAACTGACGGGCAATCGGAAAGGACTATTTAAACTCTTGAAGATCTATTGAGACTCTGTGTTCTAGATTTCAAAGGGAGTTGGGACAAGTACTTACCATTGGTGGAATTCTCCTACAACAACAGTTATCAGGCAAGTATAGGCATGGCTCCATTCGAGGCGTTGTATGGACTGAAGTGTCGTTCTCCAGTATGTTGGGACGAGGTGGGTGAAGCAACATTGTTAGGACCGGAGTTAGTACGTATGACTACGGAAAAGATTCAAATAATCCGACAACGTATACAAACGGCACAAGATCGACAAAAGAGTTATGCGGACCTTCATCGAAGAGACGTAGAATTTAATGTCGGAGATCATGTATTGTTACGTGTTGCTCCATGGAAAGGAGTTACGAGATTCGGAAAGAGAGGAAAGCTCAATCCACGATTCATTGGTCCATATGAGATCCTTGACCGAGTAGGAAAGGTGGCCTATAGACTCGCTTTACCTCCAAGCATGTCTCGTGTTCATAACGTTTTTCATATATCCATGTTACGTAAATATGTGAAAGACCTAAATCACATTATTGAGTTAGAACCAGACGAGATAGCCGAAGATTTAACGTACGAGGAGGTACCTGTCAAGATCTTGGATAAGAAGGAACATGTCCTACGCTCGAAGATTATACCTCAAGTTAAAGTTTTGTGGAGGAACCATGATATCGAGGAAATGACCTGGGAGTTAGAATCGGAAATGAAAGCGAGGTATCCTCACCTTTTCGACATACCAGGTACGTACGTCAATTTCGAGGACGAAATTTCATAAGGAGGGGAGGTTGTAAGACCCCAACTTTTATAAATAAAAATTTAATTTCCTCTATATATTATTTTGATATAGTAAGGTGTTGATTTGATAAATGTGGTAAGTTATGGATGGAATGTGCAAATTTTACAAAGTAAGCAAGTGGTCATAATATATTCGTTGTGTCGGGGAATATTCTTTTGTCGGAGAATATTCGTACGATGGCGCAGCCATTGGTGGACCCCACAACAGAATAATTGTCGGATATAGAAAGCGACAGAAATAACATTTTCACGGCAAAACTTTTACCGTTAAACTGTTAAAATACCCGGTGATAAAAATACAGTAATACGCATTGTTGCAAAGTAGCACACGGTATTGCACAATATCTTTGATTATTGATGCTTACGTAAGAAGTCACTCAGTATTTAATAATTGTTACAGTATTTACTGTTTAATATTTTATATTATTGACTCAATAATTGCTGCATTGATATTTTATTGACTCAATAATTGCTACGTTGCTATTTTTTTTATGATTCAATAATGGCTACAGTTGATATTTTGTAGTATTGATTCAATAATTGTCGTTGCACAGTATTTCACGTTATCAACTCAATAATTCATATTATTTGAATAATATTATTAGATAGCATTATTGACAATGTCTAAGGAAGTTCTGTCTAGGAGGGGTTATTTAATTGCGCGCCAGTAAGGAGAAGTCCTTATCGGAAGGCCCCCTCTTTCCTGGGAACGACCTGGTTGTCATTATTGTGATTCTGTAATATTAATTTATATAATAATTGATGAATGGTTGATAAAAATATTTTCATTGTGTTGGAAATATTAATGTTAGTAGAAATCGACATTTATTTCGATAATAGTTAATTTTCGGATGTTAAATTGACCTAACGGAGAATTAATCAGATAAATGAGCAATTAATGGGTGGTTAACATGTGGGACCCACTTATTGGTGGATAATAAATAGTTGGTGGGTAGTTGCAGGGGTGGAGGTGCAAGATTTATAAACTTGAGGGACTAAATTAAAAATTTAGGCAAAGATGGAGGTACTAAAGTGTAATTGTCCAACCTTTTTCTAGCCTATAAATAGCAAGCTAATTTCATTCATTTCTCACCATTCTTGAAGAACAAAGTTATTATAGTGAGAAAAATTATAGAGAGAAAAAGAAGAAGAGTATTCTGCTACTACACTACTCCAGTATCCAATCTTCTACTGAGGTAAGGGGTATTATTTCTTTTATATTCATAAAGAATGCTATTTTCTTTCAATACTCGTAAGGGTTGTTACTCTATTCTTTATTGATCTGTGGGAGTAACCTGTCTACGCGGATTACCGCATGCATGGTGAATAACCCTTTGTATTCATTCTTTATTGATCTGTGGGAGTAACCTGTCTACGCGGATTACCGCATGCCTGGTGAAAACCTTTTGTATTCATTCAATTCCTTAATAATCTGTGGGAATAATCTGTTTACGCGGATTACCGCATGCGTGGTGAATCACCCTTCGTATTCATTTCTATTAAATTGTGGAAATGATCTGTCTACGCGGATTACCGCATGACGGGTGAAAATCCAATTACAGTTTCGTATATTCATTCATACTCGTATGAAATATTATTTCACTGAAATATTGGTCTGAACTTGTTATGAAATTTTTATTTTTTTTATGACAAGTTACTATTCACGGGTTACTATTCATGAGTTACTATTCACGGTAAAAAAAAAATATTTTTTTTTATCTTTGATTGGATCCAAGTTTGAAACTTCATTCTTGAATTTTGCTCCACAATTGATTATTACGGAGTATTCATGAACTTGGATAAATTAAATTACGAATTCCTAATTTTTGTCCTTTATCTCACTGGATTCGTTTTTATATTATTTTTCATCATCCTCAGTCTTAAATGATGATACAAATGAATATCTTTGGCCTGTAGTGCAAAGATGAATGATTATTTGATGAATATCTTTGGCCTGTAGTGCAAAGATGATTACCTGATGAATATCTTTGGCCCGTAGTGCAAAGATGGACAGGAGTTGAGATGAACATGATCACTGGTGATATAAATGAATATCTTTAGCCTGTAGTGCAAAGATGAATATTTGATTCGAGATATATATTGATTGATGTTACAGGGATAAAATATTGATGATGGACTTTAAATCATAGAAGATAGTAGACTTCATTCTCTGCTTAACTCTTCTAATGATTTGTTATTTCCGCTGCGAATATTGATCTAAAACTTGTTGTCCATAATATTTTATCTGAACTGTTGAAGACTAACGATAATTTATTTTTCATTATCTTAGTCATAATATTCTTTACTGGGCTAGTTGAGCTCACCCTTTTCTTCCATTGTTCTCTTCAGGAAATGAGAATATTGCGGGTACTAGTCGGGGAATGGAGTGATGGTCCGAGTTAGAGCAGTAGTAGTCCTCACTATTTCTGATAAATAGTGTGATCATAATTGTAATGAGGACTTAGTTTGAATCTTAATATTTTCTACATATTTGTACTGAGACTCACAGTTGTGTGGTCGTATTTTGCACGACCGTATGATATAAAGTTTGTATTTGAATTCTGTACCATGTATTTGGCGACTCAGAATGGGTTGGGTTGAATGGACCTATTCTGGGGGCGTCACAGGGGTGATCTTTGCTCTAAAGATTTGGAGGCACTATTTGTATGGATAGACTTGTGATATCTTCACCGATCACAAAAGTCTTAAATACATTTTCACTCAAAAGGAGCTTAACATAGGCAGAGGCATTGGTTGGAGCTTCTAAAAGATTATGATGCGAGGATTCAGTATCACCCGGGGAAGACAAATGTGGTTGCAGATGCTCTTAGCCGAAAAAGTTCAGGAAGTGTAGCAGCTCTTATTACACAACCTCAGCTTATTTCGGATATGGAGCGACTAGAGTTGGAGTTGTATGTCCAAGGTTCAGATGGGCATTTGGCAGGTATGAGAGTGGAGCCCTCTCTTATTTCAAGGGTTAAGGAAGCTCAAAAGGAAGATGGCGAATTGTGGAGTATGGCACATAAAATGGAGGAGGGCAAGCAGCCCGACTTTTGTATTGATGACTATGGTGTGATTTGGTTGGGTGAGCGGTTATGTGTACCGTCTGCTCCAATCATTCGGGAGGTGGTTTTGGCGGAGGCTCATAATTCGCCATTTTCTATTCATCCAGGTTCTACAAAGATGTACAGGGATTTGAAGAATTTTTTTTGGTGGAATGGGATGAAGCGAGATGTGGCTGAATATGTTGGGAAGTGCCTCACTTGTCAACAAGTGAAGATAGAACATCAACGAGCTTGGGGTACTCGGCTCAACTTTAGTACTTCTTTTTATCTGCAGACTGATGGGAAATCCAAACGGACCATTCAGACGTTGGAGGACATGTTGAGGTCTTGTGCACTTGAGTGGTCGGGTAACTGGGATGATTACTTGAGCCTAGTTGAGTTTGCTTATAACAACAGTTGGCATGCGAGTATTGGGATGGCTCCATTTGAGGCATTGTATGGTAGGAAGTGTTGGGCACCAACTTGTTGGGATGAGGTTGGTGAGAGAGCCATAGAAGGGCCTGAGTTAGTTCAAATCACTACAGAGAAGGTAGCAGTGGCTAAGGAAAAATTGAAGTCGGCTCGATCACGGCAGAAGAGTTATGCTGATAAGCATAGGAGGACCTTAGAGTTTGAATCTGGTGAGCATGTGTTCCTAAAAGTTTCTCCTTAGAATGGTATTCGGCGATTTGGTCTGAAAGGAAAGCTTAGTCCGCGTTATATTGGCCCATTCGAGATTCTGGAGAGGGTTGGTGAGGTTGCATATCGGTTAGCTTTGCCTCCACAGCTAGCTATGCACAATGTATTCCATGTGTCGGTGTTGAGGAGTTATAAATATCACCCGTTGCATGTGGTGCAATATCCATTCGAAAAGATTCGTGATGATCTTGTGTGGAGCAAGCTGAGGCGATTTTGGATCGTCAAGAGCGGGTTATGAGGAGAAAGACAATTCCGTTTGTTAAGGTTTTGTGGAGAAACCATTCGGAGCGAGAAGCTACATGGGAGATGGAGGAATCTATTCGAGCGGAGTATCCACATCTTTTTGATAATTAGGTTCGTTCTTTTCTTTTGATTCCGGGGACGGAATCCTTTTTAAGGGGTAGGTGATGTAATACCCAGAAAAAAATAAAAAATAAATGGCATTTTTAAAATTTTGTTTTAAATATTTTTTTTTAATTGGGCTTTCTTGTGTTTGGGTCAAATTGTATTTAATTATGTGGACTATATTATTTGGGCCTTTAAACTTATTGGGTCTAACTTATATTTGTGTGTGATTAAAATCCTAGTATAATTAGGAGAGATAAAACAATATATAAAACCTACTTATATTTCATCCAGTCTGATAAGAATTGTGGAGAAGGAGCGGCGCAAGGAGGCGAAACTGTGAAGACCGAAGATCAGGAATTTAATTTTTTTTTATCATACCTTTAAGTCTATCTGTGATTTCTTATTGAAAGCGTATGTGAAAGTTTTGGTCAGATTACTTTAACTTGTTGGTACGGAAGGCACTATATATAATAATAATAATAATAATAATAATAATAATTATAATAATAATAATAATAATAATAATAATAATAATAATAATAATAATGTGATAACCTGCAAGTTTTGCAACTTGATATATAAAACGGAATCATCATGTTCCTGCAATCTACAATTTGACATATATATATATTAAAAAAATGAATAAAAAAATGGAATCATGCTTGCTGCTGCTATATATATATATATATATATATATATATATATTATAATTTAATAAGCATCTAATGATTTTTATGGTGGAAACGGAAGGCAGTGTCAATATTTGATAATAATAATAATAATAACAACATGATTTTATTAACTGGTTAAAGATAGAATAATATTTTTATAAATGTACTTATATTTATTAATATTTTGTTTAATTAGTTCAAACAGAAGGAGTTTAACGAATAATTTCTGGAGTATAATTTTGGGTATTACATTGTTTAATCCAGGTACGGATTCCGTACTCTTTCAGTGATACTCTTGTTAAATTTGATTTATTCGTTCTGTTCCTTGTTTCGAATTTCGTTATTATTTCACATAATTGTTTCTTGTGAAATTCATATAATAATTTCATTTTGGAGTTGATTCATATGACTCGAGTTTGTACTCTTTGAATTAGATTATCATGTTTATTATTTATTTTGATAATTGTAGAGTGGTACATTTTTTTTGAGACATTGTGATTATGATTTGATTTGGTTCAACATGTACATATAGAACCCTTGTGTTAATATTGTGTCGCATGTGTTGTGACATGATATTTTATTAAAATATACCGTAGGGTATACCTAAGCTATAACCACTTGTGGGGGTACCACAGGCATGTCGTCTTGGCACAAGAGGCATGACACCTTCCGTGGCGGTGTGATCAGTCCACGGCGTCTCCGTTTTGTGCTCCGGTGGGAGTTGGCCATTTGGTGTTTTGTTGTGGGAGGCGTATGGGTCGACCCTAGTTTTTTGTTCTGTTCTGTTATGCGGAGTGGCGATGTTTGTGCCAAACACGCCTTCCGATTTTGCATGCATTGGATTCGATGTCCAATGTGTGCGACTTGCCTGTGTGGCATTATTTGACTTGTCTGTGTGGCAAGGTATATTTCTGTTTTATTCTGAGCTCGGTATGAAATAACCCCAGCCATTTGATTCAGCCTATTATTTCATTGTGTTAGTTTTGTTCATTTCATTTTAGTTTAGTTCATTTATTGAGTTAGTTATTTCGTTTCATTATTCTTGTATTCTATATCCGTACTGGGCGTTTGGCTCATGCTGTGTTTTTTTCTTCAGCAGGTATTCAGGGGAATCAAGGGCAAGTGTGATGAGAGCTCCTTTCAATCCAATGGTCTAGGAATATTCTGTTTAGGCTGGACATATTAATTTCTTTGGAGTTGTAATAATTATTTCAGATTATGGTTTGGGCCAGTTTGGCATTTATTTTGGTTTGACCTTGTTGATATTTATTAGTTTTAAATACTATTCTTTTATGGTTTAGAGCTTTAGTATTATTTTTTTTAGTTCTGTTGTGTTTTGAGTAACCTCCCTTTCTATTTCGGGAAGGGGGTGTTACATGCGGATTCCACTGAATTGGACTCAAGGGCTTGTGATGGTTGGGATGTGATGGCTTTAACCGGATTTGTTTTGATCTGTAAGGTTTAATCCATGGCCTTTTGCTCAGGGAATAGATCATCGGGTAGAAGATAGACTTTTTCATGATGGTCGCCCCTATTCTAATGCAGGTTAAAAGAGATCAAGTCTTCTCGCACTTCAGGAGTGATGAGTTTTTGAAGGTTTGCATCTTAGGATGTATGCTATCTCATCACTAGGACTGACTGTCTTAATGCATCGCTACTTCTTCCTTTCGAGACTTGCTCCGGATTTGATGGAACAACATTAAGGTGTCGTTGGGTCCTCTTAACATGGGTCATCGATCTGGAGTGTCTTTCTTGGAGGTAGGCTTTTCAGGTTTGGCCTTTATGAGTTGACTCCTATGCTGGAGGAGTATGAGCGCCTCACGGGTTTGGCCTTAGATCTGCTATGAGCCAAGATATCCATTAGTGACATGAGATGACTGTTGATGACCGTGACTGGTCTGAGACATAGAGTCGTCACTAAGGAGATTACTGCGGGGCATGTGGTGTCCCTGGACTTTTTTATCGATTGCTTTGGCCGGCTGAACAACTACGAACGATATTCAGGAGATTTTATTATCCTCGAAGATGAGTGGCAGTTTTCACGTATGGACGTTCTGTTAATGTGCGTCACAACTTATTTGTATATGCCACTATATATGGACCACTTGGATATTAGCTTGATGGTAGTGGTTCGTGCTCTTAGATAGGGTTGTACCATCCTGCCTATGATATTAGCATAGACTTTGAGGTCGGCCACATTCCGCCATTCTCATCCAGCGGGGTTTTTTAGGGGTAGCGTCGTTCTGCTGTACGTGTGGTTCATGACACACTTGAGTCCCATCGGCACTTTCAGACATCATGGGTACTGCTTTACTCATGAGATATCCATGTCCTACTCTTTTTTGGCCTCCAGAGTGTACAGATGCGACATCTTGGTTGGCCTTTTTGATGGCGATTGATCATCCATTTTTGATATTGCCCTGCTCAGGGTTTAGCTCCCTTTACATCTTTATCACTCATGCAGACGGTATGGATTACCTACCCTTGGCGGGTTTGAGAAGGGTGACCACATATCATCTGCTGGCAGTCATGGGCCAGTTTGACCAGTTTCAAAGCATTCACCACTTTGAGGGGACTATGGATTAGAGGATATCAACTTTGTCTTTGTCGTCAGCTGACCTTACCAGGACCTATGAGTGTTGGACTTGTAGGAAGAGGACTGGTTTTTCTAATAGCCATCCAGATCGTTCTCCAGAGCATTCTGCATTATTGAAGGCAGATATTGCATTGGCTGCGGTTATCCAGTCAGCTCTAAACATTGATTCTGATGAGGAGGTGCCTATGGAGGATCCTGATTCTCCAACCGAGGATGATTCATTTGTTAGTTTGACAACATCTTTAGTCAGTAACCCCTCGAGCATTCCAACTGAGACAAATCCAACTCTTATTAATTCATTAGCTCGGATGACCTTTGAGAGGGATCATGCTAGAGCACTGATGTTGACAACCCTTTCTAGCAGGGATGCTGCTTTCATTGAGAGGGATGAGGCCATAGCTACCCGAGATGTTTATATTACTGATAGCGCTGCGCTCAGGTCCTATACACACAGCATCATTGCTGATATGAGTGCCTTCATAGATGGTCGCAGCAGTACTATACAGATGGCTGTGGATATTTTAGCCCTTATAGAGACCGTGGGACATGAGCTTACAGCTGCTTCTTCTTCTTCTGAAAGGGATGCCATGTTGGCACTGCTATCCCATTTATCCACGGGTTCATAGACTAGCTTTCATTTTCCTGCACATGCTAGATTAGCCATTTTGGTCATGTACAGGATACAGTGTATATATCAAATAGTGTTATATAGCAGAGAAATATATTTTGATTCACTTCCCTGTTGGATATATATTGTCATTGCTGAGTGATTACCACTTCTTTCATGACAGGCTGTTGTTGATGCATCACGAGCTTCTCCTTGATGAATGGACAGTGAGATGTCGGAGAATATCTCAACAGGGCCTGTTGACCAGTGAGACTTGATAGTATTTGGGTTTTATAGGGCTTTGGTGTCTTGGGACTGGGTTTTTTTATCGGTTTTTTATTTTTGATGGTCACACCGCACCATAAATGGCTGCCTACATACTCCCGGGTTGAGGGAGATTAGGTCATTCGTAGTTCAAGTTTGGCCTGAACAGGTTTGAGAAGTGTTTCTTTTGTGTTTGAGTTTAGTTTGGTGGGTTTTAAACTTTTTGTTTTAGTTTAGAGGGTTTTTAATTTTTTGTTTGGTTTGACCGCACCAGGAATGGCTGCCTACGTACTCCCGGGTTGAGGGAGATCAGGTCATTCGTAGTTCAGGCTTGGCCTGACCTGATTGGTTTGATTTTTTTTATTGATTTTAATTTTTTAATTTTTTAATTTTCAATATTTATATACATGGAAAATAAAAGGCATAATGCTAAGAAAGTGATAATGTCCCTACATCTCCTGGAACTCACAACTTTCCTTTGGATCTACGTCTTCCTGGCTAGCTGAGGCCTGATAGTCCAGTTGTCAGTGGTTATGTTGCTTTCGAGGCTCGTGACAGGGGTTACCTCCTGGTTTTGAATATCTTCAATCATGGCCGTAACTTGATCGTCTTTTGATTCTGCATATCCCTTAAGGAGGCTCAAATTGGACTCAGCGCAAAAAGGGATGAACTCTTGATTCTTCAATGGGTTGGCTTCCTCGAGAACTTCACCACCATTTTCTTCATTTGTTCCTTCACCTTTCTTATGGGCGAGAGAGGATTTGACTATGAGATCACTCTAAAACTATTGTTGTATTTCTCGCAAGGAACTTTCCTTTTTGGCTTTCTCCACATTGGGTAGGATCAGTATTTCCTCCTCATCATCCAGAAGGGTAAAGTCAGGAATGTGGTTGCTAATTTTTGGCAACAAGATGTTAGATGACGGTGGATGAATTTACTTGGGGGACTCTCTTGTCTCCTCTGTCACTCCCATCATTAGGATCAATCCACCTTATGTTCTGCCAGGATTGGTGCTCACAGCCGTCACCTCCTTTGAACTGCCTATTTCGAGTGGACATCTTAAGCTCTTTATTTCCCTTTCACCTTTTCTGGTCATGGGGACTTTTATCTTCAGTTCTCCATTTTCAATGAGATCCTGGATTTTGTGTTTTAGAGACCAGCATTCCTCATTTACATGTCCAGGTGAGTTAGAATGGTAGAGACATTTGCAGGAGGCAGTAACTCAGTAATCTTTTTCTGCGCAACCAACAGTGTTAACACATTTTCCAATGAGTCCCCCAAAGGTGTGAATACCCTTCTCCGCCTACTCTCCCCGACTCTCGGTGCTCTAGGATTTTGAGGGTTGGCCAGTGTTTGGAATGCTTCTTGAAATTTCTTATTTGGAAATTCGCATTCCTCTGGACGATTTTTCCTTTGGAAAGATCTTCTTGTAATTTTATCATTCCACCTTTCTCGTCCGTTCAGCATACTTTGATCTTCTTCATTTAGCTGGCTGATCTTGGAGGGAGATAGGCTTACATTCTGAATAACCTCCTTTTTCTCTTGGCTTTCTGATAGTTGAGTGAAAAGCTGCCTTGTATCCTGATGTTGGTGCACTATCAAATTAGCCAACAGAGTTATTTGATGTTGGATCGTATCCAATTTTGCATCACTGTCATACCCTCCTCTGAATTTTCTAACTCTAGAACATTTTTTCTGTTTCTTTGGGGGTATTCCTCCATCCTTCGTATGTCTTTATGATTTGGATACATTTCATCGCTTCTTGACCCGATCATGTTTACTCCCTCCGTATCATACTGCATCAGAAGGTTGGTGTTGACCTTTGGATGGTCAGGTTGTTGGACCACAAAATCGCTGCTTTCGATCAGATTTTGGATTTTATGCTTTAAGGACCAACAGTCTTGTGTATCGTGTCCTGGAGACCCTGAGTGGTAAGCACATCTCTGGCTTGGATTGTATCTTTTGCTTTTTGGATCCAGAGGTGGAGCCAATTCGATAATTTTCTTCTGCTTGATTAATAACTCTAATACATTTTCCAGGGAATCACCTAGTGGAGTGAACACCCGATTTTCTGTTCTCTAAAATTTTCTCTTTTTGTCCTGACATTGGTTGAATACGGCATGTTGTGGGAATGTCAGATTGTCTTCCTTCTTCCAAATGGGGAAACTACGGTTGGGTCTCCTAGATTGCCCCTGTACAATGAGGGATATATCTTCATCGCCTTTCTTGGGTACCCTTATGGGAGTGTTCACATAGTTACCAGACTGTATATGCTCGGCGACTGCTTCCAAGGCAGTGAGATCTTTAATCTTGCCTGCTTTCAGGCTCATCTCTGCTATTTCGCCATGTTTGATCATCTCTGAGAATGGCTTTCCTATTCCAGCTAGGATCCTCTTATAGTAAGGTGCCTCTTGGATGTCTATGAAAGTCATAACCATTTTAGATTCTGTTATAGGCGGGCTGACCTGTGCTGCCTGACGTCTCCATCTTTGGGCATATTCACGGAAAGACTTAGTACTTTACTTTTTGACTTTAGTCACTTGGTATCGATCCGGTGCCATTTGTGGCTGAAAACTGTACTGATTTAGGAAGGCGTGGGCTAGCTCTTCCCAGCTATGGAGTTTGGCATTGTCAAGTCAGGCATACCATGTCCTGGCCTCTCCAGTGAGACTCTTTTGGAAAAGCTGCATTCTGAGTCTTTCATCTTCAACATAATACCCTAGTTTGCTAATATATACTTTCAAGTGCGTATAGGGATCGCCTGCCCCATTGTACTTTTCAAACTCTGGGACTTGAAATTTGTCAGGATATCTAGCCCCTGGGAATATGCAGAGATCTGAATAGGTGACACCTCCAAGGTTTCCAGTCCCTTTGATCGTCCGGATGGTTTCTTCCATTTGTTGGACTTTCCTTTAGATATCACCAGTTTCCCAATCTTCCCTGAGATTTGTGATTTCAGAGGTTTTGTTGGTTCTTTCACTGAATCGAGGTTCAGCGATTTGCATTTTTCCGTTTTTGTCAGCACTTTGATTGCCACCCTGTGAGGAGGACTCTATTTGATTGGGCATTGCCTTTCCCTAAGCGCTTTTACTTTGTTCTTTTAGGAGGATAGCCAACTCTATTATTTGATTCTTGTTGGGTTTGTAAAAAATCGTGGGCGCAATCAAAGTGCAAAATTAGCGGAAGCATGGTATATCAGAGTTTAAAAAATTTCTACAAAACCATTATCCGGATCATCCTTTATGTAAATTATTAATTTAAAACAATAAATAAGAAGTTATGGAATCATATCCTTGTAGAACGAAGCTTCCACAGGTACGAGTTCAACTCCTTGTTCTTCGTGATCTCGTTGAATTTTCGTGTTAGATTCCTTCCTTTGATCAACGTTAGCCACCCAAGTGTTTGACCTCTAGAGGTGATCCACCAAGGAAAAGGAATTATTCAAGAAGGAGGGTGGTTGGCTAAACCCTAGTTTTCTATCCTCTATAGAAAAGGAGTACTCTCCAACAATTAGAATTGCATCAACTGATATCTAACATAAGACTCCTCTTATATAGATATTGGTCAACCCTTCTAATCCTATTAGAAATAGATTTTCATTTAATTAATTAAACTCTTTTAATTAATTAGGCTTCCCAATCATATTGGGATTAATTAATTAAATTTTTTAAATTAATTTGCCTCTTAATCTTATTAGGAATAATTGCGAATACTAATATTAAATTAATTCTTAGACTCCTTTAGAAATTAAAATAATAATAATTGAAATAATATTAATAAGACTCCTTTTATTAATTAATATTTAATATTTTTAAAATATTAAATAATAAACATTAAGCTATTTAATTTATTCTATCACCATAGATTAAATTAATTACACTTAATGTATTATTACGATTATGTCATTACCTTCTTTAATAATTATTCTTTTTTTTTATGGTGTGACCCTTTAGGTTCTCCATATTAAACCGGTTGTGAATAAATCAATTAGAATAATTCTAATCTTATTTAAATAAATAAATTAAACTAATAATCTATTTAAATAAATAATATTTATTCTACAATAGGGATAAGTCTCCCTAGTGATCAACGACTTTCCAGATCATATAGATTTCTACATTAATCATAAAAGAACCTGTGAGTAAATAGTTACCGTACAATTCAATCCTTCCACCATACAATGTCCCAATTAAATATAAGACATGGAATTACAGTCAAGTCTTATTTTATTTAATTATATGTATTTCGATTAGAAAATGCACAACTCCAAATAATGCAAATTAGAAACTCCTCTCTAATTTCATTCTGCCTTGGCCAAGGACTACTGGGTTGTCATTTAACGAATCACATAGGACATATCTCTTCTTTTACTAGAAGTGGTAGATTCTTTATTGACAATTTATTATCTCCATATGTAACTTATTATACCCAAGCATACTCCTTGATATACCCTAAGGGTCTTAAGGAATAAGTCAAAGTATAATTCATTACATACAAGATACTATGATGATCTCAAGTCCAAAGATCACTTGTACTACTACTACATTAGGAATTCCTATTGACAGGCAAGTAAAACTCCATTAAGTATTCCATAGCGAGTCACGTTCAGTGAACTTATTCTCCAATAAGCACCTACACACTTGCTTTAGTGTTTCCACACAAATGATCATGAGATCAATCATCCTCATCCAATAAGCAAGCAACATATGTACTAATCTATCCGGATTTACTAATCCCCTTTTTAGTAATCCCACGATTGGGAACTATTTTAGTTTTAAGCTTTCTAAGAATTTAGATCTCATTAGCATGATCAACATCATGATTCTAAAAGAATTGCTTAAAACTATGGGTTATTTACATATTATAAAAACAACATCATGTAGATAATTAAATGCCTTTAATAAATGAATATTTTTATTAATAAATAAATATGATCGTTTACAAAGTATATGCTTTATCATCATACAGGATTGGCTTGTATGCATACTACTTTCAATCTCCCACTTGCACTAAAGCCAATCGCCATAGTATCTCATACCCATCTTCTCTAAGTGACGATCAAACTGCTGTTGCATTAAAGCTTTAATAAACGGATCTATAATGTTGTCTTGAGAGTTTACACACTCCAAGGTGATGTTTCCTCTTTCAATGATTTCTTTAATCAAAGTGCCGTAACACATGTTTGGATTCAAGATGAGACTTAGGAACTATTCCTAGTTCTGTAATAAACTTTTCATCCGAAACATCAATTTGCAGCTTCACTTACAATTATATACTTTGTCTTTGTCACTAAACTAGTAACCTTTTGCTATTTGGAACCATTCCAATTCACTGCACCACCTTTTAAGGTAACAACTTACCCTAAAGTGGATTTACTGTCGTCTTGGTCAGTCTAAAAACGTGAGTCTGTTTAGTCCTCTAGTTTAATTCAGACCCATCATGTGTCATGATGACATTCTTAGTGTCAGTTAAGTACTTTAAGATGTTTATCACTGTCTTACAGTAATCTTCTCTAGAATATGGCCGATCAACATCAAGTCTCGTATATTTCATTGCATACATGATAGTAACTCATGCGATCTCTCTTTTATTGAGGACAATTTTAGAGAGATTCACTTCATGGCTCATCATCATGAGACACCCTTTGGAGTTTGCCATGCTAAATGCCTTTAGCATCTAATGCATATACGTTCCTTGGGATAAGCCGAACATCCTTTAAATCTATCTATACAGATTTGTATCCCCAATATAGGATGTTCTACCCAAATCATTCATGGAGGAATATTTAGACAACTTTATTTTGATCGATTGTAGCATAGGAATATCATTCCTTATCAGTAGTATATCAACATATATTACTTAGTAATGTCACAACGCTCCCACTGACCCTTTTGTACACACTAGGCTTATTCTCGTTTTTGATAAAATCAAACTATTTTGATTGTCTCATCAAAATGAATATTTCATCTACGAGAAGCTTGCTTCAATCCATAAAAGGATTGTTGTTTCTCATATACATGAATTGCTTCAACCATTGAAACAAATCTATCTGGTTGTATCATACATACATTCTTCTCTAATAACTTTTATTTGAGGAAGAGCGTCTCCACGTCTATTTTGCCAAATTTAGTACTAAAAAGCTGCAATCGCAAGTAAAATCCAAATAGTCTTGTGCATTGCTTCAAAAATCCATTTTAGATTTTATGGTCATCTACCATTTCTTTGAGTCTTTATTACTCATAGCCTATTCGTAATTCAATGGATCATCATCATTCATGACGTGTACCTCATCGTCATCCTCTATGACGAATCCATACCTTTCAGGTATCTTCGGTATTCTTCCAAATTTACGAATAGGGTGTTGTACAGAAGGAGTCTCTATTTAGACAGGTTCATCCACTTGATCTGTAGTGGTTTGTGGTTCTTGAATTGATTCAAGATCTATTTTCCTCCCAGTAACCCCTTCAAGGATAAACTCCTTTTTCCAAGAAGGCAGCGTGTTTCATAACAAATACCTTTTGCTCAGTAGGATTGTAGAAATAGTATCCCAAACTTTCTTTAGGATATCCCACAAAACGTGTACTTATCCGATCTTGTCCTAAACTTATCATTTTGAAACATTTTCACATAAGCTGGACATCCCCAAATCTTAACATGCTTAAGACCAGGTTTCCTCCCTGTCCACATCTCATATGAAGTCTTAGGGACGAATTTTGAGGGGACCTTATTTAGTAGATATATAGCCGTTTCTAGGGCATGACCCCATAATGAAATTGGAAGATCGGTAAAACTCATCATGGAACGAACCATGTCCAACAATGTTCAATTTCTCCTTTCAGATACTCCATGTACCTGGTGGAGTCCATTGTGAGATTATACCATTATCTTTGAGACAATTGAGAAACTCATCGCTTAAGTATTCTCCACCTCAATATGATCGAAGAATCTTGATACTCATGCCTGTTTGTTTCTCTACTTCACTTCTGAACTCTTTGAACTTTTCAAATAATTCAGATTTGTATTTCATTAAATACACATATCCAAATCTTGAGTGATCATCAGTGAAAGTAATAAAATAAGAATATCCTCCCCGTGCATTCGTTGTCATAGGTCCATAAACGTCTGTGTGAACCAACGTTAACAACTCTGTAACTCTTTCTCCTTTTTCACTAAAAGGAGATTTAGTCATTTTATCCATGAGACAAGATTCACAAGTTGGATATAGTTCATAATCGGATAGCTCTAAAAGCCCATCCTTATGCAACTTAGATAATCTTGTTTCATTGATATGACCGAGTCTACAGTGCCACATATAGGTATAATTAACATCATCTCTTTTCCTTTTCTTAGTTTGTTCTATTTGAAATATATTTTCATACAAGTCAAGTATGTAAAGTCCATTTCGCAAATTACCAACACCATATTAAACATTATTTTTATAAATAGAATAACTGGTGTTCTTTATTATAATGTCAAATCCATCCATATCTAATACGAAAATAGAAATAATGTTTCTAATGATATTCGGAAAAAATAACAATTATTTAAATAAATGGACTTGCTCGTAGGCTGTGCTAAACAATAAGTGCCTACAGCTAATGCAACAACCTTTGCTCCATTTCCCACTCGTAGGACAACCTCATCATTGTTCAGCTTTCTACTTCTGACCAGTCCCTGCACAGTACTACATATATGAGAACCACAGCCGGTATCCAATACCTAAGTAAAAATTTAACTTTCTAAAAAATTAATTTCAATCATGAACAAACCTTGATTGGAAGTCGAAGCTTCTCCAAGATTCTCCTCTGCCAGAAACTTCTTGCAGTTCCTCTTTCAGTGACTCGGCTCGTTGTAATGGAAGCACATTCCTTTGCTAGCTAGATCAGGTTTATTTTGTTCCTTTGTGTTCACCTTGCTCTTAGCCTTCTTAGATTTCTTCTTTTCAGAAGATACCTTGGGCCTCTTCCTTTTCTTGGAAGAATCCACCATTAAGACATAGTTCTTCTTGGATGGGAAGTGACTTTCTGCAGTTTTCAACATGTTAAGTAATTCAGGCAAGCTGACATCTAACTTATTCTTGTGGAAATTTATAACGAACTACGAGAAGGTCTCTGGGAGTGACTACAAGACTAAGTCTTGACTCAACTCCCCATCCATGACGAACCCAATTTGTCCAAGGCGTTCAATCAGATTTATCACCCTTAGAACATGAGTCTCAACGACAGTGCCCTCGGACATCCGAGATCGGAAGAGCTCCTTAGATATCTCATATCTAGCAGTCCTACTTTGTTCACCATACAACTCCTTGAGGTGAAGCAACATAGTAGGAGCATCCATGTTTTCATGCTGACGCTAAAGCTCGTTATTCATGGATGCGAGTATGATGCATTGAGCCACAGATGCATCATCTTGCCACTTTACAATGGTGACAATATCTTCCTCAGAGGCTGATTCTGGAACAGTTCTAGGGACATGTGAATTTGGGACATAAGAAATCTTTTCAGCAGTGAGAACTATTCTCAGATTTCTTAACTAGTTCGTGTAATTCGGTCCGGTCAGTTTGTTAGGATCAAGTATGCTACGCAGTGAAATTAGTGATTTTGACATTTTTAAATTTCTGTATGTGAAAAGACAATATTTTAGCAAACATTCATTTAATTAATTTTATATACCAAAATAAATTAGGTCTTATTTTAAATTAGTATCTCCCACTATTTTTTTTAAACTATAGTACCCTCACTTATATAGTTCGACAACATCTAATTAAAGATTTGTTAGTGAGAATAAAGATCCCATTTCAAATGTATATAGTCTTGTGTGTGCACAACAAATGATATATAAATAAATAAGTAGACAACTCTTGTCAATTACATCGACATGTAACTCCTTATATTCTGCCTCTTAGATCATAATGGTCAAGTGTGTGCACATCCGAACTAAAATGATTTAAGTTAAGTCCAACCTAGCACTCCATATATTCAAAAAAAAAATATTATCCTTGTGTGTGCACAACAAAACAATATTGTTCAATTAACTTTATAAGCATCAAATGTGATTAAATTAATATCTTAAATACTTAATACTTGCCTAGTGTGTGCACAACAAATTCATATTAAATATTTGATACTCTATTAATTTATCATGCTAGAAGGCGACGTTCGATATTCCAAATATCATTGAACGCTTTAGACTTAATATAATTCTTTTGAGGGGTTTGTTATTATTTGTCTCATCTTATTTAGCGCGCATGCACATATATATATAAAATACGCGTCATTTTATTAAAACATGCGAAGAATGTTTGCATAAAATATAATATATATAATACTTAGCATGCACATATAGAATACTATATTCTACTCGGATTGATTATGGACTTTTATTCTAGTTTGGTTCACTCAAGCCACCAAGTGAACCAAAAGGTTAAACCTAAAGGTGCAAGAAATAAAATTTAAATATAACAATTACATTTAAACTCGGGCACCATTACAAACGGGTCTTCACGCGCTCGTTGCTCCTTGATCTCCAATTTATTCAAGATAATTCTAACTATTTTTATTACATTAAACTATTTAACTTAAATAGAAACCTTGATCAGCAGTCAAGGGAAAGTACATAGAAGGGAGATAGAATTTACATCAAGAATAAATTAGAGAAGACGAGGTACGCAGACCCCATTTAATAAAACTCATTCATTCAATAATTCAACTAAAAATAAAATTCAATCACATTGGTGAACCAAAAGGTCAAGCCTAAGTGTGCAAGAAATAAAATTTAAATATAACAATTACATTTAAACCTGGGCTCCATTACAAACGGGTCTTCACACGCTCGTTGCTCCTTGATCTCTAATTTATTCAAGATAATTCTAACTATTTCTATTACATTAAACTATTTAATTTAAATAGAAACTTGATCAGCAATCAAGGGGAAGTACATAGGAGGGAGATAGAATTTACATCAAGAATAAATTAGAGAAGACGAGGTACGCAGACCCCATTTAATAAAACTCATTCATTCAAGCATTCAACTAAAAATAAAATTCAATCCATTGGCCAATAGTCCCATAATCAATCCCATTTATTATCATACATATCACCATATGCATCAATAAATAAATACACATCTCATGAATTAAAATCATTCTATATATATATGAGTATCATTTAATGAGTAATTTTAAATTGCATGAAATCTAATTTTAAAATTAAAATAAACTTTTTATTTTAATTATAAAATTATTAAAAATAATATATATATATATATATATATATATATATATATATAATATGTTATTATATATATAATAGTAGCAATATCTCCTGATCACTTTTTAAAAGATTCGTGGGTTTCCTTTATGAGTCACCTATTTTGAAATCAATTCAACTAACTTAATATATTTGTAAAGTTAACTTAATATATATAAGGTAAGGTGATTGAGAATCTTAGTGCTATTTGATATCCAGCACATCACGTTTTCAATAAAGAACAAAGTCATGTCTGACAGCGAACAAAGCCTTTCAGTTTTAATTCGCGATTTGCTTATTCCTTTTTATCTTCGTTTTTTCAAAAAAAATAAATAAATAATTTTATATAATTAATTATTCCCAATAAATTATTATAAATACATACCCATATGATATGGAATCAAAATAATTAATAATTGCATAAAAGTTTGGCTTTGATGCCACTGTTGAGTTTGTACGAAATCTTGGGCGCAATCAAATTATAAAATTAGCGGAAGTATGGTATATCAGGGTTTTAAATATTTTTACAAAACCATTACCCAGATCATCCTTTATGTAAATTATTAATTTAAAATGATAAATAAGAATTTATAGAATCATACCTTTATAGAACGAAACTTTCACATGTACAAGTTCAACTCATTGTTCTTCGTGATCTCCTTGAATTTCTGGGTTAGATTCTTTCCTTTGATCAACGTTAGCTGTAAGACCACAACTTTTTATGAATAAGAATTAATTTTCTCTATATATTATTTTAAATAGTAAAGTGTTGATTTGATAAATGAGATAAGTTATGGGGTGTTATGTGCAAATTTTATAAAGTAAGTAAGTGGTCATAAAATATTCATTATGTCGGGGAATATTCGTTTGGTCAGGGAATATTCTTGTTGTCGAAAAATATTCGTATGACGACGCAGTCATTTATGGGTCCCAAAATGAAAAACTGTCGGATGAAGAAAACGACAAGAATAAGTTTTCTAAAAATAACGGCAAAACTGTTACCGTTAAACTGTTGAAATACCCGGTGGTTAAAGAGCAGTAATACACGTTGTTGTACAGTAACACACGGTATTGCACAATATTTTAAATTATTGATTTTTACGTAAGAGGTCACTCATTTAATAATTGTCACAGTAACCACTGCACAGTATTTTACATTATTAAATTAATAATGGTCACACATATTATTTAATGATATTATTAGATAACATTATTTACAATGTCTAAAAAATTCTGTCGAAAAAAGGGGTTAGGTTATTTAATTGCGTGTTAGTAAGGAGAAATCCTTATCGGAAAGCCCCCTCTTTCCTGAAGATGATCTGGTTGTTAATATTGTGATTTTGTAATATTATTTGTGAATAATAATTGATTGTTGATAAATATGATAAGTAAATGTTTATTTAATTTTGATATAAATGGAGGAATTTTTAGCAAAAGAGACATTTGTTGAAAGTTGACATTTTATCTTTTCTGATAAAATAATTCATTCAAATATATTATAATATTATATTATAATAGTATAATGTGATAATATAATAGTACAATTTTATAATTTAAATGGTAACGTTTTTACAATAAATTCAAGATATAAGAATAAAATGAGGTGAAAAAGAGCAAATTGAATCTGAATTGTTTTTGGTGTTATAAATGTTTTTAGAATGAAAAATATGTTGGTGGAGGTTTTAAATGTGTTTGGTGGGTGTCCTTTTGGTGCTGAGAATTCTTCAAAATGATGGTGCAGAGAAATTCTTCCATTTGTGAATTGGTCAGAAGTGGTATGCTAAGCATTTCCTATAAATAGAGTGCTTAGTTAGAAATAAAAATTACACCAGAATCAGAAAATTCTTTCTCTATATTATTAAGCGTATTTCTTGTGAGTATAAGGATAGTTTGAGTGTTGATAACAGTGCAAGATTTTTTCAGCATAATATCCGATAATCTAGACAGATCTAGTATTCTACTAAGATAAAGGATATTATTTTTCTCGTAAATGATGTTATTATATTTCAATATTCGTAAAGAATATTATTTTCTTTCATATTCCATATTATGAAAGTGATAATATTTCATTTCATAAATTTAAACTTACTACCGTAAGTATTGCTTCTATAATTCCTGAAATGATCAGAAATTTCTTGAGTTTTGCGTTTCATCTAATATCATTTCACCGGAATATTGATATGAACTTTCTTATGAAATTTTTACCTTTTCATATCGGGGTTACTATTCATCCGTACGGTACTATTCATACGTACGGTACTATTCACGATAAAATTAAATTTTCTTTTCTTTGTCCAAGTTATCTTTTATGGGTCTTATTCTTGAAATTGGATCCATGTTTTGATCTTCAATCTTGAATTTTGCTCCACAATTGGTTATTACTAAACATTCTTGAACAAGGATGGATTAAATTATAAATCTCTAATATTTGTCATTTATCTCACTTGATTTGTTCTTAATATCATTGTCATAATCCTCAAACTTAAATTGTGGTGAAAGTTATCTTTGACCCGTAGTATAAAGATGAACTGTTGATTGATGAATATATTTTGCCCGTAATGCAAAGATGAGCTGTTGCTTTATGAATATCTTTGGCCCGTAGTGCAAAAATGAGCTGTTGATTTACGAATATCTTTGGCCTGTAGTGCAAAGATGAACAGGTGTTTGATATGATCATGACCATTTGTGAGAACCCGAATTTTTAAAAATTATTAAGTAAGGATTTAATAAATAAAAATTTTAAACTGTGAGATGGGTTCGAATAAGAATATATATATGTGTGTGTGTGTGTGTGTGTGTGTGTGTGTGTGATATGAGGTATGTGGTATTATAATACATAGGGTAATATGGACTATGTAATATGTGTTGTTGTGATTTATAAATATATTTGTTACTTAGCGTAGAGACGATTCAGTTGAGATAAAGGAAGTGGATAAATTCTTATCGATATTAAATAATTTATAGAATTATTTTATCATAGTAAGTTGGTGACATTAAATATCCTTAATGTATAATCATCATATTCTTGTGTATGTATACTAATAACTAGTATGTTTATAATATAGGTTATTAATAGCACTTAAGCTATCCGTGAATAGGTTTGGATAGTGAAGCATGAGTTAGTTAAGGAATTAACTAATAAAAATAAATATTGGTTAATTTATAGTTGAGAGTTATATTATGGAATAATATAATGTTAATATTGAACCTTAATGATATGGTGCAGTGTTTAATTTACTTAAGTAAAAAAATAAATTAATATATGCGTTGAATATATGATTATAGTTGCTACTTTTTATATATATTACTTAGAATGGTAATATGTGAGAAAGTCTAATGTACGAATAACGTTAATATATATATATATATATATATATATATACGTTATTAAAGAGAAATGGAAATCATTATATCTTTAAATGAATATTTGAAGAAATTATTTTGGGAACAATTTATAGAAAAGAAAGAGAACTAATTATTATATATTTCTAATAAAGGGTACTAAAATAATTTTTAATATTGAATTATTTTAATAAAAGGAGGAAATGCTATTTTTGAATAATAATATTACCTTATATGTTTTTGTATGAGGTGTGATTGGTTAATATAGTAAATATATTAAAACGTATTTGCTATATGTAAATAAATTGATGGAAACAATTTATTATAATAGAAAATAAACTTATTATCTATTTTCTATATATAATATATGTACATGTGTCGTACACATAGTTATTTGATATTATATTAAGAATAATATCATGAGACAATAAGTAAATTATTTTCTAATAATGAATGTCTTTATTCGGAGAAAACATAATATTTATGTTATGACAAAATACATAATTTCTAATGTATTTTTCAAGGGAGTTTAATTTATAAAAGGAAACTAAGTTATTTTAATAACTTGAGTTGCAATAGTACCGTAAGTGTTATAAATAATATTTGAATATTTCTATTCGTAATATATTTATATGTGGACCTTGTGACTTAATAGTTATAATTAAATTGGACATGTGATAAGTAGTAATGTTATGGAAAATGCCTTGTGTGGCACGATAATAGATCCGACGATTAATTAATTCAAGGATGGAAGAATTATTAATTAACAATTAATTTATATTGTTAATTATTATTATAATGGTATGTTGATTTATTATGGCTAGTGATAGTATAATAATAAAGAGGTTGATTATAAATATAATCGAAAAATTGTATTGATAAGAAATGGAATATATTGTCTCACTATATTATTATTATTATGGATAATATAACACTATCAAGTAGTTATTTGATAATATGTTGATCAAGGAGTAGATGAATTATAAATATAATAAGATTTATATTTATTGATAGGGAGATTTATAATTTCATTGATTGATGAAGAATGGATTAATTAATATTATTATTAATTAATTGATATGATAAGTAATTTATTAATGTGCAAGCACGCGATATTAAAAGTATAATGTATGGTAGTTAACTATATATTATACGAGGTGTAAAGTGCGATGTGACTATGTTATTTAGGTATATAAACTATATAATAAAGTTTATTGAGTTATAAGAGTTACATGAAATGTGTGTGTGACAATATAAGTATACAATAAAATAATATATCATGGATATAGTGTAAACAATTACTGAATTAATAAAATTTAATAATAAAGGAGACAATGTAATATGATAATATCCTATCAAATTATATTCGGTGTTAATAAAATGTACATGGATTATATGTGATGTATATCTATGTGTAACCTTACTTGATACATTGTAATTGGAAATTACACTTGTAGTTCATTTATAACCTAAGTTATAGGAAATGAAATATGTGTACATGATATGTAATGTATATATATATAACCCAAGTGTGGTATACAATATATATGACATTAGTATGTTAAATGCAAGTTGCTGAGCTTTATTTAAGCTTTGTCCCTAATATGAGAGTTCCTCTTCATTTCTTCCTCACGTGGACTCTAGAGGCTAACTACTCTATATCTATTTCTCTCAAACTCAGCAACCATAGCTAATCATGCAAGGGAGAGTGAATTTCATGATGGGATTTACCCACCTCCTACCTAATCTACATAAACCAATAGACACTTGCTCAATCCATTAGTTTGAATTGGTGAATAAAGGCACGTACTAGTTAATGAATTGCTTATATAACGAGGCTTCTCTTCTTTAATTTCAATTGCTGAGAGATTATATTGAATTGAGGGAGAGTATTATAGCAGCATTTGTTTAGCAGCAAGTTCATGTTGAAGAGGTATAGTTCTTGATTTTCTTACATTCTTGTCCTTCAATGTCAACTTCTTAAATTTGCTAGACAAGATGTTAAATTGATTGGGATTATGTTTGTTAAGTGTTATTGAAGTTAGTAAGCATAATAAAACTGTAATGTAGCTGCTATGAAATCGAATTGGTATAGAAATCTTGATTTGGGTTGATAAACTGCCGAAGCAGTGCAGTTTCTGTCTTTGGCCGACACCTGCTCAGCTGCGCCAGTGTTGTACTGGTCAGCGGCGCAGCTGCGCCAGGCCCTGTTCTTAATTTTATTTTCTTATTAAGTTGCTGACATGTGCTAGTATATGTTATCTCATTAGGCAAGCATGTGAACATAAATAACATGCATATATAAGTACTTTGATATGACATAAGCATGTATAACCATGTTAGTATATGTTATGGAAGGAAAACGTATGTTTTAAAAATGAAACTTATAGTTTCGATATAACTTTGATATATGTGTATCATGTGTGTTCTGACCTTATAAGCGCATTTATACGGTCTAGATATGCATGAAGATCGGGTTAGCCGGTGTATATATGTTTCATGATGAAGCATGAACGTGTTTGACCTCATTAGTGAGCGTTTACTAAAGAAAGTAGAAGTTTTGAAATGAACTTTGACATATACATATCATGTTTATATTCTGACCTTTTTGAACATGATATATGGTTTAGATATGCATGATATGTGAGTCTAAGGTATTGAGCATACACTAGAACACATTGTTTAAATTGAAAATGATTTGAAAAGCAAAACTTGGACTTTTTGCAAACTAAGTTGCATGATCATAGTGTATTAGTGTTCTGACATTTTGAGCATACATGCTAGTGCTTTTAACATCACTTAGATGTCATATACGTGCACACACCTTGATAAATACTATGAAAATTAGCTAACATGAACTAGACATGTTTTTAAAGTAACAAAGGATGCTAGATATGCATATATGATAAATGTATGTGATCATGTGTATTGAAGGACGTTTAGCATGTTATGTGTAATACCTATGCATGCTAGAGAACCAAATTAGAATCAGAGGCCAAAAAGCCAAATTTGGTCTGGACAGGGAGCTGCGCAGCTGCGCCCCTCCCAGGTCTAAATGTGGCGCAGCTACGCCACAGGGCAAGTTTGCCTGACTGTTTTAAATGTGGTCTGAACCTTGTGATAGGCTTACATTGTTATCATAAGTTATAAAACAGAGTCTAACTAATGACACGAGTGTTTATCAACGTACTGGTGATATTAAAACTAGAATGGATAAAATTTCCTAAAGTTTTGCAAAACGCAAGGACGGTGTGATTATATATTCATAAGTTTTAAATATGTGTCGAACACTTAGATAGTTAAGTGTGTCGATATTGGTATTAAGTATGTATGGTTAAGGTATACCTATACGTACATAGTTATTTTAGGAATACGATGATAAAGTAAAATGAAGGTTCTAAGAACCAAGTTAGACAACAATGTAATCAATTGTTATTATATTAAGAATGTATGGATGTGTATAACTGATATGTATGAATCCATAATTGTATGATTGTGTAGGAATACACGAAGTGCAGATTTCTTTAAGCAGTTAAGTCGTAGTTGTTAAACTACGCATCAGGCAAGTCTTTCAGTTCCTATTTGATATATGAATTCAATAACTGTTAGTTGAATTATATTATGCTGTGATAATGTGAACTTATATATGAACTGTATATGAGATATAAATGAGATTGAAAGTTGATCTTTGATGATATACTTGTTATGTGAAAAGTAACATGCGTAATAAATATAAATTATTTATAAATGCATGAATTGAGTATGATGTTGTATGCTATGTGATGCATGAAAACTGTTAGAATTGCTGAGCTGTCGAGCTCACTCTTGCAAATAACTATTTTTGCAGGTTAAGGACTTACGATAAAGATTCCATGCTTCTTGATAAAGATAGATAGTATCACAACGAAGAATACTATTTAGATTATCGTTTGAACCCTGTTTAGGTTCTAGGAGTGTACTCGATATATGCTTATGATGTTTAATACTTGTTGTATTGTAAAGATGTATTAGTTAATACATAGAGGATATCGAGTTGAGTTGTAAACTATACGATAACTAAAATAGAATGAATCATATTATATAGTTGATTCAAAGTTATGGAATCAATAAGAAGAATTTATTCAAAGGATATTGAAAAGTTTAAATTATTCCGCATTTTAGTAACATCGAATATGATGTAAAGACGAGATCTTGGATATGAATAGAATTTATATTCTAAATTTTAATAAGCAAAGTTGTATTCTTTTACTAATGATTAAAAGATGTAATAGTTCTGCGTTAGTATTTGGTTAGTAGTATCGTGACTGCACCGAATCCGAGGTTTCGAAAGAACATGAATTTGGGGGCGTCACACCATTGGTGATACAAATGAATATATTTGGCCCGTAGTGCAAAGATGAATTATTGATTTGAAATATATATTGATTGATGTTACAAGGATAAAATATTGATGATGAACTTTTAAATCATAGATGATAGTAGACATCATTCTCTACTTAACTTTTCTAACGAATTGTTATTTTCGCTACAGTTGTTGATATAAAACTTGTTGTTCATAATATTTTATCTTATTTATTGAAGACTAACGATAATTTATTCTTCATTATCTTAGTCATAATATTTTTTACAAGGCTAGTTGAGCTCACCCTTTTCTTTCATTGTTCTCTTCAGGAAATGAGAATATAGCTGGGACTAGCCGGAAAATGGAGTGATGATATAAGATAGTACTATAATAGTACTCACTATTTTGTAAAATAGTGTGATAATAATTATGAGGACTTATTTGAGTGTTTATATTTTCGTATTATATACGATTTGTATTGAAGCTCACAGTTTGTGTAGTCATATTTTGTACGACCATTTAAAATGATAAGATTTGTATTTGGATTCTGTACCATGTATTTGGCGACTCAGAATGGATTGTGTGGACCTATTTTGGGGGCGTCACATTAGCCACCCAAATATTTGGCCTCTAGAGGTGATCCACCAAGTAAAAGGAATTATTTAAGGAGGGTGGTTGGCTAAACCCTAATTTTCTATCCTCTATAAAAAAAGAGTACTCTCCAACAATTAGAATTGTATCAACTGATATCTAACATAAGACTCTTCTTATATAGATATTGGTCGACCCTTTTAATCCTATTAGAAATAAATTTTCATTTAATTAATTAAACTATTTTAATTAATTAGGCTTCCCAATCATATTGGGATTAATTAATTAAAATTCTTTAATTAATTTGTCTCCTAATCTTATTAGGAATAATTGAGAATACTAATATTAAATTAATTCTTAAACTCCTTTAGAAATTAAAATAATAATAATTGTAATAATATTAATAAGACTCCTCTTATTAATTAATATTTAATATTTCTAAAATATTAAATAATAAACATTAAGCTATTTAATTTATTCTATCACTATAGATTAAATTAATTACACTTAATACATTATTACGATTATGCCATTACCTTCTTAAATAATTATTCTTTCTTTTATGGTGGACCCTTTAGGTTCTCCATATTAAACCGGTTGTGAATAAATTAATTAGAATAATTCTAATCTTATTTAAATAAATAGATTATACTAATAATCTATTTAAATAAATAATATTTATTTTACAATAGGGATAAGCCTCCCTAGCGATCAACGACTTTTCAGATAATATAGATTTCAACATTAATCATAAAAGAACATGTGAGTAAATAATTACCGTACAATTCAAACTTTTCACCATACAATGTCCCAATTAAATATAAGACATGAAATTACTGTCAAGTCTTATTTTATTTAATTATATGTATTTTGATTAGAAAATGCACAACTCCAAATAATGTAAATTAGAAAATCCTCATCTAATTTCATTCTGCCTTGGCCAAAGACTATTGGGTTGTCATTTAACGAATCACATAGGACATATCTCTTCTTTTACTAGAAGTGGTAGATTCTTTATTGACCATTCATTATCCTCATATGTAACTTTTTATACCCAAGCATACCCTTTGATATACCCTAAGGGTCTTAAGAAATAAGTCAAAGTATAATTCATTACATACAAGATACTATGATGATCTCAAGTCCAAGGATCACTTGTACTACTATCACATTAGGAATTCCTATTGACAGACAAGTAAAACTTCATTAGGTATTCCATCGCAAGTCACGTTCAATGAACTTATTATCTAATAAGCACCTACATACTTGCTTTAATGTCTCCACACAAATGATCATGAGATCAATCATTCTCATCCAATGAGCAAGCAACATATGTACCAACATATGCAACATATGACAGCCCAGTAGTCCTTGGCCAAGGCAGAATAAAATTAGAAAAGAGTTTTTAATTTGCATTATTTGGAGTTATGCATTTTCTAATCGAAATACATATAATTAAATAAAATAAGACTTGGCAGTAATTCCATGTCTTATATTTAATTGAAACATTGTATGGTGGAAGGATTGAATTGTACGATAACTATTTACTCACAGGTTCTTTTATAATTAATGTTGAAATCTATATTATCTGAAAAGTTGTTGATCGCTAGGGAGACTTATCCCTATTGTAGATTATTAGTTTAATTTATTTATTTAAATAAGATTAAAATTATTTTAATTAATTTATTCACAATCGATTTAATATGGAGAACCTAAAGGGTCACACCATAAAAGAAAGAATAATTATTTAAGAAAGTAATGACATAATCGTAATAATGCATTAAGTGTAATTAATTTAATCTATGGTGATAGAATAAATTAAATAGCTTAATGTTTATTATTTAATATTTTGGAAATATTAAATATAAATTAATAAGAGGAGTCTTATTAATATTATTACAATTATTATTTTAATTTCTAAAGGAGTTTAGGAATTAATTTAATAGTAGTACTCTCATTTATTCCTAATAAGATTAGGAGGCAAATTAATTAATAGAGTTTAATTAATTAATCCCAATATGATTGGGAAACCTATTTAATTAAAGGAGTTTAATTAATTAAATAAAAATCTATTTCTAATAGGATTAGAAGGGGTTAACCAATATCTATATAAGAGGAGTCTTATATTAGATATTAATTGATGCAATTCTAATTATTGGAGAGTATTCCTTTTCTATAGAGGATAGAAAACTAGAATTTAGCCAACCACCCTCCTTCTTGAATAATTCCTATTCCTTAGTGGATCACCTCTAGAGGCTAAACACTTTGGTGGCTAACGTTGATCAAAGGAAGGAATCAATCTTGGATATTCAAGGAGATCGCGAAGAACAAGGAGTTGAACTTGTACCTGTGGATGCTTCGTTCTACAATGGTATGAATTCTATAACTTCTTATTTATCGTTTTAAATTTATAATATGCATAAAGGATGATTCGGTTAATGGTTTTATAGAAAATTTAAACTTTGATATACCATGCCTTCGCTAATTTTTGCAATTTAATTGCGTCACGATTTCGTACAAACCCAATAACTTAATCTTTATTAGATCCTTCATTATATTCTATCGTCGTTCGCTAAAAATATTTTTATTTAAAGCAAGATTGAGCATTCAATTGCTCAGCAACTCTTAGCAGTTGTATAAACAACTATTCAAGAACTAAATATTCTTTTAAAACTTCAATAATCGAACAAAGGTTATGAAGCAGCTCGAATAATAGGAATAAATTCTGATTCCTATCATTTTAAAATATTAATAACATTTACTTTCACATACCTTTACATTCAGTCTAGCTAGAATCATTATCAAAAACTTACCTTAACAGTTCACAAATGGAACCACTCCGCATTAAACCGTTCAATCACAGAATAATTTATTTCATAGAAACACGTAAGTGTTGAAAATTTGGCACAAGGTCTCATACATACTAACACCTTATACAAATATCACACATTTGCACATAGATAATACTTTCTCAAGTTCAACATCTGAGAAAGTTAAGAAACTAGCATTTATTTAAAAATATAAATGATGTTAGGAAACTTGCCTTAAGCGCTGCATACTGCTTACGCTATATCATTCTTCGTAATCCCTATATATCACATAAGGAATAACATACACCAATTAGTCTTATATTTGACTTACACATGGGTTTAAACTTAACTTTACTTCTTATGGTTCGCGTTCTTAACCTAAGTTCATGTAACCATTCTTCTTTACCGTTTTATGGCGTTACGACATATGTAGATGTCTTAATTCTTTCAATCATCATCTACGATAGATTTACATTACCTTTTTCCTTCTTCCAGCTCAACTTGTTCGAATCATTACAACTGTAATGTTCGTTAAGTCATTTATTCTTCCTTATGGCTTTCTAGCAACTAAATGTCATACCTCAGGATTATTCATTAACGTCTAAGTTATACAATCTTGTGTATGCCAAGAGCGAACTTTCAGTGTTAAAATTATGCGTTCATAGCCTTTAAGCATTTTACCTTATCTTATCTTCATATCTTACAACGTTCGGTTCATTTGGCTCGGAACGTTATCCAAGTTATTATCATTAACTCGGCTTATTCAACGTTATACACCATTCATTACCATTCATCGTCTTACGTTCAAACCATACACGGTGTGTATGTTAAGCACATTTAACTTACGCGTACACTCAATACCTTTACGTCGACTTAAGTGTTTAACGCTGACGTTTCTTTCTAACATTATTTATCCGATTCACACTCGGACCTTCATTAACTTCATTAACGCTCGTTACGATTTTCTTGATAATTACATATTTGACTTACTACATTCATCAACGTCTAAGTCATACAACCAATATATGCTTAGAACGTTCATTCAACATGAATACGGTTTCCTGTATATCCTAATACAATGTCCGGTATGCCGATTACGTATTCTACATTTACATTGCTCGTATTTTAGACTTTCATTCAACCTTTACTTAAGGTTTTAATCACTTTCATTAGTGATTTATTACATGAACATCACGTTCATCATTATCTCTTTTTGTCTAAGGCATACGGTTCGGTGTATATGATGAGTTGGTTTTATACCTACGAATCGATGACCTTTTTAGCTTGATTCCTTGTTATTTCGAGTAGTTTTAGTGTTGTTTTACTCGGCTTCTGTGTTGATGTTGCAGGAACTAGATTGGATGGAAACTATGACTTAAAGGCAGAATTTAGCATTTTTCAGCCAGTACACCCGCTGGGGCGGGCTTTCACAGGCCAATTCACTCGTCGGGGCGGGGGTTCACATTGTCAGATTTATTGGACACCCTCCGGGGTGGGCTTTCTCATCACTAAATACCCGCCGGGGCAGGGTGGGCGGCAGATTGTGGAGGTTTCCATCTTTGAGAAGGATTCTGAAGATCTTTTGGTACTGGAATTCAGACGCGAATTAGGATGGAATAAAGAGGAAAATAGAAGGGAAAGAATGGACATTCATTATCATGGACTGAACCCTAACTTTGGTATCACATTTGGAGGATTGAAGCGAGGATTTCAAGCACGAAGAACGCGAAGGAGATTGAAGAAGAACTGCAGTTCTACTTATAATTTTTACTCTCTTTCTTCACCTTTGTATTCAGAATGCTAGTATCGTTGTGGATTTTAGTTTCTTATTCATTCATTATGAACTAATTTACTTTTTAAGTCTACGATGGATGTTTGTGTGTAGAAAAGTTTGACATGCTTCTATATTAATTCAGGGATACTATTTCCAGCTTTGTCCATTATGGTTTATGCTTAATTTAGAAATTGCTTGATTACCAATTTTTGATAACCCATATGAACTTGAAAGAAGAAGTGTGGGTTTAGATCTATTTATAGTGGCGTGTGTTTGTGATTTCTGCACATTGTTGGAAGTTATAATTTATGATTAGTATAGAGATATACTAATGCATCGCACGTAATCTTAAGAGAATTTGTAACTAAACCTTCTTTAATTATAATTCATATATAGATATAGTGGATTAGTTAACTAAGGTGTTCTGTTTAATTCTATCAACTGTGGAATTACGTAGATACGGGTATAATTCATCGAGAGATGGTTATAGCTACTTTTGTGTTCTTGATTTACAAGGTGGGATAGTTGATTTGAATTAAAAGGAAGTGTGTCATTCTAAGTCAAGCATAAAGTGAAATTGTAGACTTAAATCTCCGATAACTGATAAAAAGCAATGGTAGTTAGTTGATCTTGAAGTCATTATTAGTTTTCATAAATTTCACAAAATTAATCATTGTTTTAATAAAATTGGGATATTATAAAATTGGTAATTGTTAGGATAAATTGTAGTTATTTTCTCCGTGGGAACGATACTTTACTTCCACTCTATTACTTGTTGACCATGTATACTTGCGTGTTGTGCGCATTAGATTTTACCCAACAAGTTTTTGGCGCCGTTGTCGGGGATCATAATTGTGTTCATCACTTTCAATATCAGTTTAATTAAATCAATTTTAGTTAAACAATTTTTTTTATTCTTATTTTTGTTTTATTTATTATTTGAGGTACTCTCAAGTAGTGCATGCAAACTCGATCAAAGAAGCCTGAATTATTGCCTTACGAGGACGACATCGACAAACGGTTTCAGAGGTTGAGTAAGTGGATTGAGAAAACTCGAGAATCACTTGAAACATCGAACAACATGGCTGAAGAAGAATAGAAAGCACTGCGGGACTATGCTACACCGCGAGTATTGAAAATTCAGTCAAGTATTATTAGGCCTGCTATTAATGCTAACAACTTTGAGATCAAGCCTGATACTATACAAATGTTGCAGAACACTTGTCAGTTTTGGGGTCTACATTTGCACAGCAGCAGGGAGAACCTTTATACGAAGCATGGGAAATATATAAAGAGTTGTTGAGAAAATGTCCACACCATGGACTACCTCAGTGGATGCAGATGAATACCTTCTACAATGGGTTAGGAGGTCATATACGGACTAGCATTGATGCAACATCAGGTGGAGCTTTCATGGCAAAGAAATTTGAGGAAGCATATGACTTGATAGAAATAATGGCTGCAAACAACTATCAGTGGCCAACTGATAGAATGACTCAACCCAAGGTAGCAGGGAATCTGGAAGTGGATTCAGTGACAGCTCTGTCAGCATAAATAGCAGCATTATCAAAGAAGATGGATGCCATGTCGAGCGGGAATTTGCAACAGGTAGCAATTGTGTGTGAGCTATGTGTAGGGGAGCATCCAACGGACCATTGTACAATAAATTCGGCATTAGTACAGTTTGTGGGTAGTTAAAACAGGCCACAAAACACATATTAGAATACATACAATTAGGGGGCGAGTAACCATCCCAATTTCTCATGGAGCAACAATCAGAATCAAAATCAAAATCAGCAGCAGGCTCCACGACCAGCATACCCCCCCGGTTTTCAGAATCAACACCAACAGTCAACTCCGCATCACGAGAAGAAGACAAATTTGGAGGAGCTACTTGCAAAATACATAACAGGTAATGAGGCGAAAATAAAATCTCTGGCGACTGTGATTAAAAATTTGGAAACTCAGATGGGATAGATTGCAAGTGCTTTGAATAGTAAACCTCAAGGAACCTTGACGAGCGACACCGAAAAGAATCCTAGGGGAGGTAATGAGCAATGTCAATCTGTTACACTTCAGAGTGGAAAACAGTTAGCCGAGAAAAATGCAGAAGAGCTGACGACAGAGAAGCATGTTGAGATAAATGTGGAGGATATAGTTGAGGGAAATAAAGGAGAAGAATCAGTGGTAAAAGAATAGGTAGTGGTCACACCAACAGTTTACCCACCACCACCCTTTCAACAACGGATCCGAAAATAGAAACTAGAAAAGCAATTTACTAAGTTTCTAGAGGTGTTCAAAAAGTTGCATGTCAACATTCCTTTTGCGGAAGCATTAGAGCAGATGCCTAGTTACACCAAGTTCATGAAGAATATCTTATCAAAGAAAAAGAAGCTAGAGGACTTTGAGACTGTGGCATTAATTGAGGAGTGTAACGCTATATTAGAGAAGAAGCTTCCACCCAAATTGAAAGATCCAGGCAGTTTCACCATTCCGTGCACAATAGGTAGTTTGTCCTTCAACAAATGTTTGTGTGACCTAGGTGCAAGCATAAACCTCATGCCTTATCAATTTATACTCTGTTGGGTTTATCGGCTCCTAGACCAATGAACATTTCGCTACGCTTGCAAACAGATTGGTGACATATCCAAGGGGAATTGTGGAAGATATTATGGTCAAAGTTAACAAATTTATATTCCCATCTGATTTCATCATCTTGGATTATGAAGAGGATAAGGATATTCCGATAATACTCGGGCGACCGTTTTTGGCAACCGGTAGGACTCTCATTGATGTTCAGAAAGGAGAGTTAACCATGAGGTCAAGACCAAGAGATAACCTTCAATGTTTTTAAATCCATGAACTTCCCCAAGGAGGATGAGGAGTGTTATTGCATGGATGTGATTGAGAAAGTGGTGGGGGATGAACAAGGTCGTATACTGAGTACTGATCCTTTGGAGATGACGTTGATAAGGGATTGTGAGAGCGACGATCCAGATGTGATTGAATATCTGCATTTATTAGATGCACAACCTAGAATGAACAGATTCAAAATACCATTTGAGCCGTTAGAAGTTGCAGGAACTTCATCAGCTCGGATGTGACCATCTCTAGAGGAACCACCTTCACTCGAACTCAAGACTTTACCTAACCGTCTCAGGTATGCATATTTGGGTAATTCATCTACTTTACCTATTTTTATTGCATCTGCACTTAATGATATACAGGAAAGTAAGCTGTTAAGAGTTCTCCGAGAATACAAATCTGCTATTGGATGGACCGTCGCTGACATCAAGGGAATTAGACCTTCATTCTGTATGCACAAGATTCTGATGGAGGAGGATGGAAAGTCTACAGTGGAACAACAACGGAGGCCCAATCTGATTATGAAAGAGGTAATGATGAAAGAAATCTTGAAATGGCTCGATGCTGGAATAATCTACCTAATTTTGGATAGTGCCTGGGTAAGCCCAATTCAGTGTGTCCCGAAGAAGGGTGGTATGACATAGTAAAAAATGAAAACAATGAGTTGATACCGACGAGGACAGTGACCGGTTGGAGGGTTTGCATGGACTATAGGAAGCTAAATAAGGTAACCCGAAATGATCATTTTCCCTTGCCATTTATTGATTAGATGTTAGATAGATTAGGTGGACATGAATACTACTATTTGTTGGATGGTTATTCGGGGTACAATCAGATTGTAATTGCCCCAAAGGACCAAGAAAAGACAACATTTACATGCCCATATGGCACCTTTGCCTTTAGAAGGATGTCATTCGGGCTGTGTAACTCACCGACAACCTTTCAGAGATGCATGATGGCGATATTCTCAGATATGGTGGAGCGCAGTGTTGAGGTATTCATGGATGATTTCTCAGTGTTTGGGGATTCTTTTGACAATTGCCTAGAAAATTTGGTCATGGTATTGAAGAGATGCGTAGAAACTAATCTGGTGCTCAACTGGGAAAAATGTCATTTTATGGTTCAAGAGGGGATCATACTTAGGCATAAAGTCTCGAAAAAGGGGGTGGAAGTGGATCGAGCAAAATTGGAAACATTAGAGAATCTACCACCCCAACTTCAGTGAAAGGTATTCGGAGTTTTCTCGGTCATGCCGGATTCTATCACCGGTTCATTAAGGACTTCTCCAAAATCACAAAACCGCTATGCAGTTTATTGGAGAAAGATGTACCATTCAGATTTGATGAAGAATGTCTAGCGGCGTTTGAGCAGTTAAAGAAGAAATTAACGACAGCACCTGTGATCATAGCACCGAACTGGACCATGCCATTTGAATTGATGTGTGATGCCAGTGATTATGCGGTAGGGGCTGTATTGGGATAACGCCGAGAGAAAGTTTTTCATGCAATCTACTATGCGAGCAAAATATTGATTGATGCACAGTTGAACTACACAACCACCGAAAAGGAACTACTTGCGGTTGTGTACACTTTCGATAAGTTTTGCTCGTATCTAGTTGGAACGAAGGTGGTGGTGTACACCAATCATTCAGCTATACGATATCTGGTTGCAAAGAAAGATACAAAGCCGAGACTGATTCACTGGATCTTGCTCCTTTAAGAATTCGACTTAGAAATCAAAAATAGAAAGGGGATAGAAAATCAGGTGTCTAACCACCTTTCACAATTGGAGAATCCGAATCAGGACAAGACGAACAAAGTTTTAATCAATGAATCTTTTCCAGATTCGCAGTTGTATGTGATTCAGGGCGAGTTCCCGTGGTATGCAGATTTTGCCAATTATCTGATGAGTAATATTATGCCTCCAGATTTAACATGCCAACAAAAGAAGAAATTCTTACACGATGTGAAGTGGTATATGTGGGATGAGCCATTTTTGTTCCGACAGTGTGCAGATAGAATGATTCGGCAGTGTGTGCCGCAAAGTGAAGTCGAAAGCATCTTACATGCATGCCACTCGGGGGAAACTATGGGAGTGAAAAAACTGCCGCAAAAGTACTCCAAGCAAGATTCTATTGGCCCACCTTGTTCAAAGATGCACATCAGTGTGTGAAAAACTGTGATCGATGTCAACGGGTGGGAAATATTTCCAAATGGAATGAGATGCCACTCAACATGATCTTAGAAGTGGAAGTGTTTGATGTATGGGGGATTGATTTCATGGGACCTTTTCCATCTTCATACAACAATCTATATATCTTGTTGGCAGTAGACTACGTGTCTAAATGGGTTGAGGCAATCGCGCTACCGATAAATGACGCGAAGGTTGTGCTAAAATTTTTGCAAAAGAATATTTTCACACGATTTGGCACCCCAAGGGAAATCATCAGTGATGAGGGAAGTCACTTCTGTAACAAGTATTTCACGGCACTTCTGACCAAGTATGGGGTCAACCACAGAATCGCCATGACCTATCACCCCCAGACGAGTGGCCAAGCAGAGGTATCTAACAAAGAGGTGAAGAGAATCTTGGAGAAAGTAGTAAGCCCAAACCGGAAAGATTGGTCTTTGAAATTAGATGACGTTCTTTGGGCGTATCAGACTGCATAGAAGACCCCGATCGAAATGTCTCCATATCAGCTTGTCTATGGAAAAATGTGTCACCTCCTAATAGAACTTGAGCATAAAACCTATTGGGCCATCCGAAAACTTAATTTTGATGTCACAGCAGCGGGGGAGAAAAGACTTCTGCAACTCAACGAGTTAGATGAATTTCACCTGCAGGCATACAAAAACTCCAAATTATACAAGGAAAAGGTCAAACGGTGGCACGATCAGAAAATCTTGGACATAAAGTTTGAACTGGGCCAAGCAGTACTATTATTCAACTCCCGGTTGAAACTCTTTCCCGGGAAACTAAAATCTAGGTGGTCAGGTCCATTCACTGTCAAAACCATATTTCCACATGGCACCGTTGAACTATATGGCCGGGATACAGCAGAAACATTCAAAGTTAACGGACAACGCCTAAAGCATTATTGGGGAGATGACGTCGATTGCCAAGCGACCTCGGTCGACCTTGCCGAGCCAGAATGAAACATGGAGTAGTCAGGCTGAAAGACTTAAATTCAATCGCTCTATGGGAGGCAGCCCATTTTTTTACTTTCATTTTCAGTAAATAGTTGTTAGTTAGTCGTAGTTTGTATAATATGTTAGCGGTTTTTCTCTATAGTGCTTGTTCTGACAATTGCTATTTTATTCGGTATAGGTATGCGCGACTTACAAGGGGAAATCATGCTAGAGCTCATTGGGCACACATAAAACCTATTGAGCGACTTAATTCAAGGGGCAAGTTTGCAGAAAAAGTTCAAAAATTCAAGGCAGCAAAAAGTATAAGCCCGCCCCGGCGGGCCTCCTCAAGCTTGAAAATGCCGCCCCGGTGGCATTCTCTCAGCCAAAAGCCGCCTCGGTACCCCAAAGCGCGCCCCATCGCCGAGCTCTCTGCCAATTGCCTCCCTGGCGGGTCTCCAAGAACAAAATCAGCCCGCCCTAGCGGGTATAAGGGATTTTAGAATGTTAAAACAAAAATTAGCAGTCGGTTCCAGCCATCTCATAACACAAAATTGAGTCCTAGCCTTCAGAAAAACTCTCCCACACACACTCTCTCGACCAAACTTGCCTTCCTAATCCTTGCTCACTTGGGATTTCAAGATTTCATCCATAAATCAAGCAACATTGAACACAAAAGTAGGTTTTCACTCTCCATTCTTCTTCCGGGTTGAATTCAAGTAGACAAGGGGCTTGAAGTGAATCTGTGCAACTCTGAACATCACTCCAAACTTATAGCAACATACAAATTCCACTGGTAAGCATACACAAATAATACCCTTTGATTGATTCTGTAACAGATTGAATGGTTAAATTGGGTAATTAAGTGGGGAAATAGAAAATTTGGGGTATTTATATATGGGTACTGATTTGGGATTGAAGATTGTTGCAATTGATAATATCCTGCTTGAGTTTGCTTTGTAGGACCAATTTGGGGGAAGAACTGCAATTAGAAGTCACCATTATCAAGCACCTTTGACATTGCCCACCAACTATTTGATAAAAGGCCTCATCAAAAGTTCACATAAGGGGGGTAAGCACTATTCGACAGTTGAACGTCAGCAGTTACCCGTCAGTTTAGAGTTGATTTTGGTTGAGCCACCATGCCCCCGAGAGCACCGAAATGACAAAAGGGTCCGTCCACCCCCACAAGACCATTTGACCGTAAGAAATTCATCAGTACCTTCGCCGCAGACAGATTTGATTATTTGGAAAATAAGGCACTCACCCCTGAACGAGGCCTTTGGCCCGATGAATTTGCTGGTGAGATGGGGCACTAAATCAATGAACAAGGATGGGATACCTTCACTGATCAACCCGATGCGGCAGTAGTAGCCGTAGTTAAGGAATTCTATGCGAATGCCGAGGACAAGGCTCTATTTATAGCGTTCATCAGGGGCAAGATGGTGTCCTTCAGTGCTGAGGCTATCAATGACTACTACAACCTACGAGCACATGCAGTGTGCCAGTACATGACTTTTTGAGATAGTGGGTCTGTGACGCCCCCAAATTCGGATCGCCACTTGGTCACTCCAATTCGGTTTGTCACGTTCTCACAATAATACAATAATAATATCAAAAACATGCATTCACAGCGGAAGATCTAATCTAGAATAATATATAATAATTTATTATAATTATTCCCCCAAGTCTCGCAACATATAGTACTTAATAGATTACATAATAATATCAAATACAGACTTATTATATAATCCTACTTAAGCTTAAACATAGTTCTGAAATAGTCTTAATACAACACTAGAGATTTTAAAGTATAAAAGGGACAAGCTAGTCGGTATCCTTTCCCTTATCGACGCCCGAAGGTCCATCCTGCTCTGCCTTAACTAAAATGTTATTAGGAAAAAGCAAGAATGAGCACAAATTGCCCAGCAAGTAATATACAATAAGGGCGAAGAGTTTTATAACACGAGTTTGAAATATCAAAGTATAATCTCGATGATAATTCAGAGTTTTAAGAATAATATCATGAATAACGAGTATCAACAATTCTCAAATCAAATCTTTGGAATATGAAATGATAGTTCAATATAGATCAACAGATATATATGAATTCAAAGGCAATTAACGTATTCAACTAGATAAAATAATTTATACTGAGCAGTCACTAAGGACTATTAAACATCTACTAGAATCATCAATATTAAATTGATAACCCAAAAAAATTAAGTACGATAGGTGATCAGTCTACAATACTCTATGTTATGCATAACACCACAATAATATTCACGCGTGTGTTGGGGCTTCCTACAATATACACTCCCCTTACCATAAGGGTTGTTCAACTCAGTTTTTATGATTTTTGCACCAATTAAATGGTTTGGATAACTTTCTAAACATGCATATAGTCTAGCTAAATCAAATGGCATAGACACTTTCACGATATTCAAGAACAATACCAAGTTCAACATGAATAATAGCTTTCATAAAGCTCAATGGAATAAGAGTTATTCAATAAGTACACTATCTTAATTTAAACGAGTAAGTAAGAAACTAGCTTGCAATACTCTTTGAATAAAGTAAATACAAGGATAGAATACTTGCACCGTAAAAGAGTGTAAGTTAGAGAACTTGCCTTAAGCGTAGTCTATCCACGTAATTTAATCAACCCTTTCGAATCCTATCGTAATATAGTTATATATATATGATATCCATTAGTCATATAGTTTAACATTATACTTTATCTTATTCATACAACAAATATATAAGTTTAGTCTTTAATCTTACTATACAGTCATACCATGTATAGTATCGTATTAATTCACGAAACTCGATTGATATAACTTTCAATGTCTTAACGTTCCTCTTCTCAAGTTAATCATCATCATAAATCATTACCAACACATAGGATCACAATCAATACTAAACTCATTTATTTAGTAGGTTATGGCATAGTTATAAGTTATCCGTCAAAATCGGATTCAAGTATCAGCATGTGATATCACATAACATTTATACATATTAAAGGATACTTTCATACTTGTATAACTTTTCCAAGTTCAATCATACATGATATAGGTTCTAAATCATGATTTCTAACGACTTAGGGTTATGCAACGCCATGAATTCACGTAAGTTATCATGCTTGTCATGTAAACATGTGAAATAGTCATATAATCTATTAATAAGCATGCTCACATGATTCTATACCTCAAATGCGGAACTAATGTCGTTGTTTGTTTTGAAAACGTGCTTTATTTATGCTTAACTTGATTCCACAATATCTAATATGGTAGGCATACATGTGTGATACATTAGTGAGTCTAACTATCAAACATGTCCATAAATATCAGAATTCAAATCTCAATATAACATGTCAACGTTCACGTGAAAAGCTTGTATTTTGATTAGTAATGTTCACTAATTAGTCCAACATGTGCATGTTATATCATAAAATATGTATATACATGGTATCACGTTCTTCATGCACTTCTAGGTCATATTAAATGCTCAAAGTCAGAAATATAGTCGTGGTTCTCATATGTTAAAGTTCGCTTATGAAATCTTAAGTTTATTTCAAAACTATATGTTGTTTCATAAATCTTGTATGCAAATATAGCCACACATGTGCATGTCATGTTAGTGTACCCATATAGGTATATTACTCATGCTAGCAAGCTGGTTCAAGTAGTAATCTAATTGTTTAGCACTCACAGCCTAAAAAAAAATCAGAATCTGGTGCAGGGTGCCGGTGCAGCTGTGCTGCGCCCCAATGTTATACCGGCGCAGCTGCGCCACTACTGGTTCGCACCAGACAGCAGTCTGGTACGGCAGAAAACTAGGCCAATTTCTAAACTTCACAACAATTTCGTTTCTACACAACTACATTTCAGTTTAAACATGCTTATAAGTCCATATAACACTTAAACAAGCATTCTATATCCCAATTACACTCTAATTCAACATGATCAAGAATATAAGAATTCTAAGAAATTGCAAAAACAGAAAATGAAGAACGAGAAATGTAGTATACATCTGTAAACAATTTAGCTTGCTGTTAAAACACTGAAATCTCTCTCTCAATTCTAGAATGCTTAACACTGATATATATATATATATATATATATATATATATATATATATATATATATATATATATATATATATATATGCTCTCTAGTCTCACTTAGCCAAAATTCTCAGCAAATGAATTAGGAAGAGGATTGGTTATATTTATAGAGAAAATGATATCCAGACATTGTTTTCTTCCATTGAATCAAACCCATGGATTGAAGAATTGCATGAAGGTTATGGGAGAGTAGGTAATTGGTTGGTAAATCTCATCATCAAAACCACTCCCCATTGATCATGAGCCATCTAGATTGCTGAGTTTAAGGAGTAGAGAGTAGGCTAGCTTGGAGTTTTCACGTGTGAGGAAATGTGACTATCAATATGGGACAAGGCAAAGCAATCTCAGCATTTTGCAAATCCCACATACTAAGGTTACATATATAAGTCTACTTAGGTTACATAATGTATACCTAGGTTATAATGTAATGTCACAATGTATTTCCATGAATAAGTAACATTTCAATGTAGTAAATATAATTTGTACATATATAATCCTTGTACATTTTATCTTACCGGTATAGTTTAATCGGATATTAACACATTACACTGTATCCTTTATTATTAAATTTTACTAATCAACAATTGTTTATCATATATTCATGATGTACTATTTTAATGTACACTCACATACATATTGTCACACATGCATAAATCATGTAGCTTTCACAATTCCATAACTTTACTACATAGTTTATGTATAATTGTATAGTCACATTGCGCTATATTTCATATAATATATAGGTAGCTACTATACATTATACATTTAATCATCACATGCTTACACATAGCAATTAATTGAGCAAATCTAATTTACTCATTTATATATTATTATTCTCAATGGGAAATAAATTAATTACTTATCTTATTAATTAATTAATAATAATAATAATTAATCCCTTCCTCATTAATCAATGTAATTATTAATCTCTTATAACAATTAATTAACATTAAATAAATATAAATCTTATTCTATTTATATACAAGTTGCTTATTATTATTCTATTACTTGCAATCACATATCATTAATTAATCACCATTATATCAATTAATTAATATTCTAATTCTCATAATAACAATTAACAATTAATATTTGATTAATTGTTCACGTAGTAATTCCTTCCTTAATTATTATTTCTCATCACTGTGCCACACAAGGCATTCAACGAGTTTATTGCAAACTCCATATATTTTCAATTATTATAATTATTCAATTTAATATAATTGAGTTAGCTCACCTCAGAACACATAAATATTTATATTCAGATAAATATTCATTTTTATTAATATATTCATTTAATAATATTCAAAAATTCTCGGGTATTACATCTTCCCCCCCCCCCCTTATAAAAATTCCGTCCTCGAAATTGCTACAAGGTTACACAAATAGATGGGGATAATCCCTCACCATCCTATCTTCTAACTCCCACTTAGCCTCCTCGACATCGTGGTTACGCCAAAGTACTTTTACAGAGGAAATAACTTTATTCCTTAATGTCTCCTCTTTCCTATCTAGAATTTGGACAGGAATTTCTTCATACGCTAGGTTCTTCTCCACTTGAATAGGCTCGTAAGAAATCACGTGCTTGTAGTCGGCCTTGTACGGTCGCAATACAGAAATGTGGAACACGTTGTGGATGTGCTCCAACTCGGGTGGTAATGCAACTTTGTATGCCACTTCTTCCACTCGCTTCAGTATCTCGAACAGTTCTATGAATCTTGGACTCAACTTTCCTTTTTTGTCGAAACGGATTTTTCCCTTCCATGGCGTAACCTTCAAGAATACCAAATTGCCGACTTTAAAGTCTCGGTCCTGCCGATGCAAATCTGTGTACTTTTTTTGGCGGTCTTGAGCTACTACTAGTCTGGCTCTTATCACTGTCACCACGTCTGCGGTTTTTTGAACTAACTTTGGTCCGAGTATTCGTCGTTCTCCGACTTCATCCCAACATAACGGCGTTCTGCATTTTCTCCCATAAAGAGCTTCATACGGTGGCATGCCGATACTCGCATGGTAACTATTGTTATACGCAAATTCAACTAAGGGTAGGTGGTCGTCCCAATTTCCCTTGAAATCCATCACGCAAGTCCTAAGCATGTCCTCCAGCGTTTGTATAGTTCGCTCACTCTGTCCGTCTGTCTGAGGATGATAAGTGGTACTCAACCTCAACTGTGTTCCCATTCTCTCTTGCAAGCTTTTCCAAAAATTCGACGTGAAGCGCGGATCTCTATCAGAGACAATTGACACCGGCACTCCATGTCGTGAAACAATCTCCTTTACGTATAGACTCGTTAACTGATTCAAACTGTATCATATCTTGATTAGTAGAAAATGTGCGGTCTTTGTAAGTCGATCCACGATAACCCAAATGGCATCATATCCCTTATGTGTGACTGGAAGTCCTACCACGAAGTCCATCGTAATATGCTCCCATTTCCACTCCGGTATTTCCAATGGTTGTAGTAAACCACTTGGCCGCTGGTGATCTTCTTTAACGCGTTGACAAGTCAAACATCTACTAACGCACTCTGCAACTTTCCGTTTCAGATTGGGCCACCAAAAGTGTTGCCTCAAATCTCGATACATCTTATTGCCTCCCGGATGAACGGAATACGTCGTATTGTGTGCCTCATGCAAAACCTGTTCTCTCAATTCGGTTACCGCTGGCACCCACACTCTCCCTTCGAATCTCAAGATACCATCTTTATCCATTTGGAATCTTTTTTCTTCATTTCCTGCGATCCTCTTTCTGATTTTCTCGCACTCTTCATCCTTTTCTTGTGATTCCTTCACTCTATCCAACAATGTCGGAAGAGCTTCCATTACGAATAACTTTTCTTCAGACCTCTCTGGTTCTTTTACCTCTATCTCTAATTTTCCATTTCTCTTATCAATTCCTCATGAGTCGTCAAATGAAACAGTTATCCCTTCCTTTTCTGCTTAGAGCGTCAACAACTACGTTTGCCTTACCCGGGTGATAAAGAATATCGCAGTCATAATCCTTGATTAATTCTAACCACCTTCTCTGACGCATATTCAACTCCTTCTGCGTGAAGATATATTTCAGACTCTTGTGGTCCGTGTTTATCTCACACTTCTCCCCACACAAATAATGCCTCCATATCTTTAACGCAAAAACTACTGTCGCTAACTCTAAGTCATGAGTAGGGCACCACACTTGAATTGGACTTGACTAACCTATAAACACAATAGAAGCAAGCTTATTAGATCCTAAGACATGAAAATTTATTAAATACTCTAAACCTAAAAAAAACAAAAATTAGAAATTAAACTTGGGTTGCCTCCTAATAAACGCTTGTTTTATAGTCCTTCAGCCGGACTTTGTCTGATCAATGCTATCCAATTCCTCTTCGGAAGTTGAGGAACCCTCCATCCATCAGTAGCAAATAATCCTTTGGGAGGTTCCCACACGCGATGGCCAGTACATCAAAGTCACCTAGCATGCGCTGATTCGATATGATCTCTATGAAGAAGGTCCAACAACAAGGTGTTTTCTCCATTGCGTATGTGATTACTTTGGGGCATGGAAGCTTGTCAAACACAATGGGCTCTATGTCTATCTGCTCTTTCTCATCCCACTATGGCTTCAAAATTGTACTCGCTCTTATGTCATAAAGAGCTTCGCCGACGACATAACTACCAAGCGGGTATAGTTTTGCAAATCTGACTGACTCTTTGATCTTTGGTGGAGACCCATTTAGATCTTCGTCGACCTCAATTTCATTATCCCCATTTGTCTTATCACTTTCAATAACTTGTGGCTCATCCAGCTGCAGATTTGGTTCAGGTTCTCCATCAGTTTTATCATCCATATCGTAAATCCGAGTGTTTGGAGGAAGGTTGTTTAAGGCTCTGGTCATTTGCTCTATCTGATTCCCAAGATTTCGAATTGACCTCTCTTGATTTCGAATTGACTTCTCTTGAGTAATCTGCCTCTCCTTATTCGACACTATGAACTTGGACAACAATTCCCCCAGCCTTGAATTATCTGTTTGCATTTCGGAATCCATGTATTTTGGACCATTGGTTGAGGCATTGATGAGTTGTTCCATCTGATTATTAAGATTTTAACTTGACAACTCCTGACTAATCCTCATCTCCTCTAGGTCTGCTATGCCCTTCAACAGTAGTTCCCTCAAATTTGGCTTTTCTTCTTGTGGCATTGGAGGTGGACATGAAAATTCCGGTGTTATGATGGATTTGGAGCGTAGTATTGGTCTTCATAATTGTAGCTCCATGAAGAATCCGGGTGATACCCCCAATCTTGGTGATAGTTAGGATCAGCATAGTTGTTGAGGTAAGCACCACTATATTGTACCGGTTCAAAACTGACGGTGCATTGATGACTCGGATGATTGCCAGCACAATAATTACACGTTACGGTTATCTTTCGACTATGTTGGGCTGCGATAACATCCAACGTCTTCGAAAGGGTCTCAATCTATGCTGACAATGCAGAAAATGCATTAAGTCTATCAATCTCTGTTCCCCTTGGTTGAGTTATGTTCGTGTATAGCCATTGATAATTGAATCCAGCCATGGTACCTGAAAAGAGAGTAAGATAGGAAGAGAATTAAGAATAAAAAAATGTTTAAATTAAGACTAATTTGATTGAAATTAATATTGGTAAATAATTATTAAATTAATTCCCCGACAACGGCACCAAAAACTTATTGGGTAAAATCTAATTACGCACAACACGCAAGTATACGTGGTCAACAAGTAATAAAGTGAAAGTAAAGTATCGTTTCCACGAGAAATTATTTAATAAGAATCACCAAGTACTAACCCATAACCAACTCAATCTTATTTAAACGAATGAATTAACAATATATATAATCAAACTATTACTGATCACCACTAGTTAAATTAAGATTACGGAGATTTAAGATCACAACTTCACTCATTGCTTCATTTAAGTCAACACACTTCTTATCAATTATTCTCACTATTCTGAATTATTAATCAAGAACACTAAAGCAGATATAACAACCTTTCGATGCACTATACCCATACTCACTCGCATCCACAGATGATAAAATTAAGCAAGACACCCTAATTAACTAATCTACTATATTTTTATGTGAATTACAATTAAAGAGGATTTCACGCACAAGTTCTCTATTAGATTACATATGGCGTAAATGTATATCTCTATCCTAAACACGAATCATGAATTCTATCTACGCAAAAATCACAAACACATGCTATTATGATCAGATCTAAACCCATAATTCGTCTCTGAGTTCATATGGATTATCACGATAATTGATAACTAGGCAATTCACAACGATAGATCACAATAATTGATAACGAAGCATATTAAAATAAACTACACATTAAGATCTATTGTAATCTCAAACTAAGAATTAGTTCATTGATATTGAATTAAAAATAAGAATCCATAATTGAATAAACATTAAAAGATAAGAATAGAATTAGAGAAGAGAATTGAATCTGCCGTCAGTCAACAAATCTCATGCTCCTTCTTGCTCCTGCTCTAGCTCTTCAATGGCTTAATTCCAATATTCTTCAATCTCCAACTCTTTTCTAACTAGGGTTTTATTCTAATTTAATTGAAACTAAACTAAAACTAAACTAATTTATTTAATACTAAAACTACACTCTATATTCATCTCCTAAGCTGCTCTCCGTGTCCCTTATATAATAGGTTTAGCCCACTTTATATCCTAGAAATATAGTCTTCCACTAGCCGCCTTTCATCATGCCTTCTTGTTGCAGCCGAAGTCCAAAGCGAAATAGGAAAAGGAATGTGCCAGCTGCTGCCCACCTCACGCTTGTATCATGTCACTTTTTATATCACCACAATATTTGCCCAGAATCCAAATCGAAAAAGGACTCCCGCTGATCCACTCGCCTGCTGCTTTAATTATATAACATATACTCCTAGACCTTTTCTTTTTCATCATCTTGCACCAAATCCGAAGAGGAAAAGAAGATTAGCAGCAACACTGGCGCCTTCCCGCCTTAGCGGGGATCACTACTGTCCGCATGCTGAATTTCTCCAAGGCTCCTCAATTTGCATGTTCCTCTTCTTTCCAAGCGGCTGCAACCGTGGGCTGCTAGTTCACAAAATTCGTGGCCCACATACATATATGCTGATTGCTTTACTACCCTTGAACTTATTAAATTCGTGAGCTGCTCACATGCTGCTAGGAAATGTGAGCCCCACATGCTAATTTACTTGAATGGCTTGCTCCTATTATGCATTTTGCATTTTTCGTGGCTGCTAAATCATTTCTGGCCCACATATGATTTATGGACTTTTAATGGTCACATCTATATAGACTTTAGTTGCTGAATAGATGGGCCATAATGATATGAATATTAAGCTCACGCCCATAATAATAAAATCCGTTAATTTCTAGGATCCGTGACCCACTTTTGCATCCAATTCGTTTCCTGCATACAACAATATAAATTCGAGGTAAAATGATAGCAAAAACACTTGAACACAACAAAAATCAAGCTATAAAGAATACCAATTCGTAGGCGTTAAACCCACTCATCAAATACCCCCAAACTTAAGACTTTGCTTGTCCTCAAGCAAAACACACAAATTAGACAGATTCATTATCTAGCAATGATCCACTCAAGCAATGAAGCAATATGAATTTGACACTGGCCTCAAAGGTTACAACAACTGATAACCTACAAACATTTTCAAAACAATGCTATGTCTAAAATTTCAACAACTTTCATTCGTTCCACATCTACTCATGATCCTTTAAGTCTGTGCATGCATCCAAATGTTCAAACTAGTCATGATTTAGATAAGATCAACCAATACTCATAAAAGATTTTCAAAAATAACTCTCAAAACTTCTTATCACATCAATCGTCGCTAATAAAGACAAAGCACAAATTTTTCTTGAGGATCAAACGAATATTTAAACTTTAAGCACATATGAACCCTTCCCAAGAACTTCAAAGCTACTCTTTTTTCTTTTTTTTCTTTTTAGTGAGTGCGTTTTATGCTCTATCACACTTTCCATTTTCATTAAACGAGTGCATTTTACGCTCCATCTCGTGCCTGTGTTTATTGCGCTCCATCTCGACCCACCACAAGATTCAATTATTTAACTCGGGAAGGCTCCAATTTTTTTTCAAAAGATACTCCACGATTTCCCCCAAACTTATGTGAGTGCCTAATTTTCACTTTGAATGATGCTCAAATAAGATTTCTCAAATTGCAATGATATATTTCATAAGCATTTAACCAAAAATTTCAACCACAACTAGCTAAACAAATAGAAGTTCAAAAGATTCGCAAGTAGTGTAACAACCAATTAATGAGTCGAAATATAGACTAAGCATGCTCATCAATTCTCCAAGAGTTAAAAACTCATTAACCACCCACTTATCATTGGCAAAAATCAAATTCCATCAAAACATTGCCCAAGTAAATACCAAACATGATAAATACCCCCAAACTTAAAACAGATATTGTCCTCAATGGCTAAAATAGGAAAAAGTAAAGTAGAGGACTTTCCTGAAAATATAGCATTTTCCTCCTTGTCTGCTGAGTCTGAAGAATAGGCTAGACACATTGGAATGAATCGGGCACCACACTTGAATTGGACTTGACTAACCTATGAACACAATAGAGCAAGCTTATTAGATCCTAAGACATGAAAATTTATTAAATACTCTAAACCTAAAAAAAACAAAAATTAGAAATTAAACTTGGGTTGCCTCCCAATAAGCGCTTGTTTTATAGTCCTTCAGCCGGACTTTGTCTGATCAACGCTATCCAATTCCTCTTCGAAAGTTGAGGAACCCTCCATCCATCAGTAGCAAATAATCCTTTGGGAGGTTCTCACACAAGATGGCCAGTGCATCAAAGTCACCTAGCATGCACTGATTCAATATGAGCTCTATGAAGAAGGTCCAATAGCAAGGTGTTTTCTCCATTGTGTGTGTGATCACTTTTGGGGCATGGAAGCTTGTCAAACACAATGGGCTCTACGTCTATCTGCTCTTTCTCGTCCCACTATGGCTTCAAAATTTTACTCGCTCTTATGTCATAAAGAGCTTCACCGACGAAATGACTACCAAGCGGGTATGGTTTTGCAAATCTGACTGACTCTTTGATCTTTGGTGGAGACCCATTTAGATCTTCGTCGACCTCAATTTCATTATCCCCATTTGTCTCCTCACTTTCGATAACTTGTGGCTCCTTCAGCTGAAAATTTGGTTCGGGTTCTCCATCAGTTTCTTCATCCATGTCGTAAATCCGAGTATTTGGAGGAAGGTTATTTAAGGCTCAGGTCATTTGCTCTATCTGATTCCCAAGATTTTGAATTAAATTCTTTTGATTTTGAATTGACCTCTCTTGAGTAATCCGCCTCTCCTTATTCGACGCTATAAACTTGGACAACAATTCCCCCAGCCTTGAATTATCTGTTTGCATTTCAGAATCCATGTATTGAGGACCATTGGTTGAGGCATTGGTGAGTTATTCCATCTGATTATTAAGATTTTGACTTGACAACTCCTGACTAATCCTCATCTCCTCTAGGTCTGCTATGCCCTTCAATTGTAGTTCCCTCAAATTTGGCTTTTCTTCTTGTGGCATTGGTGGTGGAAATGAAAATTCTGGTGTTATGATGGATTTGGAGCGTAGTATTGGTCTTCATAATTGTAGCACCATGAAGAATTCGGGTGATACCCCCAATCTTGGTGATAGTTAGGATCAGCATAGTTGTTGAGGTAAGCACCACTATATTGTACCGGTTCAAAACTGATGGTGCATTGATGACTCGGATGATTGCCAGCATAATAATTACACGTAACGGTTATCTTTTGACTACGTTGGGCTGCGATAACATCCAACGTCTTCGAAAGGGTCTCAATCTATGCTGACAATACAGAAAATGCATTAAGTCTATCAATCTCTGTTCCCCTTGGTTGAGTCATGTTCGTGTATGGCCATTGATAATTGAATCCAGCCATGGTACCTGAAAAGAGAGTAAGATAGGAAGAGAATTAAGAATAAAAAAAATGTTTAAATTAAGGCTAATTTGATTGAAATTAATATTGGTAAATAATTATTAAATTAATTCCCCGACAACGGCACCAAAAACTTATTGGGTAAAATCTAATTACGCACAACACGCAAGTATACGTGGTCAACAAGTAATAAAGTGAAAGTAAAGTATCGTTCCCACGAGAAATTATTTAATAAGAATCACCAAGTACTAACCCATAACCAACTTAATCTTATTTAAACGAATGAATTAACAATATATATAATCAAACTATTACTAATCACCACTAGTTAAATTAAGATTACGGAGATTTAAGATCACAACTTCACTCATTGCTTCATTTATGTTAACACACTTCTTATCAATTATTCTCACTATTCTGAATTATTAATGAAGAACACTAAAGCAGATATAACAACCTTTCGATGTACTATACCCATACTCACTCGCATCCACAGATGATAGAATTAAGCAAGACACCCTAATTAACTAATCTACTATATTTCTATGTGAATTACAATTAAAGAGGATTTCACGCACAAGTTCTCTATTAGATTACATATGACGTAAAGGTATCTCTCTATCCTAAACACGAATCATGAATTCTATCTACGCAGAAATCACAATCACATGATATTATGATCAGATCTACCCATAATTCGTCTCTCGAGTTCATATGGATTATCACGGTAATTGATAATTAGGCAATTAAATAGTCAAGTTCAAATCACAATAGACAATTCACAACGATAGATCACAATAATTGATAACGAAGCATATTAAAATAAACTACACATTAAGATCCATTGTAATCTCAAACTAAGAATTAGTTCATTGATATTGAATTAAAACTAAGAATCCACAATTGAATAAACATTAAAAGATAAGAATTGACTGTCTACTACTCGATTGCGTGTGCTCGGGGTAGAAGTTTTGCTTTTTAGGGAAGATTTAAATTGTAGATAAAATGAAATTTCCACAATGACTGCAAACCCCTCTGATATCATTTGAGAATGCAAATTCTTGTTACCATTTACGAAGAAACTGGAGTTCCGTCTCTTTTCCATTTCCATTCAAGAGTTCTTATGTGTTTCCACGTATACACTAAGACTGGGTCTTATCCATTTGTAGATGGAGCTTAGATCAGGTCCGAGTTAAGTAGCAATGATTCAAAGCACTTCTTTTTACACTATTTCGGAAACCCTTTCATTCTTTTTTATTCTGTTGGAATAACCTGTCTACGCGGACTACCGCATGCATGGTGAAATCATGTTGTTATTCCACTCTTTATTATTTTGTGGGAATAACCTATCTACGCGGACTACCGCATGCCTGGTGAATAACCCTTCGTATTCAGTTGTTATTAAATTATAGAAATAATATGTCTGAGCGGACTACCGTCAGACGGGTGAAAATTCAATAGCAGTTTCGTTTATTGTTTCATTTCAGATTCCTAACTCTAAACTTACTACGGTAAGTATTGCTTCTATAATTCCTGAAATGATCAGATATTACTTGAGTTTTGCGCTTCATCTAATATTATTTCACTGGAATATTGGTCTGAACTTTCTTGTGAAATTTTTATCTTTTCATGTCGAGTTACTATTCACGAGTTACTATTCACAAGGTACTATTCACGGTAAAAAAAATATTTTTTTCTTCCAAATCATCTTTGATTGGATCCAGGTTTTGATCTTCATTCTTGAACTCTGAATAAATTCTCTAATATTTGTCCTTTATCTCACTGGATCCGTTATTCGTATTATTTTTCATCATCCTCAGTTCTAAATGGTGATATAACTGAATATCTTTGGCCTGTAGTGCAAAGATGAATAATTACGTGATGAATATCTTTGACTGTAGTGCAAAGATGAATGATTACCTGATGAATATCTTTAGCCCGTAGTGCAAAGATGGACAAGTGTTGAGATGAACATGACCAACTGATGATACAAATGAATATCTTTGGCCCGTAGTGCAAAGATGGATATTTGATTCGAGATGTATATTGATTGATGTTACAGAGATAAAATATTGATGATGAACTTTTAAATCAAAGAAGATAGTAGACATCATTCTCTACTTAACTCTTCTAATGAATTATTATTTTCACTGCTAATATTGTTCTAAAACTTGTTGTCCATAATATTTTATCTGATTTATTGAAGGCTAACGATAATTTATTTTTCATTATCTTAGTCATAATATTCTTTACTGGGCTAGTTGAGCTCACCCTTTTCTTCCATTATTCTCTTCAGGAAATGAGAATATCGCGGGTACTAGTCGGGGAATGGAGTGATGATCCGTGTTAGAGCTGTAAAAGTCCTCACTATTTTTTTAATTTAAAATAGTGTGATAATAAATGTAATAAGGACTTAGTTTGAATGTTAATATTTTTTACATGTCTGTATTGATACTCACAGTTGTGTGGTCGTATTTTGCATGACCGTGTGATATGAAATCTTGTATTTGAATTTTTATTGAGTGTATTTGGCGACTCAAAATGGGTTGAGTATTGAACCTATTTTGGGGGCGTCACAGTTGGTATCAGAGCTTAGGGATATGATCTCTGGCGGATATCTGGGAATAAGAACTAGGAGGGGAGAGATAAGTAAAACCTTCGCTAGTGTGTCTTACCTAAGCATAATTGTTATTTAATTGGTCGGTTGGAATATAGGGTAAATATGTGATATGTTAATTTATTTGATTAACCCTTATTTTGTGGCAGTATTTGAGAATGGCAGTTGAAAATCTAAACAATGGAGTGAATGAGACCGTTGAGACACCTTTAATCACCAATGAGGAGAACGTGCAACAGGAAGGCTATATTCCTCCTGTAACAACCCTACCGAAGAGATGCAAAATGACGGGATGTTTAGAAACTTTTTGCAGTTCATGCAAAACCAGACAAGGGAGACTCGTGTTCATAATACTGGTGGAAATAACAACTCGTGGCCTGTCATAGCCAAGCAGTTTAAAGAGTTGGGACCACCAGAGTTTCAGGGAAAGCCAGATCCAATTAAGGAAAAAAAATTAGATTAAGCAAATTACCAAGATATTTGATGTCTTGAGATGCACGGAGGAACAGAAGGTTCCATTCTCCAAGTTTATGTTCCGTGGAGAGGCAGATTACTGGTGGGAATCTGTGAAGCGTACTCAGCCTGCTGCACTCAAGATATCTTGGGAGGAGTTCCAGAAACTGTTCAATGACAAGTACTTTCCAAAAAGTATTCGTCACATGAAAGAAGTAGAGTTTATCAGACTGGAACAGAACAACATGACTGTGTCCCAGTACGAGGCTAAGTTCGCGGAGTTATCCCGATTTGCACCTCATTTGGTGGAGAATGAGGAACGTATGACGCGGATGTTTCTGAGAGGTTTGAAACCCGAGATTCATCAATACCTCATTTCTCACAAATTTTTTCTATATTCGGATGTAGTGAACAGGGCCCAGTTGTTAGAACGAGATAATGATTATGTTCAACCAAGGGACAACAACCAGGGTCATATCGGTGGCAGCAGTCATCGAAACAATGGCAACCAGCGGGGAGAAAAATATCATGACAGAAGCGGTAACCACTCCGGTGGTAATCGTGGCCATGATAATAGAAGAAGCGAGTCGGGGGGAGATTTCAAAAAGAGAAGATTCAACAATGATAACGTGAAGACGTCGACAGCAGTATCAACATCAACTGTTTCTAGGGGAGGAGAACGACCACCGGTCGTATGCTATAAATGCGGGCAAGAAGGACACATCAGTCCAAATTGCCCACAACAATTCAAGGTATGTTATAACTATGGAAAGGTAGGACATATAGCTAGAGAGTGTCCGGTTGCAAAACCAAGTCCAGCGGGGGTGGTGATTCCAAAGGCTGTCCCGGACAAATCAAAGTCGGTGGTTCCTGGAAGAGCGTTTGTCGTGACTGCCCAAAACGTAAGAAACCCGAATGAATTTATCACGGATTAGTTAATTGTACACTTTTGCAAAGTCTATACCTTATTAGATATCGGTGCTACCCATTCTTTTATTTCACCTGCTTGTGCTCAACGTTTGAACTTGACTTTTGAGAAATTAGACTTTGACTTATCTGTTAAAACTCCGTTGGGAGAAACCTTCGTTACATCTATAGTTTACAAATCTTGCTCGATTCAAATTGGTACCCTCACCCTACCTGTTGATCTTATATCTTTGAAAATACTTGCATTTGATGTGATTTTAAGAATTGACTGGTTGACCACTTATCATGCCAAAATTGATTGTTTTCGTAAGATTGTTAGTTTTCATATTCCTAACCAACCTATTGTACGAATTTAAACAACCAATCCACTAAAATCAATCAATGTTATTTCAAGTCATAAAGCTATTCGTTTATTGAAAAACGGATGTCAAGCTTTCTTAGCCCATGTCACTGATCTAAACCAGAATACGTCAGGTTTGAATGATATTTCTGTTGTTAATGAGTTTTCTGATGTATTTCCCAAAGAACTTCTCGGTCTACCCCCAGAACGTGAAGTTGAATTCTTTATTGACCTTGAACCCAGTTCGAAACCCATTTCTACCACCCCATATCGAATGGCTCATATTGAACTTCAGGAGTTAAAGGTCCAACTACAGGAGTTGTTAGACATCGATTTTATACGTCCTAGTACGTCTCCTTGGGATGCTTATGTTTTATTCGTAAAGAAGAAAAACTGTAGTATGCGACTATGTATTGACTATCGGGAGTTGAATCATGTCACCATCAGGAATAGGTATCCGTTACTTCGCATTGATGACCTATTCGACCAGTTGCAAGGTGCGTATTTCTTCTCAAACATCGATCTCCGTTTTGGATATCATCATTTAAAGATTAGAACTGTTGATATTTCAAAGACTGCCTTTAGAACTCGATACGCGCATTACGAATTTCTACTCATATCTTTCGTATTGACCAATGTCCATGCTGCGTTCATGGACATGATGAGCCGAATATTTGAGAAATATTTGGATCATTTCGTGGTTGTCATTATTGATGACATCCTAATTTACCCTGAAAGCCTCAAATATTTTTTCATAGAGAACGAATCCAATATGCGACAACGACGTTGGTTGGAGCTGTTGAAAGATTACGACCCAACCATCCAACACCATCCTGGAAAAGAAAACGCGGTAGCTGACGCGTTGAGTAGAAGATTATATGCGGGAATGAATGCGATGCTTTTAAGGCCTATTTTGTGTGATTTACAAAAGATGGAGATAGAGTTCAAGACTCCAGCCACGTGATGGTGTCAAGTACACGCGTAGAACCAGCTTTAATTGATAAAGTTAAAGCTGCTCAAGCTACAGACCCAGAGCTGATGAATATGAAGAAGAAGAAGATGCAAGAAGGTGCTATTTTAGAAGCAAGAATCGATGCAGAGGGAATATTTCGAGTCAAATCCAGACTTTGTGTTCTTAATGACTCTGATTTGAAGTATAGAATCATGATGGATGCATATAACACACCGTTTGTAATCCACCCTGGAAGTATCAAAATGTTTCGTGATCTTCAACATATATTTTGGTGGAGCAATATGAAGAGAGAGATCGCGGAGTTCATCTCGAGGTGTTTAACGTGTCAACGTGTCAAGGCAAAGTATCAAGAGCCATATGGTGTGAAGAGCCCCGAGCCTCTCGCTGGTGACTTCTTGTGTGGGATGAAACGAAGCCAGACTCTTCGTAGGGGACGCCGTTTTTGTGCGGTGGCAAACTAATAGGTACCATTGTGAGGTACTATGGTTGAAACATCATGAGAGTCACAGTTGGAATCGAAGAAATGACCTGGGAGTTAAAATCGGAAATAAAAGCGAGATATCCTCATCTCTTCGACATACCAGGTACGTACGTCAATTTTGAGGATAAAATTTCATAAAGAGGGGAGGTTGTAAGACCCCAAATTTTATGAATAAGATTTAATTTTCTTTATATATTATTTTGAAATAGTAAGGTGTTGATTTAATAAATGTGATAAGTTATAGGTGAAATGTGCAAAGTTTACAAAGTAAGCAAGTGGTTATAAAATATTCGTTATGTCGGAGAATATTCGTTTGGTCGGGGAATATTCTTTTTGTCGGAGAATATTCGTACAACGGCACAGTCATTGGTGGACCCCATAACAGAATGAATGTCGGATATAGAAAGAAACAGAAATAACCTTTTTATAAAAATAACGATAAAACTGTTACCGTTAGTACTGTTGAAATACCCAGTGTTAAAATACAGTAAACGCGGTGTTGCACGGTAGCACACGGTATTGCACAGTATTTCGAATTATTGATTCTTACGTAGGAAGGCACTTACTCAATTATTGTTATAGTAATTACTGTTCAATATTTTATATTATTCAATAATTGCATAATATTTTATTGGTTCAATATTTGCTACGTTGATATTTTATATCAATAAGTGCTACTTTGCTATTTTATATTATTGATTCAATAATTGTCATTGCACATTATTTTAAATTATCAAATCAATAATTCATATTATTTGAATAATATTATTAGATAGCATTATTGGCAATGTCTAAAGAAGTTCTGTCTAGGAAAGGGGTTGATTAATTGTGCGCCAATAAGGAGAAATCCTTATCGGAAGACCACCTCTTTTCTGGGAACGACCTGGTTGTCAATATTATAGTTCTGTAATATTATTTGTGAATAATTAATTTTTAATATTTATGATAAGAAAATATTTATTCAATGTGGATTTAAACGGAGAAATTTTTAACATGTGACATTTGTTGAAAGTTGGTATTTTATCTTGTCTGATAAAATAATTCATTCAAATATATTATTATAATATTACATTATAGTAGTATGATGTGATTGTATAATAGTATAATTTTTATAATTTGAATGATAACATTATTATAGTAAATTCATGATATAAAAGTTAAACGAGGTGGAAGAGTGCAAATTAAATTTGAACTCTTATGATGCAAACAATGATGTCATCAGAGCGATGAGGTAAGAAATGATGTCATCGGAGCGATGAGGTAAGCAATGATGTCATAGATCGATGATGTAAGCGATGATGTCATAAATTATGGCAAAAAGACTATTTTACCCTTACTCTGCCGAGCCTATAAATAGAAGCTCTATTCTTTATTATTTCTCACCAATTCACTAAAGCTATAGAGAGAGAAAGTATAGAGAGAATAAGAGAGAAAGAAGAAGAGTATTATGCTATTACGCTAGTACAGTCTCAAATTTTTAAGGTAAGGGTTATTTTTTTTTTTCGTATTCATGATGAAAGTTATTTTCTTTCAATACTCGTAAGGGTTGTTATTCCATTCTTTATTATTATGTTGGAATAACCTGTCTACGCGGACTATTGCATGCATGGTGAAATCATGTTGTTATTCCACTCTTTATTATTTTGTAGGAATAACCTGTCTACGCGGACTACCGCATGCCTGGTGAATAACCCTTCGTATTCAGTTGTTATTAAATTGTGGAAATAATCTGTCTGAGCGGACTACCACCAGACGGGTGAAAATTCAATTGCAGTTTCGTATATTGTTTCATTTCAGATTCCTAACTCTAAACTTACTACAGTAAGTATTGCTTCTATAATTCCTGAAATGATCAGATATTACTTGAGTTTTGCGCTTCATCTAATATTATTTCACTGGAATATTGGTCTGAACTTTCTTGTGAAATTTTTATCTTTTCATGTTGAGTTACTATTCATGAGTTACTATTCATAGGGTACTATTCACAGGGTATTATTCACGGTTAAAAAAATATTTTTTTTCTTCCAAATCATCTTTGATTGGATCCAGGTTTTGATCTTCATTCTTGAACTCTGAATAAATTCTCTAATATTTGTCCTTTATCTCACTGGATCCGTTATTCGTATTATTTTTTATCATCCTCAGTTCTAAATGGTGATATAACTGAATATCTTTAGCCTGTAGTGCAAAGATGAATAATTACGTGCTAAATATCTTTGGCCTGTAGTGCAAAGATGAATGATTACCTGATGAATATCTTTGGCCTGTAGTGCAAAGATGGACAGGTGTTGAGCTGAACATGACCAACTGATGATACAAATGAATATCTTTGGCCTGTAGTGCAAAGATGGATATTTGATTCAAGATGTATATTGATTGATGTTATAGAGATAAAATATTGATGATGGACTTTTAAATCAAAGAAGATAGTAGACATCATTCTCTACTTAACTCTTCTAATGAATTGTTATTTTCGCTGCGAATATTGATCTAAAACTTGTTGTCCATAATATTTTATCTGATTTATTGAAGGCTAACGATAATTTGTTTTTCATTATCTTAGTCATAATATTCTTACTGGGCTAGTTGAGCTCACCCTTTTCTTCCATTATTCTCTCTAGGAAATAAGAATATCGCGGGTACTAGTCGGGGAATGGAGTGATGGTCCGTGTTAGAGCTGTAGAAGTCCTCACTATTTTTTTATTTAAAATAGTGTGATAATGTAATGAGGACTTAGTTTGAATGTTAATATTTTACATGTCTGTATTGATACTCACAGTTGTGTGGTTGTATTTTGCACGACCGTGTGATATGAAAGCTTGTATTTGAATTTTCATTGAGTGTATTTGGCGACTCAAAATGGGTTGAATATTGAACTTATTTTGGGGGCGTCACACAGGGCATGGTATGAGAGACTAAGTAAATTCTTGTTAGAAAATGGTTATAAAAGGGGCACAGTAGATACTACCCTTTTTACAAAATATAAAATTGATGATATTCTTATTTTACAAATATATGTTGATGACATCATTTTTGGATCTACTAACATGACTATGTGTAATGATTTCTCTGAAACCATGAGTAAAGAATTTGAAATGAGCATGATGGGAGAATTGAATTTCTTCCTAGGACTAGAAATCAAGCAAGGAGAAAAAGGTATAGATTCATATCTCTCAATCCAAATATTATAAAGAAATGATTAAGAAATTTGGTCTAGAATCTGTGAAACCTCTTAATACTTCTATGTCAACTACTGATAAACTAACTGCTGATGAAAATGGAAAAACTATTGACACAAAGAAGTATCGAGAAAAGATTGGCAGTCTCCTATACATCACAGCTAGTCGACCTGACATTATGTTCAGTGTCTGCAAATGTGCCAGATTTCAAGCAAACCTTAAAAAATCTCATTTGGTTGCAGTAAAAAGAAGATTTCAATATCTTAAAGGAACTACAGACATAGGTCTATGGTATCCTAAAGGTCAACCATTTGACCTTGTGTGTTTCTCTGACTCTGACTATGCCGGTCATCATGTTGATCAAAAAAGCACAAGTGGCACTTGTCAGTTCTTAGGCGGATGTTTAGTTTCCTGGTTCTCTAAGAAACAAAACTCTGTATCTATTTCAACCACCGAAGCCGAATATATAGCTGCTGCACGGTGTTGTGCACAGATATTGTGGATGAAACAGACCCTTGCCGATTATAATATAAAATTTAATTGTGTTTCAATCTTATGTGATAATACAAGCACTATTAACCTGAGTAAAAATACCATATTACATGCTAGATCAAAACACATTGATGTTAGACATCATTTCTTACGAGATCATGCAAACAATGATATTATTAAACTAGAACATATTGACACAGAATTAAATATTGCTGATATATTTACTAAACCACTAAGTTCTGATAGATTTTGTAAATTACGTTTGGATTTAGGAATGTTAGATATTATCTCATAAAATATTAAATCTTTCTTCTATTTAAATTTTTTTTAAAAAATTATATATATATATATATATATATATATATATATATCTTATCATAAATAGTAAAATATAAATATAATTTTCTTGAGTGATATAGTCATATTATTAATTTTATCCTTTTATAATATTTAAAAAAAAGTTACACTTATTTTAACATATATTTAATTATATTATTAATATACAATACTAATATATATATATATACATATAATTATACATATAAATATATATAATATATTTGTTCCTTTATATGTTAATATATCTATATACTTATATTATATATTTAAGTATGTAGTCTTATATATCTAAATTATATATATATATATATATATATATATATATTAATCTTTCTTAGTTATCATTTAATTACACATTATCTAACAAAAATTATATTCTATTACTATTATAAATATTTTATTATAAACATAAATATATATATATATATATATATATATATACATAATAATTAAAATTATTAATTTATAGATTTTAATATAAATATTTTAGTATTTTTTATTATTAATTACATTAAACATTACATTTTGTAACATTTATTATATATTTATATATCTGATCAAATCTGAGCCGCTGATCAAGGAAAGCATCTAACGGTCAACACAAAGCACAATCCGTGTCTATCAAATTCAACCAATCAGGAGCCAGCCAACCAAAACACATGGATCGCACACATCAGCCGTTCGATCAACAAAAGAAAGCACAAACCCATCTCAACCGTCCGATCAAAGTCAAACGGTCAGCTGAATCGTTTTAAACTCTCGATTTCATCTCAATCGTCAATCAATTCTCATTCCTCGGATTAATCTGATTAACCTAAATATAAATACCTAAAATCTATTTTTTATTTCATTTTACTCTTTCTCTTCTCTCATCTCGCCTACTTCTCTCCTTTTGTCTCTCTCTCTATCTCTCAAACTCTCTCAAAACACTCTCAAACCCTAACCTTCTCTCAGCTCAAATCGATCAAACCAGTGAGTTTTTCTTTACATCCCTTTCAATAAAATGAATCTTCAGTATCTATTTTATGCTTCTACCGATTTATTTTTCTTTCTTTTGTGTTTCTGGGTTCGATTTATTTTACCTAAAAATCGTTTCTGATTTTTTTTGATATCTTTGTGTTCTTAAAGATTTTCTTAAACTTAGATCCATATAATTTTTTTTTAAAAAAAGTTTCTTACGGGTTCATATATATCATATATATATATTTAAATATATATATATAATATTTTTTCAATTTCATATGTTTACCGATTTTTTTGGGGTTCGATTTAAAAAACATGTGTCTGCTCTTTTCTGTTTTCTCCTTCTTCATCTCTTTTTTATTTTTTAATTTCTTTGTCTTAAAAAAAATGTGTGTATTTATTTGCAAAACCCTAAGACATATTTAAAGTTTTCCTTTTAAAAAAAAGGGGGAACTCTCTAGTTTCTAATGAAACTTTTACGAGTTCATATATATTTTAAATATATATATATATATATATATATATATATATATATATTCTAAAAATTTATATATACATAAATATTTAGAGATTATATATTATGTGTGTATGAAACCCTAGAATTTTTCACTTAAAAAAGGGAGGTTTTCTCGGTATTAATATATATTCGTGAATATATGTTCAAAACTAATATGTTCTTTCTCGGTAACTTATATGTTCGAAACCCTAAATGTTTTTGTCTATTTTTTTTTCTTCTAAAATTTTATTAAACCCTAATTTTTTTTAACAAATTTACATTTCATTTATATGTATACTTTTCAAAACCCTAAATTCCAAAAATAATTTAACAAAAATTTTGTATATATATGTATAGATATGTTATTGTTTCATCAGAATACACACACACACACACACACACACACACACACATATATATATATATTTATAATCTGAAGTATCATATATATGTGTGTAATAATTGATGTATACCTTATATATATACATGATTCCGTTGCCAAAAGTCTGTAAGTCTGAAATTTCTATGTGTATATATACAACTGTATGTATCTGTGAGTGTGATTTCTTCTGTATGAATATCCACTTCTTCTGCTGATACACCTTTGCTATACTATGGAACAATTGAAAGCAGCTTAGCCTGAGTTAGCTGTGCTCAGGTAATATCTGTTTCGTTCTCTCTCTATTAAGCTGTTTTGGTGTTAAATGGTGATATTATCATCTAGATACAGACATTGGGTGATAAAGATATTTTCAATGTTCTGCATTTTTACTGTTTATTATCTGGATATAGACATTGTTTTGTGATGTATTCAACACTAACTTGTTGAATCTCTGTATTGATTTACTATATTCTGATATGGGCTAAGAAGCAATGATAACATCTTTCTGTGTTGTGTTTAACACTGACTTGTTGAATCCCTATATTGGTTTATTATCTTCTGATATGGGCCAATAAGCAATGATAGCATATCTCTTTATTGATATTGGACCATACTTGTTATGTCAATTGTAAGAACCCGAATTTTCAATAAAATTATTAAAATGAGAATTTAATAAATAAAATTTCTAAGGCATGTATTGGGTTCGAATATATATGTGTGTTATGAGGTAGGAAGTATTGTGTTACATAGGATAATATGCACTATGTAATATGTGATTTTTGTGATTAATAAATATATTTATTATTTATTATAGAGATGAATTAGCAAGAAGATGGATAAGATTTATCTATTCGGTATTAAATAATTTATATAATTATTTATCATAGTAAGATTGGTGACATTAAATATATTTGATAATCACCATCTTCTGGAGTATATGTACGTTGTTGAAGAGAGAGAGAATAGAACCAATATATCTTTAGATAAACATTGGTTAGTGAATTACTAGTTGATTTAATATACCGCGAGAAGCGAACATTAACGGAATATACATATGTGTTATATATATATCTTGAATTATGTGGAAGGAATTAGATATATATATATATATATATATATATATATATGAGAACCTTATAGGGGAATAGAGTTTGAACTTATAATTTAAACTTTGAATCATTTGAAGGAGGTAATAAAATATGTTGGTTAACCGATGTAGCAAGATAGCACATTAAAAAGCATGCTCAAGTATTTAAGAATTGAGATTATGGTTCTGCTATAGCAGAACTTGTCTGCCAATGAACTTGAGGTGGCGCAGCTGCGCCACTTCCAAGCTTATGACCAGCGCAGCTGCGCCGGTCTGTAAAAAATTCTGAGAGTTGTGTAATCTGAACTTGGGAATATGTATATTAGTAATTAAAATGTAGGTCATGTATGGGTTAAGTTAGCAAAGCATGATTTGAATGAGAAATTAATTAACCTAGGATAAATATGGGTTAATCAAATTATGTTATGGAATAATATATAGTCTTGTGTGGTAATGGAAAGGAATGAGAAAGAGTTGGTTCACTTACATAATACGGTGAATTAATATATGTGTTTAGCCTAAGAGAATAAAAAGAATATTTTGATATTGATAATATATTACATAGTATGGTAATATATAAAAGGGCTAGTATTTGATAGATAAGTGGTTAATAAAGGAAGAGAACCAATATAATTGTAAATGAATATCGGTTAGAGATGAAAGTTTTATTTTAGCATGGCTAAAACGTAAAGATGGTTGTCTTAGGACGATCGAATAGTTATACGTAGATTGTATAATCTAAATAATTAATGGGATAGATATTAATTATTATAAGTGTAAAGGTCATACATATTATAAGTGTATAATTATTTGAGGTAGCTTAGCATTAATTTGTATGTATCATACAAACCTTATATTAAAAGGACATTAAGGCATGGTGAAAGTGGTAACGAGCTTAAGGTAAGCTGGTGAGATAGGCCTAGTGTAGCCAAGAGGGGGGATAAACAATTCCTTAAATAAATTAATGAAGGAATGGTTAAACGGACTAATTAATATTATTATGAGAATTATTGCTTTGTGCAAGTATACATGTTATGTGAGTTAGTGCCTATGCGAATAATTGCTAGGATTATATTTATAGGGAATCACTAACGGTTTAATTAAATTAGTGAACTAGCCCTAAGGTTTTTATATCAAAAGAATTGATAGGGTGGCTAATAATTAAATATTCAATTTACTTGAATATAGTGAAAGGATTTCTTGTGTAGATTATATTAACTCGATTACTTGTTTTGTGCAAACATGCGATAATTAAACCTATAGTATATAGTATTTACCTCTATATATTATAAAGTGCAATGAGACGTATTAATGTGTCTATATATGATATATAGACTATATAGTAAGATTAGATATTGAATGTGTACATGAGGTAACGTGACTATATGTGTGGGTGAACCTATTTAAGTACTCCATGAATATTATAAGGAATAAGCAATTCTTAATAGAGGATTTCTTCAATAATTTACTATAATTAAAATAATAGAGTTTGGATAATACAATGAGATAATACCCAATCGAAATATACTCAGTATTAACGAAATGTACATAGATTATATGTGTGCAATTAAATTTACTACATGGTAGTATTAATTATTTATTGGGATTACATTGTGACTCTATTAAAACCTAAGTGTATATAAGGTATACTTGTAATATAATCTTAGTATGTTGTATACAAGTTGCTGAGTTCTATTGGCTTGTCCCTAAATGAGTGGCCATTTCTTCCTCACGTGGCTAGCCTACTCTATTCTTTCTCTCAAAATCAGTAATTCTAGCATATGATGACAAAGGGAGTGGGTTTCATGATGAATTCACCAACTCCTCAACTACTCCTTGTTAACCATCAAATTCTTGCTCTTACCGTTGGTTTGAATTGGTGGAGAAAACCATTGTCTGTGTCAAGTTTGGTCTATAAATAAAGCTCTCCTCCTTCTCAATTCCCGTTGGTTGAATTGTCTGAGAAAATGGGTTATGGAAGGATAGTAGAATTGAGAGCAATTGGAGGATTGGAGAGCTATAGTTAGCAAATTGAAGCCATCAAGAGGTAATAATTCTAATGTATATGCTCTTGAATTCCTATGTTTTGAATTTCTTAAAAATATCAAGAAAATGGTTGCTTTTGAGTCAAACATTGGTGGCTAAGGATTGTTGTAATTCATAAATTATTGTTAGATATTAATAATACATTTAAATACGAAAACAACGGAAGTTAAACGGACCAATTTCGTTTAGAAACGAATCCGTAGTAATGAAATTAGTTAAACTTGTCAAAGCATGAAAACTTAGTATGAATATGAGTTTTGGATTAATATTTGGGTTAATTAATGTTTATGTTAATTGTTGGGTATTTGGTATGTTGTAGTTTTATGAATTACGAATCCATAGAATCGAGAACGGACTAATTTGGGTAAGTATAACTCGCGTTATGACGATCCGAAAGTGAATTGGTCTGCTAAATCGCGAAAGAACAAAGTCTGAAACACCTTCTGCCTCTTGTGGCGCAGCTGCGCTTCCCCCAAGGCCATTTGGGGCGCAGCTGCGCCGGGCTTGGTCAGACAGAAGAAACAAAAACACTATTTTGACCTGCTGTAGTAAATTAGGTATAACGTTTTCATACGAACTCCGATTGAGGTGATTCAGGATGATTCGGAAAGACAACGAGCAGCCCTACAACTTTTGTTCTTTAAGTTTTTCGATTTGAAGTCGTTACGAGGGGTAAAAATGTCCATCTTTGTGACTACTCCGTATTCGGAAGCAATCGGAGGGCGTCGGACATGCACATACGCAATTGTAGTGCCCCCGACAATGAAATATGTTATTCTAAGTGATAAAACATAAAAATGCATGTTAATAGATATGACATATGGTCTTGAGTACCTTTTCATATCGTGAGTTGCTTAAATGGTTATTTTCCAAAGATTATATAAAGGTTTTGAAAGCAAACTTTGACAAAATTTGTGTCCTTTAAATTTTGACCATTTGAGTATGTTTATATGGCATAGATATGTGTTCAAATGCATGTGAGTTATGATTTCAAGATATATTACATGTGCTAAGTTACTTTGACATTGAAGAATAAAATTAAAGAAATTTTGAAATTAAGATGAATAAGTATTGAGTTACTTGCATTCTAAACTCATGTTCAAGCATGATGGTACTTTTTTTATGTCTTTAAGCATGAATGATATGTGCACCCAATTAGTTAAGCATAACATAAGCTATTCAAACATGTTTTAAAGTAGGTTGACAAAAGAGGGACTATACTAAATATGTGTAACCGAGTTTAATACACATAATCATGCGTATTAAGGATTGTTTAATATCGTTATGTAACTTAATGGTTAACATAGCGAGTCTCTTGTGGAATGAACCTATTTTAGTCTCGATTAAAAAGTTTTAAAAAGGATGACATATGCTAGTTAAAAGTGAATAATTTAGATGTATTGAAGGATGTTTAACATGCTATATGTTAGTACCTATGCATGCTAGAAAGCTAAAACAAAACCAGAAATCAAAAGGCCAAATCTGGTCTGGACAGGGAGCTGCGCCGCTGCGCCGCTGCGCCCCTCCCAGGTCTAAATGTGGCGCAGCTGCGCCACAGGGCAATTTTGCCTTATTATTTTAATGGCAATCTGAACCTTGTGGTAGGCTTGCATTGTTATCCTAAGTTATAAAACAGAGTCTAACTAATGACATGAGTATTTATTGATGTAATGGTGATATTAAACCCGGAATTGATAAATTTTCCTAAGGTTTACAAAACACAAGGATAGTGTGATTATATATTTTTGAGTCGAATACTTAGATAGTTAAGTGTGTTAATATTGATATTGAGTATGGTTAAGATATAACTATACGTACCTAACGATACTAAGCGTATGATAGGAAAGTGAAACAAGGTTCTAAGAGCCAAGATAGAAAATAATGTAATACTTATTATTATATTGAGAAAGTATGAATGTATGAATAATGAAAATAAATCCATGATTATATAACTGTGTAGGATTACACGAAGTGCAGAATTCTTTAAGCAGTTAAGTCGTAGTTGTTAAACTACGAATCAGGCAAGTCTTTCAGTTCCTATTTGATATATGAATTCAATAACTGTTAATTAAATTATATTATGCTGTGATGATGTGAACTTATATATGAACTGTATATGAGATATATATGAGATTGAAAGTTGATCTTTGATGATATGCTTGTTATGTGAAAAGTAATATGCGTAGTAAATATAAATTGTGTATAAATGTATGAACTAAGTATAATGTTATATGCTATGTGATGCATGAAAATTGTTAGAATTGCTGAGCTGTCGAGCTCACTCTTGCAAATAACCATTTTTGCAGGTTAAGGACTTACGATAAAGACTTCGTGCTTCTTGATTGATAAAGATAGATAGTATCGCAATGAAGAACACTGTTTAGATTATTACTCGAACCATGTTTAGGTTCTAGTAGTTGTATTCGATATTTGTTTACGAGGTTTAATGCTTGTCGTACGGTAAAGATGTATTAGATAATACATAGAGGATATTAAGTTAAGATGTATGCAATTATACAGAAATTTGAATAGAGTGAATCATGATATAGTTTGATTCAGGAAAATGTAATGGATTTAAGTTATGGAATCAATAAAAGATTTTGTTCAAGGAAGACTGAAAAAGTTTAAATTATTTCGCATTTTAGTAACATCGAATATGATGTAAAGACGAGATCTTAGATATAAATAGAATTTACATTCTAAATTATAATAAACAAAGTTGTATTCTTTTACTAATGATTAAAAGATGTAATAGTTTGACGATAGTAGTATCGTGACTGCACCGAATCCGAGGTTTCGAAGGAACGTGGATTTGGGGGCGTCACAGGTTGGTATCAAAGCTGTAGGTTATAAACCTTAGGTAAGTATACCTTAGACTATAACCTGAGAGAGTGAAAGATAAGATTAAAATATATCTAAGCAAAGATTCAAAGAAGAATCTCGAAGTATCTAGAGAATGAGAATTAGGAGTTTCCTAACTCTGGTAATAAAAATGTTAAGACGATGTCTATAATATGAATATGACAAAGATAATGAGAATGAACTTGAATGGAGTTTAGTTGATAATAGGGAAAGAACCCTAAGAAAAATAGATGATCACGATTTGATCAGATTGAATTGTGAAATGATAGATAGTCTGTAATGACTAAGTATGTATAGCTTGATGCTATGAGAGAATGTACTATAAAAAGTACGAGATGAACTCATGAGGAGTTGTATGTGGTGAAACGTAAAAAGCTCGTAATGAGCAAGTGATAGAGTAAGATATAGTTAAGTGTTGGAATTCCATTGAGGACTCATGTGATGGCTTAGTTGTACAAACTTTTGTATGGGCAGAAGTTTTGTGCTTGCACTGAGTGCGTCACATTGATAATCGTTGGAATGTTAGTGTCGCGGTATCATTATACATATGGTAGAAAGGTGATTCTTTCTCATATTTATTTTGATAGATAGAGATTTCTAAGATATAATTAGATAATATTAAGTTTAGGTGCGAGTTCTTAAGACTCATGCCTATGACAAGTTCGTGACTCATAATCGTATGGTGGGACCCCTCAGCGAATGGACGAGTTTGGTCTGACTAGGATAAGTTCCTCAACCCATATGATTGTGGTAAGTTCCTGAACTTCCATGGTGTGGTAAGTTGGTGAACTGTACGAAGAATAGATATATTATATAAGAGTTTTGGAATAGTGAGAATTGATGGAGTAAGAGATTGGAGTTGATGGAGAAATTTGGATTTTTCTAAATCTTCTAGCTACGCTAGATTTTCAAAATTTATTGACTTCGTGCTAGTGTTTGCACTTCGGTTTTCTTGAGAAAAATATTGGGTCAGGTAACTGAACTAATGAGTTTTAAAAAAAATAACACCGTTATTCGTATGTCTACGCTATTTGTTTCGGCTAAGACAAAAATAATTTGAAAATATTTCAAAATGTATTTCGACCATGTGCATCATTTGATATGGTGTAGATGGTAAAACGATGGAGTCATTAATGCAATCGAACCTAGTGTCGAAAGTGATCGTAAGATCGTCAACCCATTATGGTAAGATGTATTATGGCAAAGTCACAAAATGACGGAATCCTCAACGTACTACTAATCTGGTATGGTATCATGACGTCATAAAAGAATTTTTGGTTTTCTTGTAAATTCTGAAGAAGGTCAATTAAGTTGGCTAAATTATTTCGATTAATGTTCGGATTATTAATAAGAGTCTAAGCTATTTGATTCGGCTAGGCGACTTTGAAAAGAGATTATAGAATTCAAGCATTCTTGTGTATTTATGCCAAACCGGATTGCTCTGGTGCGGATTTAGATGTTGAAAAGCTGAGGTGAACAACCCTATAAAGGGGACATATTTTCGGGGACAATGGTTCCGAACGTAACGCATATAGTCGTTACAAAACACTACGTTGCGGCCCAACGTAGTGGTACAATAGGTTGGCCACCTAGAGTACGCGTGGAGGGTGTTTTCAGTCTTTGTGATTGATAAACACTCTGGTTTGCGGTGTGAAGAATTGTGTTGAAGCATTAGTAAACCTGGAGAAAAGTTCACGGTCTTGTGACCCCTCAGCATAAATTTGGAATCTGAGTTATTCATACTACTTCCCGATTATTGAAAAATCGTGGAAGATTCTTATTCTTCTGAAGGATGAAGGTAGTAAGTAGAATGTTCCCTAGAAAGGAAAAAGTGGCAGAATACGATGGAGAATGTTATAATAATAAAACTTCCGAAAAGAGAATGAATAAAATTATTCAAGAGAATATGTAATATTCGGGATAGCACCGAGTAGAGGAGGTTTAGGTGATTCCGAGAACGGAATCCTTATAAGGGGGAGAGGATGTAAGAACCCGAATTTTCAATAAAATTATTAAAATGAGAATTTAATAAATAAAATTTCTAAGGCATGTATTGGGTTCGAATCTATATGTGTGTTATGAGGTAGGAAGTATTGTGTTACATAGGATAATATGAACTATGTAATATGTGATTTTTGTGATTAATAAATATATTATTAATATATATTTATTATTTATTATAGAGATGAATTAGCAAGAAGATGGATAAGATTTATCTATTCGGTATTAAATAATTTATATAATTATTTATCATAGTAAGATTGGTGACATTAAATATATTTGATAATCACCATCTTCTGGAGTATATGTACGTTGTTGAAGAGGGAGAGAATAGAACCAATATATCTTTAGATAAACATTGGTTAGTGAATTACTAGTTGATTTAATATACCGCGAGAAGCGAACATTAACGGAATATACATATGTGTTATATATATATCTTGAATTATGTGGAAGGAATTAGATATATATATATGAGAACCTTATAGGGGAATAGAGTTTGAACTTATAATTTAAACTTTGAATCATTTGAAGGAGGTAATAAAATATGTTGGTTAACCGATGTAGCAAGATAGCACATTAAAAAGCATGTTCAAGTATTTAAGAATTGAGATTATGGTTCTGCTATAGCAGAACTTGTCTGCCTATGAACTTGAGGTGGCGCAGCTGCGCTACTTCCAAGCTTATGACCAGCGCAGCTGCGCCGGTCTGTAGAAAATTCTGAGAGTTGTGTAATCTGAACTTGGGAATATGTATATTAGTAATTAAAATGTGGGTCATGTATGGGTTAAGTTAGCAAAGCATGATTTGAATGAGAAATTAATTAACCTAGGATAAATGTGGGTTAATCAAATTATGTTATGGAATAATATATAGTCTTGTGTGGTAATGGAAAGGAATGAGAAAGAGTTGGTTCACTTACATAATACGGTGAATTAATATATGTGTTTAGCCTAAGAGAATAAAAAGAATATTTTGATATTGATAATATATTACATAGTATGGTAATATATAAAAGGGCTAGTATTTGATAGATAAGTGGTTAATAAAGAAAGAGAACCAATATAATTGTAAATGAATATCGGTTAGAGATGAAAGTTTTATTTTAGCATGGCTAAAACGTAAAGATGGCTGTCTTAGGACGATCGGATAGTTATACGTAGATTGTATAATCTAAATAATTAATGGGATAGATATTAATTATTATAAGTGTAAAGGTTATACATATTATAAGTGTATAATTATTTGAGGTAGCTTAGCATTAATTTGTATGTATCATATAAACCTTATATTAAAAGGACATTAAGGCATGGTGAAAGTGATAACGAGCTTAAGGTAAGCTGGTGAGATAGGCCTAGTGTAGCCAAGAGGGGGGATAAGCAATTCCTTAAATAAATTAATGAAGGAATGGTTAAACAGACTAATTAATATTATTATGAGAATTATTGCTTTGTGCAAGTATACATGTTATGTGAGTTAGTGCCTATGCGAATAATTGCTAGGATTATATTTATAGGGAATCACTAACGGTTTAATTAAATTAGTGAACTAGCCCTAAGGTTTTTATATCAAAAGAATTGATAGGGTGGCTAATAATTAAATATTCAATTTACTTGAATATAGTGAAAGGATTTCTTATGTAGATTATATTAACTCGATTACTTGTTTTGTGCAAACATGCGATAATTAAACCTATAGTATATAGTATTTACCTCTATATATTATAAAGTGCAATGAGACGTATTAATGTGTCTATATATGATATATAGACTATATAGTAAGATTAGATATTGAATGTGTACATGAGGTAACGTGACTATATGTGTGGGTGAACCTATTTAAGTACCACATGAATATTATAAGGAATAAGCAATTCTTAATTGAGGATTTCTTCAATAATTTACTATAATTAAAATAATAGAGTTTGGATAATACAATGAGATAATACCCAATCGAAATATACTCAGTATTAACGAAATGTACATAGATTATATATGTGCAATTAAATTTACTGCATGGTAGTATTAATTATTTATTGGGATTACATTGTGACTATATTAAAACCTAAGTGTATATAAGGTATACTTGTAATATAACCTTAGTATGTTGTATACAAGTTGCTGAGTTCTATTGGCTTGTCCCTAAATGAGTGGCCATTTCTTCCTCACGTGGCTAGCCTACTCTATTCTTTCTCTCAAAATCAGTAATTCTAGCATATGATGACAAAGGGAGTGGGTTTCATGATGAATTCACCAACTCCTCAACTACTCCTTGTTAACCATCAAATTCTTGCTCTTACCGTTGGTTTGAATTGGTGGAGAAAACCATTGTCTGTGTCAAGCTTGGTCTATAAATAAAGCTCTCCTCCTTCTCAATTCCCGTTGGTTGAATTGTCTGAGAAAATGGGTTATGGAAGGATAGTAGAATTGAGAGCAATTGGAGGATTGGAGAGCTATAGTCAGCAAATTGAAGCCATCAAGAGGTAATAATTCTAATGTATATGCTCTTGAATTCCTATGTTTTGAATTTCTTAAAAATATCAAGAAAATGGTTGCTTTTGAGTCAAACATTGGTGGCTAAGGATTATTGTAATCCATAAATTATTGTTAGATATTGATAATACATTTAAATACGAAAACAACGGAAGTTAAAAGGACCAATTTCGTTTAGAAACGAATCCGTAGTAATGAAAATTAGTTAAACTTGTCAAAGCATGAAAACTTAGTATGAATATGAGTTTTGGATTAATATTTGGGTTAGTTAATGTTTATGTTAATTGTTGGGTATTTGGTATGTTGTAGTTTTATGAATTACGAATCCATAGAATCGAGAACGGACTAATTTGGGTAAGTATAACTCGCGTTATGACGATCCGAAAGTGAATTGGTCTGCTAAATCGCGAAAGAATCAAGTCTGAAACACCTTCTACCTCTTGTGGCGCAGCTGAGCTTCACCCAAGGCCATTTGGGGTGCAGCTGCGCCGGGTTTGGTCAGACAGAAGAAAAAAAAACACTATTTTGACCTGCTATAGTAAATTAGGTATAACGTTTTCATACGAACTCCTATTGAGGTGATTCAGGATGATTCGAAAAGACAACGAGCAGCCCTACAACTTTTGTTCTTTAAGTTTTTCGATTTGAAGTCGTTAAGAGGGGTAAAAATGTCCATCTTTGTGACTACTCCGTATTCGGAAGCAATCGGAGGGCGTCGGATATGCACATACGCAATTGTAGTGCCCCCGACAATGAAATATGTTATTCTAAGTGATAAAACATAAAAATGCATGTTAATAGATATAACATATGGTCTTGAGTACCTTTTCATATCGTGAGTTGCTTAAATGGTTATTTTCCAAAGATTATATAAAGGTTTTGAAAGCAAACTTTGACAAAACTTGTGTCCGTTAAATTCTGACCATTTGAGTATGTTTATATGGCATAGATATGTGTTCAAATGCATGTGAGTTATGATTTCAAGATACATTACATGTGCTAAGTTACTTTGACATTGAAGAATAAAATTAAAGAAATTTTGAAATTAAGATGAATAAGTATTGAGTTACTTGCATTCTAAACTCATGTTCAAGCATGATGGTACTTTTTTATTGTCTTTAAGCATGAATGATATGTGCACCCAATTAGTTAAGCATAACATAAGCTATTCAAGCATGTTTTAAAGTAGGTTGACAAAAGAGGGACTATACTAAATATGTGTAACCGAGTTTAATACACATAATCATGCGTATTAAGGATTGTTTAATATCGTTATGTAACTTAATGGTTGACATAGCGAGTCTCTTGTGGAATGAACCTATTTTAGTCTCGATTAAAGAGTTTTGAAAAGGATGACATATGCTAGTTAAAAGTGAATAATTTGGATGTATTGATGGATGTTTAACATGCTATATGTTAGTACCTATGCATGCTAGAAAGCTAAAACAAAACCAGAAATCAAAAGGCCAAATCTGGTCTGGACAGGGAGCTGCGCCGCTGCGCCCCTCCCAGGTCTAAATGTGGCGCAGCTGCGCCACAGGGCAATTTTGCCTTATTATTTTAATGGCAGTCTGAACCTTGTGGTAGGCTTGCATTGTTATCCTAAGTTATAAAACAGAGTCTAACTAATGACATGAGTATTTATTGATGTAATGGTGATATTAAACCCGGAATTGATAAATTTTCCTAAGGTTTGCAAAACACAAGGATAGTGTGATTATATATTTTTGAGTCGAATACTTAGATAGTTAAGTGTGTTAATATTGATATTGAGTATGGTTAAGATATAACTATACGCACCTAACGATACTAAGCGTATAATAGGAAAGTGAAACAAGGTTCTAAGAGCCAAGATAAAAAATAATGTAATACTTATTATTATATTGAGAAAGTATGAATGTATGACTAATGGAAATAAATTCATGATTATATAACTGTGTAGAATTACACGAAGTGCAGAATTCTTTAAGCAGTTAAGTCGTAGTTGTTAAACTACGAATCAGGCAAGTCTTTCAGTTCCTATTTGATATATGAATTCAATAATTGTTAATTAAATTATATTATGCTGTGATGATGTGAACTTATATATGAACTGTAAATGAGATATATATGAGATTAAAAGTTGATCTTTGATGATATGCTTGTTATGTGAAAAGTAACATGCGTAGTAAATATAAATTGTGTATAAATGTATGAACTGAGTATAATGTTATATGCTATGTGATGCATGAAAACTGTTAGAATTGCTGAGCTGTCGAGCTCACTCTTGCAAATAACCATTTTTGCAGGTTAAGGACTTACGATAAAGACTTCGTGCTTCTTGATTGATAAAGATAGATAGTATCGCAATGAAGAACACTGTTTAGATTATTACTCAAACCATGTTTAGGTTCTAGTAGTTGTATTCGATATTTGTTTACGAGATTTAATGATATTTGTTTACGAGATTTAATGCTTGTCGTACTGTAAAGATGTATTAGATAACACATAGAGGATATTAAGTTAAGATGTATGCGATTATACAGAAATTTGAATAGAGTGAATCATGATATAGTTTGATTCAGGAAAATGTAATGGATTTAAGTTATGGAATCAATAAAAGATTTTGTTCAAGGAAGACTGAAAAAGTTTAAATTATTTCGCATTTTAGTAACATCGAATATGATGTAAAGACGAGATCTTAGATATAAATAGAATTTATATTCTAAATTGTAATAAACAAAGTTGTATTCTTTTACTAATGATTAAAAGATGTAATAGTTTGACGATAGTAGTATCGTGACTGCACCGAATCCGAGGTTTCGAAGGAACGTGAATTTGGGGGCATCACATCAATAACCTGCATATTTCTGAAAATTTTATGTCTTCTGATTGGACATCTGGTTTATTTTTTTTAAAAACGGAACAGACTTAGTCTAATCCATTATCTGCTTTTTTTAAAAAAAGGATAAAACTGACAAATGATTTAAATCCACTACAGTGCTGAGCATAACTGGCCTTCTTACTTCTCACTGTGCACTGTCACTACTTGAGAACTATTTTGACATTCAAGTCATATCATATTATTTAAACTGAGAGTTTTAGAAATGTACTTTTTCTATAAAAGGATAGTTTTTCAAAACTAACTGCATCAAACTATCAGTCCTATTTTCTGCAGTCTTTGAACTTCTATCTCTTTGCATACATTATCTTTAAAAAAAACAATGCCTCCAGTCTATTCTTCCAAAAGAAAGAAACTTACATTACTTACTGAGTCTCATCCTGATATATATACCCCTATGTTGCTTACTCTTACTGCCAAAACTAAATATGAACATATGAGGCATAACTTGCTTCCTGGGGTAGGAACTTCTTTCAACAGTTTTCCTAATCTATTAGAAAACATAACAAATATAGGATGGGATTGTCTTATTTCTTTTAAAAATAGAGAAATATTTCCTAGTTTGATTGCAGAGTTTTATGCTCACATGACATGTGTTCGTGATTCAATTGGTTTCTTATCTTGCATTAAAACGTACATACATGGCCAAGATTATGTTATTGATGAAATACTTCTTCTGCATGCACTTGGTCTCATAAATGAGTTCTTAGACTTTCCAAAGATAAATGAATACACTTGTCCTATAGGAATATCTACTACTGAATGCATCACTTTCAAACACAATCTCTCTCTCACTACTGACCAACTTGTGCCTGCAAATTTATTTGACTATTCATGCAAAGTTCATCTTGACTTCTTCACTGCTAAATGTTAATTTTTGGGAAAAGTTCTTAGACATAATTTTATGTCTGTCAGAAATGTCAAACTTCTGCATCCATTTGACATAACTCATGAAATGTATTTTGACTAAATGTATGCCATATAGTCTACAATACTTTCTCTTGACATCTTTTGAGTTCTGCTACCATAACAACTGCATGGGATATGGTCTTCTGTTGACTCGTATTTTTATACATCTTGGCATTCTAGTTCATTTTCATAAGGCTCAAATGGTTCACAATAGTAACATTGTGTCACACTTGAACCTTCCCCCTAAGCATTTGACTATTTTTCAACCAAATGACACTGATCATATTGAGTCTCATTTAAACATACTGTCATAAATTGATTCTATGAACAGTATGAATCAACTGTCTTTGAAGAATTAAACTGCCATTATGAGTCAATTAGAAGCTTTGCAGTTGTCTGTGCATCTTATACAAGACATGATGAGTGTGTTGATGGAGCACCAAAAGGTATCAATTCCTCCTTATAATTTCACTGCCACAACAAGCTCTGCACAAATTGATCACACTGATCAAACTCCCACTGATCCCCATCTTACATCCCTTGGTTTGAATTTTCCCCCTCTTAATTTTGATGAAATCTAACTATTCGGGATAAATGTATCCATATATACTAAACTAACTATTCGGGATAACTGTATAACATACTAACATAACCACTGATACTTAGGATTATCTATCATGTTTGCTTACTATTTTGACTCTGCAGGTAAATGATTTAACTAACAGTTTCTGCAGGTACTCGATATCTTTTCTTAAACCCTCCATTTTTGTTAATAACAAAAGGGGAGAAGAAAAATATTAGATTAAGTGATATACTACTTAGTATATACTATAAGTAGTATATGAGATTGACAGGGAATGAGTATGCTAGATATTGTCATATAACTGTCATAACTACCTAGATGGGATGAATGGTTTGCATGTCGGATATAACTGTTATATAACTGCCTGGATGGTTTGGATGGTTGGTTCATCTGATAGGTTTTCAAAAATTTAAAATTCTTCTCTGAAAACCGATTCATAATCCTAGGGGGAGCATCATGAATTAAGGGGGAGTTATGAAAACCAAAATATTTTTACTAATTGTCATCATCAAAAAGGGGGAGATTGATAGGTCTCCAAATCTGGGTATTTTATTTTTATGATAACAAATTAAGTAAATGAGTCAAAAGAGTAGAATCCTCTCTATAGGATTAAAAAATATTAAACTTAATTTTAAATACCTCATATATTTTGACCAAAAATATTATTTTCTAAACTTCATTTGAATTTATTTTCTAACCTTGATAAAACTAATATCAAGTGTTAATAAAATAAATTCATACAGTAACATTTCCTAAGTCAAGGAGATTCCTATTTCTTTTTCAAAATAATTTTAAAATCTTTTATGGGCAAAAAGAATTTCTGAATATATATTATATATATATATATATATCCGTATATATATGATATATATATATATATATATATATATGTGTGTGTGTGTGTTTGCATACGTGAAGTGTGTGCATGTGTATATGTGTAGTGCATGTGTGTGTGCCCGTGTGTGTGTGCTGGCATTTGGGGCATATATATGTTTTGGGCATGTTTGCCGAATTAAGGCTTGAAGCCTTTAGGCTTGGGAAGTAATGATTACATGTGATGACTCACATGTATTAAACATAAATGATGGGCCAAAACTTTCCTTGATCCGAAAATTTCAATTGATCCGAGCCCTTCAATTTATATCATGCAATCCGGACCTTCTATTTCAAAAATGAATTTCCAAAATTATAGTTTTGCCCTAACTTCAAAACTCCTATAAATAGGAAGCTTTTTCATTCATTTCAATTTACCAATTTACAAATCTGAAAAGCTTACTCTCCTTGCCTACATTCTGTCCGATTAAGCTTTTACTCTCTCTTCTTCTAATCAAAGTTCTAATTCTATTTTGGAAGAGAAAAATTGGTCAAAGTATTTGAGATAAGTTATTAATTTATTACCCTTCATGTTATCTCATACTTGCTTATATATATAGATATTCGGATATAAACTGCTACACACATTTATATATATATTTATATATATATAGCCTTTTGGCATCGAAGGAAGCATGTTGTTAAACTTCCTTATGTTAAGGAATTTAAGGAGCATTTAATTCCTACTAAGGCCAGACCTATCCAGATGAGTCATCAACAAATGGAATTATGTAAGCAAGAGATTAATGATTTGCTTGCTAAAGGCCTAATAAAACATAGTAAGTCTCCTTGGTCTTGTCCAGCCTTTTATGTTAATAATGAAGCTGAAAAAGAAATAGGAGTCCCTCGCCTAGTTATTAATTATAAACCTCTTAACAAGGTTCTTGAATGGATTAGGTATATATATATATATATATATATATATATATATATTTCATCTATCAATATCGAGTAAAAAGTCAGTACTTAGATACCGATATAATTCAAAAGTAATTTCTTTGAAATTCTCCGAACGGTCTTTAAAATCCTATGTGGCCTTTTACTGATATAAATAATCTATATAAATATTGTATAATATTTATATACGATTATCAAGTTGTGAATCGAACAATTTAGTCAGTACTTAGATTACGATATTCGGAGATATTTCTGAACAAAGAATATTATATGGATGGTCTTTGAAATCCTAAGTAGCCAAATTATTCACAACGTAGATCAAATATAATATAATATATATAAGTGGGTGAAACAAGTTTATTCAAGTATTATTTAAATTGACCAAATTACTATACTTGATAAACTATCATTAAAATATATACTGCTCATATAATTATTCATAGATTATTGTTACATTATATAAGTTTATATGGTCTTCTAAAATCAAAGTTATATCTATTCAAAATCATAAAAACACACTCTTTATAAAGAAGAATCTTTTCTAGAATTATTTAAATCATAGAAAAATATTCTTTATTAAAAAGAAAAGAAAATCTTTATAAAACTGCATCAATTTTCTTAATCTGCTTATCTGAAGCATTCCACATAAAAGTCTTGAACTTTTATCTGATATTTGATCTTAAATTATATATCTGTCTATCTGAGAAGTATCAATTATAAAAGTTATTTAAACTTTTATAAATCTGTTCTAAATTTTATCTGCTTACTTTAGAAGCAAAAATTGAAACAAAACTTCTTGTAAAAAGGAAAAGGTTGAGTTAGTTTATTTTATACTTGTGAGAAAGACAAAAATTCTTTGACCAAGACTAGAGTCTTAAAGAGGTTAGCTGGGAGTTGGGTCTCTAGTGTACTTGTGAGGTGAGAAAGAGATTGTTGTTTCAAGACCAAGTTCTAGAATAGTTCTAAGCTCAAAAAGAAGATTCAACTAAGCTTGAGGAAGGAGCTGGGAGTTAGCTGTCCAAGATAGTTAGTTGTGGATAGTTGTAAGTTTATCTTTAAAATTTTGTAAAGGCTTCTCCGCCTATTGAAGGAGTATTTATTACAGGGAGTAATAGGATCTCAAGTCCTGAAGAGGAGCTTGAGACTGGACGTAGCAACATACCCGAGCTGTATGTTGTGAACCAGATAAATATCTGTGCATTGTGTGATTGAATTTTTAATTTGCTTATTAAATTCTTAATACTGTAAGTTAACCTATTAAAAATTCAAAAAGGCCAAAGACAATTTTTTAAACAGTGATAATCTATTCAACCCTCCTTCTAGATTATTATTGGACTTTCATGCTTGCATATTGCAAGGCTATGAGTTTATATATTGCAAAAGAGTTTAGAAACTAAAAATTAGTAAACTAACTTGTAAACTGGTTAATGTATTATGTATACATGTATTGTATTTGATGTAAATTGATGGTTATGGACTGATGTAGAGATATAAATCTTAGGTATTGTTGTACGGAGTAATAAGGATGGTGAATTGGGTTTAAAACGTAAACAAATGGCAAAGAAATCCGCCCATTTAAGTAACGCAAGCGTTATGCTCGCTAAATGTCCTAATGGAATCAATTTGGTTAAAAACCCAAAATTAAGCGAAGCGAAGACTCAAGTTTTATTCATATATGTTATATATAACTAATTAAAGAGTTTGGGTAAATCGAATAAATAAAGAAAGCCAATTCCAAACAAAATGAAAACTCAAAAATTAGTGCGACAGAGCATTTTTGAGGTCTGTTTTGGGTAGCTTAGAATGTATTTTTAAAAATACCCTACCATACCATCTACACCATATTTAAATTTCATTTCAATCGGAGTTACGGTTTAAAAGTTATAAAATCGCAAAGTAGTTGTTTTGGTATGGGGCTGTAGGGCGTTGCCTGTGCAGGCAGCAGCAGCGCACAGGCGCTTGCGCTGCACTGTTGTAGCTGTTTCAGCGGAGCAGTTTTGTATTGCTATTTAACCCACTTAGAAGGCCTAAATTCGGTAGTTAGTATTTTTTAAAAATAGGTTGGTATACTAACTATAACATATTAAAATTTCATTTCAATCGGATGCGTGGTTTGGAAATTAAAAATACGCAAAGTGACTGAGTTAATAAGGGACTGTTGGGCACTGGTTTGGGGCGCTGGATGCACGCTGGGAGCACTAGCCACATGCTGCCAACGCTGGCCGCACACTGCCGACTCCAGCCACACGTTGCCGACACTGGCCGCACACTGACGATGCTAGAGGCACGCTGGGCTCGTTGTGCGACACTGGACGATGTCGAACGACGTGGTGCATGTCGGGGCATGTTTGACGACACCAAGCGTCGTTGTGCATGTCAAACGTGTCATGGGCGTTTCACCGGGACGTTTCGCAATGACATGTGACATCTTGGACATTGTTCCAAAAATATTCCAACTTATAAAGGACAAAGATTATAAAATAATTAATAAATGAATGTATCACCTATCTATTGTCCCAAAATCTAGCATAGATGGGCATCTAATATTGAAACTATTAAGCCAAGTTGGGATTATTAAAGCCTCTACGGGATATTTTGGCATTATGAGGGAAAACGGGAATATTTAATGCATTAGTGTGTCGAAATGAAGCTATAAATTATTATGAAAGCTAGAAGTTAACTATACAAGTTGAAAATACCTTCAAAGCATGAAATGAGCTGCAAGGTCATCTTGTACACTAAAAATTATGTAAAAGGAACATGGAATGCTTATTTATTAGGTTCCTATTAGATTATAAATTATAATTGTGATGTATTTGCCTATTATAATTATATCAAAGTTTATTAAAGAGAAAAAAATGGTTATTTTAAGAAAAAGGATGAGATATTTGAAAAATGTATAAAAGTTTCTCAAAAAGTAGAAGCATAAGCTAATAAAGTGGCCAATGTGAATATTTAATCTATAACTGTGCAAGTTATATGTTATGAATGTGTGGCTAATACATTCATGTGTATGAATATGATTGTATAGGATTTATGAAAGGAAGTTAAGATGAATTTTATATCAATAGTCAACGAACAGTGCAAGTATCGAATTCTTACTCTTTATTAAGCAATTATCTAGAATTGACCGTATTGATCAAGTTCTTTCCATTCTTTGTAAATATCTTGAGCTTGTTTCTGTTGTAAGTAAGAAATGTATATTGATATGCTAGCACAAGTTTCCTAACTTGTATAATTCAACGTTTGTATATCCATTTCTTTCTAATTACTTCAAAAATTCCAAACTTAATTATTTCTGAGCAAGTATTCTTATTGTGCTTACTTTTAATAAGTATCCTAACCTACACAAATTTTATATTGCGCGAGTTATCTACAGTGGTATGTTTATACAGGTTTCCTAACTTGTGTAATTCTATTGATTATTCAAATTCCTTCCATTGTCTCAATAATTATACTGTATTGCAAATCTTAGAATATTATTGATTTAGGTAGAGCGTCCCATCCAAATTGTTTTGGTTTGGAATTCAAGGCTAAGTACGAGCATCCCTTTTTTTTGGAAAAAATTTTATTATGCCAAAAAGGAAATGAAAACAAGTAAGTAGTGTTGATCAACACAGGGCATAAAGGGCTGGTCACCCATCGTGCCCGGGAGTCAAGACGGTTAAACAGTTGAATTACTGTTATACCTATTTATAGCAAAAAAACAAAGTTTAAGGTATTCTGACCGCTCGGCATCAATAGTCACTATGGCATTTCAAAAATGCAAGCTATTTAGTTTGATATATTTGGAAAATGATTTAATGGCTTCACAACTGTTGATCCGTTATAGAAGTATTCTCAAAGAAAATATTTAACTCTTTTATACATTATTTATTGCATACTATTACTTGCTGAGTAATTGAATGCTCATTCTTACTTTGAAACTAAATATTTTCAGTGAAATCTGAGCGCATAGAAGGATCTGGCAAAGGCAAAGGAAATGAGGAGGTGAATGAGTAGTTGAAGGATGTAAGTTGTAATAATTAGACGTTTTTTAATATTAATACAAAATCTATCATGTAATAAGGTATTTAAAGGTTATCGTAACTGGGTAGAAAACTTTGATGTAATATTTCTAAGTATTTTATATATTAAGCAGGTTGTATGAATGTTATCGTGAAGCACCCCAAGTACGGGTTGCAAGTACCCGAATTTGGGGGAGTCACAAGGTGGTATCAGAGCTATAGGTTAGAAACCTTAGGTGGGGACACCTTATGTTATAACCTTAGGCTAGATAGAAGCATTGAAAAATAAATAACTCAAATAGAGTTTAAAAAAAATGAGTTGTGGAAATTCATTGTAAAATAAATAAAAGTAACTTAAATGAAACTATTATTTGTTATATGTATATAAATTTGTTATTGTGTACTAATTAAGTTAATTATGTGTTTGTAGATGTCAACTGAGGGAGAAGTGCTGGACATTCCTATTGTGCATGAGGAGTTGATAGCTCCACCTTCGTTAGTAGCTTAACCAGCACCAGAGTCGGTGCCAGTTGTTGTGATAGAAAGTGAGTCTGATTCTGAAGAGAACTCTTAGGAGGAACCTTTTGAGGAAGAACTTGAGGAAGGTGTGGGATTGCCATCTGGAGTAACTAATAGGCTGAGGGGTTTGGCAGCTGCAGGAATGTTAGGAAGGGGTGCAATAGCTGAAGCTATACCAGCCACATCTATTCCAGTTGTAAATGCACTGGTTGGGGAAGAGTCAGGGAATGCACATAACAATCCCGAAATGGAGGAGACTTTAGTGCATTTAGGAGCATTGGTTCATTATCTGTTAGACAGAGACACGGAGATGAGCACTCAACTTCAGGAAGCTAAAAACAAAGCTCAATATTATGAGGCAAAGGTGTGAGATATGCGAGTAGAATTACATGAGTTAAATAATGTTAGGGATGTGGAGAACTTGGAACATCAAAGGACAGAGCAATATGCTCAGAATCTTGAGCAGGAATTTCATGGAATTAAAAGGAAAGTGGACTTGATGAACTACTCCTATACAACATCTATGGAACGTGTTTAGGATAAAGTCTGGAAGTATCCTGATGAGATAGGACAGTTTCATAATTCTATTTCGCTAGCTCGAGTGATTGCTATCATCGAGGAAGAGCGTGTGAGCACCATTGATACTAAATCGGCATAGGGTCGGAAGTGATGTGTTAACATATGTATGTAAATATATGTTTGTATATGTGTGACTACGAGTCCCAACTTTTGGTATTATTAGCGGGACATCTTTTGTAACTCTAATATAAGTTAAGGGCTAGACTATATAGGCCCTATCTTTTGTATGTAATAGAAAAATATGGAAGCAAGCATTAGAAAGTGCTATGATATGTAAATAGCAAATAGATATGAGATATTATGTAAAAGGGATGAAGTTATTAGACGCATATTAATATAAAATATTATTTAATATGTTTTGCAATGAATGAAGTTATTAGAATAAAATGAGATTGTTTTAGAATAAATAATGATTTAAAGGACAATGAATTACTTTATTATTAAATAGAAAAATGCCGCCAAAGAGACGAGATCGAGGAAGACCACTAGGAAACAGAAAAATAAATGGGTTAAATATAACTCATTAATAAAAGGATTTTTTTTGAAGGAAGAATTTGAGTTCCTAAAATAATTAGGATGAGTGATATCGGTTAAATAGAAAATATTAAATTCAAACGTATCGAATCGGCATCCGAGTTGTTATAACAGTTTCCGAAAGGGCATGCAGAAACAAAAGATAACGTATCAAAGTTGAGTCGAACGCCTGCCACGAGTAGAACTCACGCTTATTAAATATTGCCCGAACATAAGCATGTATTTCTATGAAGTTTTGCATGATTGAAATGAGCAAGTATTGCGGTACTGAAACCAGATGCAAATAGTCTGCAAGAATCGATCAAGACTTGTAGCAGTTCAAAAAGAAGTACGATAATTATTCTTATTCATTAGCGTAGTGTTATTTTACGATTCTGGGGACGTAATCATTATAAAGGGGGAAGAATGTGATAATCTGAATTTTTAGATATTATTAAAATAAGAAAAATAATAAATATTTTTTTATATTTTAAGTATATTTGATTGCATATATGTTTATATGTTGTGGTTATGTGATGGATTAAATGCGTAAAATAAATTTAGAAAATATATAAATTTTAAAGAATAATATTTAATAATTATAATTAGCATGCATTGGCTACGAGATGAGATGAGAAAGGTAATTCACTAATTAAAAATTTGTGGATTACAATGTTTATTTTAACTAAATAAATTTATTTATTTATTTAATAAGGATAGTTATATTACAATAAATTACTTGTAGCGTGAATAATAAAATAATATTAAATATTAAATAAAATGAATGTAAATTAAATTCATTTTTAATAAAGTATGGAATATATATTAAATTATATATTTGTAATGTGAATAAATTTATTAAAAACAATTTATGGAAGAAATGAGATGATTACATTTAATTATACAAATTAGTTTTATATATTAGAAATGTGAAATAAAAATTAATTTTTTTGATATAATATTTTCGTTATATTAAATGAATTATTTAACATAATACTTTCATTTTACTGGAACAATTAAATAATTATAATTCACGTGTATATATGTGCTAAGCCAAAAGAGGTGATTCAGTATATTAAAAGCATGAGCTGGGAACTATTTAGATGAGAAGTAATTTAAGTCAGTATAACAAGAAGAAGGTGGCCTTTTGTTTGGCCATTAACTAACAACAAAGCAAGGCTATTACATTGTAGAGTATTATGGATAAGGAGCAGGAGGTGTAACCAAAGTAGACTAAAAGTCTATACTCAACAACTTAACAAGGCTCTTATGATATTAAGCAAGAGCTAGCCAAATATTAAGCTATTAAAAGACACCAAGCATGGATAGAGGTACACTAAGATGAGCTATCCTATACTTGATATATATGACGAGCTAAGAAGCTTAGAATGAAGAATTTTAAGCTCTTTCCTTCATCTCTCTATCCGTTCCATACTCAAGCTTTTATACTATATTACCAAAGTATAGAATTCTACAAAATTTGCAAGAAGCTAAGCAAGCAAACTGAAATTGAGTTAAAAGCTGAGATTTACGGAAGCTTGGAGCAAGGATTTAAGAGAGTTAGCAAACAACAAAAGAGGTAATTCATATACCTTAGCTATGTTCTTATAATTGGGTATATTCATATGTAAAATTTTGGGTATATTCATATGTAAAATTTGTATATATTTATGCGAATTGGTAGTAGAAATTATGGAATTAGAAAGGAGCATATATTATGGGTATATGATAGAGGTGTTATATGCTTGCATATTGCAAAGCTATGAATTTATATATTGCAAAAGAGTTTAGAAACTAAAAGTTAGTAAACTAACTTGTAAACTAGTTAGTGTATTATGTATACATGTATTGTATTTGATGTAAATTGATGGTTGTGGACTAGGTAGAGGTATGGAGCTTAGGTATTGTTGTGTGGAAATTTCTATTGACAAGCGAGTTAAACTTCATTAGGCATTCTTTTAGCGAGTCACGTTCAATGAACTTATTCTCTAATAAGCACCTACATAGTTGCTTTAGTGTCTCCACACAAATGATTATAAGATCAATTATCCTCTTCCTAAAAGCAAGCAAAGTATGCACCAATCTATCCGGATTCACTAATCCCCTTTTTAGTAATCCAACTATTAGGAACGATTTTAGTTTTAAGCTATCTAAAATTTAGATCTCATTAACATGATCATCATCATGATTCTAAAAGCATTGTTCAAAATTATGAGTTTATCACACTTAATATAACAAAAACATGTGAATAAAGAAAAATGCCTTTCAATAATTAATTCTTTTATTAATAAACGAATAAGATTGCAAAGTATATGCAACATCATATCAAATATGATTGGTTTATGTGCATAATACTTTCAATCTCCTATTTACACTAAAGCCAATCGATATAGCATCTAATACACATCTTCTTTAAGTGACGATCATCAGACTGTTGTATAAAGCTTTAATAAATGGATATGCAATGTTGTTCTTTAGAGTCCACTATCTCTATAGTAACTTCTCCTCTTTCAATGATTTCTATAATCAAACGAAAGTGTCGTAACTTATGTTTGGATCCCAGATGAGATTTAGGAACTATTTCTAGTTCTGTAACGAACTTTTTCTTCCAAAAAACCAACTTTGCATCTTCATTTACAATTATATACTTTGTCTTTTGTCACTAAATCAACAACTCTTTGTTTTTTGGAACTTTTCAAACTTACTGCACCACCGTTCAAGGTAACTATTTACTCTAAAGTGAATTTGTTGTCGTCTTGGTCAGTCTGAAAAACTTGATTCTATATAGCCCTCTAGTTTCTTTTCAGACCCACCATAAATTATAAACACATCCTTAGTTCTGGTTAAGTACTTTAGGATGTTTTTCACTGTCTTACAGTGATCTTCTCCAGGATATGACTGAACAATATCAAGTCTTGTATATTTCATTGCATACATGATAGTTACTCATGCGATCTATCTTTTCAGTTGTCATTGGGGACAATTTAGAGAGATACACTCCATGGCTCATCATCATGAGACCTCTCTTAGAGTTTGCCATGCTAAACCCCTTTAACATCAAATGAATATACGTTCCTTAGGTCAAGCCAAGCATCCTTTAAATCTATCTATATAGAACTTTATCCCCAATAAATAGGATGCTTCTCCTAAATCATTCATAGAGGAATGTTTAGACAACTTTATCTTTACTGATTGTAGTATTGGTATGTCATTCCTTATCAGTAGTATATCAATATATAATACAAGGAATGTAAGATCCCAAAACCCTAATAAGACCGGTTATGTAAATTCTGTGTTTACTAAATAAAATCTCTCCGTTCTGAATGCGTATTGTGTTATTATATACTCTACTGAAGAAATTAGGTCAAATAAAATTTTGTTCGAAAATTGACGTGCTTGACACCTCGTGCTTAATATTTTTTTCCCGTATTCGAACTTTTCGGTATATTTGATTTTTAACGCTGCTTTGTCGTGCTTACACTGACAAAATGCCTTGTCGTGCTTATTAAAATTTGTGCAAACCCTAAATTAGGAAACCCTAATATCAAATTAGGAAATCCTAAACCTAATCTTAGAAACCCTAACCTTAATTTACAAATCTTAACCCTAATTTACAAACCTTAACTCTAATTACTTGGTACAAACCCTAATTAGGTTATTCTTAATCCTAATTATGTTAACTAAACTTTGATTAGGTGTTAATTATATAATTATAATACCCTATTCATAAAAACCAAAACCCTAATCAAGATTAAAGAGGATTAGGGCATAATTAAGCTACTAATTTGTGCAAACTAGCTCACAAGTAGGTTAGGAGTCACCAAAACAAGTTCCAACACCCCACATGGTCTGGCATGTAACACCCCCAAAATAGGTCCAATCCACCCAACACATTCAGGGTCGCCACGAAATACACTCAACAAAAATTTCAAATACAAATCTTCAAATTCTAACTTTTAAACTGTCGTACAGAATACGACCACAGTTAAACTGTGAGTTTTAATACAAATACAGTACCCACACTTCAAATCAATGTTACGTTACATAGAGGTACAGTCAATAACTGTTTTAGGAATTAAAATCTTGGAAAAATGCTCAAGAAAACCTTCGTACATGGGAGACCATGCATTTAAGTGATAATAGATATCATATGACTTGAGAATTATCCTTGGTTGACCCAATAGACCCCAAAGAAGAACGAGAAGATTACTATCCTGCTCATTCCAATGGTGGATATTCTCTTGCTATATAATTATTTCAATTTTATCAAACTGAGAATTATATTCTAACCATACTCCAAGATTATATAGGTAGTGCTCATAGATATAATCAGCAAGTGGATGCTCACAACCATGTTTTATAATAACATGAAGTTGTATGTGATACATCTTGTATGATAATGGCAACACACCCGTCCAAAGTCGGGTTCACCTCACCTAAGTAGGGTCACCAAAATCAACTGTTAAATGACGTATAAAATACGACACATTTAAAGTTCTCAATATAATTATTTCCATACTGTTTTATGGGAGACTTCAACAGTTATAGACCATCGTTCTATTCCCCTGTTATCCCTGCTCGACCCAGCTACACTCTTATTACCTGAAAGGAATTGTGAAGCAAAAGAGTGAGCACAAATAGCCCAGTAAAGAATATTATGACTAAAGATAATTAAATTATCAATAGTCTTCATCAGTAATGAATCAGATTTTTAGAACATATGGTAGATGATAAAAGTTTTCAGCCATAGTTGCAGCGGAACAAGTAATCCATTAGAAGAGTCAAATAGACCATAATGTCTATTATCTTCTCTATGTTAAAAGTCCACCAACAATATTTTATCTCTGTAACATCAATTAACAATTGCTCTCCACAATTATGAAAATAGTTCATGATCATAATCATGTTGATAAATTCCTCTTCGCACCTAGGACGAAGATAATTTTCATCACCTGTCTTTACCTGAAACACCAAAGATCATGGTTATACCAAATCACAGTTCCTTTACATAATCATGCTAATCAATTCATCTTTGCACTACGGGCCAAAGATATTCAACAATTAATCATTCATCTTTGAACTATAGGCTAAAGAAATTCATCAATAGCTCATCTTTGCACTACAGGCCAAAGATATTCACAAATTAATCGCTCATCTTTGCACTACAGGCCAAAAATATTCAAATCCCAAAGAAATATCTAATCATTTCAGAATTTATAGAAACAACATTTATAACCATGTTGATCAATTCACCTTTGCACTTAAGCTAAAGATATTCAATTGTAAACTCAATGGTCATGATCATACCAATCAACAATTCATCTTTGCACTACTGGCCAAAGAGAACACATAGTCATGGTCATACCAATAATCTATCCATCCTTACACTCAAGTCAAAGAGAAATTCCATCACCATGATTATAAAAATGTTATATATGACAATAAGAATAATATAATCAAAACATGGATCTAATTTCAAGAGTAAGATTCATAAATCAAAGATAATTTGGACAACGAAAAAATATATATTTTTACCGTGAATAGTATCCTGTAAATAGTAACTCGTAAATAGTAACTCATGAATAGTAACTCGTGAATAGTAACTCGAATGAATAATACCCCATCATGAAATGGTAAAAATTTCATAAGAAAGTTGAGACCAATATTTCAGTGAAATGATATTAGATGAAGCGCAAAACTCAAAGAATTTCTGATCATTTCAGGAATTATAGAAGCAATACTTACCGTAGTAAGTTTAAATTTAGAAATATGAACTGAAATATTATCACTTTCATAATATGGAATATGAAAGAAAATAATATTCTTCGTGAATATTGAAAGGAAATAACTTCGTTTACTAGAAAAATAATATCCTTTACGAATACGAAATCAATAATACCCCTTACGAGTATAAAATCACATCCTTTATCAAAATATCTTCTACCAAAATATCTTTTATGAAAATAATATCATTTACGAAAAATAACCTCCTTTATGAAACATAATAACATCCCTTACCTCAGTAGAATATTAAATCTGACAGGAATATCGGATATTATGCTGCGAAAATCTTGCACTGCTATCAACACTCAAAATACTCTTATCCTCACAAGAAATATGCTCAACATTATAGAGAGAAATTTTTTTGATCCTGGTGTGATTTTCATTTCTAACTAAGCACCCAATTTATAAGAAAATGCTTAGCACACCAAAGTTGACAAAATTATATACGGATAAAATTTGCCCACCATCTTTGCCAAAGCGTCAGCACACCAAAGTTTACTCCATTTTTTTTTTCCAGCATTTAACAACCCATGGGGCCCACCATATGTTTTAATAAAAAAACATTTATTCCAAAACTTCAATAATTCATAATAAATAGCCCTTTTATCAGAAAAATATGAACCTTATGTCCATTTTATATAAAATTTAATTCTCTACAACTTTGTAGAAGAAAGTTTTTTCAAATTTCGAACGAAAAATGACCCGAATTTACATACGGATGATTTTGCAGGCTACCACTATTGACAATTCACAACCGGATGATTCCTTTTTTTTTTCTTCTTCCTTTTTTCGCGCACCAACATATTGACAATCCAAAAAAATCAGTAATTACAACAATAAGTGGGGCCCACCAACTCTTAAAATATGTTTTTAGCATTTATTGTAATAAAATCAATTCGGACCCAATTTGCTCTCTCCTTCTCCTCATTTTATTCATATATCTTGACTTTATTGTAAAAATATTATTATTTAAATTATATTATTATATTATCACATTATACACTTACAATGTAATATTATAATGATATATTTGAATGAATTATTTTATTAGACAAGATAAAATATTAATTTTCAACAATTGTCTCTTTTACTAAAAATTCCTCCATTTATATCCACATTGAATAAATATAATTTCTTATCATTTTTATCAATAATTAATTATTTTTCACAAAATATTACAGAATCACAATAATGACAATCAGGTCGTTCCCAGGAAAGAGGGGGCTTTTCGATAAAGATTCCTCCTTACTGGCGCGCAATTACATTAACTAACCCCCTTCTTGGACAGAACTTCTTAGACATTGCCAATAATGCTGTCTAATAATATTATTCAAATAATATGAATTATTAATTTGATAATGTGAAATACTGTGTAGTGGTTACTGTGACAGTTATTGAATCAATAATATAAAATATCAACGGTAGCAATTATTGAATCAATAATATAAAATATCATCGTTGTAATTATTGAATAAATAATATAAAATATTGAACAGTAATTATTGTAACAATTATTGAGTAAGTAGCTTCTTACGTAAAAATCAATAATTTGAAATACTGTGCAACAACACGTATTACTGCTCTTTTAACCATCGGGTATTTTAACAGTTTTAACGGTAACCGTTATGCTGTTATTTTTAGAAAATTTATTCTTGTCGTTTTCTTCATTCGACAGTTTTTCGTTACGGGTCCACCAATGACTGCGCCGTCGTACGAATATTCTCCGACAAAAAAAATATTCTCCGACCAAACGAATATTTTATGCCAACTTACTTACTTTATAAAATTTACATATATCACCCTTAACTTTAACCTTTTATCAATTTAACCATTTACTGAATAATAATAAAAAGAAAAATTGAATACTTTTATTTCATAAAATTCAGGGTCTTACAATCTCCCCTCCTTATGAAATTTTGTCCTCGAAATTTACGTACCTGGTAGTTCAAAGAGGTGAGGATACCTTACTTTCATTCTAGATTCTATCTTCCCGATCATTTCTTCTATATCATGATTTCTCCATTGCTCCTTCTAGAATACAACTTCAAAGCAAAGGTTAATTGATATATCATAATTTGTCAATTTATTAAGTAAGAAAATTCAGCTTAGGTAAGTCACACACTAGCGAAGTATATTACTTGTCTCTTCCCTCCTCGATCTAGACTCAGATCCCCGCCAGCGACCATATGTCTAAGCTCTGACACCAAAATGTAACGCCTCCAAAATAGGTCCAATCCACCAAACTCATTATGGGTCGACACGAAATACACTCAACAAAAATTCCAAATACAAATCTTCAAATTCTTACTTTTAAACTGTCGTACAGAATACGACTACAATTAAACTGTGAGTTTTAATACAACTACAGTATCCACACTTCAAATCAATGTTACGTTACATAGAGGTACAGTCAATAACTATTTTTAGGAATTAAAATCTTGGGAAAATGCTCAAGAAAACCTTCGTACATGGGAAGCCATGCATCTAAGTGATAATAAATATCATATGATTTGAGAATTATCTTTGGTTGACCCAATAGATCCCAAAGAAGAACGAGAAGATTACTATCCTGCTCATTCCAATGGTGGGTATTCTCTTGCCATATAATTATTTCAATTTTATCAAACTGAGGAATATATTCTAACCATACTCCAAGATTATATAGGTAGTGCTCATAGATATAATCAGCAAGTGGATGCTCATAACCATATTTTATAATAACATGAAGTTGTATGTGATTAGACATCTTGTATGATAATGACAACACACCCTTCCAAAGTTGGGTTCACCTCACCTAAGTCGGGTCACCAAAATCAATTATTAAATGACGTATAAAATACGACACATTTAAAGTTCTCTATACAATTATTTTCATACTGTTTTATGGGAGATTTCAACAGTTATAGACCATCGTTCTATTCCCCTGTTATCCCCGCTCGACCCAGCTACACTCTTATTACCTGAAAGGAATTGTGAAACAAAAGGGTGAGCACAAATAGCCCAGTAAAGAATATTATGACTAAAGATAATTAAATTATCAATAGTCTTCATTAGTAATGAATCAGATCTTTAGAATATATGGTAGATGATAAAAGTTTTCAATCATAGTTACAGCGGAACAAGTAATCCATTAGAAGAGTCAAATAGACCATAATGTCTACTATCTTCTTCATGTTAAAAGTTCACCAATAATATTTCATCCCTGTAACATCAATTAACAATTCCTCTCCACAATTATGAAAATAGTTCATGATCATAATCATGTTGATAAATTCCTCTTCGCACCCAGGACGAAGATAATTTTTATCACCTGTCTTTACCTAAACCACCAAAGATCATGGTTATACCAAATCACAGTTCCTTTACATAATCATGCTAATCAATTCATCTTTACAGTACGGGCCAAAGATATTAAACAATTAATCATTCATCTTTGCACTACAGGCTAAAAATATTCATCAATAGCTCATCTTTGCACTACAGGCCAAAGATATTCATAAATTAACAGCTCATCTTTGCACTACAGGCCAAAAATATTCAAATCCCAAAAAAATATCTAATCATTTCAGAATTTATAGAAACAACATTTATAACCATGTTGATCAATTCACCTTTACACTTAAGCTAAAGATATTCAATTATAAACTCAATGGTCATGATCATACTAGTCAACAATTCATCATTGCACTACTGGCCAAAGAGAAACCATAGTCATGGTCATACCAATAATCTACCCATCCTTATACTCAAGTCAAAGAGAACTTTCATCACCATGATTATAAAAATATTATATATGATAATAAGAACAATATAATCAAAACATGAATCTAATTTCAAGAGTAAGATTCATAAATCAAAGATAATTTAGACAGAGAAAAAATATATATTTTTATCGTGAATAGTATCCTGTGAATAGTAACTCATGAATAGTAACTCGTGAATAGTAACTCAAATGAATAGTACCTCATCATGAAATGGTAAAAATTTCATAAGAAAGTTGAGACCAATATTCCAGTGAAATGATATTAGATGAAGCGCAAAACTCAAAGAATTTTTGATTATTTTAGGAATTATAGAAGCAATACTTACCGTAGTAAGTTTAAATTTAGAAATATGAACTAAAATATTATCACTTTCATAATATGGAATATAAAAAAAATTAATATTCTTCGTGAATATTGAAAGAAAATAACTTCCACTACAAAAAAATAGACATTTGCCAACGATTTTTTAGGTAACGACTTATAAAGTCGTTGCCAAAAATGCATGTTTAGCAACAAAATTTGTCATTCGTTGCTATTTTGAAAAGACTTTTATTTTTCGTAACGAAATTCATAGGTCGTTGCAAAATTTCGTTGCCAAATCGTTGGCGGGAAAAAAAACTTTTTTGTTGCCGATGAGATTTCTCCTCATCATCGGTAACAAAAACTTTTTTGTTGCTATATTTCGTTGCCTAATATGGGTCACATTCATTGTCAACAATTTTTTTTGTTGCGTATTTTATACATTTTTTTGCAACGACTTGTAAATTGTTGCCTGAAATTAAGATAAATCCAATAAACACGTTTTAGACTCTTCTTCTTCTTCTTTTTCCGCAAAACGCATCATTTTGCATTTTAAAATTAATATTTATTGGACGCAAATGAGCGTGACTCATATATTCAAATTTGAGAATAAATAAAAAATAATTCAAATAAAAATATAAGTAGAATTTGAATAAGATTATACTCGACTCATTTAAGATTAAGTTCATTTTATAATTATATCTATTATAAAAGTAGTTATTATGAAGAGATTTGAATTCTAAGCTCGCGAATAGTTTGAATATAATTCGATTCCAGTCGAATCGAATTCGAGTAATGAATATTTGAGTCGTGTTGAATATTTTTTTAATATAATTTGAATCTGAGTCGAATTCGAGTATTAATTTAACTTTTCGAGTCGAATCCGAACAACTCTCTATTCGGTTCAGTTCGACTCATTTACACCCTTACTCCTGAGTAATTGAAATTAAACTTTTAATATTTTGGAATTTTTGTTATAACTAATGAGTAATTTGATTATTACTAGTACTAAATAATATATTGGTTGTCTAACTTGGTAATAGTGGTATGATAACAAATTTGAATTGGTCACGAGTGGTTTTATATAGTTTGATCGTAGTCAGTTATGGTTTGACTTCATTTAAAGAAATACTAATTAATACTATATATATATATATATACAATTTATATATTAACCAAGTGCAGAGGTATTATCAGTTAGTATATCTTCCTCTAATTACATGTTCATTATTCCGTATTTTAGTTATTTTATATATGAATGCTTGACAGATGAATTTTTAAGTGTAAATATGTATATCCTCTTATGAGATTCTTTGGTATCATGTTAAAAGGGTATTAATTAGTTATTTTTTAATGAAGTCAAACCGTATAAAAAATAGAGCAAAATTTTTCAACAAAAACAGCTTAGTAATAAACTGTTATGATTATCCCACACCCAAATACAAAAATTTTATCAAAAATTAGTACAAGTTATTCCAACCAAAAAAAAGAATGTCTAGAATAAAAAAAACAAGATCTCATTAATAAAATTTATTTGTAGTTGGATTTGGGGATTTTTTTTTATAGGGATGATGAGAGAAATTACGATGGGCATAAAGCTGGCTCACTTCACTTTGCGAGTGATACCTTTTATGAGAATTTACCCAATCTCGTTCAAGCCGTTAAAGGCAAAGATACCTTAGTCTTTCACTGCGCCCTCAGCCAGGTTTTTGTTTGTTCGATTCACATGTTTTTAATTTTAAATGCAGCTTGATGTGATTAGGTAGGTAAGGGTTTATTTATTCATATCAATGCTGGTACATTTATGGTGAAATAGTTGATATTGCCACATAAAAGAATGGGCTGATATGATTCAATTTGTTTATTTATTCATTGTTTTTCAACCGTTGCCTAATGTTTTCGTGGAATTAACCATTTTAATATTTTTATTGTCAGTTGTAGGGATCTTATTTATTTTATGCAAATATCATTTATGTAATCAATTATTCAATTACAATTTACCATTCATACATGGACCCTGCAGCACCACTCACTCTGGTCATCTTGAATATTAGTGGGACATGGCAGAGTAGATAATGGACTTGTCATTTCTAGATTTTTTTCTTGACAATTTTTTGGGTTTATTATTTTCTTATCCTTTTTTAATATTAAATTTCTAGTGCCCTTTTTAAGTTACGAGTAAAATGCACTCTAGGTTAAATTGGGTTTCATGTTCTCTAATGTTTGTTCCTGATTTTTACATTGATGTCATTCTTCTTCATCTTCCTTCTTGTCCCTTCTGACAAATGACTTTGATATGGTATAGAAAATTATCTTGCTTGGTGTTGATTAGAGGTTGTTTACTATAGTGGAACCGTCAATAATGTTTTGAGAATGGAGAGCACCTTAATATGTGGCACATATCTTCCGTGTCTTAATTTATCAGCAATCTTAAGCAGCACTTGAAGGCTGAAGCAATTCTCAGGATTCTCCTTCAATGCTTGTTAATTTTTTTTTTGGTTTTCATATACAGCTCTTAATGTTGTTCTCTCCTCCACTGGGCATTGCTGTTGCACTCAAGTGTGGAGCAACCAAGGCACAGTTCGACAGCACGGTAAACTGAATTTTCCTTTTCAGAACCTTAGATCATTACTCTGTTTGAGGGCTGCTGAAACTTTTTAGAATATAATGCTTGCAATTTTTAGAAAATATAATAAGAAAGAAATGCCATTCATACATATGCCAATCTTATTGGTGGAAGTTGGAATACTCATCTTTGTTTTGGTATCACGGAAGGCTGACTTTTTTGCTTTAGATTTGTTAATAATCAAGTCTTGGCTACTTGTTTACTTTACCATTCAAGGTGAAAAATGTGCCCAACTACACTAGCTTTGGGTCTTTTAGATAATGGCTAAATATTCATCTAACCAAACGTCTGGATTGGTACATTTGACGTGCACTACCAAATGTATTGGAAGAACTTTGTATTAAAGCACATTTTTGAAAATGATCTCGCCATTCTTTAAAACTGGCATAGCCTTGTTTAAGCCTCTTTTCTAGTTTACACCACCATAACTGTAAGAGGTGATTATATCTACTGGTTGATTTACCCCGATCTTTTTGGCTGTATTTTTCTCTATTTTCATCTTTGACTTCATTGCGACGGATTTTGTAGTATATATATATATATATATATATATATATATATATATATATATATATATATATGGAGCATTTCAAGAGCATAACTCTTAAAAGACATAACAAGCATAACACCTTTTAACGACAGACCAAACCGTCACATGTCCGTCGTCATAGGTCCGTCCGATGTCATAGGTCTTATCTGACGGACAATATATAGCGACGGACGGACCTATGACGACACATTTAGCGACGGTTTGGTCCGTCGCTAAAGGGGAGTTATGCTCTTTAAGGAGTTATGCTCTTTAAGAGTTATGCTCTTGATCCTTGCTCTCTCTCTCTCTCTCTATATATATATATATATATATATATATATATATATATTCACCACAATACTTGCATTTTGAAAAAAACTTGGCAGTTTAATTACAGTGAGTTGCTGCAAATATTCTGTATCCTTGCTCTCCTGTTCCTCAATGTTAGGCTGCGTAATATTTATTTGCTATATCCATTTTGTTATGATTCTCATGGCATCCCTTCACTAATTATATTTTGGAACTTATCTTACAGGTGGGAATACACCCTTCTTGTCTAGGTTAGTTAAATTATATTTGGACCCTAACACTTGTTAGAGTATGTCAAATTTTAATAATGTTATATACCTCAATTTTTTCACGAAGCTCTAATGCTGGTAAATGCTCTAATTGTAACGTCGCAGTTTGAAGATTTTGCAAACCATAATGCTTTTGATCTGTTGGCAAAATATGGCACTACCCACCTGGTCTTCAATGATGATATTCAGGTAAGATGTAACTTGGTGGTGACTATTGTCGATTTTTGGGATCCTTTGAGTCTGACTTCTCATTCTCCTTGTTGCAAGGCAGTTAGTTACTCACATGATTTACTTAAAATCTCCATGAAGAGGTAATAATATACACATATTATGTATGTGTGTGTATATATATATATCTATATCTTTAAAAATTTTGAGAAGGTTAAAAATGTATTCCATTTGTTGAATATACATATATTTACAATTTTCGATTAATATACTCCTGATAGGTCTGCTAGCCATGACTATTTTATCAATTAATAACTCTTGTATCCTTAAAGAAATAAATAATATATATTGAAAAGTAGCCTTTTCTAATGGTACTATTTTCCTAAATGTCCATAGTACTCCTTCAGAAAAAAACTTGTCTGATGTTGCTTGATTTTTGACTCTTTTTTTTAATACTCGTAACATTGTCTATTACTGTAAAAAAAAATTAATCCTCGTAACATTGTCTATTATTGTAAAAAAAAATTAATCTTCGTAACATTGTCTATTAATGTAAATCCCCTCTTCACTACTCTTCCCTATTGTCTTTCCTTATAGTATTACTCAACATCAAGGGGCTGCAAGTATGGAAATGCTTGTAGATACAATCACAATAGAGGAAAAAGTGTCGCGGCTCCAATTTTAGAGTTTAACTTTCTTAGCCTGCCAATTCGACAGGTAATAATCTTATTTTTTTCTTGTTTTCGTTTTATACAAGATATTTGTTAGGCATTATTATTTATAAAAAATGAAAGAGCAGCCTATGTTATAAAAAACCTACTGCTATTGAAAGAACAGTTTATGTTATATGCTATAATGGCTTAGCTTTGTTGAATAATTTTTCCCGTTGAATCTAATATGAGAGGGAATGGTACGGTACAATGTTGTATCTATTGGGAGGTGGGGAAAATATATTTTTCGTTTTTGAAGTAATGTTTGTTAGCCTTCTACTGGAGTATACAAATATTATCCTTTCGACCTGTTTTGCATTTGAAAATGTGGTTTATGTTGTTCCATACTTGGTGCGTCATTTGGACATGCTATGCTCCTTCACTTTTCTTTCCTAATTCTACCAAAATCTTTCGTCTCTAGTTGTTTTGTTGCTGATTGGGTAACCATGGCTACGTAAAACAACCATGTTACCCACATTTGGGACAGTTATATTGTTGTTTTTTTGGTACTGCTGATTGTTGAAGTCTTGTTTAGATTTTTTAAAATTATTTTGTCTGATGCTTAATTGTGTTATGAAAATTTAGTTCACTGACCAATGTTTAATTTAATATGTCTGAAAATTACATTCGTCCCTTTTTTCATATATTTAGATGCGACAATAGAGAATTACTGTATCAACTGCTCACCATTATATTATGTCATTGTATAATTGTGAAACATTCTTGATTTGCTTCTCGTTAACCACTAAAGGTTCAATACTTCACTCAAGTGTTTATTTTTTTTGCTTGTAAGGAATATTCCATTGTCAACCTGATTATCACCCTAACATGATGTAGACACATTGCATTTTTTCTACAAATATTTCATTCCAGATAATGTTTTTAATTAATTTTTTATTGCTAATATTTTTAACATGTTCTATTTTTAAATGTTTATTCGCACGGACTTATCAGGGATTCTCAAGTGAGTAGAATTTATAATATAGTTCTCTACTTTATGTTTCAGGAATACATGAAGTTACGTCAAGGTTGGTCTAAATTAAGCTCTTTTTACCTATATTGAAGCTAGTAAAGCTCGGCTTAACAAGATGAAGGTCTTCATCCAGTTTCTTCAGTAGCACAGAATATTCGTTTATATGCTTTTGAGAACATATTGAAAATGGTACATCATTTCATGCCTTACGTGACTAAAGAACTTTGATAGTTTAGATAATTGATTGTAAGGATGATGAATGATCATGTACTGGATGATTTTATTTAGTTAATAATATTTGAGTTTTTTTTCTATTTCAGCCATAATTTGTTATGGAGTCAGTGAGACACAATTTATTTTTTTGTAAAATAATGTTGATATTCGTTATATAACAGGATCATCAATAATGGATTTGGCAATGATACAATCAAAATCTATTTCGTTACCAAACGACAATGTATAGTGTCGTTGCTAATTGAGAATTTTTGTTGCTCTCCCAAAAAATAATCAGCATCGAATATTATCGTTGCTAATTGATCATAATTATCCATAATAAAAACCAACAACAACGAATAATTTCGTTGCAAATTAATACATGACCGATTTATTATGCACATTTAGCAATGAAAATCGTTGCCAAAAAGTATACAATCAGCAACGAAATTTTGTTAAGGTAATAATTTTCATATTGTTTAGCAACGACAAATATCGTTGACAAATGTGTATCGAACGCAACAATTTTTTTTTTCTTTGGCAAAAAAAATATTATTTTCGTTGCCAATTAGACAGATTTTGCAACGAAAGTTGCTTTTCAGTAACAATTTCTTAATAAATTTGCTACAAAGCATTTCGTTGCGAAATGATCTATGATTTTACACGAAAAGAAACTTTCGTTGCGAATTATCTCACTTTATGCAACGAAAAAAAAATATTTCGTTGCTAGACAATTAGCAATGCTCATTGCGCAACAAATGGTCTAACGACCGAAAAATAGTTACAAATGACATTTGGTAACGAAATTTCGCACCTTTAGCAACGAAAACTGTTTGTTGCTAAATCACCATTTTTTGTGGTGTTCGTTTACGAGAAAAATATTATCCTTTACGAATACGAAAGCAATAATATCCTTTACGAGTATAAAATCACATCCTTTACCAAAATATCTTCTATCAAAATATCTTTTACGAAAATAATATCATTTAAGAAAATAATATCATTTATGAAAAATAACCTCCTTTATGAAACATAATAACATCCCTTACCTCAGTAGAATACTGAATTTGATTGGAATATCGGATATTATGCTACGAAAATCTTGCACTGCTATCAACACTTAAAATACTCTTATCCTCACAAGAAATATGTTCAATATTATAGAAAGAATTTTTTTTGATTCTGGTGTGATTTTTATTTTTAACTAAGCACTCTATTTATAGAAAAATTCTTAGCACACTAAAGTTGACAAAATTATATACGGATAAAATTTGACAACCATCTTTGCCAAAGCGTCAGCTGACCAAAGTTTACTCCCCTTTTTTTCCAAGCATTTAACAACCCATGGGGCCCACCATATTTTTATAAAAAAACATTTATTCCAAAACTTTAATAATTTATAATAAATAGCCCTTTTATCAGAAAAATATGAACCTTATGTCCATTTCATATAAAATTTAATTCTCTACAACTTTGTAAAAGAAAATTTTTTCAAATTCCGAACGAAAAATGACCCGAATTTACATACGGATGATTTTTTCAGGCTACCACTATTGACAATTCACAACCGGATGATTCCTTTTCTTTTCTTCTTTCTTTTTTCCTGCACCAACATATTGAAAATCCAAAAAAATCAGCAATTACAACAAGTGGGGCCCACCAACTCATAAAACATATTTTTAGCATTTATTGTAACAAAATCAATTCGGACCCAATTTGCTCTTTTTCTCCTCATTTTATTCATATATCGTGACTTTATTGTAAAAATATTATCATTTAAATTATAAAATGATATTATTATATTATCACATTATACACTTATAATGTAATATTATAATAATATATTTGAATAAATTATTTTATCAGACAAGATAAAATATTAATTTTTAACAATTGTCTCTTTTGCTAAAAATTCTTCCTTTTATATTCACATTGAATAAATATCTTCTTATCATTTTTATCAATAATTAATTATTATTCACAAAATATTAAAGAATCACAATAATGACAATCAAGTTGTTCCCAAGAAAGAGCAGGCTTTTCGATAAGGATTCCTCCTTACTGGCGTGCAATTAGATTAACTAACCCCTTTCTTAGACAGAACTTTCTAGACATTGCCAATAATGCTGTTTAATAATATTATTCAAATAATATGAATTATTGATTTGATAATGTGAAATACTGTGCAGTGGTTACTGTGATAGTTATGGAATCAATAATATAAAATATCAACGTATTAATTATTGAATCAATAATATAAAATATTAAACAGTAATTACTGTAATAATTATTGAGTAAGTGGCTTCTTACGTAAAAATCAATAAATTTGAAATACTGTGCAACTACGCGTATTACTGCTCTTTTAACCACCGGGTATTTCAACTGTTTTAACGGTAACAGTTATGCTGCTATTTTTAGAAAACTTATTCTTGTTATTTTCTTCATCCGACAGTTTTTTGTTATGGGGTCCACCAAAGACTGCGCTGTCGTACGAATATTCTCCGATAAAAAGAATATTTCCCGACCAAACAAATATTTTATGCCAACTTGCTTACTTTGTAAAATTTACATATATCATCTTTAACTTTAATCTTTTATCAATTTAACCATTTACTGAATAATAATAATAAAAAAAATTGAACACTTTTATTTCATAAAATTCGGGGTCTTACAATCTCCCTTCCTTATGAAATTTCGTCCCAGAAATTTACGTACCTGGTAGTTCGAAGAGATGAGAATACCTTGCTTTAATTCTAGATTCTATCTTCTTGGTCATTTCTTCTGTATCATGATTTCTCCATTACTCATTCTAGAATACAGCTTCAAAACAAAGGTTCATTGACATATCATAATTTGTCAATTTATTAAGTAAGAAAATTCAGCTTAGGTAAGTCACACACTAGCGAAGTATATTACTCGTCTCTCCCCTCCTAGTTCTAGATTCAGATCTCCGCCAGCGACCATATCCCTAAGCTCTGATACCAAAATGTAACGCCTCCAAAATAGGTCCAATCCACCCAACTCATTCTGGGTCGCCACGAAATACACTCAACAAAAATTTCAAATACAAATCTTCAAATTCTAACTTATAAACTGTCGTACAGAATACGACCACAGTTAAACTGTGAGTTTTAATACAAATACAGTACCCACACTTCAAATCAATGTTACGTTACATAGAGGTACAGTCAATAACTGTTTCAGGAATTAAAATCTTGGGAAAATGCTCAAGAAAACCTTCATACATGGGAGGCCATGCATCTAAGTGATAATAGATATCATATGACTTGAGAATTATCCTTGGTTGACCCAATAGACCCCAAAGAAAAATGAGAAGATTACTATCCTGCTCATTCCAATGGTGGGTATTCTCTTGCCATATAATTATCTCAATTTTCTCAAACTGAGGATTATATTCCAACCATACTCCAAGATTATATAGGTAGTGCTCATAGATATAATCAGCAAGTGGATTCTCACAACTATGTTTTATAATAACATGAAATTGTATGTTATTAGACATCTTGTATGATAATGGCAACACACCTTTTCAAAGTTGGGTTCACCTCACCTAAGTAGGGTCACCAAAATCAACTGTTAAATGACGTATAAAATACGACACATTTAAAGTTCTCAATACAATTATTTCCATACTGTTTTATGGGAGACTTCAACAGTTATAGACCATCGTTCTATTTTCCTGTTATCCCCGCTCGACCCAGCTACACTCTTATTACCTGAAAGGAATTGTGAAGCAAAAGGGTGAGCACAAATAGCCCAATAAAGAATATTATGACTAAAGATAATTAAATTATCAATAGTCTTCATCAGTAATGAATCAGATCTTTAGAACATATGGTAGATGATAAATGTTTTCAACCATAGTTGCAGCGGAACAAGTAATCCGTTAGAAGAGTCAAATATACCATAATATCTATTATCTTCTCCATGTTAAAAGTTCACCAATAATATTTCATCCCTGTAACATCAATTAACAATTCTTCTCCACAATTATGAAAATAGTTCGTGATCATAATCATGTTGATAAATTCCTCTTCGCACCTAGGACGAAGATAATTTTTATCACCTGTCTTTACCTGAAACACCAAAGATCATGGTTATAACAAATCGCAGTTCCTTTACAAAATCATGCTAATCAATTCATCTTTGCATTACGGGCCAAAGATATTCAACAATTAATCATTCATCTTTGCACTACAGGCTAAAGATATTCATCAATAGCTCATCTTTGCACTACAGGCCAAAGATATTCACAAATTAATCGCTCATCTTTACACTACAGGCCAAAAATATTCAAATCCCAAAGAAATATCTAATCATTTCAGAATTTATAGAAACAACATTTATAACCATGTTGATCAATTCACCTTTGCACCTAAGCTAAAGATATTCAATTGTAAACTCAATGGTCATGATCATACCAGTCAATAATTCATCTTTGCACTACTGGTCAAAGAGAACCCATAGTCATGGTCATACCAATAATCTACCCATCCTTACACTCAAGTCAAAGAGAACTTCCATCACCATGATTATAAAAATGTTATATATGACAATAAAAACAATATAATCAAAACATGGATCTAATTTTAAGAGTAAGATTCATAAATCAAAGATAATTTGGACAGAAAAAAAATATTTTTACCGTGAATAGTAACTCGTGAATAGTAACCCATGAATAGTAACTCATGAATAGTAACTCAAATGAATAGTACCCCATCATAAAATGGTAAAATTTTCATAAGAAAGTTGAGACCAATATTCTAATGAAATGATATTAGATGAAGCACAAAACTCAAAGAATTTCTGATCATTTCAGAAATTATAGAAGCAATATTTACCGTAGTAAGTTTAAATTTAGAAATATGAACTGAAATATTATCACTTTCATAATATGGAATATGAAAGAAAATAATATTCTTCGTGAATATTGAAAGGAAATAACTTCGTTTATGAGAAAAATAATATCCTTTACGAATACGAAAGCAATAATACCCCTTACGAGTATAAAATCACATCCTTTATCAAAATATCTTCTATCAAAATATCTTTTACAAAAATAATATCATTCACGAAAAATAACTTCCTTTACGAAACATAATAACATCCCTTACCTCAGTAGAATACCGAATCTGACTGGAATATCGGATATTATGCTGTGGAAATCTTGCACTGCTATCAACACTCAAAATACTCTTATCCTCACAAGAAATTTGCTCAACATTATAGAGAGAAAATTTTCTGATTCTGGTGTGATTTTTATTTCTAACTAAACACCTTATTTATAGGAAAATGCTTAGCACACCAAAGTTGACAAAATTATATACGGATAAAATTTGCCCACCATCTTTGCCAAAGCGTCAACACACCAATGTTTACACCCTTTTTTTTCCAGCATTTAACAACCCATGGGGCCCACCATATGTTTTAATAAAAAAATATTTATTCCAAAACTTCAATAATTCATAATAAATAGCTCTTTTATCAGAAAAATATGAACCTTATGTCCATTTTATATAAAATTTAATTCTCTACAACTTTTTAGAAGAAATTTTTTCCAAATTTCGAACGAAAAATGACCCGAATTTACATACGGATGATTTTGCAGGCTACCACTATTGACAATTCACAACCGGATTATTCCTTTTTTTTCTTCTTTCTTTTCTCCCGCACCAACATATTGACAATCCAAAAAAATCAGCAATTACAACAAGTGGGGCCCACCAACTCACAAAACATGTTTTTAGCATTTATTGTAACAAAATCAATTCGGACCCAATTTGCTCTCTCTTTCTCCTCATTTTATTCGTATATCGTGACTTTATTGTAAATATATTATCATTTAAATTATAAAATTATATTATTATATTATCACATTATACACTTATAATGTAATATTATAATAATATATTTGAATGAATTATTTTATCAAAAAAGATAAAATATTAATTTTCAACAATTGTCTCTTTTGCTAAAAATTCCTCCATTTATATCCACATTGAATAAATATTTTCTTATTATTTTTATCAAAAATTAATTATTATTTACAAAATATTACAAAATCACAATAATGACAATCAGGTCGTTACCAGGAAAGAGGGTGCTTTCCGATAAGAATTCCTCCTTACTAGCGCGCAATTAGATTAACTAACCCCTTTTCTAGACAGAACTTCCTAGACATTGTAAATAATGCTGTCTAATAATATTATTAAAATAATATAAATTATTGATTTGATAATGTAAAATACTGTGCAGTGGTTACTGTGACAGTTATTGAATCAATAATATAAAATATCAACGGCAGCAATTATTGAATTCAATAATATAAAATATCACTGTAGTAATTATTGAATCAATAATATAAAATATTGAATAGTAATTACTGTAACAATTATTGAGTAAGTGGCTTCTTACGTATAAATCAATAATTTGAAATACTGTGCAACAACGCGTATTACTGCTCTTTTAACCACCGGATATTTCAACAGTTTTAACGGTAACCGTTCTGCTGTTATTTTTAAAAAACTTATTATTGCCGTTTTTTTTATCCGACAGTTTTCCGTTATGGGGTCCACCAAAGACTGCGTCGTCGTACGAATATTCTCCGACAAAAAGAATATTCTTCGACCAAACGAATATTTTATGCCAACTTGCTTACTTTGTAAAATTTACATATATCACCCTTAACTTTAACCTTTTAGCAACTTAACCATTTACTGAATAATAATAATAAAAAAAATTGAATACTTTTATTTCATAAAATTCAGGGTCTTTAATGGCAACCCTCCCCAAGCAGCACAAGTAACATAACAACAGATATTTGTGGAGGCAAGTTGGTGAAAAAGACCAAAAACCCTAAGTTGCTAAAGTCTATAAATAGCAGCCCACCCTCTGGCCAAACCCACGAATTCTCTAAGCCTATACACTTTTATAACATACCTAAACAAGCCTTGGTGATAGCAACAACAGAATCAATAGTCAGAAATCAAAATCAAGCAAGAAAAGGTACAAACCATAATTTTAACCTAGATCTTTGATGCTATGTTTAAATTGTTGTTTTGTTGTTTAGTAATATATAATAACATGTTAGTTAGTGTTCTGGGTTAATAGAACATGTTTTTATAACGTCTAGATACATCAAAAAGAGATTTTAACCAAATTTGGAAAACCTTGAAAATAGGCCCGACAGCCTAATGTCAGAGCCTTTAGATCCTCACCTGTTAATGATTTGATGTGTTAGTTGTATTATAGTTGTAGTATGACATGAACTTAGTAAACTAGAAGTGAAATCATGTTAATTAGATCAACAGGTTAAAAGTTAGAATCAATTGAAAGTGCCTACTCGATCACGCGATTCTGATTTCTGGGTTACCCAGAAATCTCAAGAACCGTACGAGCGAAGTACTTTGACCAGCATAAATCTTTCAACTGAGATGTTGTGAATGTTATATTGGATATCTATGCTGTAGTCTAACAAGCACTTTAACACATAAAGAATGCATAGGATGACTAGAATTAATGGTCAAAAGTCGTTGACCGAGCATGACTGTGTTTTATGGGTTACTCAGAAAACTGAAGAACATAAAGAACAGCCTTCGGCTGTACTTTGACCAACATAGATCTAGACCTTAGAATCATACTCTGTCCAAATCAGTGTAAAATATATGTACCTTGATATATAGACTACATATTACAACAATCACAACAGAAACCTATCACACGAATTGAAAGATCTAAAAGCCACAAAACCGTTGACCGACATTGACTTGGTTTCTGGGTTACCCAGAAACTCAAGAACAGTCCTGACAGCTACTTTGAACGTTAATAACTTCTTGTTATTTTATGATTAGAGTCCAGAAGTGATATCATGTTGTAGTATTACATAAACACTACACCATTGATGCACTTAGAAACCTAGAAACAGATTAAACCAACAAGATCAAGAGTGGTCAAACTGACCACTCGGCGTTGACCGAACCTGTTCTTCAGAGGTGAAGAACACCTATAGCGACACTTTCCGTCGCTAAAGGCCTATAGCGACGGATAGAATCAAAATTTATTTTCAAAAATTAAATAAATTAAAATAAATAGAAATAATTATTAAATAATTATAAATTTAGTTTTAAAAATTATTTTAAATTAAAAAAATTAATTTTTAATATTTTGACATAAATTCCATAAATATTTTATTTATTTATAATTAAATTCATTAATTAATTAAATAAATAAATCATTTATAAATAATAATAAATTATTTAAAAATGATATTAATATTCTAAAAATCATATTAAATGATTATTAATTATTTAAAAAATCAAACTAAGGTTTTAAAAATTATTCTAAGTAAATATTAACTATCTAAAAATAAAATAAATGATTTAAAAAAATCATTTAAAAAGATAATTAAATGTTTAAAAATTATTATAAGCTTCCAGAAATTATTATAAATGATAAATAAATTATCAAAAATAATAATAAGGCTTATAAATAAAGTTTAACTATAAAATTGACATAATAAATAAATAATAATGTTTTAGGACACCGAAATCATGTCAAACTTAGACTGAACTTAAATAGTTTGAGTAGTTAGGTATTGTTACCGATACTAACAAGTGATATAATTATGTTTTAACATATTTAGGTGTTTTCAATACTTCGAGTAGCGTTATATAATCGTTCTTCGCTCAGGAAAGTATTCTAAACTCTACTAATTTACTTTACACAAGTACTTGAACCCTATTTGAATTCTTTTCGATATAGTATACCGAACCAAGTTGTTACCAGTTATTATGAAATTATTGCTATTGTTTCAGCATGACTTAAGAAATGAATTACTTATTCAGCCAATATTGCATTATTGTTTATCAAGCATAAACTGTTAGTCAAACCAAATTGTTTTGGTAAGACATCTTATACTGAGATGAAAATTACCCTTAAATAGGACTTTTGTTGTGTTAATAAAACACTTAAGTGCACGTAGGCACGATTAGGATGATCTTCATACTCTTAGGATATTGTCTGGGCTGATCCCCTATATCATATCCGAATGAAATATATATATTTCTATGTCCTTGTGACTGACAGAAATGGTTGATATAACTCCGATTCGGTTATCAACCCTCAGTTAAAAATACTTGTTGAACTGCCATTTCTTCATATCAAAAGCTATTTGTTACAATTATACACTTGCTGAGCGTATCATTAGCTCATTCTTGCAAATTATTTCCTTTGCAATTTTAGATGGTAACCCTGGAACGTCTGGAACAAATAATGGGAAGATGCCTTGTTTTAATTAGTTTAAGTTATCGTCTTGATATTGTAAAGTCTTGTAAAGACCTTTTTGTAATTCAGTACTCAATGTTGAGAACCATGTAATCAAACTTATTATATATATACTATCATCTTTTATTTTCGCAATCGTGTATATTTATATTTTTAGATGATTTAGTAGTATAGTTGAACTAATATAGCATCCCTAAGAAACTATCTACCCGAGTGACGATATTGGCAATATAGACTGATTATGTTATTGTCGATATTCTGGATTTCAGCTATATAGGTTCTATGGATAATAGATATTCATAAGATGCAGTCTATACACATTCCGAGTGAGGATATTGGCAATATGGACTGATCATGTTATTGCCGATATTCTGGATTTCGGTTGTATTGGTAATATGAATAATAAAAACTCATAAGATACAGTCTATACACATCCAAGTGAGGGTATCCAAACACAGCTATAGTCTTGATAAAGGATCACCATCTGTTATGGATATTGTGAACCTTGGATGGATAGGAATTATATCTTATTTAGTAAATATTGATAATTCAGTTTGATGTGATCCCCGAATCGGATACCGCGGGTGTATAGATTTGGGGGCGTCACATTAATTGAATAATTGCGTTAGCACCGAATCGGATACCGCTAGTGTACAAATTTGGGGGCGTCACAAGGAATGTCACTTCACTCCTACTAACCTTTTGTACCCACTTGGTTCATCCTCATTCTTGATAAAATCAAACTCTTTTGATTATCTTATCAAAATGAATCTTCCATTTTTGAGAAGCTTACTTCAACCCATAAATGGATCATTGTATCTCATATACATGATTTGCTCTAACCTTTGAAAAAAATCTATCTGGATGTATCATACATATTGTAGACACCAGAAATTTCACTTTTCTTTGACTAAACTTGTAGGAGGCTAAAAGTGTAATTTCACCTTGGAGACAACCCTGAGGAAATACGAAGACACAAGTTCACCCCGGAGATAACCCCGAGGGAAATCAATGTGCAATGATAACCCAAACACGACATGGTCCGAACAAGGATCGCATAGCTGAGGTTAAGGCCATAAGAAGCCATCACAGCGATGCCCGAGCTACGAACTGTCCAAGACGAGACAGTTGACTGCCATCTAAAACTGGAAGATACCTTTTGGCTACTTGCTTCATCTTCCCGAATTCAGAATCAGTCAGACTCGATTCCATTTTATAGCAATCGATAGAAGCTTTCTGGGATATTTGGGTACAGAGCTCAACTTTCCCAAACAGATGAACAAAGGACCAAACTTGAAGACAGTGGGACCCGCAGGTGCACCTGCGGCTAGACTCATATTCTATAACCCAAGATCAGCACCTCATTTAGAAAAAAAGGAGGAAACGAGAGAAAATACAGATTTAGATAGAGAGAAAGGCTAGATTGTTACACTAAATCACTAGATTTGTGTTGAATCCATTCTATATCTTGTAAACTTGTGTATCTAGACTCACATATCTCAACTCCAAGCCAAAAGAAGGTTATTTCTGCGTTCCCAAAGGTGAAAAGTGAATCTTTGTACATTTCATTGTAAATATAGTTTAATCTACTAGTTCTATTTTAATGTAATGTTTATATAGCTAGACTTGTTATTTAGTACATATATTGCGCGTGGGTGGATAGAACTATATATTTTACGAACTAGTTTGTACATATCTAGATAAAAAATCAAGTATTGTTACTAGATCTACCCTGATCTGGCCGGATCTAGCCCTTAATCGGCTTATAAGCTTCAAAGTTCGAACCCCCATGCTAAATCGACTTAGATCTGGGATAGATCTAGTCAATATTAATGCTTTTAGTTGATTTTAATTACTCTACAAAGCCCTAAATCTATATCTAGTGGTCAGAGGTCTTAAATATCCAAGATAAGGATTTTAATCAATAAATCACCTAATAACGGATTGAGGATACATTTGTATATATTTTTAAGTTTTAAATTCTGATTACAAGCATATTAATGTGAGCCTAGGAATCATGTGGTTGAGGTTCAATGATCCGATCTTAACTAGATTACCATACTGCACTTTTTGGTTTATAATGTAATATCAAACCGCGCAATCCATTTTATATGTAATATTGGGCCTTAAAAAGAATTTGAGGGCTTCATGCCGAAAGATCAGATTTAAAGACCTGTGATAATGAAAATTATGATTGTGGGTGCTTGTGTGACGCCCCCAAATTCAGACACTCATATCTCAAATTCGGTGCATCGCAATTTTTTTCTAAAATTAAAAATAACAAAATAATAAAATAATTTACATTGATTTAATATAAATATTCGTGTTTCCCGGTCTCTCAACCATGACTAACTTAATACATAACTTAAAACATAAATTAAGTTAATTACAACATAGTAATAGTTCTAAAGAAGAACAAAGCTACGCTGTAGCCTTGCCTTTGCCTTTATCCGTGCCAGAGGGTCTGCACTGTTCTGCCTTAACTGAAATGTTTAAGGAAAGCAAGAATGAACAATAAATTTTCTCAGCAAGTAATATAGCAATAAGGGTAAGCATAATTATAAAGCTAATAATATCCAACGTATAATGTCAAGGGATATCTCAAGAGTTTAAGGAATAATGTTCTAAACAAAAAAATATCAATAGTTCCAAAACTGTCCTTTGAATTGTAAACGGAAGGTCATTATAAACCGAAGCATTATCAAAAGGATTCAAAGGTTTCAACGTTTTTCACAAGATAAAGTTTAATACTGAGCAGTCACTAAGGACCAAGAACTCCTGCTAGAATTAACAGTATTTTACAGAAAATTCGATATAAACAAGTACAACAGGTGATCAGCCTAAAGTACCCTACATTATGTATAATATTTACATGTCAATTGTGCGTACGTCGGTTCCCTAACAGTTATATAGATTCCCCTTCAATGAGGGTTGTTCATCTCAGTAGATTTATAAGATTTTCGCACCAAAGCAATTGGTTTGGATCGCTTTCCAACTCATGATATTGGTCTAGCCGAATCAAATGGCATAGACAACTTTCACAATGTATATAGGAACAATTTATAAGTTCAATACTCGCAACATGATTCGAAGAATATAATCGTGATTTAAATCAAGCTATAAAATATTAATTTATAATACAAGAATTATTCTAGCTATTTTTACTCGTACGATCAACAAGAGTACAAGTTTAAGTATTTGCTCAATAAAGAGTAAGGTTCGAATACTTGCCTGAGTCGTTGACTAATCCCGACCTTGACTTCTTATCCTCGGAATAACCTATTGTTATTATAATGGTTATTCTCTATCAACTCATAAAAATATAAACCTTAATTGATCTAATATACTAGTCATTTATGACAAAAGTAAAATGAAGTTAGATGGTGAACCTACCTCTTAATGGCTTTCTTCCTCTTAGCTAAGAACTTCAAATAGGCCTCCACCTTGATCCTTATTCTAGTGCTCCACCAAAATGTAAGCATTCTCTAAGTTTCTTCCTTTTCTCTCTAAATTCTTTTTAGCTCTCTATATCTCCCAACACTTATGATTTTTGGCAAATGAGGGAAGGTATTAGGAGAGTGGTATTTATAGAGGAATTATTAACCAACTAACTAGGATATTAACGAAGGGTAAAAGTGGAGTTGGTGAAAAGTTTCACCAACCTTCACTATTCATAGTACTTCTCCATCATTCCCCCAACATGGCTTAACTTGCTAGCTAAATCAAACCTAAAAATTTATCATTTTTCAAAGGGGAAACAGGCATGGTCGGTTGGGAGGTAGTATTTATATATAATGTATTTTTTTGGTCCTTTCCTAGCCACTTTGTGGCTATATACACACATATATGTATATATACCTATATTATACTCCCACCTACATGTATACCTACATATATATGTATATAAATACATATATCTACCATTCTCATACTAACATTACACATTGGGCTAGTCCTAAATTAAAATTTGGTTAGGCACAATTACCTTTACACATTTGGGCTCAAACATTCATCTAGCATATCAATTATTTGGGCTACACCTCCTAACTCTTGCAAACATGTCACATATAATGTTGGGATTGGACATATCCTAAGTCCAATACCTTATTAAATAATGACCCAACTAGTCCAATTAGAAAATTAATTATGCCACATAAGGCTTAACTCTTAAGCTTATCATCATCATTGTCACATTGCTTACTTAAATTAGATTTTCATATTTCATGACACACCAAAATATATGTGTTCAAAATAAATATTCAACATCTTTATATTAAATATTAATATTATTTATAAAAATCTCGGGTATTACATCCTCCCCTCTTATAAAAATTCCGTCCTCAAAATTTGTACAAGGTTACACAAATAGGTTAGGATAGTCCCTCCTCACCTTATCCTCTAATTCCCACGTAGCCTCCTCGGAGTTGTGATTTCGCCAAATTACTTTTACAGAAGATAAAACTTTATTACTCAACGTTTGCTCTTTCATATCTATTATTTGGATAGGAATCTCCTCGTAAGTCAGATTCTTCTTTACTTTAATAGGCTCGTAGGATATCATATGTTTATAGTCGGGCTTGTACGGACGTAACACAGAAATGTGAAACACGTTGTGGATGTGTTTTAGTTCGGGTGGTAAAGCTACTTTGTATGCCACTTCACATTTTCCTTTGTTATCGAATCTTATCTTTCCCTTCCAAGGAGATACTTTCAAAAATACAAAACTACATCCTTTTTTGCAAGCTTTTCCAAAAATTTAACGTGAAGCGCGTATCTCGATCAAAAATAATTGATACCGGCACTCCATGTCGCGAAATGATTTCCTTTACGTACAGACTTGCTAACTTATTTAGATTGAATCGGATCTTGATTGGTCAAAAATAGGCTGTCTTCGTTAGTCGATCCATGATAACCCAAATAACATCATAACCCTTCTATGTGACTGGAAGTCCTACCACGAAGTCCATCGTAATGTGCTCCCATTTCCACTCCGATATTTCTAATGGTTGAAGTAGACCACTTGGCCTCTGGTGCTCTGCTTTAACTCGTTGACAAGGAAGGCATCTACTGAAGCACTCTGTAACCTCTCTTTTCAGATTGGGCCACCAAAAGTGTTGTCTAAGATCTCGGTACATCTTCGTGCCTCCTGGATGAATAGAATACGTCGTATTGTGTGCTTCGTGCAAGATTTCCTCTCTCAGTTTGGTTACAGCTGACACCCATACTCAACCTTTAAATCTTAATATACCATCCTTATCCATTTTGAACCTTTCTTCTTCATTTTCTACAATCCTCTTCTTTATCTTCTTGCATTCTTCATCCTTCTCTTGTGATACCTTTACTTTATCCAATAACATTGGATAAGCTTCCATTACAAATAATTTTTCCTCAGACCTTCAAGGTCCCTTCACTTCTATTTCTAATTTCTTCATTTCTCTTATTAGTTCATCCTAAGTTGTCAACTTAAACAATTTCTCTCTTCCCTTTCTACTTAGTGCGTTGGCAACTACGTTCGCTTTTCCTGGGTGATAAAGAATTTCTCAGTCGTAATCCTTGATTAATTCCAACCACCTCCTTTGTCGCATGTTCAACTCCTTCTCTGTGAAGATATATTTCAGACTCTTGTGGTCCGTATATATCTCACATTTTTCTCCGTATAAATTGTGCCTCCAAATCTTTAAAGAAAAAACTACTGTTGCTAACTCCAAGTCATGGGTAGGGTATCATTTTTCATAATCCTTCAATTGGTGTGATGCATACTCAATGACCTTGCCATATTGCATTGGCACATAGCCAAGCCCCTTGTGTGATGCATCACTATACATCACGAAGCCTTCCGCATCGTCCGACAATGATAATACAGGCGCTTCACTCAACCTCTTATTCAACTCCTTGAAACTTTCCTCGCATTTTTCCATCCAAACAAACTTCACCCTCTTCCTTGTTAGATTGGTCAACAGGGTCGCTATCTTAGAAAAATCTTGGATAAATCTTCGATAGTACCCGGCTAACCCTAAGAAACTTCTTACTTTCATTGGTGTCTTCGGCTGTTCCCAATTACTTACTGCCTCTACCTTTGCAGGGTCTACTAAAATTCTATCCTTGTCAATCACATGTCCTAGAAACTGGACTTTCTCCATCTAAAATTCACACTTTGAAAACTTTGGGTACATTTTCTCTCTCTTTAGCGCTTCCAAAACCATCTTTAGATGTTCGGTGTGCTCTTCCTTGGTCTTTGAGTAAATCAAGATGTCGTCGATGAAAACTACTACGAATTTATCTAAGTATGACTTGAAAACTTGGTTCATCAAGTCCATGAATGCTATCGGAGCATTAGTCAATCTGAATGACATTACCAAAAACTCGTAGTGCCCATAACGGGTTCGGAACGCTGTCTTTGGTATGTCCTCCTCTCATACCTTTAACTGGTGAAAACCCGTTCGTAGGTCTATTTTCGAGAAACACTTCGCTTTCTTCAATTTGTCGAAAAGGTCGTCTATCCTCGGTAGCGGATACCTATTCTTGATCGTCACTCTGTTCAATTCTTGATAATCGATACAGAGCCTCATCGATCCATCCTTCTTCTTAACAAACAACACTGGTGCTCCACAAGGAGACACACTCAGCCGTATATAACCCTTATTTAGCAATTCTTGCAATTGTATCATCAATTCCTTCATTTCTATCGGTGCCACGATATGGAGCTTTCAAAATCAGTGCAATTATGGGTGCTAGGTCTATTACGAATTTAATTTCTCTGTCTGGCAGAAGACCAGACAGATTGTAGGGAAATATGTCTTGAAATTCCCTTACTACGAATATATCCTTCATTTCTACTCCCTTTCTCTGCGTATCTATAACATATGCTAAGTATCATACACATCTTTTTCTTAACAATTTCTCGGCCTGCATCATCGTAAGGTAACACGATTGCCTAAGCGATGAGCTACTATAAAACACCACCTTAGACCGGTTTGGGGTCTGAAGGTTCACGCTCTTCTTTTGATAGTCAATTATCACATCATAGTTATATAACTAATCCATTCCCAGTATTACATCAAATTCCCCCAATCTAATCGAAATTAAGTCTACGCTTAGTTTGTGTCCTCTAAGGTTTGCACAATAATTTTGGTATACGAACTCTACGGGGATTACTTCCTTATTTGCAACTTTTATGTTTAAAGGATTTTCTAATAGTTATTGGGGTAAGTTTAATTGGCTAGCAAATTCTTCAGACACAAATGAACAGGTAGCACCCGAATCAAATAATACACAGGCGGCCGTATATAACCCTTATCTAGCAATTCTTGCAATTGTATCATCAATTCCTTCATTTCTACTGGCGCTATCGGGAAATATGTCTTGAAATTCCCTTACTACGGATATATCCTTCATTTCTACTCCCTTTCTTTGCGTATCTATAACATATGCTAAGTATCGTACACATCTTTTTCTTAACAATTTCTTGGCCTACATTATCGTAAGGCAACACGATTTCCTAAGCGATGAGCTAACATAAAACACCACCTTAGACTGGTTTGGGGTCTGAAGGTTCACGCTCTTCTTTTGACAGTCAATTATCACAGCATGGTTATATAACCAATCTATTCCTAGTATCACATCAAATTCCCCCAATCTAATCGGAAATAAGTCTACGCTTAGTTTGTGTCCTCTAAGGTTTGCACAATAATTTTGGTATACAAACTCTACGGGGATTACTTTCTTATTTGCAACTTCTATGTTTAAAGGATTTTCTAATAGTTCTTAGGGTAAGTTTAATCGGATAGCAAATTCTTCAAACACAAATGAACAGGTAGCACCCGAATCAAATAATACACAACCATTTATATTATTGATTGGGATAATACCTGACACCACGTCCTTCGTAGTTACTGCATCCTGGACAGTCATGTTAAAGGTTCTGGCAGTGGGTCGGTTGGATTGTGTCGGTCCGTCTATCATCAGCTTGCTGCCTCCTCCTTGTGGGCCGCTTCCTCTGCTACTTCTTTTCTTCGGACAGTCTTTGATCTGATGCTCGGTTAAGTCACAAGCGAAGCACCCCTTGATTAGCTTTGGGCAGTTCGGTGAAATGTGCCCCTCCTGGCCGCAGTTGTAGCAAACACTGCGCCCCTTCCAGCACTCCCCTTGATGGTTCTTTACATTCTTCATGCATCCCTCCGCTCTCTTCTTAAAACCTCCTTGGTGACTCCCCACTTGATGGTTGTTTCTGTTGTTATTGTTGTTATTATCCCACTTTCTCTTCCCTAGATTACTTCCTCCACTACTGCTTCCTCCACGGCTCTCTCCTCCTATATTCTTGTTCTTATTCTCCTTGTTGTACTGACTCAAGGCCTTACTACCTCCTTCCGCAATGATGGCCTTTTCCAACAGTGTGGTGAACGAGTCGATTTGGAGATATGACACCTTGTTGAACAACCAAGGTTTCAGTCCTAGCTCGAAACATCTAGCTTTCCTCTCCTTAGTATCTACTTGGTGCATTGCAAACTGTGCGAGCTCATTAAATCTTGCAGCGTACTGGGCTACTGTCATCTCCCCTTGCTTCAGTTCCAAAAACTTCACTTCCATCCTATTCTTCATGCTCTTTGGAAAGTAATTTTCGAAGAACAAAGTCTTAAACCCTTCCCAGACTATGGTTCCTTCTCCCAATCTCTGCTGATTGGCCTCCCACCAATAATTTGCTTCACCCCTCATTATGTACGTAGTAAACACGGTCTTTTGATCTTCATCCACCCGAGCGATGGTGAATTCCTTCTCCATCTCTTTGATCTATGTTTATGCCTCGATAGGGTCGGTAGTACCCCTAAATTCTGGCGGTCCTAAGCTCTTAAAGTCCTTGAAGTTAGTTACAGGTACCGTTTGGGGATTGGGGTGAACGGGTTCATTGTTCCTTTCCCGAAGGGCTTCTCCTAGCAGGTCGACTAATTGTTGTATGGGATTTGCTTGGTTCCTTACGTCATTGACTGATTCTTCTGGTGCTGCTATTCTATGTCTGGGCGGCATTTTCTGCATCACAAAATTTCATTCTTATTATCTAATTTTATTACTCAAGTATTTCTTTAATGCAAAAGGAATAAAATTTTATAACACGTTTTTTGAAAAAAGGACATTTATATTCATATGCCAAATCATTACATCGATATGATCATTCCTAGCATACTTCTATACATGTCAACATCTATCCCCTAATATTACAAAAGATAAGGAAACACTGTCATACTACCCCTCTAACATGAACCTACTCGGGGTTTACATAACTATCCCATATCTCATACAAAAGATTGGGATTACACAATAATACATACATCACATAAATATAACTATCACTACTACTACTAGTCTAATAGGTCTCAACCTAACATCCCGCGCTCCACAGCGCTCTGGTACTCCACCTGAGTCATGTGCGCCATCATATCTCTACTCAAGGCATAACGGGTCTGCCCTTGCTCTGCTAGATAATGGTACACGCCATCGATTAACCTCTCTATAGATGTACGAAAAGCATAGCCCATTCTGTTCATCTTTCTCTTCTTACTCCTTACCTCATCTTCCAAGTCTCCTGCCCTATCATTAGCTCCTTCCCACTTCTCCTCGAAGTGGATCCTCTCCATAACCTCTAACTCAAGCTGAGTGCTAAGAGCCTCCTTCTCGACTTTCTCACTCAACTTCTTCTACTCAGACTCCTCTAGTTTACCTGCCAATTCCACATTCCTAGATATCGAACGGTGAAAAAGAGCGCCCATCTGTATACCTGCTTCCTTGCGATATGTAAGTTCTACTTCCATCTCCTGCATCTCCAACTTCCGCTTGTGGTCCTCATCTCTCAACTTCTACATCTCGGTCTCTCTCTCCTAAGCTTGGGTCTCTAGCTCCTTAACTTGGCATTCCAACTCCAGCATGTCCTCTTTATACTCTCCCAACATACGATCCTCGATCGGGGTCTCTTTAGAATCACCCACGGGCTCATCCTCCATGGGTTCCTCCTTGGGATCCAACTCTACTTTTATCCTCATCATCGACAGGTGCCACTGTCGTGATGGGTTCAGCCACTAAAGGGGCCTCATATACTATGTGTATATCACATGGTTCCTCCTCGGTAATCCTACTAGGTTCTCCCATGTCCGACATCCTACAACCACAAACACAAAACAACAAACAACAAACTCCATTAGATCGTCAGATAAAACATAAGTTCATTGTATGGAATAAAAATATATTTCACGATGCTACTAACTCTCTAAGAAACTCTACATGAGTTTTATCGCCTTCTATTCTTTAAGTTCTTCTAAGGTTATAGTCTAACGGTTCTCGCTCCTAAGGTTTATAACCTAACGCTTTGATACCAACCTATGACGCCCCCAAATTCAGACACTCATATCTTAAATTCGGTGCATCACAATCTATTTCTAAAATTAAAAACAACTGAATAATATAATAATTTACATTAATTTAATATAAATATTCGTGTACCCCGGTCTCACAACCATGACTAACTTAATACATAACTTAAATCCATAACTTCAAACATAAATTAAGTTCATTACAATATAATAATAGTTCTAAAGAAGAACAAAGCTACGCCGTAGCCTTGCCTTTGCCCTTATTCGTGCTAGAGGGTCCGCACTGTTCTGCCTTAACTGAAATGCTTAAGAAAAGAAAGAATGAGCAACAAATTTGCTCAGCAAGTAATATAGCAATAAGGGTAAACATAATTATAAAGCTAATAATATCCAAAGTATAATGTCAAGGGATATCTCAAGAGTTTAAGGAATAATGTTGTAAACAAAGAAATATCAATAGTTCCAAAATTGTCCTTTGAATTGTAAACGGAAGGTCATTATGGACCGAAGCATTATCAAAAGGATTCAAAGGTTTCAACGTTTTCTACAAGATAAAGTTTAATACTGAGCAGTCACTAAGGACCAAGAACTCCTGCTAGAATTAACAGTGTTTTACAGAAAATACTCGCAACATGATTCGAAGAATATAATCGTGATTTAAATCAAGCTATGAAATATTAATTTATAATACAAGAATTATTCTAGCAATTATTTACTGGTACGATCAATAAGAGTACAAGGTTAAGTACTTGCTCAATAATGAGTAAGGTTCGAATACTTGCCTGAGTCGTTGACTAATTCCGACCTTGACTTCTTATCCTCGGAATAACCTATTGTTATTATAATGGTTAATCTCTATCAACTCATAAACACATATATAAACCTTAATTGGTCTAACACACTAGTCTTAGATTCTCAAAATAATATATATCTTATACATTGTTTCTCTAATTATTATCTCCTTCATTCTATCATTAATCTAGTACTTCATTTGATAATATTTTATTATCTTTATTATTCGATTAAGGGTTTATACCTCATTATATTAATAAGGTATCATTACTTCATTTAATTATTCTCTGAGTAATTCCCTTAATCATCATTAATTCTTAATTAGGGATATTTATTTTAATTATTCATGTCTCATTGGTCCACAATTAAATAATCTTCAAAAATATTTAATTGTTTATAACTTAAATTAATTATCGTTCACAATTAAAATATTCATTAATGTCACTTTAATTGTTCACATTTGATTAGTTACACAATTAGAAATAGTCTTCACTATTACCATATAAATTTTAAATTTTATCGATTCACAATTAAGTACTATCATAATTGTTTATTCGTTTCACAATTAAAACCTTATTTAGTTTTAATTGTTTATAGTTTAGGAAATTTCTTAAAGAAATCCTAAATATTAGAATAATTATCACTTATTAATTTATAATTATTTTAATCTTCTTCAAGTAAAATAATCTTAAATTTTTAATCACAAATTGTATTTAACTAATTCACAATTAAATTTCTTTAATTGTTTAATTAATAAAATATCTTAATATTAATCTAATTAAGTATTATTATTAATTAATTAGTATTATAATTTTATTTTATTTTAGTTTAGAAAAATTTGATGTTGTGACCCGGTTTGACTCGACCCGACTCGGTTCACTATGACCTGACCCGGTTTGACCCGGATCCGGTCAACTGTGAAACTGGCCTGGCGCGGCAGTGCCGGGCTTAAGCCTGCAGGCGGCGCGATAGCGCTAGCCTTCCAGGGATTCTTTGATTTTGCTGTGGCGCGACAGCGCCGTGTTTTGTACTACGGATGGCGCGGTAGCGCCGGTCATCCAAAAACTTTATTCTTTGAATTGCTCATGGCGCGGCAGCGCTACGCACCGACCCGGCAGATTTCTTAGACTTGAAGTTTTTCAATATTTGATCTTTTACCTCTTTTGATTCAATCTTGCATAACTTGTTCATTTTACATCCAAATAAGTTGAAACCAATTCCATTATCTCATAAACTTGCATATCTTCAATATGTGATATCTTGAACAATTTTGTAAAATATTTATTTAATTAAATTTATTGCTTTTCCAAGCTAGGGTTTATATTTTGACATGCTTTACGAAAAGTTCCGTTACGAGTTCGTTTTATGTCTGATTCGTACGATTCCACTTACGTTATGTCCGTATTTCATAGAGGTTCAACATAAAATTTTTGAATCACATACATGGCTTACTCATTTTATGACACTTAACAACCTATCTCATGCTTTCAAGTGTTTTAACTGAGATATCAAGCTTAACATGCATTTCTACCTAACTAACATACACTAACTCATTTATGACAAAACTAAACTGAAGTTAGATGGTGAACCTACCTCTTAATGTCTTTTTTCCTCTTAGCTAAGAACTTCAAATAGGCCTCCACCTTGATCCTTCTTCTAGTGCTCCACCAAAATGTAAACACTCTCTAAGTTTCTTCCTTTTCTCTTTAAATTCTCTTTAGCTCTCTATATCTCCCAACACTTATGATTTTGGCAAATGAGGGAAGGTATTAGGAGAGTGGTATTTATAGAGGAATTATTAACCAACTAACTAGGATATTAACCAAGGGTAAAAGTGGAGTTAGTGAAAAGTTTCACCAACCCTCACTATTCATAGTACTTCACCATCATTCCCCCCAACATGGCTTAACTTGCTAGCTAAATCAAACCCAAAAATTCAGCATTTTTCAAAGGGGAAAGGGGCATGGTCGGTTAAGAGGTAGTATATATATATAATGTATTTGTTGGTCCTTTCCTAGCCACCTTATTCTTATATACACATATATATATATATATATGTATATATACCTATATTATACTCCCACCTACATGTATACCTACATGTATATGTATATAAAAACATATATCTACCATTCTCATACTAACATTACACATTGGGCTTATCCTAAATTAAAATTGGGTTAGGCACAATTACCTTTACATATTGGGCTCAAACATTCATCTAGCAATTCAATTGTTTGGGCCACACCTCCTAACTCTTGCAAGCATGTCACATATAATGTTGGGATTGGACATATCTAAGTCCAATACCTTAAAATCATGACCCAACTAGTCCAATTAGAAAATTAATTATGCCACACAAGACTTAACACTTGAGCTTATCTAAGCTTATCATCATCATTGTCACATTACTTACTTAAATTAGATTTTCACATTTCATGACACACCAATATATATACGTGTTCAAAATAAATATTCAACATCTTTATATTCAATATTAATATTATTTATAAAAATCTCGGGTATTACAACTTTGGTCTATCGAGATGGTTTTCATGTTGGAGATAACCCGACCCTTTTTGATGTTTTTTCTTACATTATCACCAAAACAATTTTCAATTAAAACATCAAAGAGCTTTTATAAAATATAAAAGAGCTTCGGGGTTAAACTAATCTAAGTTTCATAAATGGAAGTATCAAAGGACCTTGATTCCTATCTGGGCGAAGGATTTGAAAACCTTATTTTCTAAAACATCATTTCAATACGTTTAAAAATGAACTTTTCGTTAAATCAAATCTTTCTTACATAGGTTCAAAAAGGTACAAAACTACTTTCAAAATAATGTAGCTCATAAGTTAAAACAAGGCTTAGAGCAACTCTTAAAATCAAAGTACTTAACATAAGTCAAACACACACACACACACACACACACACACTCAATGTTTAGGAAAATCAACAAGATGTGGTAACCGTGTTTTCATGTAAGTCAGGGGGTGCCTAACACCTTCTCCTCGCTTAATCAAGCACCCAAATTCTTTGAATCTCGAGTTCCAAACCTAATTAACTTGAGTCATATATTAGGCCATATTGCAAAAACCTTCAAAATTCGAATGAATTGGTACATCCATTTGAAATTATACCGACTGACGACTCTGTCTAATTCGACCCAATCATTAAATAAAAAAAATTAATCTTTTCAAAATAGTCGACACTCATGTCAATCCCGTCTTCCTAAAAGTCCACTCTTTAGATACATTAAATCGAGCTATCGAATTATAAAGGGTAGAAACAACACATATGAAGGTGTGATTTCTCCCGGAGTCGACATGTGGTGACTTTGTTGGGGACATAGAGGGCTTAAGCCGCGTTCAATCTTATTGATTTTCATTCTACATTTTTGCATAGTGTGAATGGTCTTTATGTGTGATAAATGTGTCAAATCTTTAAAGCGCTTTATATTAGTGCCTTACACAATGTCATCATTTGCATGTGGTAAGGTATGATGAATGTATGTTGTGCGATTCCTCCACCAGAAGGCGAACCCGTTGGTTGTTTATTACTGGATTCTAAAGGGCGTTCCATTGTGAGGCTCAAGAAAGGCACCACTCAGATCTGCTCTAATTAAAAGATGTGATGTTTCCATCAAGTAAATTGTGAAGATATAGGAACCTTCATTCCAAAAAGCCCCGTGAGAGTAATCCTAAGATAGGCCAGCCTCTGAAAAACCCAATGTACAAGATGTCTCTTTATACCCTTTTACTCTTTCTTATGTATAAATGTCATCCATCTTAAACTGTCATTTATATATATTCTTATCATGTCTTGTCATCAAAATAAACTAACCTCGATTTTGTAGGAAAAGATAAACTCTAATCCTAATGCATAACGTACAATGCATTCATACCATCTACCAATATTAAGAATAAACTATGTACCTTTTATGTGTAAATTGGTCATATAACTCGGTCCTAAGCCAAGAAGGCATGACCACCACCAGCCGAAATGGTAGGGAGTAACACATCAAAACCTACCCTCGTATCTTGAGAAGAGTTTGAAGATTTCAAGAAATAAATTGTTGAAATGACCAGTCTGCTATGAGAGTAGTACAAAATAGCTCAAGAGCCTAAACTGAAAGTTCAGCTTGAGTCCTCTACACAAGGATGTATCCACATGCCAGAAAAGGCTAGTGTTACCCAAATACCTACTCCAGTATCTCAACCTGACAGTAGATCTATCAAGGAGGCCATGGGTAAAGGTCCGACGAGGGAAATCATAGACTTTTGAGAAGACAAGGAAACTGGGGACATCCGAAAAAGGTTAGATTAATAAAAGAAGCCATCCGATTTATCAAGGGAATAGGGTCCTATGGCATTGATAATTACTCTGACTTATGTATTTTACCAAAGGCCAGATATCCAGATAAATTTTAATTCCCAGAGTTTGAAAAATATAATGGATTGGGCGATCCTTATACACATTTGAAGGTTTATATTGGCGAGTTATGATTGTATGCCGAGGATGAAAGCCTCAGGATGCAACTCTTCTAAAAGAGCCTTACTGGGGAAGCTCGAACTTGGTATGCCAGAATTGATAACTCCAAGATCTATAACTAGGAGGAATTAGCCAATGCCTTCCTTAGTGGTGCACAACAGGCTGACCTGGCCTAGTCCAACCCGAGCCTGCCATGCTTTGACCATTGACCAGGCCAGGCCAGGCCATTGACTTTGGAACTGTAGGCCAGGCTAGGCCAAACTTGGGATAATAAAATGCAGCTTGCTAAGGCCTTCAGGCCAGGCCCGGCAAGGCCTTGACAGACCTAACTCAAGCTTAGATGCTATTGGACTCCACTTTAGGTTTGCAAGGTTAGAAGCTATTGGACTCCCACTTCGGGTTTCCAAGCTTAGATTTTAAAAAGTACTATTACTCTTCTCTATTTATAAAACAAAAATAAGAGAAAAGAATTAAATTAGGCGATGTGGGACTTTGAAACAAAGATACATTTGAACTAAAGGCCTCTCATTCTTATAGTTTTCTGTTAAACATATGTTTCTTGAGGTGTCGATATGGGACAAATTACATCTTCCTTTCCTTTTCTTCAATCATCAGTTCAATAACTTAAAACATTTCATTTTGATCAATCACCAAAGTAGCTTGTATTATCCAATATTATCCCATGTAAAATGGCTTTGGAAGTGTTTAATTGGAATTTGAATATTCTTATGGCAATTAACTGCATGAAAAAGGATGTTTGGTTCGATCGGTTCCTCTACTCAATGAAAATCTCTATTTATGTAAGCATCAATGGTTTTGAAAATATTGTCAACATTGTCAAGTGACTCACCTCCTGGCATAATCTACTGCAATGCCATTATCTTCTTCTCTAACTCTTCCTTCTCATCACTAATATTGAATTGATTCTATTGTTGTGGGGAGAGGAGCCATGCCTTGGCTCGGGACCTAGTTTTTAATATCTTAGCAATTCAGTACTTTTAGTTCATTAATAGCCAATGCACCAATTATTAGGTGGAAATAAGAATTGAATGGAACCTAGCTATTAGTGGAAACCAATGAGGTAGAATATACATGTTATGTGAACTAACTAAAGTCAATTACTTGGTAGAATATACATGTGATGTGAACTAACTAATGCCAATAACTTGGTAGAATATACATGATGCACAAACAGGTTTACTAACAATAGTGCCAAGACCTTTTATAATGAGTTAAAGTCTAAAAATCATAAAGTCCCACATCTAGTTAATGATGGTTTGAACATTACACTTCGCACCATAAAAACAATCCTCAACAAAATATATTCTTAATGACCAAGTCCCATATTGGATACTTAACTTAATATCTTAGGAAGTTTTTCTTATAAAAGGTCTAGCAAGTAAATAAAAAGCCAAGTTTATTGAGTAAGGCCAGGCTTAAGCCTCGGGCCAGTAAAGGCCTCAGGCTGGACCAGGCCTCGAGCCAGGTCAAATTTTGTTAAAGGCCAGGCCAGGCTGAATATTAGTTCTTAAATCATGGTCTGTTCCTAGCCTAGCAGGCCAGGCCTGGCCGGCCCAGGCTTTGACCAGGCTCGATGTTGACCAAGGCCAGGCTACAGGCCACCGGCCATTTGTACATCACTAGCCTTCTTAAACCAATACAACTTCCACTCCCAAATGGCCCCTGATCGATATCAAGTAACTAAAGTCAAAAAGCAAAGCAGCGAATTATTCAGGGAGTATACACAAAGGTGGAGGCGCATGACAGCCTAAGTTAACCCTCCAATGGATGAGTCTGAAATGGTGATGACCTTCATCGATATACAAAAAGTGTCCTAATATGAGGGAGTCCTAGTTGGAATAGGAAAACCGTTTTTCGAGATGATAAAACACAGGGAGATGGCAGAAATGGGCCTAAAATTCGGCAAAATCAAAGACCTCACAGCCTTGGAAGCAGTTTCTTAGCATATTCAGTCTAGCAACTATGTCAGCGCTTCTAATAGGGTACACAAGAGAAAGGAAGAAGATGTCTCCCTAATCTTACAAGTACAATATGTGCATAACAGTAGCAGTCCGCCTATTCAAAAACAGGGCAATTACCCTCTATTCCAGTCATCTGTAAACTCCCGAAATCCCACTAAATCAAAGGCCCGGGAAAATAGGGAGAACATGTAGAGAAAGGTGTTTACTCCCCTCAGAGACTCATTAAAGAATGTGTTAGCGATACTGGTTACGCAGAAAAATATCAAAGAGCTGGCTCCCCCTACCGATCCTAAAGGAAGAACATATGACCCGAGTAAGAAGTGTGCTTTTCACTCCGGGGCCGCTGGGCATGCTACCCAGGATTGTTGAACAATAAAGCATAAAATTCAAGATATGGTTGACTATGGCGAGATTGTGGTTAAAAAACCAAAAATACCCAATTTTAACAACAACCCCCTACCTCAGCATAATGTAGCAGTGAACATGATTAGTAAGGGAAATCGAGAAGGTCAAAAGTACCTGAGGAAGATAGAAGAAATCTTGTCACCTATCAGGGTTAATCCCTCTATGTGGGGATATCAGGAAGAAAGGTTTACATTGGAGAAGGAGCTGGCCTTAGTCAAGGAGCATGTAAACCAGTTAGCTGATCTAATCGTATACTAGCATCAGGTAACGTGATAGCTAATCAGCCAGGTCCTCCAGGGGTAAGCGACTATTATTTCCCCCACTATCATCCTAAACCCGTAAAGAGAACCGATCCGCTTTCGGGAACAGGAAAAATGTACGAAAAAGATGTCAAGGGAATCTAAATTTTAACTCCGTAGAGAATTGGCCGCCTAGCGGAAGTTTACCCTATTAGGATATTCTAGGGAAGAGATCCTTCTCATGTTAATAAAGGAAGGAAAGATCACAAAATTCTTATCATCCATTAATCCTAGATCTAAATTGTCCAATCCTACTAAAACGTGCATCTATCATTCAAGTACCCCTGGTCATACCACAGAGGAATGTTGAGCCTTGCGATATTTAATCCATAATTTGATCGAATCCGATAGTTTGGAGATGGCAAGCATTGGTGAGAGTTTTCCCGATGAAGAAATAGTATACCCTCCAAGGACAAAAAGATCTGAATGAATGGTGGCAGTCATCACTTGCATAGAGGGAACCTCTGAGGTACCCATAGCAATCCAAGGAGTAACCACCAAAAGGGAGAAAGCTCCAGTGGAGATAGCTGCTCCGAAGTCGTTAATATTAACCCCTCGACCACAACTCCCCATCTCCAGTTTGAAAAAGGTCCCTGATGAGTGGGTTTTATATCTACAAATTGGTTATCTTTTAAGCTTGATTCATTGATATCTTTTAGTATTTTCAGTGTTTTGTTATGTGTTTTTGTATTTATGTTGCAACGATAGGTTTCGACCGGCTAAAGCATGAAAATTGGGATTATAGTGGTAAAATGGTAATTTTGGACAGATGACTCTGCCGAGGCAGACTTTCCCAGTGTAAGGAAACCATCGGGGCAGACTTTCCTTGGGTAGATAACTGTATGAATCCGCCGGGGTGGATTTTCTGAAGGTAAAAACACCGTTGGGCGGATTGGTTGGGACATAGTTAGTTACCTTATTTTGTGCAGTTTGATTATAAAAAGAATTCTTAGAGGCCAGCTTAAAAGAGGAATGCGAGAAACAGTAAAAGATACATGTTGAGACAAAGAAAGACATACAAACCCTAGTTTTGGAGAGGAGGGCAAGGTTGGAAGTAAGGAACTCATCACGAGGAAAGATCAATATTGAAGATTAAGGCGAAGACAAGAATACTTCACATAGTTTTCTTTACTCTATCTTTATACTTTTATTTTGTAATTTCTGAATGATGGCTTATTTGTGGATGATTATTTTTAATTCAGTTATGAACTAAACTTTTATTTAGGATTGCAATGGAACTTGATGAGTAACTTTAATTAATATATTTTATGTTGATTATCATTGGTTACTATTGAATTGTCTACTATATCTTGGGTATAATTGCTCAATTGCTTGGCCAATAATTAGTGGGATAATTCATATGTAATTGATAAATGATATATGAATTTAGATCTAGATATAATATCATGAGATTATGATTTCTACATGTGTTAGAACTTGTGATTTGTGTATAGGATAGAAATATACATATATGCCTTATGTGATCTAATTGAGAAAATGTGTTTGAAATTTTTGTTAATTCCAATTCACATAGAGATATAGAGAATTGATTAGCTGGGGTGTTCTTTTTAATTCTAATCTTTGTTGGATTTAGTTAGATTTGTCTATACGTTCATTGAAAGATGCTTATAGATGCTAATGAGTTCTTGATCAACAATCCATGTTAATTGATTTAATTCAACAGAAAATATTGACATTAAAGTAAATCATCAAGGGAAGTTGTGATCCTAAGCTTTTTTATTCTGAATCCAATTCTTGGTAGATAGTTTAATTAGTTAATTCACTTAGTTTTCATAAATTTACAACAATTATCAATTTGTTTAATAAAATTTCTTTAATATAAAGTTAGTAGGTGATAGTTATTTTATACAATTCTCTGTGAGATACGATACTCTATTTGCTGCTTTATTGCTATTTGATCGCGTATGCTTGTGTGTGTTGCTAGTACGTATTTAGGCAAATAGTCCCATGGAATTATGGGGAAGAGATGAGATCAACCACCGACTATACAATGATTTTGCAAAAAGACAATCCACTCTACCTTCCTGGGTGAGTTATGAAGCCAATAGCCAAGACTGCAGGAAGAGTACCTGAGGGAATGATTGTGGAGTTCCTAACTAAGATGGGACATAAGGAGGTGACGATGGTAAGGCAGCTAAAAGAAGAACCATCCTAAATCTCTATCCTCGATCTGGTACTAGCCTTTAAGGACCATCGCTAAATTTTATTTCAAGTGTTGGAAGAGGCACACTTACCTAAAATAATTGACACAAAAAAATTCCACCACTTGATCGGTCATAAACTTGATAGCAACATAATATCATTTATCGATGATGATATACCGACCGAGGGAACCGGTCACCACAAACCTCTACACATTGCGGTTATATCATCGGGGTATGTGATAGGAGGAGTCTTGATTGATGGCGGCTCCACTATAAATATCTTCCCCTATGACACCCTGGAGAGGATGAAGATCAACTTTAACAGGATCTAAGATAGTCACGTTGTGGTTAGAGCTTTTGACAGATCAAGGAGGGACACAGTGGGGGAAATTGAACTTCACATGGACATTGGCCCACACACTTTCAGTATGTCTTTCCAAGTCTTAAACATCACCACCGGATATAATCTGTTATTGGGATGACCATGGATTCATATGGCTAGGGCAGTTCCCTCCACTCCACCCAACAGTTAAAGTATATCATCAATGGTAACTTGGTCGCCATCAACGTTGAGTTTGAATACCTAAGTTATACATAGGGTGAGATGCCCTTGATCAGCTTAAACAAAGGTATTGAGTGTCGACGTCGGGAAAGATTCCTTTGTGTTAGATCCGTGTCCGCCCTTCCTTAGTTTGTGTTATTTATTTTTACCCTTTTCTATTTGCTATGTCTATGGAATTTTTATTAAAGGGTGAAGTTTCAGGAAAGTGGTACCTACATAAGTGTCGACAATTTTGAAAAAGATTGATTTTATTATTTTATGTTTGGACCGAATGAGACAGAGTCGCTAGTTGGTATAGTTTAAATGGATGTACCAACTCTTCCGAGTTTTAATAGTTTTCGCAATATGGCCCAATATGTGACTCCGAAAGATTGGTCTGAAACCCGAGATTCATGAAATTTGGGAGTTAGGTTAAGCGGGAGGAAGGTGTTAGGCACCCCCGACTCCTGTGAAAACACGGTACCACATCCTATTGATTTCCTATGCATAAAATATGTGTGTGTGTGTGAGTGTGTGTGTGTGTGTGTTTTATTTGGAAAGTTTTATTCTAAGCCTCATCGTGAGTTATTTAGAAGTAGTGCCGTTCCTTTTTTGCACCTCTATACAAAGGGTTTGATTTAGCAAAAGTTTATTTTTAGACAAAATATACATTTTATATGATATTTTGGGAAAATATAAGGTTTTCAAATCCTTCGCCCGAATAGTAATCGAGGACTTTTGATACTTCCATTTATGATCTACTGTCTATTCCCGACCCGCTTTATTGTTATTGAAAGCTCTTTGTGGTTTTATTAGAAATCATTTTGATGATATGCATGCTAAAAGCACCAAAAAGGGTTGGATCATCATCGGGCATGTAAGCCATCTCGATGAATCTGAGCACACACAATCAAAGTTTTCACTATCACGGGATCTTGAATCCGACTTCTCGTGACTAATCCCTTGTGTTCGTCTTAAAGATCCAAATATTATATGTACACTAATTTTTGTGTTATTTAAACATTACAAAGTGAATAAAATGTCCATCGTGGGAATCTAGTTAAGATCTAATCATTAGATCTCAACCCTGGATTCCTAGGCTCATATTTATTAAAATAAAAATATGTATAACATGTCCTAAACCCAAGATCCAATGGTTTCATCGGTTGAAAACCCCATTACGAGAACTTTGGACCCTCCTCAGCTCTAGATATAGATCTAGGGCTCAATGGAGTGACCAAAAATGATATAAAGTGGTAAAACGCATAGATCTACCATGAATCTAAGCTGATCTAGCATACGGGTGAAAGCTTCATGCTTAATAACCACTCAATAGGCTAGATTCGGCTTAAATCTAGGTAGATCTAGCCTCCGGAGTTGATTTACAACAAGATCCGCACAATATAACCGGTAGAAATGCAATATCTACCAACTATTGCATAATATACTTAGAAAACAATAAGTTTAACTAGATTTAAACAATATATAACATCAATCTAGTATATTGAACAAAGTTTACAAAGAACGTAGCTAAAAAGAGATTTTTTTCACCTTGGGGGTTGCGTGAACAAGCGTTTTATCACCCGGGATCAACTTAGACCACTCTCGGGATTCTAAGTAGATGCTAAACAAGATAAAATAACTCAAAGTTGGTGTATATAGCTCCAACCCAAGGGGTTCTCTCTCTAGAAATGAGTTTCTCTCTCTAACTTCTTCTCCCTTCTTCTTCCTTCTTCTTCTAAATGAGCTGATATTGCTCTATTAATCCACCGGAGCCAGCCACATATATATATGCGGCTAGCATTATGTATAGGCGCGGCTGAGTCCCGTGGGTCCCACCATCTCAAAGTGTGTTCCTTCGATCCCGATTCAGAGAAAGTTGATCTCCGCAGGCCAAACGTTCAGAAAGTCTTTGCGGAAGGCTGCGAGGTAAGGTCGAGTCTGACTGAATCAGGGTCCAGGAAGATGTTGCTGGTAGCTGAGAGATATTTTTTGATTCTAGACTCCAGTTAACTAGCTTATCTTTGATGGCGCGTAGTTCAAGGTTTACTGAGGTGGCTTCCGACGGACACTGTCTCAGCTTGGCAATCCTCTTTTGGTTCGCGTCATATTTGGACGTCATTGACCCTTTGAATCATTCTCAAAGTTTTCTACGGGGTGACCAGATGCTTTTTCCCTACCTCGGGGTTATCTTTAAAGTATAATTACGCTTTTGCCCTTCTGCAAGGTTAGTATAAAGAAGGAAAAATTTTGAGTGTCTACAGATGCCCCTCTTTGTCATGTTTATGCAATGTAATGGAATGAACACGACAAAGATTACTAGACACGAAGAATACATGACAAGGTATATCTGATGATGTAATGTCATGTATATAACATGTAATGATATGTGAGATTATGATAAAGTCATAAGGATTACGTCGTCGAGGTTAAGACGACGCCTACATTGGGTTGTAGCCAACGAATTACTCTATTAGAGCTAAGCCGACCTGCATTTGAGTGGTAGTTAATGGATTACCTCATCGGGGGTTATGCCTCCATCTGCGTTGGATTGTAGTCAACGGTTTATATCATCGGGGTTGAGCCGATACCTTCACTGGTTTGTGGCCAATGGATTACACCATCGGGGTTGAGCCGATACGTTCACTGGTTTGTGGCCAACGGATTATATCATCGGGGTTATGACAATGCCTTCACTGGTTTGTTGCCAACGGATTACACCATCGGGGTTATGCTGATGCCTTCACTAGTTTGTTGCCAACGGATTACACCATTAGGGTTATGCCGATGCCTTCACTTGTTTGTTACCAATGGATTACACCATTGGGGTTGTGCCAATGCCTTCACTGGTTTGTAGCCAATGGATTGCACCATCGGGGTTATGCCGATGTCTTCACTGGTTTGTGGCCAATGGATTGCACCATATGGGTTGAGCCGATGTCTTCACTGGTTTGTGGCCAACGGATTACACCATCGAGGTTATACCGATGCCTTCACTGGTTTATTGCCAATAAATTGCACCATCGGGGTTATGCCGATGCCTTCACTGGTTTGTTGCCAACGGATTACACCATCGGGGTTGTGCCAATGCCTTCACTGGTTTGTTGCCAACGGATTGCACCATCGGGGCTATGCCGATGTCTTTACTAGTTTGTAGCCAATAGATTGCATCATCTGGGTTGAGCTGATGTCTTCATTGGTTTATGGCCAACGGATTGCACCATCGGGGGTGTGCCAATGCCTTCACTAGTTTGTTGCCAACGGATTGCACTATCGGGGTTATGCCGATGTCTTCACTGGTTTGTGGCCAACCGATTGCATCATCAAGGTTGAGCTGATGCCTTCACTTGTTTGTTGCCAACGGATTGCACCATCGGGGTTATACCGATGCCTTCACCGGAGTTGATGCTGGTGGATTGTATATCAAGGTTGAGCCGATGCCCTCACCGAGGTGGATACTGGTGGATTCTAAGATGTAGTATTGATTTTGACTGATTTTATGGTATTTCGGCATTTAACGTCGGGGTTTCAGATCTTTATCAATTTTCTGCCTTTTTGGACGATTTTTAGGATTTTTGGGGTCTAAAACGGACTCTGAAGGGTGTCTTTTCAAGTAATATGACCATTCTGAACCCAAAATAACATGTTTCGGATTGCACTTTACCAACGGGGAAGCCACGGGACCCCTCTAGGGTAGCCGTACCTATACATATGGCTGGAGCATGTATGGTTGAGGCTGCTCGGGAAGGTCATTTTCATTCATTCGACTTGAGTTTTCTTGTGTTCTCTCTGAAAAATTCGAGCCTCATCTCAGATCTACGCTATTTCGTCTTGACGTGGAGCGATCCGTCACCATACATCTCTTCTATGTACTACGGGTAACGTATAGACTCCATTTTTTTGTGTTTTCATCGGTGAAAAATTATATTTCTTTCATTAAATGCATTATATCGAACATATATGCATAGATAGCTTGATGGACATGTTGTAATGCAATGCATGCTTACGTATCATCTTATGGACCGTATGGATGTGATGTATTATAATTTATCAGTTAATCTAGACATGCATTATAGCTACGTGTTAGAACAACAGTTTAAACTACTATTTAATTGCTTGGCTGTGATGGTATACCCTCATAGGGTGGTTTAATGCATGCTTCGGGCATGTGGTAGTCCATTTTATAGGGGAACCTCTGGCAAAAATTTTCCATGAGTTAGATGTCAGGGTCCTAGATACATATGTAGATATGCTAGGATGCGAGTTAAAAATGATGTACACATAAAATGGCACATGTAGGACATGCATGATGTGATGACCTAAATTATATTTCAGGGATTATATTCAAAATTTGAAAGGGGCAGGAATATACCAGACTTTTCTTTGATTCCTACGAACTCATTGTCTAGGTATGGATTCTGCAGGACCTAGCCGTTCTTCGTCTCACCAGGTCTCAGCTGGAGTTTGCCGGTGGAGGCCTCCTTTTGACGTTCCTACTCTACGGATTAGTAGGCAGGTTCAGCAATTGACGGAGCCAGTTCTGCATCCTATTGGTGAGGACCAACCTCATTTGGACGAGGAGGATATCCCTAAGCCTGAGGTTCCGCCTCAGTCTACTGCGGTGCCACGATTTCTTCATGGCATCCAGGTAGCAGTTCCTGATTTGCTGGGTACGAATCTGAGCCGCCATCCTTCTATTCACTAGTAGGCGAATGAGGTATATGATCTTTACATTAATTTGTCTTAATTTCTCTTTTCTGTTATCAACCAGTTTTCTTAACCTTAAGGTCGTGCAGGTTCCAGAGTTTACCCAGCCCAGGGGTAACTGGTTTAGCATATACTCTTTATATCATTCACTTTATCCCGAGTATAGGGCTGTAGTGGATTCTTGGGGATTTGAGGCTTTCTTCACCATTTTTCCCCGTCGCTGCCCCTGGGGCTATTTACAAGCTTTATCAGAGCAATGGTTTCATCAAAGTCAGTATTGGATTGCGAGGTTGTGATGACACCCATGGACCAGAGATACATCACAGGCCTAGAGTTTACTGGGGACAGAGTGCCCTTGGAGATTGGTATCACTTCAACTGTTGTTCGCACCCTTTTAGGGTTTTCTTCTCAGGAGTGGGCCTTTAAGGCTCGTAGTATTCGGTCGGGATGCCTGAGTGTCGATGCTGATCGAGGCACTCTATAGCAGCCGTTACCTGCAAATTTGGGGGATAGAGATCGCATCTTGCGGCGTCTATTCCTGACCATTAGGAGGGGTTGTTTCATTGCAAACAATTCCTCCACTGTTCCCTTTAGCTTGATAGGGGCTATTCGAGATGTAGATCGTATTGGGGACTATGATTGGGGATCTTTTATATTTGTTCTCTTTCTTCACGGGATGCGACTGCGATCCGAGGGAGTCACCGATGCCTGGGCTAGATTCTACCCGTTTCTTCTGGTGAGTCATTTTGACTGAATTTCACTTATCTGAATTTTGATTGGTTTATCTTTTCCCATTACTAATGTCGGGTTCTTTGAATTAATAGTTCTGGGCTTATGAGAGGCTTCCATGTCTTCGCCCCATCTTTGTTCTGGGCTTGGACACTTATCCTCGGGGACGTAGATGATATCAGTCCACTTTATCGGAGGTCCCAGTTGCGGAGGGCTTCACCCATGCCCGCCTTCAGCTGGACATATTGAGGGCTTCTGACATAGTGTGGGTCCCTTATTCAATAGAGCACTTATCTGAGGGATTTGAGGATGATCTACCGATTGGGCCAGAGTATTATCTGTCTACTCGTCGGATTCCATTCCTGTTTGATGGAGGTTGGGAGTTCTACCTCGGGGACCGTGCTTTTAGATGTATCATTGGGGAGATTCGCCTTCCTTTCCTTCCTCCAGCTCAGCGGTTCTGGCCTTTATCTCAGCCAGCAGCAACGATTCCCACTGCTGGGTAAGATGGGTTTCATTTGTCAGAGGGTCCTAACACTTTTGATGAGTTTTGCACTTGGTGGAGCCTTCGTACGATATGATTTCAGACCCGGGCTACCCAGTTCCTGGGAGATATGGTTCCACGATCTCTCATTATGATGGACTGGATATCATGCTTCCAGGAGCCCTCTCATCAGACTCATATAGCTGATTTAAGACATCAGGTAGAGTAGTTGTCGATGTACTGTTGTCATCTAGGCAGAGACCCTTTATTGGCTGGGACTTTTGTAGCTCAGGATCACGAGGTTGGACCCTCAGGTACTGGTGGTTCTCATGGGGCAGGACCCTCAGGCACTGGTGGCTCTCAGGATGGAGGTGATTCCTTTACTTATAGCCCAGATGTGCAGGAGACGCTTTATTGCCCAGATCCGCAGAATATGCCTTATCTCCCTTCTACGTAGGATATGTCTACATATGAGGACTTGACTCAGTTAGATCAGTTCGACGACAGTATCAACTTTGTAGATGATATCATGATGACTCCATAGGTCCTTTGTTAGTCCTTGGGCATTTGTGCCCCAGTATCCTGTACTTTTTATTTCTTAGTTTTCACATGTATCATAGGCAGGATAGTGATGTATATAAAATTGATGTATTCGACAGATATCTATGTATGATGTTTTCTAATTATTTATCGTACATGCTATATTCTCACTCGTTATGATGCATGCTTCGTATATATTTAAATGATTGGATAGAGCTTGACCCCTGTATGGTCTTTTTGACACAGTTTTACAGATGCCTTTCTTTGCCGTTGCTCGCTTGGATCACCTTCCACCTAGTCAGATAGTTACCAGCTTGAGGGTTTGGCATGACCGTCTGCCGAATTCTGATCGCATTGTAGTCAGTCGCATGCTGTGGCATTCTTTATTTCTGTTATCCTTTCAGGTTCCAGAGGGATTTGTCAATGGGATGCTCACTTACTGGATTCTAGAGCGCCATATTTTTCGGTTTGGCTCTGATGAGTTGACTCCCACTGTGTAAGAGTACGATCGCATCTCTGAATTATCGATGGAGGGGCCGTGTGCTCGGATGGCATTAGGTCATATACGCCGCCAGTTCATGACAGTTACCGGGCTGAAGAGGGCAGTCGTATTATCAGAGGTGGGTGGTAGTCACATTATTTCTATGGACTTCATTATAGGCCACTTTGCATATGCTGACAGCTTCGCCGTTTATCATGGTGATTTTACCATTTTAGAGGAGAGATGACACACTGCCCGAGTGGACGCCCTGGTCATGTGACTCATAGCATATCTATACATGCCATTCTATGCTAATCATTTAGATGTTGGGATGTCGATGGCTGTCCGGGCTCTCAGAGATGACTGCACCATACTCCCTCTTTCTTGGCAGAGACGTTAATATCAACATCTTTCTGTCGGACTGTTGGGGATCAGGAGTTCAGAGGTAGCCCCGTCCTCCTTTATATCTAGTTTATGACTCACCTCAGACCAATCGATCGGCTTCGTCTTCATGGGTTCTGCTTTGGACATGGCATGTCGCAGATCTACTCATACCGCCCTACTTCCTGCATCGATGAGGCATCCTAGAATTTATTCCTGGGTGCCATGGAGGAGCCTTTTGCGATAGTTATGTATTTTGGTTACTGCTTCTTTCTGAGTTTCACCACCCATGTAGCTGACCTGGATTTCCTTCCTTTGGCTAGTTTGAGGCGTGTGACGACCTATCATCCTCTGGCGGTGATGGGCTAGTTTGATCAGTATCAGGAGGTCCATTCATTTGAGGGGATTGAGGATTATCGCTTTCCCGTCTGCTCAATTATCGAGGCTGATCTAGCTCAGGTTTACAGAATTTGGTCTCATCGATAGACAGCGGAGTTCAGAGACTGCCATCTGCGCAAATCTGCAGAGTACTCAGCTTGGCTAGAGTCGGATTTAACACCAGACGCAGTGGACCAGGTTGAGATATGATCTTTATCCGAGGATGATGGTGGGTCTAATAATGTTGAGGAGCCTATAGAGGATCCTATTTCTCCTACTAAGGATGCTTTGTTTGCGGAGTCGATAGCTTCTCTTGTTAGTACTGTCCTGAGTTCGTCCTCAGTTTCCATGGAGGAGATGGACAGACAGCTTCACCTGGTGACCTTTGAGAGGGATCAGGCTCAGTCTATGATGTTGACCACCTTAGCTGGCCGAGATGTTGCTATTGCTAAGTGAGACTCATCTTTTGTTTCCAGAGACCAGGCCCTCATTGATAGAGATGCTGCCCAGACTTTTGCAGATGGACTCACTGGTCACATTCAGGGTGTAGTGCAAAGTCAGGAGGATGTTTATCGCATGGCAGTAGAGCTGCTGAGACGTGTCGAAATACTGGAGCATGAGCTCAGGGATGCTCCTCAGACTACAAACACGGCTGGATACTTGGCTATGTTGACTCGTCTTACCGTCGATTTATAGCCTTTTTTCCTGTATAGACTTTGTCATTATCTTTTATCACATGTTAGAATCAACTTTTGTATTCTAAACAGTTGTATATATAAAAAGAAATAAGTTCAGTTCACTTCCCTTGTTTGAGCATTTCTAGCCTTGTACACTATTACAATTCTCGCTTCATGATTTATTATATTGACATTGAACTGGTCTCGTCATACTTGTGCCAGATTCAGCAAGGTGATGCTGAGATGTCGCTAGGTCCTCTCCGCATGAGCCGTTGATTGGGCGGGTTTGTGGTATATTTTGGTTTCTGTATTGGTTAGTATTTTGGATTTAGGGATATAAGGTGAAAGTGTTTGGATTTTTTTCAAAGGTTAGACCGCACCATAAATGGTTGCCTACGTACTCCCACAGATGGGATATCAGGTCTTTCGTAGTTCAAGCTTGGCCTGAATAGTTAAAAAATATTTATTTAGGTTTGAGCTTGGTTTGATGGGATTTTGATTTTTTGTTTAGTTTGATGGGTTTTGAATTTTTTTTATTTGGTTTGACCGCACCATAAATGGCTGCCTACGTACTCCCGCAGATGGGAGATTAGGTCTTTCGTAGTTTAGGCTCAGACCTGAAAACCAGACTTGATATTTTTTCTTTTTTTCTTATCAAGACAGTATTCCAGTTTGAAATAAAAGGGGTCTCATACATAATACCGTTTCACAGAATCAAAATTGATCAGTTGTGGGAATTCCTCACCGTCCATCTCCTCCAGTTTCAAGGCTCCACCCGATAGAATTGCTTTGACAACAAAGGGTCCTTCCCAATTTGGGGCAAATTTTCCTTATCTGCATCTTGGCCTGGAATGATCTTCTTTAGTACCAAGTCATGTTCTTTAAACTCTCGAGGGCGCACCATCTTGTTATAAGATCAGGACATTCTCTGTTGATATAGTTGGCCGTGAAAGATAGTAGCAGCCCTCCTTTCATCTATCAGGGATAACTGATCGTATCAATCTTGTATCCATTGGTTCTCCTCTATCTGAGAATCTAGTATCAAGCTTAGCGATTCCATCTCCACTTCGACAGGAAGTACGACCTCCATACCATAGACTAATGAGTAAGGTGTTGCCCCAGTTGAGGTTCGTGTCGACGTTCGGTATGCAAGTAGGGTTAACGACAACAGATCAGGCCATCCCCAGTGATTTGCCGACATCTTCATCATTTTCTTCTTAATATTCTTATTAGCGACTTCCACTGCGCCGTTCATTTTTGGACGATAAATAACCGAATTGAGGTGTTTGATATTGAACTAACTGCACAGTTCCCTCATCATCTCGTTATTCAGATTCTTCGAGTTGTCCGATATGATAACCTCGGGTTATCCATACCGACAGATGACATTGTTTCTAATGAAACCAACGATGACCTCCTTGGTGACCCTGGGGAAGGAAGCTTCTTCAACCCACTTGGTAAAGTAGTCGATCATAGTGAAGATGAATCTGTGACCATTACTAGCTTTAGGCTCAACAGGTCGTATCACGTCCATTCCCCACATGGAAAAGGGCCATGGTGATGTCATGCAATGTAGTTGATTTGGGGGTGTATGAATAATGTTGGCATGGATCTGGCATTGATAACAACGCTTGACGTGATTGTCGTAATCCGCTTTGAGGGATATCCAATAATGTCCCATCCTTAGAATTTGCTTGGCAAGCAGAGGTCCACCCATATGTGCTCCGTACACCACACCATGTACTTCATTCATAAGTCGCTGGGCCTGATCTCTGTCTAGACATCTCAGAAGGCCTACGCCCAGGTATCTCTTGAAAGAGCATCTCCACTTAAGTAGAAATTCATGGCCATTTTTTGTATTCGCTTCTTCGCGGCTTGACTCATTCCTTCAGGGGTGATTGATCTCGTAAATATTCTTTAATGTGGTGGTACCAAGGTGGTCCAATAGGTGCTATCTCATCTGATATCTCCCCTACACTGTTTCTATATGACGGTGCGTTCTGCATACTAAAAGTGATGACATGCATTCCCTTCCTTGGTAACAGGTTCACCAATGAAGCTAATGTAGCCAATGCGTCAGCGAAATCATTTTGGTTCCGGGGAATATGCATGAAGGAAATGTCTTCAAATTCTCCTGCTAATCTGAGAATATGGTGATGGTAAGGCAGTAGATGCAATTCCCTGGTGGTGTAGGCCCCGGTGGACTGTCTGATGACTAGTTTCGAATCTCCGAACACAGCTAATTGTTTAACTCCTAGGAACTGAGCCAATTTTAATCCCACAATGCATCCTTCGTATTCTACGGTATTGTTGGAATTGTTAAAATGCAACTTGGTTGCCATGGGGTATTGATCTCCCGTGATGGACACCAAAACTGCCCCTGCTCAAGCGCCTTCAGTGTTAGATGCGTCGTCAAAATATATTTACCAGAATTGATCTTGATCCTCTCTACTGGTCAGTTGAATATTCATCACTTCCTCCTCTGGGAAATAGGTTTCCAGAGGTTCATAACCTCTTGTTGGTGCGGCCAACAGGTGATCTGCAATTCCTTGCCCTTTAATGGACATTTGGGTCACACAGATGATGTCGAATTGTTGGAGAATCAACTGCCACTTAGATAACCGACAGTTCAACATCGGCTTGCTGAAGATGTATTTCAAGGGATCCATCCTAGAGAAGAGATAAGTGGTATGGCCGTGTAGGTAATGCTGTAACCTCGTGGTTGCCCAAGCTAATGCACAACAGGTTCTTTTTATCAGTGTGTAGTTCTGCTCTCAGCAGCTGAAACGTTTACTGAGATAATAAATCGCCCTCTCTTTCCCCATATCATCTTTTTTCCCCAATAAGCAACCATAGCATTGGAAATGACTGAGATATACATGAACAACGGAATTCCATCCTTTGGGGATACCAAGATAGGTGCTTTAATCAACCTCTTTTGGATGGTACAAAAAGCTTTCCGGCAGTCTTCATTCCATTTTCACGAGGAGTTCTTTCTTAATAATTTGAAAATGGGTTCACAGGTTGCTGTCAACTGCGATATGAACCAGCTGATGAAATTTATTCTTCCCAGGAAACCTCGGATTTCCTTCTCGATCTTTGGTTCGGGCATCTCCGTGATGGCTTTGATCTTGGCAGAATCCAACTCAATGCCCCGGTTGCTCACAAGAAATCCCAGAAGTTTACCGAACTTCACACCAAAAGCACATTTCACTGGGTTTAACTTCAAATCAAATTTGCGGAGTTGTTCAAACAACTTCCGAAGATGGGTGCAATGGTCATCAGCCTTTCTCGACTTCACGATGATATCATCCACATTCACTTCAATCTCTTTATGCATCATATCGTGAAATAAGGTCATCATGGCCCTTTGATAAGTTGCACTAGCATTGGTAAGGCTAAAAGCTTGTCTTCAATAACAGAATGTTCCCTAAGAGGTAATGAAGGTGGTCTTTTCCCTGTCTTCTTCAGCAACCATAATCTAATGATATCCGGCAAAGCAATCGGCAAAAGAATACATTTCAAACTGTGCTATATTGTCAATTAACACGTGGATGAACGACATTGGGAAGTCATCTTTAAGGATGGGCTTGTTAAGATCTCGATAATCTACATATACTCGCACCTTCCCCCCAGATTTTGGTACTGGGACTACGTTGGACAACCACTCAGGGTATGATGATACCATAATTATTCCCGCTTTGAACTATTTGATAATTTCTTCTTTGACCTTTAGGCTCTATTCTGGTTTCAACCGTCTTAATTTTTGCTTGACTGGTTTAAACCCTTCCTTAATTGATAGTCGATGGACAAGTGGATAGACCTATCATGTCTTCATGAGACCAGGCAAAAACATACTTGAATCGGGTTAGGAGTTTGATTAGTTCTTTTTCTTGGTTAGAGGGAAGGTTGGTTCCGATCTGTATCTCTTGGGGATTGTCAGGGGTTCCGATATTTAGGGTGGTGGTTTGATCAAGGTTGGGTTTAGTTTTATCTTCTACCCATGCTTTGATTTCCTCGGGCACCTCGGCATCATCCACTTCCTCTTTCTCGATCCCCATCAAGTCAAAGTCCAATTCTATATCGAAATCGTAATCATTACTCAAATTTGGCAAGTCATGGAGATGGCTAGAAATACTCAAGTTTGGAAACCTGAGACAAAAAACTTGATTGCTAAATATATACAAATGGTTGTCAATTACAAAAGGATTCCGTAGTTGATATGACAATAGGCAATAACAAATTATAGATAAAATAAAATAGACTAAAATATATAAAGGTAAAGCTCCCTGTCAACGGATCACTTTCTGGTTTTACCCCTTTTTGGACAATCTGAGGGGTGATCGTCCAATTACTGTTAGTTAGATCCTGGGGGATAACTGAGATAGATATGTTGCTAAAGTTGTCGACGTCTTACAGGATGACCATAACTGATTTGAAACAGGTCCCTGGATCCTCCTTCGGGATGTTCACACTTCCCTAGTTAAGGATCGGGAGGATGGGTTGATCATTCGACAGGTCTGGCCCATTGGATTTCTTCAGGTCATCTTCAGGAAGGCAAAAGAATCTGACAAATTGCAACTGAAAATCTTCCAGAAATTTCTTATCTTTGGCCATCCGAAAAGCATCCTTAATAGGCTCTTCATCACCAATCTCCTTATATCCGTTCTGATTGACTTTAGGGATCAGGAGGTTTGAAATAATAGTAGGGACCTTCTTCAAATGCTCCTTAAATCTGGCTTCACTGAGGTCTGGCTTGAGATGAATCAAATGGTTAACTGGCATGTGCTTGTGAGGATTATGATGTTTGGATCCACTAGAGTATCCTAATCCAGCCCTTCCCAATAACGTGGGCATGTGGATTGGATTCTTGATTCCTTGGCCATTTTTACCCAATCTTTGACATAGTCGATGTCCTCTGAAAAGCATCTCATGGCTAAACTGCGATCACTTCTGAAGATATCTGGGGAGTTAATGATGGCGCACCCACATAGTGGTATCATGGATTGCTTTCTTTGAAGGCTTGAAAACTGGCGGGCTCAATACCCTCATTCACATTGATCAGGGGCATATCTCCCAGATTATGGATAGGATAATCAGGTTATGCACTGACAGTGACCAGATTGCCATTGACAATACATTTCAATTGCTGATGAAGAGTCGAGGGAACAACCCCAACCATATGGATCCATGGTCGTCCCAACAACAGATTATATCTGGTAATGATTTTTAGGATTTGGAAAGGTATATTGAATGTGAATGGGCTAATCTCTACAGGAAGTTCGATTTCCTCAATTGTATGCCTTCTAGATCCGTCGAATGCTCGTACCACTACATGGCTTTCCTGAATCCAATTCGGGTTAATCTTCATCTTATCTAGAGTATCCTGTGGACATATGTTCAAGGATGATCCACCATCGATTAGTACGCCTCCTACCACGTATCCAGATGATACGATAGTGATATGCAATGGTCTGTGATGCCTAGTTCCCTCGGCCGGTATATCGTCACCGGTTAATGATATCACATTACTGTCCAATACATGGTTGATCAGGTGCTGGAATTTTTCAGTATTAATGGTTTTGGGCAGGTGTGCCTCCTCCAATACTTGGATTAGAATTTGACGATGGTCGTCAGAAGATAATACTAAATCCAAAATGGAGATTTGATGTGGTTCTGCTTCCAATTGCTTCACCGTTCGTGCTTTACTGTGCCCCATCTTATAGAGGAATTCTGCAACCTTTCCCGTTGATACCTTCCCTAACATCTTGGTTGCTGGTTTCAATAAACACCCTGAGAGGAAAAGTGGATTTTCCTTAGGTACGATAGCTGTACAATCGGGTGCCGATTTTATGCCTTCTCCATAATTCTATGGTACCTTCTTTAGGCTAAGAATTGGGAGTTGCGGCCAAGGAGACAACATCAATGGTTTTGGTGCCGGTATCTCCAGAGTAGTCTTGTTTCCCTGCCCAGATAATCCTTTTATGGTTATAGGCCCGCCAGGCGCTCCTTCTATGCAAACGATTACAACTAGCATTCCCTCTAAATTCCTTGCCCCTCGAGGGTATATTATCTCTTCCTCAGGGAAGATCTCAGTTTTACTCATTAATTCAAGCTCTCCTGATTCGATTAGATTCTGAATTAAGTGTTGCAAGGCCCAACATTCCTCAGTGGCATGTTCAGGGGCATTCTAATGATAGAGGCAGGACCTAGAAGGATCGAAACACTTTGATCGCGGATCCGAAGGTGGAAGAAATTTCGTGATCTTTCCTTCCTCGATCAAGGTACATATAATTTCCTCCCTGGATTGCCCCAAGGGGATGAATTTTCGTTTGGCTGCAAATTCTTATCGGTCCTGAATTCTAGCTTCCCTAGCCATCTTTTCTATCCATTTGTTCTGCTCTTGACAGCGAAATCAATCCCTCCTTGAAATTGGGACATCTTGGACGGATATAGTGTCAGTTGGCCTGGGTAGGACTTGGTCTATTAACTTTTGGGTCAACTGATGTTGGTATATGACCAGCTCTGCTAACTGATCAACTCGCGCCTTAATCGAGGCCAAGCCTTGCTCCACCCAATACTTCTCTTCGGGGTACCCCCAAATTGCAGGGTCATTCGTAGAGGGTGCTTCCCCCAACTTCCTCAGGTACTTGTAGTTTTCCCTACCTCCTGCACTGATCATGTTGATTCCTTCTGCATTATGCTGAGGTAAAGGGTTGTTGACATTCGGCTACTTTGGCGCTTTGACTACAATCTCCCCATTGTTAATCAAGTTCTGAATCTTGTGTTTTAAAGTCCAATATTCTCGAGGATCATGCCCCGGTTAGTTGGAATGGTAAGCGCATTTCTTGCTGGGATCAAATTGCCTTCCATTCGGATTAGAAGGTGGAACTATCTTAACAATCTTCTTCTGGGTGATCAATAGTGCCAATATATTCTCCAAAGAGTCCCCTAAAGGGGTAAAAATCCTTCTTCACTTGTTATCCCCAACCTTTAATGCTGTAGGATTTTGGGAATTCACAGGATGAGAGTTACATTTCTGGATAGGCAGACTAGGGCTCTTTTTGGCAGCTTGTCCTTGTAATATCAAAGAGATATCTTCTTCCTTCCTTTTAGATACTCTTTTGGGAGCGCTTGCATAGTTTCCTGACTGTATGTGCTCTGCTACGGCCTCCAAAGAAGTGAGGTCTTTGATTTTCCCAGACTTCAAACCCATTTCATCCATTTCTCCATGCTTGATCATTTCGGAGAAGGATTTGCCTAACCCGGCGAGGACTCTCTCATAGAAAGGGGCTTCTTGTATGTCAATGAAAGTTGTCACCATCTCACTTTCATCCATCGGTGGGTTAACTTAGGCCGCCATTCGCCTCCACCGCTGTGCATATTCTTTGAACAACTTATTACTCAGTTTTTTAACTTTGGTAACTTGGTAGCGATCAGGTGCCATATGGGATTGGAAACTGTACTAGTTGAGGAAAAGGTGGGCCAAATCTTCCCAACCTCAGACTTTGGAATTATCTATTCTAGCATACAATGTTCAGGCTTCACCGGTAAGGCTTTTCTGGAATAGCTGCATTCTGAGGTTTTCATCCTCAGCGTAAGTTCCAAGTTCACCTATGTAGACTTTTAAGTGAGTATAGGGATCACCCAATCCATTGTATTTCTCAAACTCTGGGACTTGAAACTTATCCGGGTATCTCGTTTTTGGGAAAATACATAAATCCGAATAATTTACGCTCTCGTGGGATCCTGTCCCTTTCATAGACCGGATAACGTCCTCCATTTGCCTAACCTTTTTCCTGATATCTCCAGTTTCTTTGTCATCCCGGAGGTCTATAATTTCTTGTGTCATTTTTTGGATCGGGGCCTCCTTGGATACTTTAACATCAAGGGGAGAGATAGGTGTGGACATCTAGGTATCACCGTCCTTTTCTGGTATTTTCATATCTCCTTACACAGAGGGTTCAGCCTGACTCTTATGCTTAGGTTTCTGAGATACTTTGCACTGTTCTCTTAACAGGGTCGTCATCTCGGTAATATGTTTCTTAAACTCCTCTAATTCCTCTCGAGATACAGGGATGGGTTCTGATGAACTTCCTTCAGCCATTTTGACTGGTGGTGAACGGGCCTTTTTGGCTCGAAATCGAGTTCTATGACCAATATGCACAAAACCGATATCTAGTTTAGACTGGATATTGGTGGACAGAGATGCATGATATGATATGCATCAGTTTAATGGTTTTTTAATCATTTTCTGCAAAACAAAGGGTTAGTCGACTTGATAACAGGATAAGAAAGATGCACAAATGACAGTTTCAAAATAATTGCCATTTATATACACGGAAGAGTAAATAAGTCATGAAGAGGCACACCACACATTTGGTTTATCAGAGGTTGATCTATCTTAGGGTTACTGTCACGGGCTTTTTGAAATTGGTTCCCAGATCTTCGCAATTTACTTGATGAAAACATCCATTTTTCAATTGGAGAGGATCTGAGTGGTGCCTTTCCTGAGCCTCATAATGGAAACGCCTAGAGGAGTCCAGTAATAAACAACAGACAGGATTGCCTCCTAATAGAGGTACCACACAACATACATTCACATACATTCACGTTCTCACCGTATGTAATATGATGACATTTGTGTGAAGCACTAATACATTGTGGGAGGCACTAATACAAAAAAAATTCTTAAAGATTAAAACAATTATCACACACAAAGATCATTCAGACAAGATGCACATGCAGAATGAAAATCAAAAAGATTGAACCCGGCTTAAGCCCTTTTTAATCCCCAGTGGAGTCGCCACCTGTCGACGCCGGGAAAGATTCCTTCGTGTTGGATCTGTGTCCGCCCTTCCTTAGTGTATGTTATTTGTTTTTACCCTTTTCCATTCACTATGTCTATGGATTTTTTATTAAATGGTGAAGTTTCAGGAAAGCGATACCGACCTAAGTGTCGACGATTTTGAAAAAGATTGATTTTATTATTTTATGATTGGACCGAATGAGATAGAGTCGCCAGTTGATATGGTTTAAATGGATATACCAACTCATCCGAGTTTTAATAGTTTTTGCAATATGGTCCAATATGTGACTCCAAAAGATTGGTTTGAAACCCGAGATTCATGGAATTTGGGGCTAGGTTAAGCGGGGGGAAGGTGTTAGGCACCCCTCGACTCCCGTGAAAACACGGTACCGCATCTTATTGATTTCCCATGCATAAAATGTGTGTTTGTATGTGTGAGTGTGTGTGTGTGTGTGTTTTATTTGGAAAATTTTATTCTAAGCCTCATCGTGAGTTATTTGGAAGTAGTGTCGTTCCTCTTTTGCACCTATGTATGAAGGGTTTGATTTAGCAAAAGTTTATTTTTAGACAAAATATATATTTTATATGATATTTTGCGAAAACCCAAGGTTTTCAAATCCTTCGCCCGAATAGTAATCGAGGACTTTTGATACTTCCATTTATGATCTATTGTCTATTCTCGACCCGCTTTATTGTTATTGAAAGCTCTTTGTGGTTTTATTAGAAATCATTTTGATGATATGCATGCTAAAAGCGCCAAAAAGGGTCAGATCATCATCGGGCATGTAAGCCATCTCGATGAATTCGAGCACCCACAATCAAAGTTTTCACTATCACGGGATCTTGAATCCGACATCTAGGGACTAAACCCTCGAGTTCGTCTTCAAGATCCAAATATTACATATACAATAATTTTTGCGTTATTTAAACATTACAAAGTGAATAAAATGTCCATCGTGGGAATCTAGTTAAGATCCAATCATTAGATCTCAACCCCGGGATTACTAGGCTCACATTTATTGAAATAAACATATGTACAACATATCCTAAACCTAAGATCTGGTGGTTTCATCGGTTGAAAACCCCATCACAAGAACTTAGGACCTTCCTCACCTCTAGATATAGATCTAAGGCTCAACGGAGTGACCGAAAATGCTATAAAGCGATAAAACGCGTAGATCTATCGTGAATCTAAGCTTATCTAGCATACGGGTTAAAGCTTCATGCTTAATAACCACTCAAAAGGCTAGATTCGGCTTAGATATAGGTAGATCTAGCCTCCAGAGTTGATTTACAACAAGATACCCACAATATAACCGATAGAAACGTAATATCTACCAACTATTACACAATATACTTAGAAAACAACAAGTTTAACTAGATTTAAACAATATATAACATCAATCTAGTATATTGAACAAATTTTACAAAGAACGTAGCTAAAAAGAGCATTTTTTTCACCTTAGGGGACGCTTGAACAAGCGTTTTATCACTCAGGATCAACTTTGAGCACTCTCGGGACTCCAAGTAGAAGCTAAACAAGATAAAATAACTCAAAGTTGGTGTATATAGCTCCAACCCGAGGGGTTTCTCTCTAGAAATTAGTTTTTTCTCTCTAACTTCTTCTCTCTTCTTCTTCTAAATGAGCTGATATTGCTCTATTAATCCACCGGAGCCAGCCGCAAATATACATGCTGCTAGATACATGTATACATGCGGCTAGGCCCCCTGGGTCTCGCTATCTCGAAGTGTGTTCCTTCGGTTTCGGTTCAGAGAAAGTTGATCTCTGCAGGCCAAACTTTTGGAAAGTCTTTGCGGAAGGCTGCGAAGTAAGGTCAAGTCTGACTGAATCGGGGTCCGGGAAGATGATGCTGGTAGCTGAGAGATATCTTCCGATTCTAGACTGCATTTAATTGGCTTATCTTTGATGGCACACAATTTTAGGTTTGCTGAGGTGGCTTTCGGCGGACACTGTCTCAGCTTGGCGATCCTCGTTCGGTTTGAGTCATGTTCAGACTTCTTTGGCCCTTTGAATCATCCACATGGTTGTCTCTGGGGTGACCAGATGCTTTTGCCCTACCTCGGGGTTGTCTCTGAAGTAAAATTATGCTTTTGCCCTTCTACAAGGTTAGTATAAAGAAAGAAAAATTTGGAGTGTCTACATTGAGCCTACCAGTTTTATAGCTTTTGAAGTAAGTTCCCCTCATTATCAATCTGTGGGCTCGCTAGCAGTGAAACCCAGGATATCACCAGAGGTAATGGCAGTCGGTTAAGAGATGCTCACCCGAGGATATCATTTAGATCGAGGGCTAGGCATAAGTGCTCAGGGAATCGAAAACCTGATCCATATGCCGATGCAGTTAGGGAAGGCCGGACTGGGTTACTCTGGTGGTTTCAAACACCGTAATCCCCATAAGAAGGTGCCAGTCCACCTGTTAACTTCCCTCATGCCAAATCTCACCGAAGTAGGTTTCAAAGAGCCAATGAGGAAGATCCCCACCAACATGATTGATAAGTGCATAATGTTCATTAATTTTGATTCCTTTATGTTTAGTTTATTTCATGATTTGTTGTGTAAATGAGCTTGATAAGGTTGTTTATTTATTTCAGGAGTGAAATGGAGCTTAAGTGATGAAACGGGATGATTGGAGCTGAGTAGAAGGAAAAAGAGGAAAATTCATAAAACTGCTAATCTGCCCCGGCGGGCTTGTCTAACACAAATGAAGTCACCTCAGCGAGAAGCTCTCTGGATCTCAGGAAAGGGAAATCCGCCTTGGCGGGCTCAGCAACTATAGCCAATCTGCCCCGGTGGAGTCAGCAAGAGAATTTGGACATTAATGATTTTTGGAAACTTTTCAGAGGCAGATTTTGGCAGACTTCTACATATTATGGGGTTGATATTTCTATTAGATTTAGGATCTTTTTAGACTGAGATTTGCTTTCCAAATTGGATTCTAAGTCTTTATGGAAACTAGTTATAATTTATAATTCCTTTTAGGATTTGAATTTCTAGTTCTCATAGAATTTAGGAACTTGTCTAGCACTATAAATAGGTGATGATAGTCAGGGTTTTATTCATTCGATCATCATTTTATCATCTCTTTTCTAAATCATTAAAGTGCAGAATTGGAAGACATGAGCTAAGTTCTTTATATTCAGTTCTAAGGGATGTTGAACCTTATTTATAATTAATGGTTAATTGAGCATTCATTATTTATTCCTTCTCACATGAAATTCATTCTTGATAATCAAATTTAATTTCTAAATACTATTTGGCTTAAGTGATTTGAATTATGTAGGATTGAGTTGGTTAACGAATATCATATGCTAGATCAAGGAATAATATTACATGTAATTGATATTGTTCCTAATCACAAGTAGTAATTAGTAATACCTGATTGTGGATAAGATTTTGAGCATTGCTATGATTATCAGAAGACAAGTTAAACAATCTGAGCTTATGTGTTTGTAGCTTGGAATAGTCTAATTTCCTAGTTCTTAATGCTGCTGTTATATTAAATCTAGAGAGCTTGTTCTAGGTTATATAATGGTTAGAATCTTATGAAGAACTTGTTTCATTGAGTGACAATCTAAGGGGAGTTTCAGGTAGCAGAGCTTGTTGTTACCTAGGTATATTAGTTTCATTGAAGGGTAAATAATGTTACACTTGATTAAATCTATTGTTGTAAAAAGGTGATACTGAACTAAAGAACTGAAGCTTTTTATTCATTGTTAATTCTTATTAGTTTATTCTTGTTAATTTAGTTAATCAATTCAAAATCCCCTTTTCATTAGAAATCATAGGATAAATATAAAACAAATCACTCTCTGTGGGATCGATCCTTGCTTACTAATGTGCTAATTGTTTGAATTTATAAAGTGAAAGTGAGGTTAATTTAGGAGTGTAAACAACAGCTCTCAAATTTTGGCGCCGTTGTTGGGGAGTGTTATTTGTTCTTTGTTTTCATTTTTTTTTATTTCTTTTTCTTTATTGACCCAATCCTCTCACTCTATTGACTTAAATTTTGATCAAGAGATAGAGAAAAATGTAGATACAGAAGAAGCTCTTGTTCCATCACTTGAAGAGGAAAATATGGTGGTACCAACCAATAACAGAACTTTGAAAGAACTGGCTACTTTTGATCTGACTCAACCATCTTTATGTATTGAGTATCCTACTTTAGATGTTGCTTTTGAACTTAACTCTGGACTAATTCATCTTTTGCCAAATTTTCGTGGTCTTATAGGTGAAAATCCATATAAGCATCTAAAGAAGTTCCATATGGTGTGTTCCACGATGAAAGCACAAGGAGTGACAGATGAGCAGATCAAGCTTATAGCTTTTCCATTCTCATTAGTAGATCTGGCAAGGACTGGCTGTACTATCTACCTTCAGGATCAATACAATCACGGACTGATATGCAAAGATTATTATTGGAGAGGTATTTTCCTGCGACAAGAGTCGCCAACATAAGGAAGGAGATATGTGGAATCAAGTAGTTCAATGGAGAGACTCTCTATGAGTATTGGTAAATGTTTAAGAAGTTATGTTCCAGCTATCCACCTAACGGAATTGATGATCATTGCTTGATATAGTATTTCTATAAGGGGTTGCTACCAATGGATAGAAGCATGATTGATGCAATAAGTGGAGGAGCATTGGTAGACAAAACTCCAAAAGCTGTGAAGAACTTAATTAGAATCATGTCAGCCAACTCATAGCAGTATAGAACTAGAATGGATCATACACCTCAAAGGGTAAATGGGGTAAACATAAGTAATATTGACCAACAAATTTCTTATTTAACTGCTTTGGTTCGACAAATGGCTACAGAGAATATGCAAAGTGCAAAGGTGTGTGGAATTTATTCAAAGTTAGGGCATACTACAAATATTTGTCCAATATTGCAAGAGGATGAAATTATACAACAAGTTAATGATGTGGGAACATTCTTAGGACAACTTCAACATCAATATAATCCTTGGGCAGACACTCACAACCCCGGATAGAGAGATCATCCCAACCTGAGCTATGAAGTACCTACAAATTCTGGAGCATCTATGGAGGATATATTCAAAGAATTCACGAGTCATACATAACAGTTCATGAATTAGACACAACAGTTCTAGCAGGAGACAAGAATCTATGTTCAAGAATTGAGGAACCAAGTGGGTCAGCTTGCAGCCACAGTAGGGAGGCTGGAATCTCAAGGCTTAGGGAAGTTATCTTATAATTGCTGAGAACGTAAGTGCAATTACCTTAGGATGTGATGAGGAGGAGCAAGAAGATTAAGTTCTTACTTCAGAGACATATAGCAGTGCCATGTGTGAAAACGTAGTGTCCAAAGTCAACACAAAATTTGATGAGGAGGAGGAACAAAAGGAAGAGGACAATAATTTGTTAAGTTCTGCAGATTTTTACATAGAGGATATAGATGATACATTTGTGCAAATAACAAAAATAGTGAATGACAAACACCATGGAGTTAGATGATGCAAATGTCCAGTTCGACATATATGAGGTCAAAAGGTATTTTGGTAATGTTAATTCTGTTTTTGCTATTGATGTTGTGGACTATTTAGTACATGAATCTTTTCATCAAATACAATTATACAAGGAGGATTTAAGGGCTGGAATGTAGCAGGATCATGACGTGAATGATGTTCCTAATGAATTAAAATTGTTACCAGTCCACTTGAAATTTACAAGTTTAAATACATAGAATGAGAAGGATGGTGTCAAGCCAATGACAATAAACAAGGGCAGCTGCTTGGGAGGCAACCCAAGATCTCAAATATGTTTTTTCTATCCCTTTACTTTTTAGTTGCATATTAGTTAGTAGTTCTTTATTCTTTGCATGATTTTTTCTTATATTGGGGACAATGTAAGGTTTGAGTTGGGGGGGGGGGGGGAGATTTAGGTTTTTATTTATGGGTATTAATCCATTTTTTATGAGGAATTCTGAAAAATAAATTGGCTTTGGAAATTTTTAAATTTGGTTCCATGATTATATTTGGCTAAGTTTTAAAAGGTTAAAAGTCATAAATTTAAAATCAATGCTAAATTTCAAAATATGTTTGTGTTTTATTGGTTGATGTATAATGAGAACTAAGTCATGATTCATAGTAACTGATTTGAGTTGAATTTGTGTTGCATAAGTGCTTGAACATGTGATATATATGTTGGGTCTCCAACTTTTAGGTTTATTTTGATGATAACAATAATTAGTAAATAAATTAATTAAAAGGGTAGAATCCTCTCCATATGATTTATATTATAATTGTTTTAATTATCTTATTTATTTTGACCAAAAATATTTTCAAGGATTCCTATTTTCTTTCATTATGTTCAAGTTTTCAAAATTATTTTTACAAAAAGGAGCCTTGACCGAATTAATGCTTGGAGCATTAAAATATTTGTGTATTGCATTAATTGTAATATTTGACCAAAGGAAATGACACACATTTTGGGACAATTCATATGCTATATGCTGGAAAGTTTCATGTATACACAATTGAAATGATAAAAGACAAGTAATCATGATGCATTAAATATGCTATATGTATATATATATATATATATATATATACATATATATATATATACATATATATATATATGTATATATTCGTGTGTGTGTGTGTATATATATATATATATGTACATTAAATGTGTTATATATATATATATATATATATATGTTATTTGGCAATTCGTGTGCTTTATTTCCCATCCGGACCATTAATTTTAAATTAAAGCAATCTTAGCCATTGATTTCAAAACAAATTTCAAAATTACCCCAACTTCAAAATTCTATAAATAGGAGGCCTTTCTTTCATTTCCAATTTGCCAATTTACTATCAAAGAAAAGCTTATACTCCTCTTACATACTCTCTCTCTCTCTCTAAGAAGCTTTCTCTCTCTTCTTATCAAAGTTCCAATCATTTGTGATGAGAAAATTAGTCTAAGCATTTGAGATAAGTTGTTTGATTTACTTTATTTGAATTATCTCTTGCTTATTTATATTTATAGATATACGAATATAAATTATTATACATAATTTTATATATCTATATTTCATCTATTTATCAAATCGAAAGTTATACTTAGACGTCGCAAGGCTACGGAGATATTCCTCTTAAGTGAGGGAATCGGACCGTACGATTCCTTATAGTACTAAGTAACTTTGTATTTGATATTACTTATATAAATATTATAAAATAGATCTACAGTTGATAGTTCAAAACAATACTGAGATAATTCCTCTAAGAGTGAATCATCTGAACCGTATTTAAAAAAATTTAAGTGATCTATTGAAAATATTTATATAAATATCAATTGTGAAAAATTATAAATATTATCATACTTAAACGTCGCAAGGCTGCGGAGATATTTTTCTTAAGTGAGGAAATCGGACTGTACGATTCCTTATAGTACTAAGTGACTTTGTTTATAACGTGTCACATAATAGATAAAATATTATTATATATTATATGAGTTAAACAAATTTATTTTTTATATCAAGTATTGCTTAACTGATTTATTTATTATAATTGATATCTGTCATCACAAGTATTTGATAATAAATTCATTTATTCATAAAATACTTGTTGCATAATATAAAAGTTATTTAAACTTTTATATCACAAACTTAAGTGAATACATCTACTTAAATAGAAACATATTTGATTCAAAGCGTAAAATAACTTATCTGCTTACTCAGAAGCATTTTCACTCTAAATATAAAAGTAATTCAAACTTTTATATTTGAACTTAAAGTTACATTTCTTTAATCCATAAAGAATAAATAATTCTTTATAAATTTGCATTAAACTATATATCTGCTTATATAGAAGCATCTTTGAGCTAAAGCTAAAATTGATATATATGCTTATTCAAGAAGCACTTTTCACACAAAATATAAAAGTTATTTAAACTTTTATAACAGTGCATAATTTACATATTTGCTTACACAGAAGCATTATTTTATCAAAGCATAAATTATTATCTGCTTACAAAGAAGCATATTTTCTCAAGTATAAAAGTCTTTGAGCTTTTATAAATATATATGATCTTTAAATTACTACCTACTTATTTGAGGAACATCAATCTGTACTAAATTTTATCTGCTTACTTAAGAAGTACATTGTTGTAAAATCTTTTGTAAAAAGGGAAAAAGTTAGAGTTAGTTTATTTTATATACCTGTGAGAAAGACAAGTAATTCTTCGACCAAGACCAGAGTCTTAGAGAGGTCAACTGGGAGTTGGGTCTCTAGTGAACTTGTGAGGTGAGGAAGAGGTTGTTGTTTCAAGACCAGATCATAAAATAGAACTGAACTCAAAAGAAGTACAACTAAGCTTGAGGAGGGAGCTGGGAGCTTGCTGTGCAAGATAGGTAGTTGTGAATAGTTGGAAGTTTGTCTATAAAACTTTGTAAAGGCTTCTCCGCCTGTTGAAAGAGCATTTATTACTGATAGTAATACGATCTCAAGTTCTAGAGAGGAGCTTGAGACTGGACGTAGCAGCATACCCTGGATGTATGTTGTAAACCTGACAAATCTCTGTGCATTGTGTGATTGAATTTTTACTGTCTTGCATATTAATTTCAAACATTGCAAATTAATTATCTAAAAATTCAAAAAGGCCTAAGATAATTTTTTTAATCTATAATAATCTATTCAACCACCCTTCGAGATTATTATTGGACTTTCAATTGGTATCAGAGCGGTGCTCTTTAACTTGTTTGTTGAGTAAATACAGGCATACCTAAGAGTAGATCCATCTATGACCTATAATGCTACTAGTTGCGGAGAAGGACTATCAATGACCAGACCTCCACTATTTGATGGCACGAATTTTGTCACCTGGAAGAGCATATTCAAAATCTATGCCAAATCACAAGGAATCAAAGTTTGGCTTGCAATAGAACGAGGTGTAAAAATTCTTACAAAAATTATCGGAGAAAAGATCGTTGAGAAAGATGTTAATGAGTTCACTACTGATGATAAAAAGGCTATGAACATAGCATCCATAGCTGAACAAGTGCTGACTAGTGCTCTCATTGAAAAAGAGTACAAAAGAGTTAGCAATTACAAGAATACAAAAGAAATCTGGGAAAAGTTGATTCTAACCTATGAGGGAACCAATCATATTAAATAAACCAGAAAAGATGCTCTAATCCAGGAGTATAAAAATTTCAAGCTGGAAGAAGGTGAAAAGATCATTGATATGAAAATACGTTTTTCCAGAATCATTGATGAACTAGAACATCTAGGGAAGGTATATATTACTAATGAGAAAAACAGAAGAATTCTCAAATCCTTTCCATCCATCTGAAAAATGAAGGTTATTGCTATTAAGAAAAGGCAAGACCTAACTACTTATCCTCTTGATAGCCTTATTGGAAATTTTCGTGCCCACGAAGTCGACATGTTAGTCAAAAAATTAGGACCGGATACAGATCTCATAAAGAAAGGAATTGCTTTTAAAGCTTTACTTGTAGATCAAGAAAGATATGATGAAGAAGCTGAGGAAATTGCAAATCTATAGTTAATGGCAAACAATGAGTCATCACCAAAATCTGAGGTAAATTCTGAATATCAATTACCTAGCACTTCATTTGTCACACATACTTTAGATAATATAAGTAAAGAACATCATGAACTACAAGAAGCTTATAATTGTTTATATGAAGAGAATGAAATTATTAAATAAGAGTTTATTAAATTAAAATTTTTATTACAAAAATTAATTAAAATTAACAAAAATCTTGAAATAGAAAATGAAAGTTTAAATAAAGAAAAAGAAGAATTAGAAAATGACTTTTCAGAAAGTTTATTACTAAAGGAAGAAATAGAAAAATTAAGAAAAATAAACAAATATCTGGATATAGAAAATTCAACACTTGCTGTAATTAATGAAAATACTCAAATACAAAATCAAGTGTTAAGTGAAGAAATTAAAAATCTCAAACTTGAAAATTCATCTTTAAAGATAGAATTAGAAAAACAAAGTGAAGATTCTTCTTTAATAGATCAAATTAAAATTTTAACTAAAGAACGTGATGATTTAAGCACTATTGTTATTAAATTCACAAAAGGGAAAGAAAACCTTGATGTCATACTTAATCAACAAAGATGCAGATTTAACAAAAAAGGATTAAGATATATTGGAGAATTTAGTAAAAGAAGACAAAGGACTTTATCATGTTAAAAGTAAAGAAAAAGAAAGTCATGTATCTCCCTTTATTAAATGTTCTTACTGTAACATAAATGGTCATTCTTTTCACATGTGTAATGCTCGAAATGGAAATTATAAAGAAAAAATAATTTGGGTACCAAAAGGAACATACATTGCACCAATCATTAAAAATATAAGAAAAAGTTTTATAATTATCAAAAAAATAAAAGTCAAAAATCTTATAGAACTTTTCAATAAAGTTTTTCAGGATATAAAAATAGAGTAAATCATGCATCTTATAGACATGTAACTCATAAAATGCTCGTATCTACTAAGATTGATTATCATGTAACCATTTTTGTAAAGAAAAACACAAATATTCCTTATTCAAAATGGGAAACTAACCCAAATGACGCTTTTTATTAAAGGGTACCGGTTCGTGAAATTGATAAATGTTGCAGGTATGTCTTGGAGCTGACTCTAGTAAAAATAACTGATGACATCATTGTTGGGTCTATTGATATTACTTTGTGAAAAGATTTTTCTGAAAACATGAGTAATTATTTTGAAATGAGCATGAAGGGCGAATTAAACTTCTTCCTAGGATTGCAAATCAAACCAGGTGAAAAAGATTCTGACTATGCAGATCATCATGTTTGTTAAAAAAAATAATTACACATGTCAGTTTTCTCATAATTATTTATGCATTAAAATATATATGTTAGAACATATAATAACTTAATATTTAATTGTGTAAACTTTTATTTATATATATGTATATATAAATATTTTTTTTAAAAAAATATTTTAATATTTATAAATTTTTTTCTAATATTTAATATTTTTTAAAAAAATTCTTTAATTTGAAGTGTTTATTTGAGTATGTATACTAACGATAAATAATCTTCATTCATGTATACTGATTTGGGTCAATCAGAAGCAACCACACAAATTTAAATCATGCAAGCTTCATACCATTTGATCAAAAGATAAATAGACAACTGAATCTTTAAAAGAATTTTTGTCAGATTCTAATATCTCTTTCTGCAGGTTCTGAAAAGTACTCTATAATATTCTATCCCCCCATTTTTTATGATGACAAAGGGGGAGAAGAAAAATATTATTCGGAGAAGAAAAATAGCATTATTTTTTATTATTTTTATGCTATTACATGCTATATACATGAACTGTTATATATTGTTGCATGTTAGTTTTTCAAAAATTTAAAAAAAATTTGATTGCATAAATTGAGGGGGAGCTTTTATAGAAATTTTTTGATTTCATAAATTGAAGGGGAGCTTTTATAGAAAATATTTTTAGTTGATTGTCATCATCAAAAAGGAGGAGATTGTTGGGCCTCCAACTTTTAGGTTTATTTTGATGATAACAATAATTAGTAAATAAATTAATTAAAAGGGTTGAATCCTCTCCATAGGATTTATATTATAATTGTTTTAATTATCTTATTTATTTTGACCAAAAATATTTTCAAAGATTCCTATTTTCTTTCATTATATTCAAGTTTTCAAAATTATTTTTACAAAAAGGAGCCTTGGCCGAATTAATGCTTGGAGCATTAAAATATTTGTGTATTGCATTAATTGTAATATTTGACCAAAGGAAATGACACACATTTTGGGACAATTCATATGCTATATGCTGGAAAGTTTCATGTATACACAATTGAAATGATAAAAAACAAGTAATCATGATGCATTAAATATGCTATATATGTATGTATATATATATATATATGTATATATTCACGTGTGTGTGTGTATATATATATATATATATATATATATATATATATATATATATGATCATAAATGTATATATATATATATATATATATGTACATTAAATGTGATATATATATATATATATATATATATGTTCATAAAAGTTATATATCATTATTATGGACATATGGACATTAAAAGAATTTAAATTATACATACACGGATGGGTTAACTTTTACATACATACATACATATTTATGGGCATATGGCTATACATATTTTCGAATGGAACATTTTTCATAAAACATAAATATGGGCATGAATCATTATAAGATATTAAATGCTTTAAAAGTATTGACCAAATTTGGCCTTTAATAAATTCGGATGGAGCATTTTTACATACATACATGTTTTTTTTCGGATGGAGCATTTACATAATAAATGCTACCAATTTGGAGAGATTGTGTGCTATGATTTGGAGAGATTGTGTTGACCGAATTTTTGGAGTAATGACCGAATTTTTGAGTAGCAATGATGATGTGATATGTTTTCTTCTATTGACCAAATTAATTGATTGGCATTAATGACTCGCAATGAGAAAACACAAATTATACATGGGCATCTTATTTGGCAATCCATGTGCTTTATTTACCATCCGGACTATTAATTTTAAATTGAAGCAATCCTAGCCATTGATTTCAAAATAAATTCCAAAATTACCATTTTGCCCCCAACTTCAAAATTCTATAAATAGGAGGCCTTTCTTTCATTTTCAATTTGCCAATTTACTATCTAAGAAAAGCTATACTCCTCCTACATACTCTCTCTCTCTCTCTAAGAAGCTTTCTCTCTCTTCTTATTAAAGTTCCAATCATTTGTGAAGAGAAATTTGGTCTAAGTATTTGAGATAAGTTGTTTGATTTACTTTATTTGAATTATCTCTTGATTATTTATATTTATAGATATATGAATATAAATTGTTATACACAATTTTATTTATCTATATTTCATCTATTTATCAAATAGAAAGTTATACTTAGACGTCGCAAGGCTACGGAGATATTCCTCTTAAGTGAGGGAATCGGACCGTACGATTCCTTATAGTACTAAGTAACTTTGTATTTGATATTACTTATATAAATATTATAAAATAGATCTACACTTGATAGTTCAAAACAACACTGAGATAATTCCTCTAAGAGTGAATCATCCGAACCGTATTTGAAAAATCTAAGTGATCTATTGAAAATATTTATATAAATATCAATTGTAAAAATTATAAATATTGTCATACTTTGACATCGCAAGGCTACATAGATATTCTTCTAAGTGAAGAAATTGGACCGTACGATTTCTTATAGTACTAAGTGACTTTGTTTATATCAAGTATTGCTTCACTGATTTATTTATTATACTTGATATCTGTCATCACAAGTATTTGATAATAAATTCATTTATTCATAAAATACTTGTTGCATAATATAAAAGTTATTTAAACTTTTATATCACAAACTTAAATGAATACAACTGCTTAAATAGAAGCATATTTGATTCAAAGCTTAAAACAACTTATATGTTTACTCAGAAGCATTTTCACTATAAATATAAAAATAATTCAAACTTTTATATTTGAACTTAAAGTTACATTTCTTTAATCCATAAAGAATAAATAATTCTTTATAAATTTGCATTAAACTATATATCTGCTTTTACAGAAGCATCTTTGAGCAAAAGCTAAAATTGATATATATGCTTATTCAAGAAGCACTTTTCACACAAAATATAAAAGTTATTTAAACTTTTATAATAGTGCATAATTTACATATTTGCTTACATAAAAGCATTATTTTATTAAAGCATAAATTATTATCTGCTTACAAAGAAGCATATTTTCTCAAGTATAAAAGTCTTTGAGCTTTTATAAATATATATGATCTTTAAATTGCTATCTGCTTATTTGAGAAGCATCAATCTGTACTAAATTTTATCTGCTTACTTAAGAAGTACATTGTTGTAAAATCTTTTGTAAAAAGGAAAAACGTTAGAGTTATTTTATTTTTTGTACTTGTGAGAAAGACGAGTAATTCTTCGACCAAGACCAGAGTCTTAGAGAAGCCAGCTGGCAGTTGGGTCTCTAGTGAACTTGTGAGGTGAGGAAGAGGCTGTTGTTTCAAGACCAGATCATAAAACAGAACTGAACTTAAAAGAAGTACAACAAAGCTTGAGGAGGGAGCTGGGAGTTTGCTGTCCAAGATAGGTAGTTGTGAATTGTTGGAAGTTTGTCTATAAAATTTTATAAAGGCTTCTCCACCTGTTAAAGGAGCATTTATTACTGATAGTAATAGGATCTCAAGTTCTGGAGATGAGCTTGAGACTAGACGTAGCAGCATACCCTGGATGTATGTTGTGAACCACAAAATCTCTGTGCATTTTGTGATTGAATTTTTACTGTCTTGCATATTAATTTCAAACACTGCAAATTAGTTATCTAAAAATTCAAAAAGGCCTAAGATAATTTTTTTAATCTTTAATAATCTATTCAACCCCCTTCTAGATTATTATTGGACTTTCAATATACTTATTTGGCTAAGTTATCTGTGGAGTTATCTATGTGCACTAATCTCATAATTTAGGACTATTGAACTGTTTGTGCTATTTACAGGACTATGTGAAACAAAATGAAAGAAAGAAAAAAAATCAAGTTGAGAAAATGAAAAAGGACCAAAGAGAAACCATGTGGTGGGTTGAGATGGAGCGTAAAATGCACTCACTCATAAACATGTGCAAATAAGTAAGATGGAGCATAAAATGCACTCACTTATGAGAGAATGAGGAAGGTCAAATGGAGCATAAAATGTATTCACCTGAAAAACAAAGAGAATGTGAAAGGGTTCTGGTAAAAAAATATATTAAGAAAATATGTTTGGAGTCTTGAGTTAGTGTGCACGGTTTTTGCTCCACGATAACTGAGTTGGATGTGTGTGTGGATCATGGGAAAGTTATTTATGTGGATACAGTTTGATTCCGAGAGGTTTAAATGGTGGAAGATGAAGTTGTCATTAAACATTGATTGATGATGTGCTAATTGGATATCTGTCAGTTAATGTTGATACTCATGATGTGAATCTTTACTCTTTTCAAAATTTAGTTAAGTAGAATTCTTCCGGAAATCAAAATTTTGGTTTACACGAGGACGCGCAAAAGGCTAAGTATGGGGGAATTTGATGAGTGCACAATGTTCAATAATTTTGATTCCTTTACGTTTAGTTTATTGTATGATTTGTTGTGTATATGAGCTTGATAAGGTTATTTATTGATTTCAGGAGTGAAATGGAGCTTAAGTGATGAAACAAGATGATTGGAGCTGAGTAGAATGAAAAAGCAAAAAATTCAAAAAACTGCTAATTCGCCCCGGCGGGCTCGTCTAGCACAAATGAAGCCGCCCCAGCGAGAAGCTCTCTAGATCTCAGGAAAGGGCAATCCAGCCCAGTGAACTTAGTAAGTATAGCCAATCCACCACGGCGGAGTCCGCGGTAGAATTTGGAAATCAATGATTTTTGGAAACTTTTTAGAGGCAGATTTTAGCAGACTTCTACATGGAATGGGGTTGATATTTCTATTACATTTAGGATCATTTTAGACTGAGATTTGCTTTCTAGATTGGTTTTTATTTCTTTATGGATACTAGTTGTGATTTGTAATTCCTTTTAGGATTTGGATTTCTAGTTCTCATAGGATTTAGGGACTTGTCTAGCACTATAAATAAGTGTTGATAGCCAGTGTTTTATTCATTTGATCATCATTCTATCATCTCTTTTCTACATCATTAAAGTGCAAACTTGTAAGACATGAGCTAAGTTCTTTATATTCAATTCTAAGGGATGTTAAACCTTATTTTTAATTAATGGTTAATTGAATATTTATTATTTATTCTTTCTCACATGAAATTAATTCTTGATAATCTGATTTAATTTTTGAATGCTATTTGTCTTACCTGATTTGATTTCTACATGATTGAGTTGGTTAAAGAATATCATATGCTAGATCAAGGAATAGTATTACGCGTTATTGATATTGTTCCTAATTATAAGTAATAATTAGTAATACCTGATTGTGGACAAGTTGTTAGGTTTGTAAGATCCATGAACACAATCAAATTGGATCAAAGTAGCGAAAGCATGGCAAAATCAGATTATAAAATTATACAAACCATATACCCGGATCATCCTTTATGCATAATTATTAATTAAAGAAAAAAAAGAAATTATAGAATCATACCCTTGTAGAACTAAGCTTCCACAGGTACGAGTTCAACCCCAAATCCTTTGCGCTCTCCTTGAGCTCTCCGGGTTTGATTCCTTCCTTTGATCAACGTTAGCCACCCAAGTATTTGGCCTCTAGAGGTGATCCACCAAGGAAGAACAAATTCCACCAAGGAACCATCATCTGTGGTGTTCGTGGTGGAGTCCATTGTGAAATTATACTATTTGCTTTTAGACAATTAAGAAGCTCAATGCTCAATTATTCACCACCTCGATCTGATCGAAGAATCTTAATACTCTTGTCAGTTTATTTCTCTACTTCACTTCTGAATTCTTTGAACTTTTTAAACGATACAGATTTGTATTTCATTAAATACACATATCCAAATCTTGAATGATCATCAGTGAAAGTAATAAAATAAGAATACCCTCCTCGTGTATTTGTTGTCATAGGTCCATAAACGTCTGTGTGTACCAACACTAACAACTCTGTAACTCTTTCCCCTTTTCCACTAAAAGGAGATTTATTTATCTTACCCATGAGACAAGATTCACAAGTTGGATATGATTCATAATCAGATAGCTCTAAGAGCCCATCTTTATGAAACTTGAATAATCTTGTTTCATTAATATGACCGAGTCTACAGTGCCATATAAAGGTATAATTAATATCATCTCTTTTTCTTTTCTTAGTTTGTTTAATTTGAAGTATATTTTCATGCAAGTCAAGTATGTAAAGTCCATTCAGCAATTTACCAACACAATATAAAATATTCTTATTATAAATAGAACAACTATTGTTCTTTATTATAATATCAAAACCATCCATATCCAATATAGACACTGAAATAATGTTTCTTATAAGTGTTGGAACAAAATAACAATTATTTAAAGTAATGGACTTGCCCGTAGGCTAAACAAAAGTTCCTACAGCTAATGCAGCAACCTTTGCTCTATTTTCCACTTGTAGGACGACCTCATCCTTGTTCAGCTTTCTACTTCTAACTAGTCCCTGCATAGCATTAAATATGTGAGAACTACAACTGGTATCCAATATCCAACTAGAATTTTGACTTTCAGAAAAATTAATTTCAATCATGAACAAAACTTGAATGGAAGTCAAAGCTTCTCCAAGCTTCTTCTGCTTTTGTTCTGCAAGGAACTTATCACCGTTCCTCTTCCAGTTACTCGGCTTGTTGCAATGAAAACATATTTCTTTGCTATCTGGATCAGATTTCTTATTCTCCTTGTCTTTCACTTTGTCCTTGTTGGGTTTGTACGAAATCACGACGCAATCAAATTGCAAAAATTAGCGGAAGCATGGTATATCAGAGTTTAAAAAATTTCTACAAAACCATTACCCGGATCATCCTTTATGCAAATTATTAATTTAAAACGATAAATAAGAAGTTATGGAATCATACCCTTGTAGAACGAAGCTTCCACAGGTACTAGTTCAACTCCTTGTTCTTCGTGATCTCCTTGAATTTCCGGGTTAGATTCCTTTCTTTGATCAACGTTAGCCACCCAAGTGTTTGGCCTCTAGAGGTGATCCACCAAGGAAGAGAAATTATCAAGAAGGAGGGTGTTTGGCTTAACCTTAGTTTTCTATCCTCTATAGAAAAGGAGTACTCTCCAACAATTGGAATTGTATCAAATTAATATCTATTATAAGACTTCTCTTATATAGACATTGGTCAACCCTTCTAATCCTATTAGACATGGGATTTCTTTTAATTAATTAAACTCCTTTAATTAATTTAGGCTTCCCACCACATGAGAATAATTAATTAAATTCATTTAATTAATTTGTCTCCTAATCTTATTAGGAATAAATGAGAGTACTAAATATTAAATTAATTACTAAACTCCTTTAGAAATTAAAATAATAATAATTGTAATAATATTAATAAGACTCCTCTTATTAATTTATATTTAATATTTCCAAAATATTAAATAATAAACATTAAGCTATTTAATTTATTCTATCACCATAGATTAAATTAATTATACTTAATGCATTATTACGATTATGCCATTACCTTCTTAAATATTTATTCTTCCTTTTATGGTGTGACCCTTTAGGTTCTCCATATTAAACCGGTTGTGAATAAATCAATTAAAACAATTTTAATCTTATTTAAATAAATAAATTAAACTAATAATCTATTTAAATAAATAATATTTATTCTACAATAGGGATAAGCCTCCCTAGCGATCAACGACTTTCCAGATAATATAGATTTCAACATTAATCATAAAAGAACCTGTGAGTTAATAGTTACCATACAATTCAATCCTTCCACCATACAATGTCCCAATTAAATATAAGACATGGATTTACTGTCAAGTCTTATTTTATTTAATTATATGTATTTCGATTAGAAAATGCACAACTCCAAATAATGCAAATTAAAAACTCCTTTCTAATTTCATTTCACCTTGGCCAAGGATTCCTGGGTTGTCATTTAACGAATCACATGGGACATATCTCCTCTTTTACTAGAGGTGGTAGATTCTTTATTGATCATTCATTATCTCCATATGTAACTCATTATACCCAAGCATACCCTATATATGCCTTAAAAGGTCTTAAGGAATAAGTCAAAGTATAATTTGTTACATACAAGATACTATGATGATCTCAAGTCCAAGGATCACTTGTACTACTATCACATTAGGAATTCCTATTGACATGCGAGTAAAACTCCATTAGGTATTCCATAGCGAATCACGTTCAGTGAACTTATTCTCCAATAAGCACCTACATACTTGCTTTAGTGTCTCCACACAAATGATCATAAGATCAATCATCCTCATCCAATGAGCAAGCAACATATGTACCAATCTATCCAGATTTACTAATCCCCTTTTTAGTAATCCCACGATTGGGAACTATTTTAGTTTTAGAGCTTTCTAAGAATTTAGATCTCATTAGCATGATCATCATCATGATTCTAAAAGCATTGCTTAAAACTATGGTTTACATATTATAAAAACAGCACCATGTAGATAATTAAATGCCTTTAATAAATAAATATTTTATTAATAAATAAATAAGATTGTTTACAAAGTACGTGCTTTATCATCATACATGATTGGCTTGTATGCACACTACTATCAATCTCCCACTTGCACTAAAGCCAATCGCCATGGTATCTCATACCCATCTTCTCTAAGTGACGATCAAACTGCTGTTGTGTTAAAGCTTTAGTTAATGGATCTGCAATGTTGTCTTGAGAGTCTACACTCTCCTCTTTCAATGATTTGTTTAATCAAAGTGCCGCAACACATGTTTAGATTCAAGATGAGACTTAGGAACTATTCCTAGTTCTGTAATGAACTTTTCATCTAAAACATCAACTTGCAGCTTCACTTACAGTTATATACTCTGCCTCTGTCACTGAATCAGCAACTGTTTGCTGCTTGGAACTCTTCCAACTCACTACGCCTCCGTTCAAGGTAAAAAACATACCCCGGAACAGATTTACTGTCATCTTGGTCCGTTTGAAAACTTGAGTCTGTGAAGCCCTCGAGTTTTAATTCAGACCCACCGTAGACGAGAAAAATATCTTTAGTCCTTCTCAAGTACTTTAGGATATTCTTCACTGCCTTCCAGTGCTCTTCTCCAGGATTCGACTGGTATCTGCTCGTTACACTAAGTGCATGAGCAACATCCGGTCTAGTACATATCATACCGTACATGATAGATCCTATTGCAGAAGCATAAGGGATCTTACTCATACGGTCTCTCTCCTCAGGTGTCTTTGGGCCCTGTTTCTTGGAGAGATGTATTCCATGGCTCATCAGCATGAGACCTCTTTTGGAATCTTCCATGCTAAATCTCTTTAGCATTGCATCAATGTACGTTCCTTGGGATAAACCAAGCATCCTTTTAGATCTATCTCTATAGATCTTTATCCCCAAAATATAGGATGCTTCTCCCAAGTCCTTCATGGAGAAGTGTTTAGATAACCAGATTTTAATTGATTGTAGCATAGGAATGTCATTCCCTATTAGTAATATATCATCAACATATAATACAAGGAATGAAATTGTGCTCCCACTAACCTTCTTGTACACACATGGTTCATCGTCATTTTTGATAAAATCAAACTCTTTGATTGTCTCATCAAAACGAATGTTCCATCTACGAGAAGCTTGCTTCAATCCATAAATGGATCGTTGCAGCTTACAGACTTGATTTATTCCAACCTTTGAAACAAATTCCTCTGGCTGTGTCATATACACATCCTCCTCAAGTTTCCCATTGAGGAAGGCTATTTTCACTTCCATCTGCCAGATCTCATAGTCGTTATAAGCTGCAATCGCAAGCAAAATCCAAATGGACTTGAGCATAGCTACTGGTGAAAAGGTTTCATCATAATCAACTCCTTGTCTTTGTTTGAAACCTTTTGCAACCAGTCGGGCCTTATAGGTCTCCACCTTGCCGTCCGCTCCAGTCTTTCTTTTAAAGACCCATTTACACCCAATAGGCTTAATGCCTTCAGGTGGTGAAACCAAAGTCCATACTTTTTTTTCATACATGGAGTCCATTTCGGATTTCATGGCTTCAAGCCATTTCCCTGAGTCTTTATTACTCATGGCCTGTTCGTAATTCAATGGATCATCATCATTCATGATGTGTACCTCATCGTCATCCTCTATAACGAATCCATACCTCTCAGGTATCTACGGTACTCTCCCAGATTTACGAACAGGGTGTGGTATAGTAGGTTCTTCTACTTGGTCAGGTACCTGACTTTGATCCGTGGTAATTTGTGGTTCTTGAACTTCTTCAAGATATATCTTACTCCCACTGACCCCTTCATGGATAAACTCCTTTTCCAAGAAGGCAGCATGTTTCGCAACAAACACCTTTTGATCAGTTAGATGATAGAAATAATACCCTACAGTTTCTTTAGGGTATCCCACAAGTCTACACTTTTCGGATTTAGTCTGTAGCTTATCATGTTCAAACTTTTTGACATAAGCTGGACAACCCCAAGTCTTAACATGCTTAAGATTTGGTTTCCTCCCCTTCCACATCTCATATGGAGTCTTTGGGACGGATTTGGTAGGTACCTTGTTAAGTAGGTATGCAGCCGTTTCTAGGGCATATCCCCAGAAGGAAATTGGAAGGTCGGTAAAACTCATCATGGATCGAACCATGTCTAACAGTGTTCGATTTCTCCTTTCAGATACTCCATTTAACTGTGGTGTACCTGGAGTAGTCCATTGTGAGATTATACCATTTTCTTTGAGACATTTGAGAAACTCACCGCTTAAGTATTCTCCGCCTCGATCTGATCGAAGTATCTTTATACTCTTGCCCGTTTGTTTCTCTACTTCACTTCTGAACTCTTTGAACTTTTCAAATGATTCTGACTTGTATTTCATTAAATACACATATCCAAATCTTGAGTGATCATCAGTGAAAGTAATAAAATAAGAATACCCACCCCGTGCACTTGTTGTCATAGGCCCACAAACGTCTGTGTGAATCAATGCCAACAACTCTGTAACTCTTTCTCCTCTTCCACTAAAAGGAGATTTAGTCATTTTACCCATGAGACAAGATTCACAAGTTGGATATGATTCATAATCGGATAGCTCGAGGAGCCCATCTTTATGCAACTTGGATAATCTTGTTTCATTGATATGACCGAGTCTACAGTGCCACATGTAGGTATAATTAATATCATCTCTTTTCCTTTTCTTAGTTTGTTCAATTTGAAATATATTTTCTTGTAAGTCAAGTGTATAAAGTCCATTTCGCAAATTTCCAATACCATATAAAACATCGTCTTTATAAATAGAACAACTATTGTTCTTTATAACAACGTTAAATCCTTCCATATCCAATACAGAAATTGAAATAATGTTTTTAATAATATTCGGAACATAATAACAATTATTAAGATAAATGGACTTGTCCGAAGGCATTGCTAAATAATAAGTTCCTACAGCTAATGCAGCAACCTTTGCTCCATTCCCCACTCGTAGGATCACCTCATCATTGTTCAGCTTTCTACTTCTGACCAGTCCCTGCACAGTATTACATATGTGAGAACCACAGCCGGTATCCAATACCCAAGTAGAATTATGACTTTCAGAAAAATTAATTTCAATCATAAACAAACCTTGATTGGAAGTCGAAGCTTCTCCAAGCTTCTTCTCTGCTAGATACTTCTTGCAGTTCCTTTTCCAATGTCCCGGCTTGTTGCAATGAAAGCACATTCCTTTAGCTGGTTCAGGTTTCTTTTGTTCCTTTTCTTTCCCCTTTCCCTTAGCCTTCTTGGATTTCTTCTTTTCAGAAGATACCTTAGGTCTCTTCCTTTTATTGGAAGAATCCACCATCAAGATATGGTTCTTCTTGGATGGGAAGTGACCTTCTGCAGTTTTCAGCATGTTAAGCAGCTCAGGCAAGCTGACATCTAGCTTATTCATGTGAAAATTAACCACAAACTGCGAGAAGGTCTCAGGGAGTGACTGCAAGACCAAGTCTTGACTCAACTCCCCATCCATGACGAACCCAAGCTGTCCAAGGCGTTCAATCAAATTGATCACTTTCAGGACATGAGTCTCGACAGCAGTACCCTCGGTCATCCGAGATCGGAAGAGCTCCTTAGATATCTCATATCTAGCAGTCCTACTCTGTTCACCATACAACTCCTTGAGGTGAAGCAGCAGAGCAGGAGCATCCATTTTTTCGTGCTGACGCTGAAGCTCGTTATTCATGGATGCGAGCATGATGCATTGAGCCACAGATGCATCATTTTGCCACTTATTGAAAGTGACAATCTCTTCCTCAGAGGCTGTTTCTGAAACAAATTCAGGGACAGTTGAATTTAGGACATAAGAAATCTTTTCAGCAGTGAGAACAATTCTCAGATTTCTTAGCCAGTCCTCATAATTCGGGCCGGTAAGCTTGTTTGCATCAAGTATGCTTCGTAGTGAGATTAGTGATTTAGACATTTTTAAAATTCTGCATGTGAAAAATAACATTTTAGCAAACATTCATTTTATTAATTTTTCATACCAAAATAAATTTAGGTCTTTATTTTAAATTGGTATCTCCCACTATTTTCATCAAACTATATTACCCTCACTTATATAGTTCGGCAACATCTAATTAAAGATTTGCTAGTGAGAATAAGGATCCCATTTCAAATGTATATAACCTTGTGGATAGCACAACAAGCGATATACAAATAAATAGGTAGACAACTCTTGTCAATTACAACACTACATAACTCCTTTTATTTTGCCTCTTAAATCATAATGGTCAAGTGTGTGCACATCCGAACTAAAATGATTTAAGTTAAGTCCAGCCTAGCACTTCCATAAATTCAAAAAAGAAAAATGTTCGTCCTTGTGGATAGCACAACAAGACTAGATCGTTCAATTTTCTTGATAAGCATCAAATGTGATTAATTAACATCTTAAATACGCAATACTCGCCTTGTGGATAGCACAACAAGCTCATATTAAATATTTAATACTCTATTAATTTATCATGCTAGAAGGCGACGTTCGATATTCCAAATATCATTTGAACGCTTCGGACTTAATATTATTTCTTTGAGGGGTTTGTTATTATTTGTCTCATCTTGTTTAGCGCGCATGCACATATATATATAAAATACGCGTCATTTTATTAAACATGCGAAGCATGTTTGCATAAAATATAATATATATAATATTTAGCATGCAATATAGAATACTATATTCTACCCGGATTGATTATGGACTTTTATTCTAGTTTGGTTCACTAGAGTCACCAAGTGAACCAAAAGGTCAAACCTAGGAGTGCAAGAATTTAAATTTAAATATAACTATTACATTTAAATCCGGGCTCCATACAAACGGGTCTTCACGCGCTCCTTGCTCCTTGGTCTCCAATTTCTTCAAGATAATTCTAACTATTCTTATTACATTAAACTATTTAATTTAAATAGAAACCTTGATCAACAGTCAAGGGGAAGTACATAGGAGGGAGATAGAATTTTACATCAAGAAAAAAAAATTAGAGAAGACGAGGTACGCAGACCCCATTTAATAAAACCCATTCATTCAAGCATTCAACTAAAATAAAATCCAATCACATTGGTCAAATAGTCCATAATCAATCCCCATTTATTTTCATACATATCACCATATATATCAATAAATAAATATTCATCTCATGAATTAAAACATTCCATATATATATGAGTATCATTTAATGGGCAATTTTAAATTGCATGAAATCCAATTTCAAGATTAAAATAAACTCTTTATTTTAATTATAAAATTATTTAGAATATAATATATAAATATATCATATTTATTTTTTAAAAAGAAGTCACCTTCTTTTATTAAAAGAGTCTTGCAGGTTTATTAAAAAAGTCTTTTCCTGATGGGTTACCTTCTTTTTGGAGTAAGAAAGAGAAAACACCTTTTCTTTGCAGAATTCAAGATTAGCACCAAAAAAAAAAAAATTGTGATTCGTCCCAAAAAAAGTCTTTTTTTTTTCTTAAAAAATATAATTTTATACAATAAAATTATGCCCAATAAATTATTTTAAATACATACCCATATGTATATGAAATCAAAAAAAAAATTAATAATTGCATAAAGATTTGGCTCTGATGCCACTGTTGGGTTTGTACGAAATCACGACGCAATCAAATTGCAAAAATTAGCGGAAGCATGGTATATCAGAGTTTAAAAAATTTCTACAAAACCATTACCCGGATCATCCTTTATGCAAATTATTAATTTAAAACGATAAATAAGAAGTTATGGAATCATACCCTTGTAGAACGAAGCTTCCACAGGTACTAGTTCAACTCCTTGTTCTTCGTGATCTCCTTGAATTTCCGGGTTAGATTCCTTTCTTTGATCAACGTTAGCCACCCAAGTGTTTGGCCTCTAGAGGTGATCCACCAAGGAAGAGAAATTATCAAGAAGGAGGGTGTTTGGCTTAACCTTAGTTTTCTATCCTCTATAGAAAAGGAGTACTCTCCAACAATTGGAATTGTATCAAATTAATATCTATTATAAGACTTCTCTTATATAGACATTGGTCAACCCTTCTAATCCTATTAGACATGGGATTTCTTTTAATTAATTAAACTCCTTTAATTAATTTAGGCTTCCCACCACATGAGAATAATTAATTAAATTCATTTAATTAATTTGTCTCCTAATCTTATTAGGAATAAATGAGAGTACTAAATATTAAATTAATTACTAAACTCCTTTAGAAATTAAAATAATAATAATTGTAATAATATTAATAAGACTCCTCTTATTAATTTATATTTAATATTTCCAAAATATTAAATAATAAACATTAAGCTATTTAATTTATTCTATCACCATAGATTAAATTAATTATACTTAATGCATTATTACGATTATGCCATTACCTTCTTAAATATTTATTCTTCCTTTTATGGTGTGACCCTTTAGGTTCTCCATATTAAACCGGTTGTGAATAAATCAATTAAAACAATTTTAATCTTATTTAAATAAATAAATTAAACTAATAATCTATTTAAATAAATAATATTTATTCTACAATAGGGATAAGCCTCCCTAGCGATCAACGACTTTCCAGATAATATAGATTTCAACATTAATCATAAAAGAACCTGTGAGTTAATAGTTACCATACAATTCAATCCTTCCACCATACAATGTCCCAATTAAATATAAGACATGGATTTACTGTCAAGTCTTATTTTATTTAATTATATGTATTTCGATTAGAAAATGCACAACTCCAAATAATGCAAATTAAAAACTCCTTTCTAATTTCATTTCACCTTGGCCAAGGATTCCTGGGTTGTCATTTAACGAATCACATGGGACATATCTCCTCTTTTACTAGAGGTGGTAGATTCTTTATTGATCATTCATTATCTCCATATGTAACTCATTATACCCAAGCATACCCTATATATGCCTTAAAAGGTCTTAAGGAATAAGTCAAAGTATAATTTGTTACATACAAGATACTATGATGATCTCAAGTCCAAGGATCACTTGTACTACTATCACATTAGGAATTCCTATTGACATGCGAGTAAAACTCCATTAGGTATTCCATAGCGAATCACGTTCAGTGAACTTATTCTCCAATAAGCACCTACATACTTGCTTTAGTGTCTCCACACAAATGATCATGAGATCAATCATCCTCATCCAATGAGCAAGCAACATATGTACCAATCTATCCAGATTTACTAATCCCCTTTTTAGTAATCCCACGATTGGGAACTATTTTAGTTTTAGAGCTTTCTAAGAATTTAGATCTCATTAGCATGATCATCATCATGATTCTAAAAGCATTGCTTAAAACTATGGGTTATTTACATATTATAAAAATAGCACCATGTAGATAATTAAATGCCTTTAATAAATGAATATTTTATTAATAAATAAATAAGATTGTTTACAAAGTACGTGCTTTATCATCATACATGATTGGCTTGTATGCACACTACTATCAGTCCTTAGCCTTCTTGGATTTCTTCTTTTAAGAAGATACCTTGGGCCTCTTCCTTTTCTTAAAAGAATCATCCATCAGAAAGACTTGGTTCTTCTTAGATGGGAAGTGACCTTCAGCAGTTTTCAACATGTTAAGTAATTCAGGCAAGCTGCCACCCAACTTATTCATCTAAAAATTCACAACAAATTGTGAGAAGGTGTCTGGGAGTGACTGCAAGATCAAATCTTGACTTGACTCCCCATCCATGACGAAACCTAGTTGTCCAAGAAGTTCAATCAAATTGATTATCTTTAGGACATGAGTCTCAACAGTAGTGTTATCGGTCATCCGAGATCGGAAGAGCTCATTAGATTACTTTTCTCACCATACAACTCTTGGAGGTGTAGCAATATAGTAGGAACATCCATAGTTTCATGCTAACGCTGAAGCTCGTTACTCATGGATGTGAGGATAATGCATTGAGCCATAAATGCATCATCTTGCCACTTTTTAAAAGTAGCAATATTTTTCTCAAAGGCTGTTTCTACAACAGTTGTAGGGACGGGCGAATTTAGGACATAAAAAAGCTTTTTAGCAGTGAGAACAATTCTCAGAATTCTTAACCAGTCCGTGTAATTCGATCCGATCAATTTGTTAGCATCAAGTATGCTACACAGTGATAGTGAGTGTGACATTTTCAAATTTTGCATGTGAAAATAAAACAACATTTTAGCATACATTCATTTAATTAATTACTAAAATAAATTAGTTCTTGTTTTCAATTGATATTTCTCACTATTTTCTTCAAACTATACTATCCTCACTTATATAGTTCGACAATATCTAATTAAAGATCTGATAGTGAGAATAAGGATCTCATTTAAAATGTATATAGCCTTGTGGTAACACAACAAACTATATATAAATAAATAGATAGATAACTCTTGTCAATTACATCATCATGTAGCTCTTTTTTCCTCTTAGATTATTTTGATCAAGTGGTGACACATTCGAATCAAAATTATCTAAGTTAAGTCAACCTAGCACTTCTATATATTCAAAGAGAAAAATACCATCCTTGTGGTGACACAACAAAACAGTATCATTCAATTCTTTTATAAGCATCAAATGTGATAAATTAATATCTTTAATATTTAATACTTGCCTTGTGGTGACATAACAAACTCATATTAAATATTTAATACACTATTAATTTTATCATGCTATAAGGCGACGTTCGATATTCCAAATATCTTTGAACGCAAATGACTTAATATAAATTCTTTGAGGGATTTGTTATTACTTGTCTCATCTTATTTAGCACGCATTCACACACACACACACACAAACATATATATAAAATACGCGTCATATTAATTTACATGCGAAGTATGTTGCATAATATATAACATATACATAGTATAAACATGCACATATAAAATACTATATTCTACCTGGATTAATTATGGATTTTATTCTAGTTTGGTTCACTAGAGTCACCAAGTGAACCAAAAGGTCAAATCCTAGGGTGCAAGAATTAAATTTAAACATAACTATTACATTTAAACCCATGCTCCATTAGAAACGGGTCTTTATGCACTCCTTGCTCCTTGGTCTCCAATTCTTCAAGAAATTCTAACTAATCCTATTACATAAACTATTTAATTTAAATAGAAACCTTGATCAGCAGTCAAGGAAAAGTACATAGGAGGGAGATAGAATTTTCATAATAAAAAATTAGAGAAGACGAGACCCTATTTAATAAAACCCAAACATTCATGCATCCAACTAAAATAAAATTCAATCACATTGGTCAATAGTCCATAATTAATCTCATTTATTATCATACATATTGTAAGGCCTCAAGTTTTATGAATAAAGATTTAATTTTCTTTATATATTATTTTGAAATAGTAAGGTGTTGATTTGATAAATGTAAAAAGTTATGGGTGAAATGTGCAAATATTTTAAATTGAGCAAGTGGTTATAAAATATTCTTGTTGTCGGGGAATATTCGTTTGGTCGTGGAATATTCTTGTTGTCGGGGAATATTCGTACGACGGCGCAGCTATTTGTGGACCCCACAACGGAATAACTGTCGGCTATAGAAAGCGACAAAAATAACTTTTTTATAAAATAACGGCGTAGTTGTTACTGTTAATACTGTTGAAGTACCCGGTGGTTAAAATACAGTAATACGCGGTGTTGCACAGTAGCACACGATATGGCACAGTATTTTGAATTATTGATTCTTACGTGAGAAGGCACTTACTCAATTATTGTTACAGTAATTACTGTTCAATATTTTATATTATTGATTCAATAATTGCATGATATTTTATTGATTCAATAATTGCTACGTTGATGTTTTATATCAATAATTGCTACGTTGCTATGATTGATTCAATAATTGCTACCGTTGATATTTTATTATTGATTCAATAATTGTCATTGCACAGTATTTCACATTATCAACTCAATAATTCATATTATTTGAATAATATTATTAGATAGCATTATTGACAATGTCTAAGGAAGTTCTGTCTAGGAGGGGTTATTTAATTGCGCGCTAGAAAGGAGAAGTCCTTATCGGAAGGCCCCCTCTTTCCTGAGAACGACTTGGTTGTCAATATTGTTGTTCTGTAATATTATTTGTGAATAATTAATTATTGATTTATATGATAAGAAAATATTTATTTTGTGAATATAAAAGAAGGAATTAGTACTGATATATTTTTATCAGTATTTTGGTGTGAAAAATCATCCGTTTGTAGATTTTGGATAATTTATGTTTGGAATTTGGAAAAACTTCCTTCTACAAAGTTGTAGAGAATTAAATTTCCTATAGAAAGACATAGAATTTGTATTTTTCTGATAAACGGGCTATTTATTATGAATTATTGAAGTTTCGAAAAATAAATATTTTTTAAAATAAAATGGTGGGCCCCACTTTTGGTTGTTGTGGAAAAAATTCTAATTTCTTAACAGCCAGGCGGCGGAAATTTTTTTAAAAAAATATTATTTTCTTAATTTAGTCTACTTTGGCATCCTAAGCTTTTCCTATAAATAGGGTGCTTAGGTTAGAATTGAAAATCACACCAGAATCAGAAGTTTTCTCTCTATAATATCGAGCGTATTTTTGTGAGTATTTAGATACTTTGAGTATTACTATTCAGTGCAAATTTCTTTCGGTATTATATCCGATACTCCAGTCAGAGGTATTATTCTTTTGAGGTAAGGGATGTTATTTTCTTTCGTAAATAATGTTATTCTTTTCAATATCATTATACCAAAATATTGGCATGGATTTTATTATGAAATTCTTACTTTTTCCGTCGGGGTTATTATTCACGTATACGGCATTATTCACAGAAAAATTAAATTTTCTTCTATATGTCCAAGTTGCTTGTTAAAGTTCTTATCTTTGATTGGATCTAAGTTTTGAGCTTCATTCTTGAATTTTGCTCCACAAAGTATTATTATGGAATATTCTTGAACTTGAATAAACTAAAATACGAATACTTAATCTTATCCTTTATTTCACTGGATTCATTATTTATATTTTTTTTCATCATCCTCAGTCCTAAAAGGTGATATAACTGAATATCTTTGGCCTGTAGAGCAAAGATGGAGGATTACCTGATGAATATCTTTGGCCGTAGTGCAAAGATGACAGGTGTTGAGATGAGCATGACCACTGATGATACAAATGAATATCTTTGGCCTGTAGTGCAAAGATGAATATTTGATTCGAGATGTATATTGATTGATGTTACAGGGATAAAATATTGATGATGAACGGTTATTTTCGCTGCGAATATTGATCTAAAACTTGTTGTCAATAATATTTTATCTAATTTATTGAAGGCTAACGATAATTTATTTTTCATTATTTTAGTTATAATATTCTTTACTGGGCTAGTTGAGCTCACCCTTTTCATCTATTGTCCTCTTTAGGAAATGAGAATGTTGCGGGAACTAGTTGGGGGACAGAGTGATGGTCCGAGTTAGAGCAGTAGTAGTCCTCACTATTTCTGATAAATAGTGTGATAATAATTGTAATGAGGACTTAGTTTGAATATTAATATTTTCTACATATTTGTATTGACACTCACAGTTGTGTGGTCGTATTTTGCACGACCGTGTGATATAAAGTTTGTATTTGAATTTTGTACCATGTATTTGGCGACTCAGAATGGGTTGGGTTGACTGGACCTATTCTGGGGGCGTCACAGTTGGTATCAGAGCCTTAAGTAAAGAGCCCCGAGCCTCTATCTGGTGACTTCCTGTGTATGGGGGATGCACCGAAGCCAGACTCTCCGTAGGGGACGCCATTCTGAAGTGGCAAACTGATAGGTGCCATTGTGAGGTGCTATCCAATGTGGGGATACGAGTCACAGTTGGTATCAGAGCTTAGGGATATGATCTCTGGCGAAGATTGGGGAATAGAACTAGGAGGGGAGAGACGAGTAAATCCTTCACTAGTATGTCCTACCTAAGCTTATGTGGTATTTAATTGGTCAATCGGAGCATAGGGGTATGTGGTATGTTAATTTTTTTAATTAACCCTTGTTTTATGGCAGTATTTGATAATGGCAGCTGAGAATGTTAACAACGAAGTGAATGAGACCGTGAAGATACCTTTAATCACCAACCAGGAGAACGTGCAACAGGAAGGCAATGTTCATCTTGAAAACAACGCTGGTCAGACGATAAACGATGAGATGTTCAGAAGTTTTTTGCAGTTCATGCAAAACCAGACGAGGGAGACTCGTGTGCAACATACAGGTGGAGATAATAACAACTCGCGGCTTGTCACTGCTAAGCAGTTCAAAGAATTGGGACCACCAGAGTTTTTGGGGAAGCCGGATCCGATCATGGCGGAGACGTGGGTTAAATAAATTACCAAGATATTTGATGTCTTGGGATGCACAGAAGAACAGAAGGTTCCGTTTGCCACGTTTATGTTCCGTGGAGAAGCAGATTATTTGTGGGAGTTTGTGAAGCGTACCCAGCCTGCCGCACTCAAGATGTCTTGGGAAGCGTTCCAGAAACTGTTCAATAACAAGTACTTTCCTGAAAGTATTCATCATATGAAGGAGGTAGAGTTTATCAGACTCGAGCAAAACAACATGACGGTATCCCAGTACGAGGCTAAGTTCGCGGAGCTGTCCAGGTTTGCACCTCATTTGGTGGAGAATGAGGAACGTATGACGCGGATGTTTCTAAGAGGTTTGAAACCCGAAATACATCAATACCTCTTCTCACAATTTTTCTCTATATTCGGATGTAGTGAACAGGGCCCAATTGTTAGAACGAGATAGTGATTATGTTCAACCGAGGGACCACAACCAAGGTCGTACCGGTGGCAGTAGTCATCGGAGCAATGACAACCAGCAAGGAGGAAAGTATGACAGAAGCGGTAACCACTCCGGTGGTAATCGTGGCCATGATAGTAGAAAAAGCAAATTGGGAGGAGATTTCAAGAAGAGAAGGTATAACAATGAGAACGTGAAGACGTCAACATCAGCACCAGCATCAACTGTTTCTAGGGGAGGAGAACGACCACTGGTCATTTTCGCGTTGAAGATCTAGAGACATTACCTTTACGGGGAGAAAGTGGAGATTTATACGGATCATAAGAGCCTTAAATATTTCTTCACTCAAAAGGAACTCAACATGCGGCAACGACGTTGGCTTGAGCTGTTGAAAGATTACGATCATACCATCCAATACCATCCTGGAAAAGCGAACGTGGTAGCTGACGCGTTGAGTAGAAGATCATATACGGGAACGAGTACGATGATGTCAAGTATACGCGTAGAACCAGCTTTGATTAATAAAGTTAAAGCTGCTCAAGCTACGGATCCGGAGCTGATGAAGATGAAGAAGAAGGTGCAAGAAGGTGCCATTCCAGAAGCAAGAATCGATGAAGAGGGAATACTTCGAGTCAACTCCAGACTTTGTGTTCCTAACGATTCTGACTTGAAGCATAGAATCATGATGGAGGCACACAACACACTGTTTGCAATCCATCCTGGGAGTACCAAAATGTATCGTGATCTTCGACATACATTTTGGTGGGGTAATATGAAAAGAGAGATCGCAGAGTTTATTTCGAGATATTTGACTTGTCAACGTGTAAAGGAGGAGCATCAAGTGCCGAAGGGTCCATTGCAACCACTGGAGATTCTGAAATGGAAGTGGGAACACATTACGATGGATTTCGTTACGGGTCTTCCCAAGGTTTCTCAAGGCATAGATGCGATTTGGGTTATTGTTGATAGATTAACCAAGTCTGCTCATTTCTTGCCAATACGAGAGACTTATTCCCTTGAACGTCTTGCTCATATATACGTGAATGAGATTGTGAGATTGCATGGCATGCCAGTATCCATAGTTTTGGATCGTGACCCCAGATTTACTTCACGATTTTGGATCAGTTTGCAGAAAGGTATGGGCACGGATTTACGATTCAGTTCGGCTTATCATCCTCAAACAGACGGACAATCGAAAAGGACTATTCAAACTCTTGAAGATCTATTGAGACTTTGTGTTCTAGACTTCAAAGGGAGTTGGGATAAGTACTTACCATTGGTGGAATTCTCATACAACAACAGTTATCAGGAAAGTATAGGCGTGGCTCCATTCGAAGCGTTGTATGGGAAAAAGTGTCGTTCTCCAGTATGCTGGGATGAGGTGGGTGAAGCAACATTATTGGGACCGGAGTTAGTACGTATGACTACGGAAAAGATCAAAATAATCCGACAACGTATACAAACCGCACAAGATCGACAAAAGAGTTATGTGGATCTTCATCGAAAGGACGTAGAATTTAATATTGGGGACTATGTATTGTTACGTATTGCTCCGTGGAAAGGAGTTACGAGATTCGGGAAGAGAGGAAAGCTCAATCCACGATTCATTAGTCCATTTGAGATTCTTGACCGAGTAGGAAATGTGGCTTATAGACTTTCTTTACCTCCAAGCATGTCTCGTGTTCATAACGTTTTTCACATATCCGTACTTCGTAAATATGTGAAAGACCCAAACCACATTATTGAGTTAGAACCAGACGAGATAGCCGAAGATTTAACGTATGAGGAGGTACCTGTCAAGATCTTGGATAGGAAGGAGCATGTCCTACGCTCGAAAATTATACCTCAAGTTAAAGTTTTGTAGAGAAACCATGCTATTGAGGAAATGACTTGGGAGTTGGAATCGAAAATGAAAGTGAGGTATCCTCACCTTTTCGACATACCAGGTACGTACGTCAATTTCGAGGACGAAATTTCATAAGGAGGGGAGGTTGTAAGACCCCAAGTTTTATGAATAAAGATTTAATTTTCTTTATATATTATTTTGAAATAATAAGGTGTTGATTTGATAAATGTGAAAAGTTATGGGTGAAATGTGCAAATATTTTAAATTGAGCAAGTGGTTATAAACTATTCTTGTTGTCGGAGAATATTCGTTTGGTCGTGGAATATTCTTGTTGTCGGGGAATATTCGTACGAAGACGCAGCTATTTGTGGGCCCCATAACAGAATAACTGTCGGATATAAAAAGCGATAGAAATAACATTTTTATAAAATAACGGCGTAGTTGTTACTGTTAGTACTGTTGAAGTACCCGGTGGTTAAAATATATTAATACGCGGTGTTGCACAGTAGCACACGGTATTGCACAGTATTTTGAATTATTGATTCTTAAGTGAGAAGGCACTTACTCAATTATTGTTACAGTAATTACTGTTCAATATTTTATATTACTGATTCAATAATTGCATGATATTTTATTGATTCAATAATTGCTACGTTGATGTTTTATATCAATAATTGCTACGTTGCTATGATTGATTCAATAAATGCTACCGTTGATATTTTATTATTAATTCAATAATTGTCATTGCACAGTATTTCACATTATCAACTCAATAATTCATATTATTTGAATAATATTATTAGATAACATTATTGACAATGTCTAAGGAAATTCTGTCTAGGAGGGGTTATTTAATTGCGCGCCAGTAAGGAGAAGTCCTTATCGGAAGGCTCCCTCTTTCCTAGGAACGACCTGGTTGTCAATATTGTAGTTCTGTAATATTATTTGTGAATAATTAATTATTAATTTATATGATAAGAAAATATTTATTTTGTGAATATAAGAGAATGAATTAGTGCTGATGTGTTTTTATTAGTATTTTGGTGTGGAAAATTATCCGTTTGTGGATTTCGGATAATTTATGTTTGGAATTTGGAAAAACTTCCTTCTACAAAGTTGTAGAGAATTAAATTTCCTATAGAAGGATATAGAATTTGTATTTTTTTTTTGATAAACGGGCTATTTATTATGAATTATTGAAGTTTCAGAAAATAAATATTTTTTAAATAAAATGGTGGGCCCCACTTTTGGTTGTTGTGGAAAAAATTCTAATTTCTTAGCAGCCAGGAGGCGGAAATTTTTTTTTAAAAAATATTATTTTATTAATTTAATCTACTTTGGCATCCTAAGCTTTTCCTATAAATAGGGTGCTTAGGTTAGAATTGAAAATCACACCAGAATCAGAAGTTTTCTCTCTCTATAATATCGAGCGTATTTTTGTAAGTATTTAGATACTTTGAGTATTACTATTCAGTGCAAGTTTTCTTCGGTATTATATCCGATACTCCAGTCAGAGGTACTATTCTTTTGAGGTAAGGGATGTTATTTTCTTTCGTAAATGATGTTATTCTTTTCAATATCATTATACCAAAATATTGGCATGGATTTTATTATGAAATTCTTACTTTTTCCGTCGAGGTTACTATTCACGTATACGGCACTATTCACGGAAAAATTAAATTTTCTTCTGTATGTCCAAGTTGCTTGTTAAAGTTCTTATCTTTGATTGGATCTAAGTTTTGAGCTTCATTCTTGAATTTTGCTCCACAAAGTATTATTATGGAATATTCTTGAACTTGAATAAACTAAAATTCGAATCCTTAATCTTATCCTTTATTTCACTGGATTCGTTATTTAAATTATTTTTTATCATCCTCAGTCCTAAAAGGTGATATAACTGAATATCTTTGGCCTGTAGAGCAAAGATGGACGATTACCCGATGAATATCTTTGGCCGTAGTGCAAAGATGACAGGTGTTGAGATGAGCATGACCACTGATGATACAAATGAATATCTTTGGCTTGTAGTGCAAAGATGAATATTTGATTCGAGATGTATATTGATTGATGTTATATGGATAAAATATTGATGATGAACGGTTATTTCCGCTGCGAATATTGATCTAAAACTTGTTGTCAATAATATTTTATCTGATTTATTGAAGGCTAACGATAATTTATTTTCCATTATTTTAGTCATAATATTCTTTACTGAGCTAGTTGAGCTCACCCTTTTCATCTATTGTCCTCTTCAGGAAATGAGAATGTTGCGGGAACTAGTCGGGGGACAGAGTGATGGTCCGAGTTAGAGCAGTAGTAGTCCTCACTATTTCTGATAAATAGTGTGATAATAATTGTAATGAGGACTTAGTTTGAATATTAATATTTTCTATATATTTGTATTGACACTCACAGTTGTGTGGTCGTATTTTGCACGACCGTGTGATATAAAGTTTGTATTTGAATTCTGTACCATGTATTTGGTGACTCAGAATGGGTTGGGTTGACTGGACCTATTCTGGGGGCGTCACACATATCATTGTATGCATTAATAAATAATATTAATCTCATGAATAAAAAAACCATTCCATATATGCATCGATATCTTTTAATGATCAATTTAAAATTGCATGTAATCAAATAAAATAAACTCCTATTTCATTTTTGAAAAAACTGCACAAAAATAAAATCAGATTTTTTGTTGGTTCGGCGCTTCCCGCGCCGCCACTACAGAATAATTCCAACTTTCTGCCTATCCGGCACACCTTGCGCTGCAGTGAAATATAGAATTTTTGATTCGCGATTTTTGATTTTTTCTTCCAAAATTTTTGATTTTATACAACAAATTATGCCCAAACATTGTTCCAAACACATACCCATACATATATGGAATCAAAACCATTAATAATCGCAAAAAGATTTGGCTCTAATACCACTGTTAGGTTTCTAAGATCCATGAACACAATCAAAATGGATCAAAGTAGCGAAAGCATGACAAAATTAGATTTTACAATTTTACAAACCATATACCCGGATCATCCTTTATGTATAATTATTAATTAAACGAAAAAAAGAAATTATAGAATCATACCATTGTAGAACTAAGCTTCCACATGTACGAGTTCAACTCCAAATCCTTCGCGCTCTCCTTGAGTTCTTCGGGTTTGATTTCTTCCTTTGATCAACGTTAGCCACCCAAATGTTTGGCCTCTAGAGCTGATCCGCCAAGGAAGAACAAAATTCAAGAAGATGGGTGTTTGGCTAAAATCCTAGTTTCTATCTTTATAGAAATTATGTAATCTCCCAACTCTTGGAATCAAGTGTGTAACTTGTGTAACCTAATTCTATAATAAGACTTTCTTATTTATAGATGTAGGTAACTCTCCTAACCAATTTAAGATTAGGGTTTCATAATAATTAATTAAACTCCTTTAATTAATTAGGCTCTTAATTCTATTAGGAATAATTAATTAAACTCTTTTAATTAATTAGACTCCTAATCTTATTAGGAATATATGAGAGTACTATCATTAATTAATTTCCAAACTCCTTTAGGAATTAAACTAATAATAATAATAATAATAATAATAATAATAATAATAATAATAATAGTAATAATAGTAATAATAATAATAATAATAATAATAATAATAAGAGTCCTCTTATAATTTATATTTAATATTTATAAAATATTAAATATTAAATATTAAGCTATTTAATTTATTCTATCACCATAGATTAAATTAAATACACCTAACTTATTATTACATGTAAATACTCGAAATTTCGCATTCTTGTTACTAACCTTGCAGGAGGGTAAAAGCGTTTTTTCACACTCCAAAGATAGCCCTGGAGGATTAAGTCATCCCCGAAGACAGCACCGGGAAATCATCAAACTAGACCCTGGAGATAACACCGGGAAACCATCAAACCAGACCTCCGGAGACAGCATCGAGAAATCATCAAACCAGACCCCCGGAGACAGCACCGGGAAATCATCAAACCAGATCCCCCGGAGACGGCACCGTGAAATCATAAAACCAGACCTCCGGAGACAGCTCCGGGAAATCATCAAATCAATATCCCCGGAGACAGCCCCGAGAAATCATCAAGTTAACTTCAGAGACAGCTTTGAAGACAGACGAAAGTCAACATCAGTTAAACCCCAGAGATAACCCCGAGAAAGACAGTTGTAGCCACGTCAAGCCCGGAACCAACCCGGAAGGGCAAAAGAGTAATGTTGCCAACTCAACATCAAATCAAATCAAATTACTATGAGGAAGGTCACACAGAACCATCATAGCAATCCCGAGTGAAAACTATGCCAGACAACTCAATGGACTAACTACGAAGACTCAAAAATATGGTCATGGACCCGTCTTCCCGGATTCAGAAAAGGTCAAGCCCCATGTCATTGTGTATCTCTTGAAAAGGGATTTTCGAAAAGGTATAACATGCCTCCATCGGATTCCTGGATTACTATATACATATATCTAGTAGCTTATATTCGTCAGATCTGAAGATTTAACTGTTCAATTCTTGTAAATAGTCAATATTTGAGCTTTATTTACTAGATCTAGCCAGATCTAGCTTTTAACTGATTCAAAAGTTGTAAAACTTGAACCTGGAAGCTAGAATGGCTAAGATCTTTATAGATCTAGTTTTATTTCTAGTTTTTATAAATATTTAGTAACCACGTGACCCTAGCTTTGTATCTAGAGGGAACTGGAAGCTATGAGCTACACACGTACAGAGATTTGACTGATGAATCTTTCGTTTAGCGATGTCTAGTATAGTTTTACTTTTTATTGCAATATATTCATTATGCAGGCTATTTATTTGATATTCTGTGAGCCTAGAAACTACAGGATCTACTATCCAACTAATGGATCTAGATCCGGTTCCAATGATGAACCTGGTTGAGTTGAACCGCCAGCTTGCAAATTTTATAATTGCAAATATAGGACCTTAAAACGGTTATCCGAATTTAAGGTCCCCGAAATAATGAAAATCCTATATGTGGTGTCTGGCCATACTTTGATGGCTTTCATGCCCATAAGGAGCCCGACACTTATATATATATATATATATATATATATATATATATATATATATATATATATATATATATATATATATATATTATTTTGTCGAGGATACTTCGCATCCTGAGAATAAAATCAAAACAAGCTAAATATGGAATAAAATGGAAGTATCAAAAGGCTTCAACTCCTATGCGAGCGAAAGGGTTTGAAAACCACTTTTCAAAATATCATGTTTACATTCTTGCCTAAAAATGGACTTTTTAATAAATCAAACCCTTCGTGTATAGGTCCAACGAAGAACAACACTACTTTCAAATAAAGCACTTAGGCCCAATTAATTGCAACACACACACATACACAATGATTAGGGAATGAAAAGCACGGTAACCGTGTTTCATGGAAGTCGGGGGGTGCCTAATACTTTCCCCCCGCTTAAGCAAGCTCCTGAACTCTATGAATTTTGGTTTCCAAGACCAATTAAACATAGTCCAATAATTAGGCCATATTACAAAATCTTTCAAAACTCGGTTGAGTTGGTACAACCATTTAACTCATAGCAACTGGCGGCTCTGTTTAATTCGGACCAATAAAATCAAATCTTTTCAAATCGTCGACATTTTATGTCGGTCTCTTGCTAAAAAATCTCACCCTTAAAGTAAGACAAATCAACATAGAAAACATAAAGGCTAAGAAACATATAAGAAGAGGGATTAATTTTTTCGACGTCGACATTACGATTATGCCATTTGCATCTTACATAAATATTATTCCTTTCATGGTGTGACCTTATAGGTTCTCCATATTAAACCGGTTGTGAATAAATCAATTAGAGCAATTCTAATGTTATTTAAATAAATAAATTAACTATTAATTTATTTAAATAAATAATATTTATTCTACAATAAGGGTAAACCCCCTTAGCGTTCAACGACTTTTCAGATAATATAAATTGCAATATTAATCATAAAAGAACCTTTGAGTAAATAGTTACCATACAATTCATTTCTTCCACTATACAATGTCTCAATTAAATATAAGACATGAAATTACTATCAAATCTTATTTTATTTAATTATATGTATTTCGATCCATAAATGCACAACTCTGATTAATGCAAATTAGAAACTCCTTTCTAATTTCATTCTGCCTTGGCCAAGGACTACTGGGTTGTCATTTATCGAATCACATAAGACATTCTTTTCTTTTACTAGAAGCGGTAGATTCTTTATTGATCATTCATTATCTCCATGTATAAATTATAATACCCAAGCATACCCTTTGATATACCCTTAGGGTCTTAAGGGATATTTCAAAGTATAACTCATCATACATAAAATACTATGATGATCTCAAGTCTAAGGATTATTTGTACTACTATCTCCAAAGGAATTCCTATTGATAGGCAAGTAAAACTCCATTAGGTATTCCTTAGCGAGCCACGTTCAGTGTTTTATTCTCTAATAAGCACCTACATACTTCTTTTAGTGTCTCCACACAAATGATCATGAGATCAATCATTCTCATTCAATGAGCAAGCAACATATATACCAATCTATCCGGATTCACAAATCCCCTTTTTAGTAATCCAATGATTGGGAACAATTTTTGTTTATAAGCTATCTAAGAGTTTAGATCTCATTAGCATGATCATCATCATAATTCTAAAAGCATTGCTCAAAACTACGTGTTTATCACATTATAAAAATAGCACCATGTAGATAAATAAATGCCTTTAATTAAATAATACTTTTTTAATAAATGAATAAGATTGTTACAAAGTATATGCTTTATCATCAAACATAATTGACTTGTCTGCATACTACTTTCACAAGGTTTTGAGTATTGCTATGAATATCAGAAGACAAGTTAAACAATCCGAGTTTATGTGTTTGTTGCTTGGAATAGTCTAAATCCCTAGTTCTTAATGTTGTTGTTATATTAAATCTAGAGAGCTTGTTCTAGGTTATATAATGGTTAGCATCTTGTGAAGAGCTTGTTTCATTGAGTGACAATCTAAGGAAAGTTTCAGGTAACAGAGCTTGTTGTTACCTAGGGCTATTTGTTTCATTGAAGGGTAAATAGTGTTAAGCTTGATTAAATCTATTGTTGTAAAAAGGTGATACTGAACTGAAGAACTGAAGATTTTTATTCATTGTTAATTCTTATTAGTTTATTCTTGTTAATTTAGTTAATCAATTCAAAATCCTCTTTTCATTAGAAATTATAGGATAAATATATATAAAAAATCACTTTCTGTGTGATCGATCCTTGCTTACTACTGTGCTAATTATTTGAATTTGTAAAGTGAAAGTGAGGTTAATTTAGGAGTGTAAATGACAACTCTCAGTGACAAACCTTGTAATACCCAAGGTTAATCAGATCAGGGATGAGGGAATCAACGAGGAAGCACTATTTGTAGATGCAAAAAGGAAAGCCCAAAGCAAGGATTTCATGAAGGAAATTTGGTTGTGATTTGTGAGCAATTTTTGCCTCTCCGAAGGTTCCAATGAGGGTTCTAGTGAAGCAGGCCCATCAGATGATCATCCCATCTTTCCCTTCAGTAATTGGGCAAAAGTAAGTATTCCGAAGGAGGATCCCAATCCCGGGTCTGGGCTAGTTATAGTCATTATCAAGGATAGTTAATGCTTCAGCGACACCTCCGTCTCGACCATCCAAGAGGATCTGACCACCAACAACTAGATGATCACCCCACTGATCGTTCGGAAAGGGTACAAATGGGAAGATGATCTGATAGCAGGAAGTATAACATTTCATTTTAGTCTACTTTATATTTATCTGCAGTTTGTTATTTCATTTTGACATATGAACTGTTGAAGCTTTGTATTTGACAAATGTGTTATATATATATATATTAAGCAATCAAGTTTTATTCTCAGGTTCCCAAGTTTGAGTATTTCTGGCCCTGTCAATAACTTGCTAAATTTAAACCATGACTACGATTTCGATATAGAACTGGACTTCAACTTAATGGGGATTAGAGATGCATAACAGGCCAGCCTGGTCTGGTCTGGCTAGGCCTTGGCCATTGACCAGGCTAGACCAGGATTTAACTTTCAATTTGCAAGGCCAGGTTAGGCCATGCTTGGCAAAATAAAATATAGCCTGTTAAAACCTACAGGCCAAGCCAAACCAAGCCTTAACCAAGCTCGGGCCAGGCCCAACTTTTAGACTTCCATTTTGGACTTCTATGCTTTTTTCAAAATTTTAGTCTTAGTGTCTTACTCTCCTCTATTTATAGAACAAAGGTAGGAGAAGAGAAAGAAAATTAGATGATGTAGGACTAAAACAAAAATGCATTTGAGTTCTTTTTTTCATTACTTTTGAGTTCTAAAAGCAGATCTAATAAAGTAACGACAACCTTCTAGAATCTGACAATATTCATTTCTCTGATTTTAGTTCAATACCATAGAGTATAGACAATATTCATAACCAAAAGGGGAAGAAAAGAAAACAGAAGAAACCCAACAAATGCAACAACTGACATTGGTTTTGGTGGCAAATGGATCACATCAGTAGTGTCAGACACAATAATTATTCAATTTCGATTAGATTAATGGATAATTGCGTTGGTGACATTTACCAGATGTTGTGGCCCATCAATTGCTTAAATGCTTCATGTGATGTTACCCCTCAACAAGGAGATATTACCCCTCAACAAGGAGATATTACTATTTCATATCTTTTGAAGTTTAGGGTATGTGAAAATCTGTAATATGAATTACATCTTCTCTTCCTGTAATTATGTGTTGTTACCCCTCAAATGGAAATGAATTGTATCCATGTAATATATAATATACTTAATTTCCTTATCAAAATTATATCTTTGTGCAAGATAATTTGTTAATGCCAGTTACTATTCAATCTATTCCCCTTGTATAATACTCTAATTAGTAAGTCCCGCTCAATTTAATTATTGAATTTTATTTTGTGGTAAAGATCATCTCTAAAGTAACTATTCGTAGTCATCCAAAAATAATAAACAAATACGTATATTTTATGTTTTTAAGGACAAAATACAACCATATAATAATAATAATCATTTTCACAACAAATATAGAACCCATGGTAAAAATAAAACTCAATCTACGTTTACAGTACGATACATTGTTGGCGGAGGCAGCATTTACCAGTAATCTGTATAAATTTCTAACTATTATCATTGCATGCAAAAGTAGGCATTTAGATGAAACGTTATAAATTATGTAGTGGAGATGAAAGGGGGGGGGGGGAGATATAAAGTGGGACCACTTTTTGTTTGGAAGAACTTAATAAAAAGGGAGAGGGGGAGAGAGAGAGAGAGAGATTACAAATCGAAACAGCAAGTACTATAGATCTTGGAAACTTTTCATTACAGGGACATTCAGGCATTGGCTTTATAAGGGGAACAAGTAGTCATGCACAAACAACAATTCATAAGTCCCATATTGGTTAAAATGATAAAATTCTAAGGGAGTTTCTCTAATAAAAGGATTACCAAGTATCAAGCAAGCTTATTGTGTAAGACCAAGCTTAGCTTGTAAGCCAGTTCAGGCCCCAGGCCGGACCAAGCCATAGGCCAGGTCAGGCCAGACTTTTAAAAAGGCCAGGCCAGGCCAGATATGTGTTCATAAATCATGGTCTGATTTTAGCCTTCCAGGTCGAGCTGGACAAGTCCAGGCTTTGACCAGACCTAGTGTTGACCAGGTCGGACCAAGCCCGAGCTACGGGCTATTTGTGCAAATGGGGATTGAGCAAGAGGAGGTAGACGATGAAGGTATACCTGAGGAAATCAAAGGATGGGTCAGAGACAAACCCAAACCTAACCTCGAGCAAACCATCACCATAAATATTGGAACCTAAGATAACCCCAAAGAACTCCATATTAGAACTAAGCTCACCTCTGACCAAGAGAATGAAATGATCAAACTCCTTAACAATTCAAAGATGTTTTTGCTTGGTCGAATGAGGACATGGTTGGCTTATCCACAGATATAGTCGTCCATCGATTGCCAGTCAAAGAAACGTTCAAGCCAATTAAGTAGAAGCTAAGAAGGTTAAAACTTGAATAAAGCTTAAAGGTCAAGGAAGAAATCATTAAACAGTTCAAAGTAGGTATCATCATGGAATCAACCTACCCTGAATGGCTGTCTAATGTGGTCCCAGTGCCAAAGCCTGGTAGAAAAATCAACATCTGCGTGGATTATCTAGATCTCAATAAAGCCAGCCTCAAGGATGATTTTCCAGTATCTTTCATCTATGTATTGATAGATAATACGACACAGTATGAGATGTACTCCCTTACCGATTATTTTGCTGGATATCACTAGATCATGGTTGCTAAAGAAGACTGAGATCATCACCCCTTGGGTACTTTCTGCTACAGAAGATTGGCCTTCGACCTCACTAATGCTAGTGCTACCTATCAAAGGGCTATGATGGCATTGTTCAACGATATGATGCATAAAGAGATTGAAGTGTATGTGGATGATATCATCGTAAAGTCCAAGAAGGCAGACGACCACAGTGCCCATCTCTGGAGGTTGTTTGATCACCTCTGTAAATACAACTTGAAGCTGAACCCGACAAAGTGTGATTTTGGCGTGAAATCTGGCAAACTGTTGGGGTTCCTTGTTAGCAACTGCGACATCCCAACCAAGATAAAATCCATCGCCGAGATACCCGAACTGCGAATCCAGAAGGAAATAAGAGGCTTCCTAGGAAGGATAAACTTCATCAGTTTGTTCATATCGCATTTAACAACAACATGTGAACCGATTTTCAAGTTATTAAGAAAGAATTCCTGGGGAAAATGGAATGAGGACTGTCAAAAGGCTTTTTGCATCATCCAGAAGCGGTTGATTAAAACACCTGTACTGGTACCCCCAAGGAATGGAGTTCCCCTTTATATATATATATATATATATATATATATATATATATTTATATCTGTTAACTTCAATGAAATGGGCTGCATGCTGGGGAAAAAATACGATATGGGTAAGGAAAGGGTAATCTATTAACTCAGCAAGGGATTCAATATTGACGGGCAAAAATATACACTGATCGAAAGAACCTGTCCATGAGATTACAACATTATATGCATGGTCATACAACTTATCTCATTTCCTGCATGAACCCTTTGAAGTACATTTTCAGCAAACAATGTTGAACTGTCGGTTATCAAAGTGGCAGCTAATCATTTAACAGTTCGACAGTTCGACATCGTCTATGTGACCCAAAGAGCTATCAAATGTTAGGGAATCATAGATCAAATATCTGCAGCACCTGCAGGAGGTTTTGAGCCTCTACAGACATACTTCCCTGATGATAATGTGATGGCAGTTCAGCTAGCCAACAGGGAAGATACGGGTTAGTTCTAGAAACTATACTTTGATGGAGCATCAAACATATAAGGCGCTAGGGCAGGGGTAGTCCTTGTATCTATCACTGGAGAGAAATACCTCGTGGCTACCAAATTATAATTTAACAACTCTAACAACACAAAATAATACGAAGGATTCCTTGTAGGATTGAAATTGGCTCGGTCAATGAGGATCAGACGGTTGGCAGTTTTTGGAGATTTGAAGCTGGTCATTAAACAAACCACTGGTGTTTACAATACCAAAGAATTACATTTATTGCATACCATCGCCATGTTATTAAAATGGAAGAAGAGTTTAAAGACATCGCCTTCATGCATATCCCTCGAAACTGAAATGATTTTGCATATGTATTGGCCACACTAGCCTCCCTGGTCAATATATCTGCAAGGAAGAGTATGCCTACTAACGCATTTACAGCGCAGAACACACCATCTTATGGAAACAATGTTGGAGAAAAATATAACGAGATAGATGTTGTCATACCACCTTGGTACCAAGACATCAAAGAATATTTGCAAGACGGATCCATCCTCGAAGGAGTGACCCAAACTGAAAAGAAGCGAATACAGAAGATGGTAATGAAGTTCTACCTAAGTGGAGATGCTTTCTATAAAAGAGATGCCGACATAGGCCTTTTGAGGTGTCTAGACAAGGATCAGGCCCAGAGACTAATGGATGAAGTGCATGGTGGGGAATGCGGAGCACACATAAGTGGACCCCTACTTGCTAAGAAGATATTAAGAATGGGACATTACTGGCTATCCCTCAAAGCTGATTGCAATGATCATGTCAAGCGCTACTATCAATGCCAAATCCATGCTAACATTATTCATTCACCACCTAACCAGCTATATTACATGACCACACCTTGGCCTTTTTCCTTGTGGGAAATGGACTTGATCGGACCAGTCAAGCCCAAAGCTAGTAACTATCACAGATTCATCTTCACTATGATTGACTACTTTACCAAGTGGGTGAAAGAAGCCTCCTTTCCCAGGGTTACTAAGGAAGCCATTGTCAATTTCATCAAAAACAACGTCATTTGTCGATACGGGAAACCAGAGGTTATCGTGTCAAACAACGCCAAGAATCTGAATAATGAGATGATGAGGGAACTGTGTAGCAAATTCAAGATCAAACACCTCAACTCGGTTATCAATCGACCAAAGATGAATGGCGCGCTGGAAGTCGACAACAAAAATATCAAGAAGATAATGATGAAGATGTTGGCAAACCATCGGGGATTGTCTAAATTGTTGCCTTTAACCATGCTCGCCTACCAAAAGTCAACTTGTACCTCAACTGGGGCAACCCCCTACTCATTGGTATATGGCATGGAGGCCATACTCCCTATAGAGGTCGAAATGGAATCACTAAAAGTGATACTGGACTCCCAAATAGAAGAGGATCAGTGGCTGTAAGATCGATATTATCAGTTATCCTTTACAGATGAGAGGAGAGTTGTCGGTATCTTTCATGGTGAGTTATACCAACAACGAATGTCCCTATCCTACAACAAAAAGGTATGACCTCGGGAGTTCAAGGAGCATGACTTGGTATTAAAGAAGATCATTCCAGGCTAGGATGTAGTCAAAAGAAAATTTTCCCCGAACTGGGAAGGACCTTTCGTTGTCAAAGCGAACTTATCAGGCAAAGCCATAAGATTAGAAGAAATGGACGATGAAGAATTCTCGCAGCTGATCAACTCTGATTCGGTGAAGCGGTACTATGTCTAAGATCCCTTTCACAAGCCTACACCCTTTGAAAAAATCATCAAACCAATCAGGCCAAGCTTGAACTACGAAAGACCTGATCTCCCCCCATCCACGGGAGTACGTAGGCAATCATCTCTAGTGCAGTTTAACCCTCAAAAAATAAAATCCAAACACTTTTACCTCATATTTTAGATACTAACCCTAAAACCCAAATTAAACCTGAAAACCCAAATATACCTAAAAAACCTTCTAAGTCAACGACCCATGCTAAGAAGACCTAGTGACATCTCAACATCGCGTCATCAAGCGTAACTCAAGTTTTGGAGATGACAAGGACAATTTTATATCGAGATAATAAGTCATGGGACTAAAAGGGCAATCCATGTACAAGGTCAAGACATACTCAAATGAGGGAAATAAACTAAACATGTTCCTTTTTATATATACAATTGTTTAAATATACAAAAGTGATCATAAACATATGGCAAAATAGAATAACATGGTTTATGCAGGAAAATAAAGCAGGACTATAAATTTGAGGTAAGGCGGGATAACATCTACAAATACTTAGTTGTCTCGGTAGTTAGAGGAGCAGCCTTGAGCTTTTACTCCAACATATCAACACATCACAGTAGCTCTACTGCTGACCTAAAGATCCCCTCCTGAATCTGAATGACATCTCGAGCATGATCAGGAAGCCCATCCGTAAAATAACAGACGACATCCCTCTCGGCTATAGCAGCATCTTTGACAGTATCCCTACCTGCCACGACGGTTAACATCAAGGCCCGAACCTGATCCCTCTCAAATGTCAAAAGATGAACCTGATGATCCAATGCTTCCCTAGATGCTGGAATAGAACTGGTAACTATGCTAACCAATACTGTTGACAATCCAGTAAATAGCTCGTCCTCGGTCGGATATATAGGACCCTTAAAGGGGTCCTTGATGAGTGAGATTTATACCTGCGAATCAAATACTTTTATCCTTAAGAATTTGTATGTCCATTATGTTTTATATTGCTTTTATAGCATTTTGTTATTATTTTGCTTTAAATATGTTTTGCAGGTGTTTTTAGGTCATTTCCAGATTTCAGGGGCAAAAAGGTCACTTTTTATAGCACTGGTGCTGCAGCGCCGGTTCTTAGTATAAAACTTGTGACAAACGAGAATTTTATAATTTAATTTAAATATTTATTGAGGTAAATAAATTTTGATGATTTATTTATTGAGTTAAATAATTATTTGATGAAATTGTGGTAGATTAATTTAATTATGCGTGTTACATTGATTAAATTAATGTAGAGAATTTTTACAATTCAAAGTGTGAATTTAATTGAGTTTATTTAATTAAATAAATTATTTAATAAGGATAATGTTATTCAAATTAATTTAATAATTAATTAGAGATTTAATAATTTGACATAATTAATAATTGAGAATTTTAATTATGTAATGATGTGATTTAATGTGGAGTATTATATTATATTTTAATGTATTTAAATAAGATTATTTGATTAGTTAAAGTGTGACAATTAAACTATATAATAAACACTTTAATTAAAATAATGGAAAATGAGTTAATAAAGGGACAACCAAACATGGCCTTAGTAAGTGGGAGCAATTAAATACTTGGTGGGAATTAACTGACACCCACTATTGCCATCAGTTATATAACTACGTATTATATCTTATATAGTATATCATATATCATATATTCATATCAGAGAACTTCAGAGAGAAAAACTTAGAGAGAGTTAGAGAGAATTTGAGAAAGCTTGAAGATTTAAGAAAGAAGTAAAATATTTCTATCATCTAATCTTAACAGAGATTTGCAAAGGTATATTCCTCAACCCATGTCTTATAGTTTAAGTTCTTAGTTTTCCATTAACGTATATTTTGAAATTCTCTATAAAAGCCTATTTTGTGATTAATGCATGAGATGATGATATATGTGTTAATAAATGTTTATAACATGTTTTCTATCAATTATCTATGCTTTAAAACAATCAAATTCATGTAATTGTGTTTTAATCAAAGTTTCATAAGTTACAGAGTATGAAAAGTATGAATATGGGCCCTTATGTACAAGTTTGCATGCTTTAAATGTTTATTTAACTTAAAATTGAAGGTTGCTTATGATTATGCATGTTAAAACGAACAAAACGAAATTCAAACGGACAGATTCGGTGTTATAATGAATCTGTAATGATGAATTTCATGATTTTCTTGAAACTTTGAAAAATACCAAAGACAGTAAAATTATGTGTTCTAATTTGAGTGATTATATGATCTAAAGTGTTGAAAGCATGCTAGAAGTGTTTGTATGGTGTTTTTGTGAAGAAACTGGGTGTTGCAGCCCCAGGCAGGCAATTGGCTGACGTATGTATGACGCGGTATCGTCGGTTCTGTTAGGGAAACCAGCGCTGCAGCGCCAGGCCAAAGACTTAGCTGAAGTGGGCTTAGCGCTGCAGCGCTGACCAGCAGAATGAAACAGTAAATTTTATTTAAGTGTTCAAAGTTTAGAAAGGTGTTTTAAAACCAAATGTAATGAACATGATGACATGTTAAGCATATATATAAATGTTAAAACAAATTATTAACTTGTTTTACATGATTGATTGGTAAGTTAAATAAGTTATGTAAACCCGTTATTCAGAAAGTCGTGTAACGTGTTCAAACATTGATGTTTGTGATTCGATGTAGATATCAGACTTAGAACTAATTTGTATTGTGAATGTAATGATATGTAGGATTAATTGAGGAATGAGAATTATAATTGTAGCTTGTGTACGAGGCAAATTTTCTAATTACACTCTTTAAATTGAGCAAGTGTTCTATTCCTAACTTATTATCGCAATGCAAGTTTCTTAATTCAAAATTATTCATTGAGCAAGTCCTAGACTTATATTCTATATCAATTAATGTTCTTGTTTATTCAAGTTATGATTCCATTTAAGATATAGTAATTCTTTTGGAGCTTTTGAAGTTATACTTTGGTTATACAATGTTTATTCAATTGTATACCTTTGAGATTCCTTAATTCTTTTTAATATCAATGTTATTGAAAAAACTTGTAAGACTAGCAAGCACTTATTGATTCGACTAGTCCATCGTTGATGAACGTTCTAAATTCCAAAACTATTATTGAGCTTATCCAAACCAAACTTTCTTTGGTGCGGACTCTGATGTCAAGCTGAGATGAACAACCCTTTTATAGGGGATTATTTACGCGTTAGCGTTGAGATATTGTGCACATTCATAGTACTAAGGGCTAATCCCACTAAGTACGAGTAGTAGAGTCCATATAGTCTTAGGACTGTTAAAGGTTTAAAGTAGAAATACTCGACAACCTGGGACATAGCTCATGGTTTTATGACCCTCAGATGTACTTTTGATTCATGTATTCGTTCTTGATTCAAAAGTCGAGCTTTCTATTTATTCAGAACTCTTTGATTTCTCGCATGTTATTATTTCTGTTATATTGTTATACTTGTGGACAATCTTGCTCACTCTTGCATAATAACATTGCAGTTAAGAACGAAAGGACTGACGAGCCTTCCAATAGAAAAGGCAAAGGCAAAGTTAACAAGTGTTGAAGACTTGTTATTTTATTTGAGAATTATGTTTAAGACTTGATGTTGTTTAAGACTTATTTATTTAATTACGTTTCCGCATTTGACGTTTAAGGTTAGTTCAACCTGGGATTTATTTATTATTCAGATGATGTAACCCCTTAAGGGGGGCGGGGGGGGGGGGGATTTCTATTTATTTCATGGTTTACATTTATTATGGGTGCATAGATATTTAATGATTGGACAGTGAACACCAAATTCCATGGAAATTGAAGTACCCGGATTTAGGGGTGACACAAGTTGGTATCAGAGCTGTAGGTTATAAACCTTAGGTGGGGGGAAACCTTAGGGTAGTAGCCTTTCTAAGAGATCAATAACATAGTGGTGATAAACTATTATCGAGTTCTAAGAAAGATAATAAATTACCTTATGTGCTATGTGTTTATATTATGTACTCGCGAGTATCGGTTAGCATCACGTAGTAACTAAAGGCTTAAAATTTTGATTGTCAGGATGTCGGATGTTGGAGGATCAAGTCAACCTAGGGCGGTTGTACCCCAAGTAGCTATTAAGGAGGAGCCCCGAGTCATTCATACAGTCTAGGAGCAGTTGGTTCAAAGAGAGTCATCTCCATTGATCACTGTTGTTGGTCAGGAGCATGAGCTAGTGTTTGATTCAAAGGAGGACTCTGAGGAGATTGCGGTTGAGGTTGAGGCAGCTGAGGAGGAGGATGAGGACCCTGATGAGTTCCCATTAAACTCTATCAGTGCTGAGATGTACAACGAGCTGTATGACCATAATATAGAGTTACATGACACTGTTCGGGAGCTGAAGGAGCAGACAATTACACAGCGGACTATCATCGAGCAGAAGGATGGCGAGATCGAGACTCTGGATACACGTCTTGGAGACGTGGAGTGGGAGTTGGTTCATGAGAAGAGCCAAAGTGAAGAAAAATCAGCTGAGATAGAGAATCTGAAGAATGATTTGCGAGAAGAATCAGCAAAGCGTGCCAGAGCAGAGGATGCTTGGATAAGTGCTTCACGACGTGCAGATATTGTCGAGGATGACGATCGGGCAAACAAGGCAAAGATCGAAGATACGAACTACACATTCCAGACAGCGATTGATAGGGCCCAGGATTGAGTGTTTTACTATCCAGTGCAGTTCGAGGACCTACCATAGTATATGCTGGACCATAGGCCGATGTTCTGCATTATGGAAGAAGTACGCAGAAAAGTTGTTCGACGTCTTAGTAGTGATAGTAGTGTGCATACAAGCCAATCATGTATGATGATAAAGCACATACTTTGTAAACAATCTTATTTATTTATTAATAAAATATTTATTTATTAAAGGCATTTAATTATCTACATGGTGCTGTTTTTATAATATGTAAATAACCCATAGTTTTAAGCAATGCTTTTAGAATCATAATGTTGATCATGCTAATGAGATCTAAATTCTTAGAAAGCTTTAAAACTAAAATAGTTCCCAATCGTGGGATTACTAAAAAGGGGATTAGTAAATCCGGATAGATTGGTACATATGTTGTTTGCTCATTGGATGAGGATGACTGATCTCATGGTCATTTGTGTGGAGACACTAAAGCAAGTATGTAGGTGCTTATTGGAGAATAAGTTCACTGAACGTGACTCGCTATGGAATAACTAATGGAGTTTTACTCGCCTGTCAATAGGAATTCCTAATGTGATAGTAGTACATGTGATCCTTGGACTTGAGATCATCATAGTATCTTGTATGTAACAAATTATACTTTGACTAATTCCTTAAGGCCTTTTAAGGCATATATTGTAATACCCGAGAATTTCCATATATTATTAAATAAATATATTAATGGAAATGAGAATTTATTTGAACATAAATGATTTTGTGTTATGAGAATGATTAATTCAATTATATTAAATTGAATATCTATGACAATTGAGAAAAATGTGGAGTTTACGATAAACTCGTTGAGAGCCTAGTGTGGCACAGTGATGGGAAATATTAATAATTATATTAATTAACGAAGAATTTTTAAGTGAACAATTAATTAATTGTTAATTGTTATTAGAGAATATTAATTGATTGTTGTGGGATATTAACTATGGTTGATTAATAATATGTGATTATTATTGCAAGAAATATAATAATCATAATCCACTTGTTTATAATTGTGCTGAGATTTATATTTGTTAATGTGATAATTAATCCTATGATTATTAATTTGGTATAATTAATAGTCAATGATGAACAAATTAATTAATATTGTTAATTAATCAACGAGATAAATAGTTTATTTATTGACATTATGAATAATAAAATAAATAAGTGAGTGATTAATATAATAAGATTATATTAATTGATATGTGCAAATGTGCAATATTTGAATATATAAAGTATATGGAATACAACCATATTATATAGTGTAGAGAGACACTTAAGTGTGACCATGCATGTATATACATAAACTATGTTATATAATGCAATGCGAATATATTACACATAGAAACCATATATTACATGAAGCATAATGTGATTATGTAAAACTATATGTTATGAATGCATGATAATACTGATGTGACAATAAATATGTGAGAATACACTGTATAATATACCATGAACATATTGTAAACTATTAATTTTAATAAAGTGAGACATCATGAATATATGGTGAACAATTTAATAATACATGAGATAATGTAATGTGATAACATCCGATTAAATTATATCAGTATGATAAAAATGTACATGAATTATATGTGCACAATTCACACTTATTACATTATGTGAATCCATGTTAGTATCATTAGAATTACATTGTAACTATAATTGTGGCCTAATTATATAGTATATATACATGTAACATATTTTGGCATAAGTGTTGTGTATATATACAAATTATAGAATGCTGATATATGGCCTTGTTCCAATATAATAGTCACTCTCCTTCTCCTTCACGTGTATGGCAAAAAGGCTAAGGCCTATTCTCCCATTCTTCTCCCAAGCTTAGCTAGCAATAATTATATGAGGAGTGGCTCTAATGATGGCTATCAACAACTATCTACCAACTTCCTCTTATCTAGCATGCAATTCAAATTTCTGTTAGTTTGAAATGGTAGGCAATTGCATTGTCTGTATCTTGTTTTCTCTATAAATATGGCTTCCTTTCTTCCCATTTCACATTGCTGAGATTTTGTTTGAGTTGATAAGTTGAGAGCATATACATATATCAGTATAATAGCATTGTGAGATATCAGCAAGCTTACTCCATAACAGAGGTATAAATCCTCTTCGTGTCTTCATTTTCATTTTCTGTCAAAAGAACTCCATTGTTGTTCTCTGAGTTTTGTTGAAATTCTTGATTATGCCAAATTGGTTCATGATTGGTTTGTAGAACCCTTATATTGTTGTTATATGAACATACACACATGATGGAACCACTGAATAGTCTTTCATTTCCATTGTTCCTCTTCAATTTCTGTAAATACATGAAATTCGTAAATTAGTTAGAGTTCATGAAATTGGGAATTGATAATTGCTATTGACTGTTATATAAGCATATATGTATGTGTTAGTAAGTTAAACAAGTCTGGGTATGTTGAAATCGATGAAATGGGAGGTTTTGGGTCGGTTTTGCTGCAGTCTGAACCGCAGAAAACTGCCTCGACGCCGCAGCGCCGCAGCCCGCGCCGCACGCAGCGCCACTCGCGCCGCAGCGCCAGTATTAAGCTACTGTTGCCGCGCCACAGCGCCAGCCTCTGTGTTCAGTTTTCTGCATTCTGCAACAAAACTGTTATGTACTAATTGTTTGATTTTTGTTTAAACAAGCATGGGAGCATGATTAATACGTATATATAAACCTAATGAGGCAATGTAAGCATGTTTTAGTATATTAGCATGCATGGTTAACCAAACGACACATAGTTTGGAAACGAATTTAAAGTTTCATAAACGACGTTAACATATATGAAGCATGTATACATTCTGACTTTTCGAGCATGTTTATAGGGCCTTGAAATACATGAAAAGCATGTTAACTTACATATGTAGGTTTCATAAGGAAGCATGAACATGATAGACCTTATTAATGAACTATACTAACAAAGTATAAGCTTTGAACGTGAACGTTGGTATGTTATGACGAGAATTAGAATTTGACATTTATGGACACATGTGACAGTACTCTTAGACTCATTCATGTGTCATGCATGTATATATACCATGATTAGTTGCCGTGATTAAAGTTTAGCATGAACAAAGCATGTTTTCAAGATAATAACAATGCTAGCTACATATATGCAATACGAGTACTCATGAGCATGACTAATACAAGTTATATATATATCTTATGTGTTTAAAAGCAATCATGTTAGACCATATGAGTTCGTGTCCTTGAATGGCTTTAAGTATTAACTTAAGAACCTATACCATGTACGATTGGATTTGGAAAAGTTATACAAGCATGAAAGTATCCTTTAAATATGAATACATGCTACGCGATATTATATGATGTTACTTGAACCCGATTTTGACGGTTAACTTAAGGAGATGCCGTAACTTGCTAAAATGAAATATATTTAGTATTGATTGTGGTCTTATGTGATATTAATAATATGCAAGCATGTTTGCTAATTGTTGAGATCTTATATAATATGAGAATGCGTTTAAACTCTAAAGAAGGAACGTTAAGGATAGAAATTATATTCTATATAACTGTGTAGCTAGGTAAAACTTAGCTTATGTGTTGCTCGTATATTCAAAGAGAAAATGTGAAGTTAAATTATATGACTAATGAATATCATATATATACGTAACTGTATTACGATAGGAATTCGAAAGTGTTGATTGCTTTTCGTGGATAAACTACGCTAAAGGCAAGTTCTCTTACTTACACTCTTTTAAAGTGCAAGTATCCTAACCGACGCATTTACTTTATGCAAGGAAATCTATGATTGTGAAAGTTTCCTAACTTATACTCTTTTACTATGCAAGTATCCTATCTTGTGTATTGCGAACTAGTTTCCTATTTAATCGGTTGAATCGAATTAGCACACTTGAACTCTTATTTCATTAAAGCTATTATTCATGTTGAACTTAGTATTGTTCTTGAATATTGTGAAAGTGTCTATGCCATTTGATTCGGCTGGACTTATGTTATTGAAAAGCAACCCAAACTAATTGATTGGTGCGGGATCTTATATTTGACTGAGAAGAACAACCTTCTTTGAAGGGAATATATAATTGTCGGAGAACCGACGTGCACACTTGAGTATGGTTGATTGTTATGCATAACAAGGGTACTTTAGGCTGATCACCTGTTGTACCTGTTTTTGTTGGATTTTCAGTTTATTACTGTCAATTCTAGTAGAAGTTCAGAGTCCGTAGTGACTACTCAGTATTCAATTATTTGAAATCTTGAATTGACTTATTATTGAATCATATTGATATTATCGTGTCCTTAGCGACTGATATTGAGAACTGTTGATATTCTTGTTATTCTTGAACTATCAAATCTTGTTATACCCTTTCGAGAATTGAGAATCTTATTACTCACCCTTATTGTATATTACTTGCTGAGCAATTTGTGCTCATTCTTGCTTTCCCTAAAACATTTCAGTTAAGGCAGAGCATGGTGAACCTTCGGGCGTTGATAAGGGCAAGGGCAAAGCTACCAACTAGCTTATGTCTGTTATGTTTTAAATATATTAATATTGTATGAAGATGATGTAGTAAGACTGGATTTGATTATGTTTAAGCTTAAGTTAGATTATGTAATAAGTCGTTAACTGATATTATTATGTAATCTATTAAGTACTGTAGGTTGCGAGACTTGGGGGAATAATTATAATAAATCATTGTAAACTATTCTAGAATAGATTTTCCGCTGTGATCGTATGATATTTAATTATTATTATTGTGATGTATTACCATGAGCACGTGATGAACCGAATTCGAGAGACCAAGTGGCGGTCCTGGAATTTGGGGGCGTCACAGGTTGGTATCAGAGCTGTAGTTATAAACCTTAGGAACGAGTGTCCTTGGACTATAGCTTAGGTGAACTTAGAAGTTAGGAAGGAGATAAAACTCATGTAGAGTTTTCCTTGAGAGACTTAGTCTGTTATGAAATGTAACTTCATTCTATACAATGAACTTATGTTTTATTTAACATTCTAATGGAGTTGCTGTTTGTTTGCCTTGTGTTTGTGATTGTAGGATGACAGACACAGGTGTAACTAGTAGAGTAGCAGAGGAGGAGCCCAGAGATATACATGTAGTATACGAGGCACCTCTAGAGGCTGTGCCAGTGCAGGCAGTTGCACCATCCGAGTTTGATGACGAGGATGAGATCGAGATTGAGATAGAGACTGATCCAGAGGAGGAGCCGATGGAGAATGAGCCAGTAGAGGACTCTGATGAGGCTACTATAGAGGAGCAGATGTTAGGAGAATACGAGGAGCGGATCCTAGAGTTAGACTGCAGGGTCCAAGAGCTGGAGGCAGAGGCCCACGAGAGAGAGTCTGAGTTCCAGAAGCTAAGGGACGAGGACCACCAGAGGAAGCTGGCTATGCAAGAGTTAGAGGTGGAGATTGCCTACCGTAGGGAGGCAGGGATCCAGATGGGGACTCTGTTTCACAGGTCAGTGGCTAGGAATGTAGATTTGGTAGAGAAGCTAGAAGAGGTTGAGCAGAGGGAACTGAGTGAGAAGACTGAGAAAGAGGCACTCCGTACTCAGCTAGAGTTGGAGGTGATGGATAGGTTACACTTCGAGGAGAAGTGGGAAGCGTCCAATGAGAGAGCTGACGACCTTGAGGATGAGGTCAGGTGCAAAAAGAGAAAGATGAACAAGATGGGGTATGTGTTCCGTTCAGCTTTTGAAAGGGTGATTGATGGTGTGCACCACTACCCGGCAGAACAGGGACAGACTCTACATACCTTGAGCCGAGAGCTGGTTGCGTATATAGTACAGTTGGAGTACAAGAGCGCAGTGGAGCGCGGGATGATGGGATGAGATTTCCTTAGTCAGTCTAGTGGTAGTACTAGTTGTGTCCTTATGTATTATATATACTATGTTGTAATCCCGATCTTTTGTGTAAGATGTGGGATGATGATGTAAACCCCGAGTTAGCTTTTGTTAGAGGGGTAGTATGGTAGTAGGTTGGTATATTCCCCGTCTTTTGTGATATTAGGGGATATATGTGATAACATTTATAGCAGTATGCTGGGGAAATCATGTAATGAAACGATTTGGCATATGAATATAAATGAAGTTTATTTCAGAAATATGTTACAATCTTTTTTTTATTAAAAAAAAAAGAAATACTTAAGTAATATACTTGAATAATAGTAAAATGAAAACTTGTGATGCAGATAATGCCGCCCAGACGTAGATTGACAGCACCCGAAGAATCTGTTAACAACGAGAGGGAACAAGTAGACCCGATCCAGAAACTGGTAGACTTGTTAGGAGAAGCCTTAAGGGGAAGGAACAATGAACCCGTTCGCCCGAACCCTCAGACTGTGCCAGTAACAACCTTTAAAGACTTTAAGAGTGTAGGACCCCCAGAGTTCAAGGGAACTACCGACCCAATCGTCGCACAAACGTGGATCAAGGAAATCAAAAAATCTTTCACTATAGCTAGCATAGGCGAAGATCAGAAGACGGTGTTTGCCACGTACATGATGAGGGGAGAAGCGAACTACTGGTGGGAGGCTAATCAACAAAGAGCTGGAGAAGGGATAATAGCTTGGGACAAGTTTAAGACGCTGTTCTTCGAGAATTACTTCCCGAAGAGTATGAAGAATAGGATGGAGGTGAAATTCCTAGAGTTAAAACAAGGTGAGATGACGGTGGCGCAATACGCGGCTAGGTTTAACGAACTAGCGCGATTTGCGGAGCACCAAGTTGGTGATGAAGAAAGAAAGGCTAGACGCTTCGAACAAGGGTTGAAGCCGTGGCTATTCAATAAGGTATCAGTTCTTCAAATTGATTCCTTTGCAACATTACTGGAAAAGGCAATCATTGCGGAAGGTGGCAGTGAGGCCTTAAGCCTGTATAACAAAGAGAAGAAAGGAAAGAATGCTGGAGGAGAGAATCGTACCGGAGGAAGCAGCAGTGGAGGAAGTAATTTGGAAAAGAGAAAGTGGGAGAATAACAACAAAAACAACAATAATCAATCAGGGAATTTTCGTGGAGGTTTCAAGAAGAAGGCTGAAGGATGCCCGAAGTGTGGGAAGAATCACCAGGGCGAGTGCTGGAAGGGACGTGGCACTTGCTACAACTGCGGACAGGAAGGGCACATCTCGCCCAACTGTTTGAAACCAAAAAAGATACAAGGATGATTTGCTTGTGGCTCGACGGAGCACCGAATTAAGGACTGCCCAAAGAAGGGAAGTGGAGGGGGTAGTAATCAGCAAGGAGGCAACAAGCTGATGATCGGTGGACCGGCACAATCCAACCGCCCAACCGCCAGAACCTTTAACATGACCGTCCAAGACGCAGTGGCTGCGAAGGATGTGGTGTCAGGTATAATCCCAATCAATGATATAAATGCTTATGTATTATTTGATTCGGGTGCCACCTGTTCTTTTGTATCTGAAGAATTTGCTAGTAGACTTAGTACACCTCGAGAACTATTAGAAAATCCTTTGATCATAGAAGTTGCTAATAAGGAAGTGATCCCTGTAGAATACGTTTATCGAAATTGTCGCGCATATATTAGTAAACATGAACTGAGCGTAGACTTGATTCCTATTAGACTGGGAGAATTTGACGTAATACTGGGAATGGATTGGTTGTATAACCATGCTGCGATAATTGACTGTCAGAAAAAATGTGTGAACCTTCAGACTCCGAGTAAGTCTAAGGTAGTGTTTTATGGTAGCTCATCGCTTAAGCAATCGTGTTGCGTTACGATGATGCAGGCCAAGAAATTGTTAAGGAAAGGATGTGGAGGATATTTAGCTTACATCGTTGATACTCGGAAGAAGGGAGTAGAAATTAAGGATATATCCGTAGTTAATGAATTTCAAGACGTGTTTCCAGACGATCTGCCTGGTCTTCCGCCAGATAGAGAAATCGAATTCGTAATAGACTTAGCACCGGGAACGGCACCGATTTCGAAAGCTCCATATCGTATGGCGCCAGTAGAAATGAAGGAATTAATGATACAATTGCAAGAATTATTGGATAAGGGTTACATTCGACCGAGTTTTTCTCCTTGGGGAGCACCAGTACTATTCGTTAAGAAGAAGGACGGATCGATGAGGCTCTGTATCGATTATCGAGAATTGAATAGAGTAACGATCAAGAACCGGTATCCGCTACCGAGAATAGACGACTTATTTGATCAACTGAAGGGAGCAAAGTGTTTCTCAAAGATCGACCTACGAACAGGATATCATCAACTGAAGGTACGGGATGAGGACATACCAAAGACTGCGTTTCGAACCCGTTATGGACAGTACGAGTTTTTGGTAATGTCATTCGGATTGACTAATGCTCCGGCAGCATTTATGGACTTGATGAACCGAGTTTTCAAGCCATACTTGGATAAATTTGTAGTGGTCTTTATCGACGACATTTTGATCTACTCGAAGACAGAGGAAGAACACGCCGAACATCTAAAGATTATTTTGGAGGCACTAAGGAAGGAGAAGATGTATGCAAAATTTTCTAAGTGCGAATTTTGGATGGAGAAGGTTCAATTCTTAGGCCACGTGGTGGATAAGAATGGAATCTCTGTAGACCCTGCGAAGGTTGAAGCAGTAAGTAATTGGGAACAACCGAGAACACCGACGGAGGTAAGAAGTTTTTTAGGGTTAGCTGGGTACTATCGAAGATTCATCCAAGATTTTTCTAAGATAGCAACCCCGTTGACCAATTTGACTAGAGAGACGGTGAAATTTGTATGGACCGACAAATGCGAAGAAAGTTTTCAAGAACTGAAAAGGAGATTGAGCGAAGCACCTGTGTTATCATTACCAGATGATGCGGGAAGTTTTGTGGTGTATAGTGATGCATCGCACAAGGGGCTTGGCTGTGTGCTCATGCAACATGGCAAGGTTATTGCATATGCGTCACGACAATTGAAGGATTACGAAAAACGATACCCTACTCATGACTTAGAGTTAGCGGCAGTAGTTTTTGCGTTAAAGATATGGAGACATTATCTATACGGAGAAATATGTGAGATATACACGGACCACAAAAGTCTAAAATATATCTTCACACAGAAGGAGTTAAACATGCGGCAGAGAAGGTGGTTAGAATTAATCAAAGACTATGACTGCGATATTCTTTATCACCCGGGAAAGGTAAATGTGGTTGCCGACGCTCTGAGCAGGAAAGGAAGGGAGAAGTTGTTTAATTTGACGACTCAGGAAGAGTTGATAAGAGAGATGGAGAAATTGGAGATAGAAGTGAAAGGACCAGAAAAGTCTGGTGAGAAGTTAATTGTAATGGAAGCTTGTCCGACGTTGTTGGATAGAGTAAAGGAAGCTCAGGAAAAGGATGAAGAGTGTGAGAAAATCCGAAAGAGGATCACAGAAAATGAGGAAGAAAAATTTCGAATGGATAAAGACGGTATTTTGAGATTTGAAGGGAGAGTGTGGGTACCAGCGGTAACCGAGTTGAGGGAAGAGATTTTGCACGAGGCACACAATACGACATATTCCGTTCATCCGGGAGGCACAAAGATGTACCGAGATCTAAGGCAACATTTTTGGTGGCCTAATTTGAAATGGGAAGTCGCAGAGTGCGTCAGTAAATGCTTGACTTGCCAACGCGTTAAAGCAGAGCATCAGCGGCCAAGTGGTTTACTACAACCGTTAGAAATACCGGAGTGGAAATGGGAGCATATTACCATGGACTTCGTGGTAGGACTTCCAGTTACACAGAAAGGTTATGATGCTATTTGGGTTATCGTGGATCGACTAACGAAGACCGCACACTTTCTACCAATCAAGATCCGCTACAGTTTGAACCAATTAGCAAGCCTATATGTAAAAGAAATTATTTCACGACATGGAGTGCCGGTGTCAATTGTCTCTGATCGAGATCCGCGCTTCACGTCCAATTTTTGGAAGAGTTTGCAGGAAAGAATGGGAACGCAGTTGAGGTTGAGTACAACTTATCATCCTCAAATAGACGGACAAAGTGAGCGAACAATACAAACGCTAGAAGACATGCTTAGGACTTGCGTGATGGATTTTAAAAGAAATTGGGACGACCACCTACCCTTAGTAGAATTCGCATATAATAATAGCTACCATGCGAGTATTGGCATGCCACCGTACGAAGCTCTTTACGGGAGAAAGTGCAGAACGCCGTTATGTTGGGACGAAGTCGGAGAACGACGAATACTCGGACCAGAGTTAGTTCAACAAACCGCAGACGTGGTGACAGTGATAAGAGCCAGACTTGTAGCAGCTCAAGATCGCCAGAAGAAATACGCAGATTTGCATCGGCAGGACCGAGACTTCAAAGTCGGCAGTTTCGTATTCTTGAAGGTATCTCCATGGAAGGGAAAAATCCGTTTCGGCAAGAAAGGAAAATTGAGTCCAAGATTCATAGGACCGTTCGAGATACTGAAGCGAGTGGGCGAAGTGGCATACAAAGTTGCGTTACCACCCGAGTTGGAGCATATCCACAACGTGTTCCACATTTTCGTGTTGCGACCGTACAAGGCCGACTACAAGCACGTGATTTCTTACGAGCCCATTCAAGTGGAGAAGAACTTGGCGTATGAAGAAATTCCTGTCCAAATATTAGATAGGAAAGAACAAACTTTGAGAAATAAAGTTATTTCATCTGTAAAAGTACTTTGGCGTAACCACGATGTCGAGGAGGCAACGTGGGAGTTAGAAGATAGGATGATGAGGGACTATCCCCATCTATTTGTGTAACCTTGTAGCAATTCCGGGACGGAATTTTTATAAGGGGGGGAGGATGTAATACCCGAGAATTTCCATATATTATTAAATAAATATATTAATGGAAATGAGAATTTATTTGAACATAAATGATTTTGTGTTATGAGAATGATTAATTCAATTATATTAAATTGAATATCTATGACAATTGAGAAAAATGTGGAGTTTACGATAAACTCGTTGAGAGCCTAGTGTGGCACAGTGATGGGAAATATTAATAATTATATTAATTAACGAAGAATTTTAAAGTGAACAATTAATTAATTGTTAATTGTTATTAGAGAATATTAATTGATTGTTGTGGGATATTAACTATGGTTGATTAATAATATGTGATTATTATTGCAAGAAATATAATAATCATAATCCACTTGTTTATAATTGTGCTGAGATTTATATTTGTTAATGTGATAATTAATCCTATGATTATTAATTTGGTATAATTAATAGTCAATGATGAACAAATTAATTAATATTGTTAATTAATCAACGAGATAAATAGTTTATTTATTTGACATTATAAATAATAAAATAAATAAGTGAGTGATTAATATAATAAGATTATATTAATTGATATGTGCAAATGTGCAATATTTGAATATATAAAGTATATGGAATACAACTATATTATATAGTGTAGAGAGACACTTAAGTGTGACCATGCATGTATATACATAAACTATGTTATATAATGCAATGCGAATATATTACACATAGAAACCATATATTACATGAATCATAATGTGATTATGTAAAACTATATGTTATGAATGCATGATAATACTGATGTGACAATAAATATGTGAGAATACACTGTATAATATACCATGAACATATTGTAAACTATTAATTTTAATAAAGTGAGACATCATGAATATATGGTGAACAATTTAATAATACATGAGATAATGTAATGTGATAACATCCGATTAAATTATATCAGTATGATAAAAATGTACATGAATTATATGTGCACAATTCACACTTATTACATTATGTGAATCCATATTAGTATCATTAGAATTACATTGTAACTATAATTGTGGCCTAATTATATAGTATATATACATGTAACATATTTTGGCATAAGTGTTGTGTATATATACAAATTATAGAATGCTGATATATGGCCTTGTTCCAATATAATAGTCACTCTCCTTCTCCTTCACGTGTATGGCAAAAAGGCTAAGGCCTATTCTCCCATTCTTCTCCCAAGCTTAGCTAGCAATAATTATATGAGGAGTGGCTCTAATGATGGCTATCAACAACTATCTACCAACTTCCTCTTATCTAGCATGCAATTCAAATTTCTGTTAGTTTGAAATGGTAGGCAATTGCATTGTCTGTATCTTGTTTTCTCTATAAATATGGCTTCCTTTCTTCCCATTTCACATTGCTGAGATTTTGTTTGAGTTGATAAGTTGAGAGCATATACATATATCAGTATAATAGCATTGTGAGATATCAGCAAGCTTACTCCATAACAGAGGTATAAATCCTCTTCGTGTCTTCATTTTCATTTTCTGTCAAAAGAACTCCATTGTTGTTCTCTGAGTTTTGTTGAAATTCTTGATTATGCCAAATTGGTTCATGATTGGTTTGTAGAACCCTTATATTGTTGTTATATGAACATACACACATGATGGAACCACTGAATAGTCTTTCATTTCCATTGTTCCTCTTCAATTTCTGTAAATACATGAAATTCGTAAATTAGTTAGAGTTCATGAAATTGGGAATTGATAATTGCTATTGACTGTTATATAAGCATATATGTATGTGTTAGTAAGTTAAACAAGTCTGGGTATGTTGAAATCGATGAAATGGGAGGTTTTGGGTCGGTTTTGCTGCAGTCTGAACCGCAGAAAACTGCCTCGACGCCGCAGCGCCGCAGCCCGCGCCGCACGCAGCGCCACTCGCGCCGCAGTGCCAGTATTAAGCTACTGTTGCCGCGCCACAGCGCCAGCCTCTGTGTTCAGTTTTCTGCATTCTGCAACAAAACTGTTATGTACTAATTGTTTGATTTTTGTTTAAACAAGCATGGGAGCATGATTAATACGTATATATAAACCTAATGAGGCAATGTAAGCATGTTTTAGTATATTAGCATGCATGGTTAACCAAACGACACATAGTTTGGAAACGAATTTAAAGTTTCATAAACGACGTTAACATATATGAAGCATGTATACATTCTGACTTTTCGAGCATGTTTATAGGGCCTTAAAATACATGAAAAGCATGTTAACTTACATATGTAGGTTTCATAAGGAAGCATGAACATGATAGACCTTATTAATGAACTATACTAACAAAGTATAAGCTTTGAACGTGAACGTTGGTATGTTATGACGAGAATTAGAATTTGACATTTATGGACACATGTGACAGTACTCTTAGACTCATTCATGTGTCATGCATGTATATATACCATGATTAGTTGCCGTGATTAAAGTTTAGCATGAACAAAGCATGTTTTCAAGATAATAACAATGCTAGCTACATATATGCAATACGAGTACTCATGAGCATGACTAATACAAGTTATATATATATCTTATGTGTTTAAAAGCAATCATGTTAGACCATATGAGTTCGTGTCCTTGAATGGCTTTAAGTATTAACTTAAGAACCTATACCATGTACGATTGGATTTGGAAAAGTTATACAAGCATGAAAGTATCCTTTAAATATGAATACATGCTACGCGATATTATATGATGTTACTTGAACCCGATTTTGACGGTTAACTTAAGGAGATGCCGTAACTTGCTAAAATGAAATATATTTAGTATTGATTGTGGTCTTATGTGATATTAATAATATGCAAGCATGTTTGCTAATTGTTGAGATCTTATATAATATGAGAATGCGTTTAAACTCTAAAGAAGGAACGTTAAGGATAGAAATTATATTCTATATAACTGTGTAGCTAGGTAAAACTTAGCTTATGTGTTGATCGTATATTCAAAGAGAAAATGTGAAGTTAAATTATATGACTAATGAATATCATATATATACGTAACTGTATTATGATAGGAATTCGAAAGTGTTGATTGCTTTTCGTGGATAAACTACGCTAAAGGCAAGTTCTCTTACTTACACTCTTTTAAAGTGCAAGTATCCTAACCGACGCATTTACTTTATGCAAGGAAATCTATGATTGTGAAAGTTTCCTAACTTATACTCTTTTACTATGCAAGTATCCTATCTTGTGTATTGCGAACTAGTTTCCTATTTAATCGGTTGAATCGAATTAGCACACTTGAACTCTTATTTCATTAAAGCTATTATTCATGTTGAACTTAGTATTGTTCTTGAATATTGTGAAAGTGTCTATGCCATTTGATTCGGCTGGACTTATGTTATTGAAAAGCAACCCAAACTAATTGATTGGTGCGGGATCTTATATTTGACTGAGAAGAACAACCTTCTTTGAAGGGAATATATAATTGTCGGAGAACCGACGTGCACACTTGAGTATGGTTGATTGTTATGCATAACAAGGGTACTTTAGGCTGATCACCTGTTGTACCTATTTTTGTTGGATTTTCAGTTTATTACTGTCAATTCTAGTAGAAGTTCAGAGTCCGTAGTGACTACTCAGTATTCAATTATTTGAAATCTTGAATTGACTTATTATTGAATCATATTGATATTATCGTGTCCTTAGCGACTGATATTGAGAACTGTTGATATTCTTGTTATTCTTGAACTATCAAATCTTGTTATACCCTTTCGAGAATTGAGAATCTTATTACTCACCCTTATTGTATATTACTTGCTGAGCAATTTGTGCTCATTCTTGCTTTCCCTAAAACATTTCAGTTAAGGCAGAGCATGGTGAACCTTCGGGCGTTGATAAGGGCAAGGGCAAAGCTACCAACTAGCTTATGTCTGTTATGTTTTAAATATATTAATATTGTATGAAGATGATGTAGTAAGACTGGGTTTGATTATGTTTAAGCTTAAGTTAGATTATGTAATAAGTCGTTAACTGATATTATTATGTAATCTATTAAGTACTGTAGGTTGCGAGACTTGGGGGAATAATTATAATAAATCATTGTAAACTATTCTAGAATAGATTTTCCACTGTGATCGTATGATATTTAATTATTATTATTGTGATGTATTACCATGAGCACGTGATGAACCGAATTCGAGAGACCAAGTGGCGGTCCTGGAATTTGGGGGCGTCACATATATAGGGTATGCTTGGGTGTAATGAGTTATATATGGAGATAATGAATGATCAATAAAGAATCTACCACCTCTAGTAAAAGAGGAGATATGTCCTATGTGATTCGTTAAATGACAACCCAGGAATCCTTGGCCAAGGTAGAATGAAATTAGAAAGAGGTTTCTAATTTGCATTATTTGGAGTTGTGCATTTTCTAATCGAAATACATATGATTAAATAAATTAAGACTTGACAGTAAATCCATGTCTTATATTTAATTGGGACATTTTATGGTGGAAGGATTGAATTGTACGGTAACTATTAACTCACAGGTTCTTTTATGATTAATGTTGAAATCTATATTATCTGGAAAGTCGTTGATCGCTAGGGAGGCTTATCCCTATTGTAGAATAAATGTTATTTATTTAAATAGATTATTAGTTTAATTTGTTTATTTAAATAAGATTAGAATTGTTCTAATTGATTTATTCACAACCGGTTTAATATGGAGAACCTAAAGGGTCACACCATAAAAGGAAGAAGAATTATTTAAGAAGAAAATGGCATGATAGTAATAATGCATTAAGTATAATTAATTTAATCTATGATGATAGAATAAATTAAATAGCTTAATGTTTATTATTTAATATTTTAGAAATATTAAATATAAATTAATAAGAGGAGTCTTATTAATATTATTATTATTATTATTATTTTTATTCTAAAGGAGTTTAGGAATTAATATAATATCAGTACTCTCTCTCAATCCTAATAAAGATTAGGATATAAATTAATTAAATAAAACCCTATTCTAATTGGATTAGGAGGGTTAACCTAATATCTATATAAGAGAGTCTTATATCAGAAATAAGTGACGCGAATTTTTCAAGAGTTGGGAGTACACATATTCTATAGAGATAGAAACAAGGGTTAAGCCAATAACCCATCTTCTTGAGTTCTTCATCTTCCTTGGTGGATCACCGTTAGAGGCCAAACATTTGGGTGGCTGACATTGATCAAGGGAAGGAGCCATTACAGAGGAATCAAAGGAATCAAAGGAGTAGAACTTGTACCTGAGGAAGCTTAGATCTTCAAAGGTATAATTTCATGTTCTCTCTTTTCTGTTATTGATAACAAGCACAAAGCATGATCATGGTTATGGGTTTGTATAAATTTTTGAAAACCTAGTTTTTACGCTTCCGCCCTATTTATGTGATTTGATTGCATGATTGCGTTACGTACAAACCCAACAAGTAGGCCGTGATAGGAACAACATGATTATGTGAATATTTCTTTGGTAGTAATTATGTAATTTTCGATGTGATTATAAACAACGAAATATGATTATGATTTAAATCCTGAATATTCTTTATCACAGGATAACTGATGTAAATAGCAGTGATGCTATCTTGTTATGTTTAAAACTTTTTGATTAAATAAAATATCAGAGTTTATTTGAGTTGATATGTGTTAAGTGATTTTTTTAATGTTTAAGCTACGTCTTAAATATTTAAGGAATTGAATAAAGATCTAATAAGCGTATATCTTAACAGAAATATGCCACCGAGAAGACGCCTAATTCGTTAACCAGCCCAAGAAGGGGACTAATAATAATGACGCCAATGCCAACACTAACCCTGTTCAGCAGTTAGTGAACTCATTGACCGGAGAAATGGCCACTCAGCAGCAAGCTCCACCGAACACGACATTCAAAGACTTTAAGGCCGTGGGACCGCCAGAGTTTAAGGGATTTATAAACCCAATCGAGGCACGGACTTGGGTTATAGAAATGGAGAAGGTTTTCGACGTCGCTGGGGTCAATGAGGATCAGAAGACAGCTTACGCAACATTTATGCTGAAGGCAGAGGCCAGTTGTTGGTGGCAGGAAACAAGGTCAGGGGAGGACAGGGTGTGATAACCTGGGAAAGGTTTAAGGAGATGTTCTTCGAAATGTACTTTTTGACGAGCGCACAGAACCAAATAGAGGTTTAGTTTTTGGAATTAATACAAGGTAATATGTCTGTACCAGATTACGCGACGAGATTCAATGAGTTGGCCAGGTTTGCCACATACCAAGTGCACACTGATGAGAGGAATGCTAGGAGATTCGAACAAAGACTGAAACCCTGGTTTTATAGCAAGGTATCGATGTTTCAGTTGAACACCTTTACGGGAGTATTGGAGAAGGCTATCATCGCTAAAGGTGGGAGCGATGCTATAACAAAGTACAACCAAGAGCAGAAGAAGAAGAAAAGTGAAGGAGAAGGTAACAACAAGGCTAGTGATAGTAACACTGGAGGAGGTGGTAATAATCAGAAAAGAAGGTGGAATGACAGCACATCAACTGCGAATCAGCAAGAAAGCTAGAAGAAGAGGGTAGAAGCTTGTCCGACCTAAGGGAAGAACCACCTGAGGGTCTGTATGATAGGAAAAAGAGTTTGCTACAATTATGGTCAGGAAGGCCACACAGCACCTAACTACCCTAACCCTAAGAAGGGTGACTGCTTCACATGTGGATCAAATGATCATCTGGAAAGGGATTACCCCAAGATGGATTCAGGAGGGGCAGGAGCAGAAGGAAACAGGGGAAGCAGCAGTGGCAATGCTTTGACGATTATGGGACCAACACCAACAACTCGACTTACTACCATGACTTTCAACATGACCGTGCAGGATGCTGTGTAGTCTAGTGATGTGGTGTCAGGTATCATTTCGATCAATAAAGTTAATGCATATGTATTATTTAATTCGGGTGCTACTTGCTCCTTTATATCCAATGACTTTGCTAAGAACCTAGAATTGCCTAAGGACGAGTTAGAATACCCTATGAACATAGAGATTGCGAATAGGGAAGTGATTCCTGTTAAGTATGTACACAAGAACTGTAGGGTGGACATTAAGGGTAATGTGATGAACGTAGATCTTATCCCAATTAGACTTGGGGAATTCAACGTTATTTTGGGGATGGATTGGTTATTCAATTATGGGGCGATAATTGATTGCCAATAGAAGTGTATTAACCTTATGACTCCTTCAAAGGTTGTGTTTTATGGCAGCAAGTCACCTAGACAAGCGAGTTGTTTGACGATGATGCAGGCCTAGAAGTTGTTGAGACAAGGATGTGTAGGGTATTTAGCCTACATAGTCGATAGTTGTAAAGAGAGTCCGAAATTAGAGGAGATACCAGTCATGAGAGATTTTATAGACGTATTTCCAGATGATTTGCCAGGACTTCCGCCAGATAGGGAAGTAGAGTTTGTGATTGATTTGGCACCAGGAACTACTCCAATATCAAAGGCCCATACCAATGGCTCTGGTAGAGATGAAAGAGTTGATGGTGCAGTTGCAAGACGTTTTGGACAAGAAGTATATACAGCCAAGCATATCACCGTGGGGAGCACCGGTATTATTCGTTAAGAAGAAGGACGGATCGATGCTGCTTTGCATTGACTACAGAGAGATGAACAAGGTCATAATTATGAATAAGTATCTGTTGCCTAGGATTGACGACCTGTTTAACCAGCTGAAAGGAACGAGATATTTTTCGAAGATAGATCTGAGAAGTGGTTACCATTAGTTGAAGGTGAGGACAGAAGATGTTCTGAAGACAGCGTTTATGAATCGGTATGGTCACTACGAATTTTTGGTGATGTCATTTGGTCTAACGAATGCGCCTGCAGCATTTATGGACATAATGAACAGGGTGTTTAAACCATTTTTGGGCAAATTCATGGTGGTGTTTATTGATGACATTCTAGTGTATTAGAAGACCAAGGAGGAGCATGTAGAGCATCTGGAGGTAACGTTGGAAGCTTTGAGAAGAGAAACGTTGTACGCCAAGTTTTCAAAATGCAAATTCTGGATAGAGAGGGTGCAATTTCTTGGACATGTGATTGATAAAGACAGAATTTTGGTAGATCCCTCAAAGGTTGAAACTTTGATGAACTGGGATCATCCAAAGACACCATTGAAAGTGAGGAGTTTTCTTGGATTGGCAAGATATTATAGAAGATTCATTCAAGACTTTTCCAAAATCGCGACTCCGCTGACGAATTTGACTAGGAAATTAGTGAAATTTGTTTAAACGAAGAAGTCTGAGGAAAGCTTCCAAGAGCTTAAGAAGAGGTTGACTACGGCACCTGTGTTATCTCTTTCGGATAGCACATGAATTTTTATGGTGTATAGTGATGCATCGCATAAAGGACTAGGTTGTGTGCTTATGCAAAAAGGCAAGGTCATTGCGTATGCGTCATGACAACTGAAGGATTATGAGAAGGGGTATCCAACCCATGATTTGGAATTGGTCGCGGTAGTATTTGCTTTTAAAATCTGGAGACACTATCTCTATGGGGAGAAGTGTGAAATATATACAGACCACAAGAGTCTGAAATATATTTTTACACAGAAGGATCTGATTATGCGCCAGAGAAGATGGTTGGAATTGATAAAGGACTATGATTGTGAGATCTTATACCATCCGGGTAAAGCGAATGTGGTTGCCAACGCCTTAAGCAGAAAGGGTCGAGAGAAATTAATGATGTTGACTGCCCAGGAGGAGCTAATTTCAGCAATGGAGAAACTGGAATTAGAGGTAAGATATACTATGGAGTCTGATGAGAAGTTATTCCAGCTGGGAGCTGGTACAACTCTATTAGATAAGGTTAAGGAAGCTCAACTTCAGGACGAAGAATGTGAGAAGATAAAGAAGAAGATATCCGAAGGGAATGAATAAAAATTCAAGATGGACAGTGAAGGACTGTTAAGATTCGAGAGCAGAGGTTGGGTACCACCAGTGCCAGAAATTAAGGAAGAAATTTTGAGTGAGGCTCATAATTCACAGTATTCCATTCACCCAGGAAGAACAAAGATGTACCAGGATATCCTACAACATTTCTAGTGGCCAAATATGATACGAGACGTTGCCGATAGTGTGGCCAAGTGCCTGACTTGTTAGAAAGTGAAAGCAGAACACCAGAAGCCGAGTGGGTTGCTATAACCGTTAGAGATCCCAGAATGGAAATGGGAGCATATTACTATGGATTTCATAGTAGGTCTTCCGACAACTCAGAAAGGTTTGGATGCAGTATGGGTTATTGTAGATCGACTGACGAAATCAGCACACTTCCTATCTATCAAGATCAGATTCAACCTAGAACAGTTGGCGAAGTTATATGTGAAGTGTTGACGTCTGGAAAAAATTCGATCAGCTTTGGACCCGATCTTTTTCTCTTCCTATGTCTTGTGTTTTCTACCCTTATTGCCTTGTCTGTTTTATGAAGGGTGAAGAAGGGTTTTTTAGGAAAAGGCCAACATGTATCATGTCGATGATTTGAACGATTTACAGAGTCGCCAGTTGGTAGATTTGAAATGGTTGTACCAACTCAATCGAGTTTTGTTTGCAAGTAGGCCCAATTACTGGACAGTGTCAAAACTTGATCTTGAAATCGAGATTTTAAAGTTCAGGGGCTTGGTTAAGTGGGGGGAAGGTGTTAGGCACCCCCAACTCCTGTGAAACACAGTACCGCATCTTTTCAATATTTCCCTTTTTATTTACAATGTGTGTGTGGATGCTGGAAGAAATTGGGCCTACGTTTGTTTGATTTGAAAGTATTATTGTGCTTCATTGAACCTATATACGAAGGGTTTGATTTGATTTGCACAAGTCCTTCTTAGACAAGATATGAAAATGATGTTTTGAAAAGGCTGGTTTTCAAACCCTTACGCTCACGTAGGAATTGAAGCATGTTGATAATTCCATTTTAGCCTTTGGCTCGATTTGGATGGTGATTGTCGGGCTGCGAAGCATCCTCGACCACAAAATATATACAAGTGTCGTTCTTCTCATGGGCATGACAGCCATCAGAGTGACTCTAGCACGATAAACCATTATTTCATTATGTTTGAGACCTTAAACCTGGATAACCATTTTAAGGTCTTTCAGATGTACATTTTTTTACAGAAAAACTGGCAAGGGTACATTTAAAATGTGGAGTTTGTCCATCGTGGGAATCAGATTCTGATCAGTTTGATCATGAATCCCATGATTCCTAGGCTCACAGAAGGAGGCCAAGAAAACCTCCACAGCATAGATATTTACAGAAAATGTATATTACATCCAGACGTCGCAACAACCAAGGATTCATCAGTCAAATCATGGCATGCGCGTAGCCAAAGCTTCTCGTTCCCACTAGATAGAGATCTGAGGGTCGTGAGGTTGCTTTCATATTTAACAAAACTAGAAAGAAAGCTAGATTTAAATAAATCTTAGCCATTCTAGCTTCCCAGTTCCAGTTGGACCTATTTTGAACCGTTTGAAAGATAGAAATGGCTAGATTCAAATAAATCTACACCACCAAATTTGTATTAAAATGAATTCATATCAAATGAATAATTGAAACAGATATTTAATCATAATGAATAAAGAATATATATATATATATATATATATATATATAATTATATATATATAAAAGCTATAAAGGGCGACGGATTTTCAATCTCAGGCCCGAACAAAAAATGTAAATATATATATATAAAGCTGTAAAGGACGACGGATTTGCAATCCCATGCCTGAACAGAAATGTAAATAAATAAATAAATATATATATATATATATATATATATATATATATATATATATATATATATATATAAAAGCGGTAAAGAGCCACAAATTTCTCCAGGCTCAACTGGAATGTAAATATATATATATATATATATAAAAGCGGTAAAAAGGTCTTCGATTTCCAATCCAAGCCAAACTGAAATATAAATGTTAATATATACAGTTAGTATATATATATTAAAGCAATAAAGGCCACGAATTAGCAATCCAGGCCAAACAAAGTCAGAAATATATATATATATATATATATATATATATACAGTTATATATATAACAGCAGTAACTGCCATGGATTTGTAATCCGGGCTTGACAAAATTAAAAATTAGTATATATATAGTCAAATATGTACATAGTAAAGCCAAAAAGGCCATGAGTCAGCGACCCAAGCCGAACAAATATATATATATATATATATATATATATATATATATATATATATATATATATATATATATATATATATAAAAGCGATTAAAAGCCCCGGATCGACGATCCAGGCTGTGCAAACCCAGAAAAACGTATATATGTACTAAAATGTACTAAAAAGTAAGCAAAACAGGCCACGGAACTGAATATCGGGGAAAATTAGAAGATGAAACTTTACGTGCACATGTATAAATACGTAATGAAGTAGGAAACGAGTTCTGATCGTAAAAATACTTACAATGGACTGCTACACAGGCTTTTTGCCACTTGGTAGGCTTCAAATGGACGTTTCCACCGGTTAATTTTTTGTATGTTGTAGTATATGAGTATACCTACGTGTTAGAGTAATAAAATCTAATTTTGGAGTACTAGAAGTCTGGCTAAGAAGCAAAATTGCCTGAGTTTAAGAGCATTTTCTATTTTTTGGCAAGGGGAGTCTTATATTTAAAGACCCGATGGTAGCGGGTCTACCCGCGGTTGCTACGGGTCTACCTGCGGCTCCCCATGGTGGGGCCCACCTGGTGGGTTATGTCATCTCGAAGTACGTGCACTCTGAGCAACGCGATGTCAGGTTCAAAACTTTCTAACTTTTGAACAGAACGTCCGTTTACGGCGTACTATACCTTTTCGAAAAGCCCTTTCCTAGAGCGTCACAATGACATGGGACCTAACCTTTTCCCAGTCCAAGAAGACGAGTTTATAACTGGATCTTCTTTTCTTCGCAGCTTATCCGTTGAGCTGTATTATGCTATTTTCACTCGGGATCAATGTTATGGTTCTTTTTGACCTTCATTACATCAATTTGACTTGATTTTGACCGGATTAGCTTCAAGTTGGTAAAATGACCGTTTTGCCCCTCCAGGGGTTGTCTCCTGTACTGGCACGGATTTTGACTGTTTTCTCAGGGTTGTCTCCGAGGTTTTGATTCTAGCCGACTCTGTTCTTCCTCAGGGTTGTCTCTGGGATTGACTTGGTTTCCTAGAGTTATCTCTAGGGATGATGTGATGCTTCGGGGTTGTCTCTGAAGGTTGAATTGATCTCCCGGTATTGTTATTGGGGCTCCTATATCTCTCGTGTTGTCACCAGGGCTTCACTTGACATCCCAGTATTGCTGGGGTTTGACTTGACACCCCGGTGTAGTGATCGGGGTTGAGCTTGACATCTCGGGGTTGTTGTCGGGGCTGCTTGACATCCCTTGATTATTACTGGGGCTTCACTTGACATCCCGGTGTTGTCGGGGTTTGAGTTGACATCCCGGTGTAGTGACCAAGGATGAGCTTGACATCACGAGGTTATCACCGAGGGTTCTTGACATCCTGGTATTGTCACCAGGGCTTCACTTGACATCCTGGTGTTACCGGGGTTTGACTTGACATCCCGGTGTAGTGATTGTGGTTGAGCTTGAAATCCTGGGGTTGTCGCCGGGGCTGCTTGACATCCCAGTATTGTCATCGGGGCTTTACTTGACATCCCGGTGTCACCGGGGTTTGACTTGACATCCCGGTGTAGTGATCGAGGTTGAGCTTGACATCCCGGGGTTGTTGTCAGGGCTGCTTGACATTCCGATATTTTCACCGAGGCTTCACTTGACATCCCGGTGTTACCATGGTTTGACTTGATATCCCGGTGTAGTTATCGGGGTTGAGATTGACTTCCTGAGGTTGTCGTTGGGGCTGCTAACATCCCGGTATAGTGACTGGAAGGAAAAAGATGATTTTACCCTTCTGCAGGGTTAGTAACAGGAATGCAAAAGTTTGAGTGTCTGCAGATGCCCTTCTTTATCATGTTTATGCAATGCAATGGAATGAACAGGATAAAGAATGCTAGACACTGGAAAAATAACATATGAAAATGTAATGCAATGCATGATATGTTATGTTATGAATGTTAGATACCCTTGTGGTGGTAGGCTATCACCATCTGTTTATGCCATTTTTTGCTGGGGATGACGTTATCCATAATAGCCTTTTGGGGAAGATTTTTTCTTGGCCGATGCCGTTGGACATTTCTGAACTCAACGTTGGGGTTTTCATCAACACTCTTCGCCTTCAAATAAGCTTTCTGACTTCCTTCTCTGCTGGGGATATTTTTTTTGTTATGAGTTACCCCATGGGAGATTCCCGATGCCTATCCTGATGATAGCTCCCACCGGTTTACATCATCGGACCTTTCCTGATGCTACGTTGGAGTTTTCACCAACGGTTTGAATTATCATTCCGTTGATGCCTACATTCATGTGGATGCCTATCCGACTGATAGTTTACACTGTTCTATTGACCTTGACTCGATTCCGACTCGAACGGTAGTTTACAAGGTTTGACCATCACCGAACCTCCTCGGTGTCTACTCGAACAGTAGTTTGCAACGGTCGATTGAATCACAGATCTTTCTCGATCCTCCTTCTAGGGATTTGTATAATAGATTCCATCATCTGTCCACTGTGGGGATAAACTTATACGCTGATTCCATCACCGGCTCATTCCCGATGCTTCGCTGGAGTTCTCGCCAACGGCTGATAGTGTTAAATCCTTTGACCTTCGCTAAAGTAGCCTTCAACGGCTGATACAACTGGACCGTTCCCAATGCTTTGCTAGAGTTGTTGCCAATGGCTGATAGTGTCGGACCCTTTGACCTTTGCTGAAGTAGCCTTCAATAGTTGATACCACCGGACCATTCCTGATGCTTCGCTGGAGTTGTCGCCAACGGCTGATAGTGTCAGACCCTCTGACCTTCGCTGAAGTAGCCTTCAACAGTTGTTACCACCGGACTGTTCCCGATGCTTCGCTGGAGTTGTCGCCAACGGCTGATAGTGTCAGACCCTTTGACCTTCGCTGAAGTAGCCTTCAACGGCTGATACCACTGGACCGTACCCGATGCTTCACTAGAGTTGTTGCCAACGGCTGATAGTGTAAGACCCTCTAACCTTCGCTGAAGTAGCCTTCAATGATTGATACCACCGAACCGTTCTCGATACTTTGCTGGAGTTGTTGCCAACGGCTGATAGTGTCAGACCCTCTGACCTTCGCTGAAGTAGCCTTCAACGGTTGATACCACCGGACCGTTCCCGATGCTTCGCTGGAGTTGTCGCCAACGGCTGATAGTGTCAGACCCTCTAACCTTCGCTGAAGTAGCCTTCAATGGCTGATACCACCGGACCATTCCCGATGCTTCACTAGAGTTGTCGCCAACTGCTGATAGTGTCAGACCCTCTGACCTTCGCTGAAGTAGCCTTCAATGGCTGATACCACCGGACCGTTCCCGATGCTCTAACAGAGGAGTTTTCAGCAGTTTTTCATAGTTTTTTAGCAGTTTTCATCATTGGCCCACGAATATCACTTCAGGGTCTTAACCAATGGCTTACATGAAGTTCCTTCCTTCGTCAGGCACTGGTTACTTATACGCGAGATTTCAGGCCAATTCGCTCAATCGCATAGCAGTTTTTTTTTTGGATTTAACTTTTCAGCTTCTGTAAACCCCATTTCTACTCGAACTGGACCAAGTCGAAGGGAGTGGGCCCCACCTTAGGGAGCCGCAGGTAGGGGTGCAGCAGCCACAGGTGGAACTGCTCCTTCTTGTGAGTTTAAGTTGGGCAGCCATGGCTTCTCAAATTCATTTTCAAGTTTGAATCCTAAAGGAAATCCAATTTTCTTCTTCAGATCTATGGAGTTCGAGCAGCTTTTTTTAGATTTTGTCACCGTACAAACGTTTTGCACATATCTGGTAACGTTTACATCCTTTCTTTTCTAGTTTTGACCGTTAAAATGTTATAAACCATGTAGTATGCTTTTAAGCACAATGTATCAAATAGATGTGCCTATATAATTTGATAAAAAAATTTAGACTAAGTAAATATTCATATTTTACTGTGCTGAACGTTTTGATGTAAAAAAGTTTAATTTCTGAGACAGTCAATTGGCGCCCTTTTTGATCAGTTTACTCATCCTTTTTTAGGCCAAGTTAGCCTGGATTTTCAACTAAAAATGCATGCGGTAATTTAGCTGCCACGGGGAGTTTACTTTCGATGTTTTTTCATAAATATGAATTATTTCTATTTTTGGGTAGGTGTGTTATTGAATGGCCACCTAGTCATACCTATGTGCATGCGGACAGTCCATTTTATAAAGGAGACTCTAGTGAAATTTTTTCAAAAGCCTGAGTATTTAATGAGCATGCAATTTTGACTCTACTGGGGATTTTTGTTAACGAAAGCATGTTTTAGGACTTAAAATGCATAAAGCAATGATTTAATTTAATAAGCCACATGTTTAAGGCTTACCTCACACTTTTTGAGGTGATTTGGGGACTTTATCCAGGTTTTGGAGCCAGATAGACCAGGTAGTGCTAGCAGGGTCACTTCAGGAGTTAGGCAGAGGAGATTCTCTGATGTTCCTCAGCCACGTCCAGCCCAGCCGCCTCCCTATTTGGCTGAGTCTGTGATTTATCCCATCCGGGCTGAGCCGTCGGTTAATGTGGACGATGAGGAGGTCCCATTTGTTGATCCTGCCCCAGCTCAGGCTCCACGTGAGGAGCTTCCAGCCTTTGTAGTGCTGCTTTAGGAGCTTCTGGGAGATTTGAGGTGCCATCCATCTAGATACCTTCACGCCAACGATGTGACTGAAGTTTTTCTTCTGGATTTTCTTTATTTCTTTTGCCATTTTTAGGGCACAGGTTTGATCTAGACTGGCTATTTAATGCAGGTTCCTGGCTTTACACAGCCTAGGGGGAACTGGTTTAATGTCCATTCCTTGTACCATACTCTGTATCCGGAGTATCGGGCCATTGTTGACACCTGGGGGTTTCAGGCGTTCTTTTCTATCCTTCCCCGTCGTTGCCCCTGGGGTTATCTGAGGGCTTTGCCTGAGCGCTGGTTCCACCAGACCCAATCTCTTCATTTGTTGGATTGCAAGGTGATGATGAGGCCTATGGACTGGAGGTTCATCACCGGGATAGAGTTTGTAGGTGAGCTAGTGTCGGTTGTGGCTGACATTTCACCACTGCCGTTCGGTCTCTCTTAGGAGTTCCTGCGACGGCCATCAAGGGTCGGACGGTCCGTTTTGGTCCCTTGAGCATAGATGCCCAGAGTGGGGCTTTGACTGAGCCTCTGCTTGATGATCAGAGGGTTAGAGATCGCATCCTGCGATGACTATTTTTGGTGATCATCAGGGGTTATTTCCTTGCAGACAACTCCTCGACAGTGTCCTTTGCCCTGGTTAGCGTTACACAATATGTGGAGCGCCTCAGTGATTTTCATTGGGGTACCTACACGTTTGCCTATTTTCTCTGAGGGATGCGCATGCGCTCGGAGGGTGTGATGGAGGCTTGGCTAGGTTTTTACCCATTCCTGCTGGTGAGTACATTTCTCTTGTACCTTGTTAATTTCCTCATTTGTGTTTGTCAGTCTTTATCACTAAGGACTTTTGATATTTGCATGTCCAGTTTTGGGCATATGAGAGGCCCCCTTGCCTACGTCCTACCACTACTCTGGGCCTGGAGACTTATCCGAGGGGATGGCGCTGACATCACTCCACATTAACGGAGGTCCCTGTGGTCGAGGGATTCACCTACTCCCGCCTACAGCTAGAGCTATTGACGGCTGAGTCGATCTCGTGGGTCCCGTATACCGTAGACTTTTTGACAGTCGGGTTTGAGGATGGTTTTCCCACTGGTCGGGAGTTTGCATTGTCCACTCGTCGAGTTCTATTTTTGACAGAGGGTGGTTGGGAGCTCTATTTAGGAGAGCGTCCTATTTGGAGCACCACGGGAGATATCCGCATTCCCTTTGTTCCTCCTATTTGGCATCATTGGCCATTAGCTCAGCCACTCACAGACATTCCACTAGTGGGCATAGATGGCTTCACCTGTCAGAGGGTCCCTACAACCAGGGGGCATTTCACAGCTGGTGGAGTCCTCATACCATTGGGGCTCAGACTCGTGCTACCCAGTTCATGGCAGACATGGTGCCAAGGTCTGTGTTGATGACAAACTGGATAGATTACCTCTGAGATCCTACTCATCTGGACTAGATTATCGGACTGACCCAACAGTTGGAGAGGGCTCATTTGTTCATCAGGCACCTTGGCCAGGATCCATCCGAGGCAGATTCTTTTGATCCTTCCAGCTCTGGAGCTTACCCCTCCACAAGTCCATTTTCTAGCAGCTTTGCAGGTGCTGATCCTCCCTTATATCAACCGAACATTCCCACTGGCCGAGATTTTGTGACTCAAGAGGAGCTGGAGCAGGTTAATAGCCTAGAGACAGATATTCTTGATCTCTTTGGATAACTTTTCTAGCTATATCTTTTGATAGGCCTCTGTTTAGTTATTAGGCAGATGTGCCCCATTTCTCGCTATATCTTTTGATAGGCCTCTGTTAGTAGTTGGGCGGTTGTGCCCCATTCCTTGTACTTTTTATTTTGTATTTTATTAGCAGACAAAGATGATGCTTGCAGTAGATAGTTAATGCATGATATTTCCTATCTATTATATCACTTTTATCATTGTCATTATGCATGTATTATGTCATGGATATGCATTTAGACAGGTGAGTTAAGATTTGATCCCTGGATGGTCTTATGATACGGTGATACAGATGCCGTCATCCACCGCCAGCCGTATTGAGCATTCGTCGCCGTCCTCGGTGGCATCTTCATTGCAGTCGTGGTATGACAGTCTGCCCCTCACAACCATGGGGACATTAGACCAGCTGCTAGGGCATTCTTTAGCCCTTCTAGCTTTCCAGGTTCTACATGGATTTATGGATGGCATCTTATTATGCTGGATACCTGAGCGGCAGGTTTTCCATTTTGGCCTTTATGAGTTGACTCCTGCCTTAGAGGAGTATGAGCGCCTTACATATTTGGCACTAAATATGCCTTGCACCCGTACAGCCGTCAGTGACATGAGGAGACCATTTATGACTATGTCGAGTCTGTGATGCCGAGTCATCACTGAGGAGATCATTGCAAGAGATGTAATATCCATTGACTTTCTGATCGATCACTTTGGCTAGCTAGATAGCTACGAGCGATATTCTGGAGATTTCACCACTCCTGCAGATGAGTGGCAGTTTGCCCATGTAGACATCTTGCTAATGTGCATCACGGCTTATGTATACATGCCACTATATTTGGACCACTTGGATATCGGCTTGATGGTCGTGGTCCATGCCCTTAGACAAGGTAGTACTATTCTGCCGATGATACTGGCCCAAACCTTAAGGTCGGCTACATTTTGCAGCACCCATCCCGAGGGGTTTTTTAGAGGTAGCTCCGTTCTGTTGTATGTATGGCTCATGATGCATTTGAGTTGGATTGGCACCTTCTTACACCACGGGTACTGCTTTACCCACGAGATAGCCATATCCTACTCCTTCCAGCCAGCAGAGTGTTCAGATGCAGTGACATGGTCGGCCTTTTTATCATATATTGAGCATCCCTTTTCGATCTTGCCATGCTAAGGGCTTTTCTCCCATTACAGTTTCATCACTCATGCAGTCGGCATAGATTATTTGCCTCTAGCGGGTTTAAGAGGGGTGACCACTTACCATCCGCTTGCAGTCATGGGTCAGTTTGATCAGTTTCAGAGCCTCCACCAGTTTGAGGGGGCTACGGATAAGCGGATATCAGCTTCATCTTTATCGTCAGCTAACCTGATCAGGATTTATGAGTGCTGGATTCATAGGGAGAGGGCTGATTTCTCTACTAGCCATCCAGATCATTCTCTAGAGTATTCGGCATGGTTGGAGGCTAATATAGTAGCATCTGCGGTTAACCAGTCATCTCTGAGTGTTGATTAAGATGAGGAGGATCCTGATTCTCCCACAGAGGATGAGTTGTTTACTGGTTTGACAGTGGATTTAGTTAGCGACCCTCCGAGCATTCCCGCAGGGACTGATCCAGTTTTGGTTAATTCACTTGCTCGGATGACTTTTGAGAGAGATTAGGCTAGGGCGTTGATGTTGACCGCCCTATCTAGCAGGAATACAGCCTTTACTGCTAGAGACGAGGCTCGAGCTACTCGGGATGCAGCATTGGTTGATAGAGACGAGGCTCGATCTACCCGAAATGCAGCTCTTGAGGAGAGAGATGAGGTCCGATCTATTCGGGATGCAGCTTTTGAGGAGATTGAGGTCTTAGTTGCCCAGGATGCTGCTTATGTAGAGAGGGATGATGCCATAGCTACCTGGGATATATATATGGCTGACAGTACGACACTCAGATCGTATACCCATAGCCTGGTTGTAGATATGAGCACTTTTATAGATGGTCACAGCAGTACTATGCGGATGGCTATGGATGTTCTTGCTCGTATGGAGGCTGAGGGTATTGAGCTTGCAGCTGCTCCTCCATCTTTAGAGAGGGATGCCATGTTGGCACTGCTATCCCATTTGTCCATGGGTTGATAGACTAGCTTTGTTTTTCCTGCACATACTAGATCAGTCATTTTTGTCATGTACAGGACACCATGTATATATTAAACAGTATTATATATCAGAGAAATATATTTTGATTCACTTCCCTATTGGATATGTATTGTCATTGCTGAGTGATTACCACTTCTTTCATGACTGGCTGTTGTTGATATATCATGAGCTTCTCCTTGATGGATGGACAATGAGATGTCAGAGAATATCTCAGCAGGGCCTGTTGACCAGGGAGACTTGATAGTATTTGGATTTATAGGACTTTGGTGTCTTGGGACTGGTTCTTATTGGGTTTTTTATTCTTTCTTTGAAGGTCACACCGCACCATGAATGGCTGCCTACGTACTCCCGGGTGGAGGGAGATCAGGTCATTCGTAGTTTAAATTTTACGTGAGAGGTTTGAGGAGTGTCTATTTTGAGTTTGGTTTGATGGGTTTTTTGAACCTTTGTTTGGTTTGGAGGGTTTTTTGAATTTTTTTTTGTTTGGTTTGACCGAATCAGGAATGGCTGCCTATGTATTCCCAGGGGGAGGGAGATCAGGTCATTCATAGTTCAATCTTCCAGTGAAAACACGAACTGATTTGATCGATTCGCAGGACCAGGATGATGGTTGGCATGTATTTTAGACATAATACCTTTTCACGGTGTCTGAGTTGATGAGTTGGGGAAATTCGTTCCCGTCCATCTCTTGCAATCTGATAGCTCCTCCTGTCAACACGTCTTTGACAATGAAAGGACCTTCCTAATTCTGGGTGAACTTTCCTTTGGCTTCATCTTGATTGGCCAGAACTTTCTTCAATACCAAGTCGTTCTCTTTAAATTATCAAATTCGGGCTTTCTTGTTGTATGATCGAGCAATCCTTTTCTGATATAACTGTAAGTGAAAAATGGATGTAGCCCTCTTTTAATCTATCAGGGATAGCTGGTGGTACCGCTATTGCAACCACTGATCTTCTTCCACCTGAGTGTCTATTAACACTCGCAAGGACTCCATTTCTACTTCTATAGGAAGTACTGCTTCCATGCCATAGACCAATGAATAGGGGTAAGCCCCAGTAGAGGTACATATTAATGTCCTGTATGCTAACAGAGTCAGAGGCAATAGGTCAGGCCATCCTTTGTGATTGACGGACATTTTCTGCATAATCTTCTTGATGTTCTTATTGGCTGCTTTGACAGCACCATTTATCTTGGGTCGGTAGATGTGACGCCCCCAAATTCCAGGACCGCCACTTGGTCTCTCGAATTCGGTTCATCACGTGCTCATGGTAATACATCGCAATAATGATAACTAAATATCACACAACCACAGCGGAAAATCTATTCTAGAATAATTTACAATGATTTATTATAATTATTCCCCCAAGTCTCGCAACCTATAGTACTTAATAGATTACATAGCAATATCAATTAACGACTTGTTATATAATCTAACTTAAGCTTAAACATAAATAAATCCAGTCTTACTACATCATCTTCACACAATATTAATATATTATAACAGACATAAGCTAGTTGGTAGCCTTGCCCTTGCCCTTATCAACGCCCGAAGGTTCGCCATGCTCTGCCTTAACTGAAATGTTTTAGGGAAAGCAAGAATGAGCACAAATTGCCCAGCAAGTAATATATAATAAGGGTGAGTAATAAGATTCCCAATTCTCGAAAAGGTATAACAAGGTTTGATAGTTCAAGGATAACAAGAATATCAACAGTTCTCAATAACAGTCGCTAAGGACAGAATAATATCAATATGATTCAATAATACGTCAATTCAAGATTTTAAATAATTGAATACTGAGCAGTCACTAAGGACTATGAACTTCTACTAGAATTGACAGTAATAAACTGAAAATCCAATAAAAACAGATACAGCAGGTGATCAGCCTAAAGTACCCTCGTTATGCATAACAATCAATCATACTCAAGTGTGCACGTCGGTTCTCCTACAATTATATATTCCCTTCAAAGAAGGTTGTTCTTCTCAGTCAAATACAAGATCCCGCACCAATCAATTAGTTTGGGTCATTTTTCAATAACATAAGTCTAGCCGAATCAAATGGCATAGACATTTTCACAATATTCAAGAACAATACTAAGTTCAACATGAATAATAGCTTTAATGAAATAAGAGTTCAAGTATGCTAATTCAATTCAAACAATTAAGTAGGAAACTAGTTCGCAATATACAAAGATAGAATACTTGTATCCAAAGAGATAAGTTTTAGATACTCGCTTACGATATCCGTTGAATAAAGTAATGCAAGGGTTTAGGATACTTGCCTTATGCGTAGTTTACTCACGTAAAGCTAGTCAACACTTTTGAATTCCTATCGTAATGATAGTCATTAGTCATATAATTTAACTTCACATTATATCTTCGAATATACGATCAACACACAAGCTAAGTTTTACCCTAGCTACACAATTATTTAGTATCTAATTTCTATTCTTAACTTTCTGTTCAAGTTGATCATATTCATACATCGTTACTATCATGTGAGACTACCACAATTAGCAAACATATTCGCATATTATTAATATCACATAAGACTACAATCAATACTAAATATATTTCATTTTAGCAAGTTATGGCATTCTCATAAGTTAACCGTCAAAATCGGGTTCAAGTGACATCATATAATATCACGTAGCATGTATACATTTTTAAAGGATACTTTTATGTTTGTATACAATCTTTCCTCATTCTAATCATTTATGATTTTATTTTAATTCACGATCCCTAACGACTTAGGGTTATACAATGCCATGAATTCACATAAATTGTCATGCTTATCATTTAGACATATAAAGTAGTCATATATTTTATTGATACGCATGTTCATATGTTTCTTATGTCATGGATATGTGATTCTAGCACTATTACTAGTTCGTGACTTAATCAAACTCATGCTTGATTAACTTGCATTACATCTAACGAGTACGTACATATATGATGCCTTCAAACTACATTCAATCATGTTGAAAATATCAGAATGTAGAGTCCTAATATAACATGTCAAAGTCCACATTTAAAGCTTATGTTGTCATTAGTAAAGCTTGCTAATAAGGCCTAACATGCTCATGCTATCTAGATTCATATGTTAACATATTTGACCCGCATTTCAAGGTCACATAACATGCTTGAAAAGTCAGAATGTATACATGGTCTTTACATGTCAATATCAACCTTCAAAACTTGTATTTTTGTTAGAAAGGTGCACTAGTTGGGTTCACATGTTCATATTATATCACGATACATATATACTTAAGTCAATATGCATTCCATGTGTTTCTAGGTCATACAAACGTGTCTCAAAAGTCATAATACTATTATGGTATTTATATATTCAAGTTCCTCTTTTCATAACTTTAAGTTTTCTTTGAAATATTCAACTAAAACAACTAGCATAGATTGCTATAACCTAGTAACCTTATTCCATATGTTAATGTGAGTTATATGCATATCCTAACAGTACATTATGCTCAATACATCAGAAGATATAAAAGAAATCATCAACAAATTCTGCAGTGGCGCGCGGCCGCGCCCAAATTGTACTAGGGAGACGCGCGGCCACGCGGCTCCTGTTCCAGTCCAGAGAGCAGCCTGCAACGGCACATAACAAATCCAACTCACGAAATTACTTCACAAAAACTTTTCTAAGCAGCCACATTATGGTTTAAACATGTTTATAAGTCTATATAACAACTAAGAACATGTTCTAATCCAATCTAGCATGAATTGTAATCAAAATTAAGAATTGGAAACTTTGACAGTAAACAAAATGATGAACCAAGAATGAAGGATTTATACCTCTGTAATGCAAAGTAAGCTTATTGAAATCTCTCTCTCTGTGATTATCTTGCTATTAAACGCACAACACTCTCAATTCAATACTTAGACAAAATCTCAGCAAATGAAAAGAGAAGGGAGGGAGCCATATTTATAGAGCAATTCTTACACAGACAATACATATATACATCAAATTAAACCAATGAGAATGTTAGATTACATGATGGTTAAAAGAGAGTTGGTAAATGGTTGTTGAAGATCATCATGATAACCACTCCCCCCATAATCATGAGCTAGAAGGAGCTTGGGAGAAGGAGTAGCTCCTTAGCCTTTTTGTTCTTCACGTGAATGAGAATGAGACTAGCATTTAGGGACAAGGCACAATACTAACTCAGCATTTGCAACATATTACACTTAAATCATTTTACACATATGTATTAAATACTTAGGCTATATACACATATATATATTTTATACATATGTCTTTTATTGAAATGTCACACTATAATTCACATAATGTAGTAAGTGTGACTTGTACACATATAATCCATGTACATTTTTATCATACTGGTATAATCTTTTCAGATATTATCACACTATATTGTCTCCTTTATTATTAAATTGTATTAATCAACAAGTGATTACAATATATTCATAATATATCATTTTAATGTATACTTACATACACATTGTCACATAGGTATTAATCATGTAGCTCACATAGTTTAATTAATCTTAATACATGGTCCATATGTGTAATATATTCACATTGCATTATATAGCATAGTTTATGTATACTTGTATGGTCACACCTAAGTGTTTCTCTACACTATTTATATATTATTGCATGCTTGTACATAACAATCAATATAATCTTATTATATTAATAACTTAATTATTTGTTTTATTATTCATAATGTCAAATAAATAAATTATTTATCTTATCAATTAATTAACAATAATATTAATTAATCCATTCCTCATCGATTATTAATAACACCTAATTAATAATCATAGGATTCATTATCACATTAACAAGTATAAATCTCAGCACAATTATAAACAAGTGGTTTATTATTATTATATTTCTTGCAATAATAATAATCACGTATTATTAATCAATCACAGTTAATATTCCATAACCATCAACTAATATTTTACAATAGCAATTAACAATTAATATAGATTAATTATTTACTTAATAATTCATCCGTTAATTAATATAATCATTAATAATTCTCAACAATTAATTAATATTCTACAATAACAATTAATATAGATTAATTGTTCGCTTAAATTAATATAATCATTCTTATATTACGTCACTGTGCCACACAAGGCATTTCATCGAGTTTATAGTAAACTCCATCAATTTCTCAATTATTATAATTATTCAATTTAATATAATTGAATTTAATCATTCTCATAACACAAAATCATTTATATTCAAATAAATTCTCATTTCCATTAATATATTTATTTAATAATATATGGAAATTCTCGGGTATTACAGTAGATGACGTAATTGAGATGCTTGATATAAAACTTGCTGCATAAATCTCTCATCTTCTTGATTGTTTAGGTTCTTGGCGTTGTCTGAGACGATCACCTCCGGTTGTCCATATCGACAGATGACATTATTTCTGATGAAACTAATGATTACCTCTTTGGTGACTTTGGGAAAAGAGGCAGCTTCAACCGACTTGGTAAAATAATCGATCATGGTGAAGATGAATCGATGTTCGTTGCTGGCTTTGGGTTCTATTGGCCCAATCACATCCATTCCCCACATAGAGAAAGGCCATGGCGAACTCATATTGTGCAGCTTATTTGGAGGAGCTTGAATAACATTTCTGTGGACTTGGCATTGGTGGCATCTCTTGACGTGATCATCACATTCAGCTTTGAGAGAGACCAAGTAATGCCCTGTTCTTAATATCTTCTTGGCCAGCAGATGACCGCTCATGTGTGGACCACAGACTCCACCGTGGACTTCATCTATCAATCTATGGACTTGCTCTTTATCGAGGACTTACAAAAGGCCTATTCCAGCATCCCTCTTATAAAGTGCATCTCCGCTTAGATAAAACTTCATAGCCATCTTGTGAATCCACTTTCGTTCGGCTTGGCTTACTCCAGCGGGTGTAGATCTATCTCGGAGATATTCCTTGATGTCTTGATAACAAGGCTGTTTTATAGGAGGTATTTTATCTGATACTTCTACAATGTAATTTCCATATGTCGGGGCATTTTAGTTTATGAATTTGATGTTGGGAATTCCCCTCCAACCTGATACGTTGATCAGGGTAGCCAATATCGCCAATGCATCAAGAAAGTCGTTCCTACCTTGAGGGATGTGGACGAAGGTTATCTCTTCAAAATCCATGGATATGTTGATGACCTGCCGGTGATAGGGAAGAAAATGTAATTTTTTGGTATGATACGCCCCGATGGTTTTTCTGATAACCAACTCAGAATCTTCAAAGACTAGTACACGTCGGATACCCATGGATTGGGCTAGTTTTAACCCCATTATATAGCCTTCATACACAGTCGTGTTGTTGGTGTTGACAAACTGCAACTTGGTAGCCACAGGATACTATTTTCCTGTACCAGAGACAAGGACTGCCCAGCTCCAACACCTTCCATGTTTACTGCTCCATCAAAATATATTTTCCAAGGTTGGACTGTATTCTCCTGAGGTATTTGTTGAATTGTCATGATTCCATCATCTGAAAAATAAGTTTCCAAGGGCTCAAAATCCTCTGACGGTGCTTCGGCTAGTTGATCTGCAATGCCCTGACCTTTGATGGACTTTTGAGTCACACAGACAATGTCGAATTATTGAAGTATCAACTGCCATTTGGATAAGAAAAAATTCAACATTGACTTTTTGAATACGTACTTCAGTAGATCAATTCGAGATATGAGATAGGTCGTGTGCCCATGCAGATAATGCTATAACCTCATGGTAGCCCATGCTAATGCACATCATGTCTTCTCAATCAAGGTGTACTTCTGCTCATCACTGCTGAATCTTTTGCTGATGTAGTAGATAGCTCTCTCCTTGCTACTATCATCTTTCTATCCCAGCATACAGCCCATTGCATTGGTATTGACAGACAAGTACATAAACAGGGGAACTTTATACCAAGACGGGCGCTTCGATTAGCTGTATTTTAATGGCAAGGAAAGCTTTTTGGAAATCCTCATTCCATTTCGTGGAGGAATTATTCCTTAGTAGCTTAAAGATGGGTTCACAAGTTGCTGTGAGTTGGGAAATGAACCGGCTTGATTCTCCCCGCGTATTTCCTTCTCTGTTCAGGGTACGGGCATCTCCGTAATGGCTTTAATCTTGGCGGGATTCAGCTCAATGCCTCTATTGCTCACTATAAATCCAAATAACTTGCCCGATTTGACACCAAAAGCATATTTGGCTGGGTTCAGCTTGAGGTTATACTTATGCAACCTGTTGAACAGCCTCCTGAGATGGTTGATGTAATCGTCCTCCTTCTGGGATTTGACGATGATATCATCCACATACACCTCTATCTCTTTGTGCATCATGTCGTGAAACAGGGTCATCATGGCTCACTGATACGTGGCACCGACATTAATGAGGCCGAAAGATAAACGTCTATAACAGAAGGTTCCCCATAGAGTGATGAAAGCTGTCTTCTCCCTATCCTCTTCAGCAACCATGATTTGATGGTAACCAGCAAAGAAATCTATGAAAGAATACATGCCATACTGTGCTATATTATCTATCAGGATGTGGATGAAAGGTACCAAAAAATTGTCCTTGAGGCAAGCTTTGTTCAAATCCCTGTAATCCACGCATACTCGTACCTTCCCTCCGGGCTTAGGCATGGGAACTATGTTCGATAGCCACTCCGGGTATGTTGATACCATGATGATGTCAGCTTTGAATTGTTTGACAACCTCTTCGTTGACTTTCAGACTCCATTCAAGTTTCAATCGCCTGAGCTTCTGCTTGACTGGCTTGAATCCATCTTTGATGGGGAGTCGATGGATGACAATATCAGTAGACAAGCCAACCATGTCTTCATGTGACCATGCAAACATATCCTGGAACTGTGTTAAGATTTTAATCAAGTCGGTTCTTTGGTCTGGGGTGAGGTCTAGGCTTATCTGGATTTCTTTGAGGTTTTCTGAGGTTTCGATATCGACAGTGGTGGTTTGATCAAGGTTTGGTTTGGGTTTGTCTTCGACCCATTCTTTGATCTCCTCAGGCACCTCTTAGTCATTTATCTCCTCTTGATCAATTTCCATCAAGTCGAAGTTCAGTTCTACATCAAAGTTGTAGTCACTGTGACAGTTTGGCATCTCATCAGTAGTGACAAACAAATCCAATTCTGGAGTCTTGAAAACAAAATGTTTTCACTTTAATATATGAGATTGTTTAAACATACAAAGCATTTAGCAAAAGCATAACAAAAGTTACTGCTATAGTCGTGCAATAAAATAAGCAGTAAGTGAAACCACGTTTCAGGGCAGATGGACTCTCTGCCTTTTTACCCTTTTTGAATGAGGCAAGGGACGCTGATCTAATTATCCAATGTTAAGTCCTCATGAATAGGGAGGATAAAAGAGTTGTGCTCCTCTGTCTCATCTCTGATGATGACTGAGACATCCTTCAGATTAGGGCCGGGTTTCTTCTTTGAACTGCCACCCTTCCCCTTCTTGATGTGAGGAATTTGGATATGATCTTCTTCATCACTGTCTGGGATATCATCATTCATACCCTCGTAGTGCATCAAAAAATACATGTTAGCAAATGGGTCTCGTCCTTCGTGCATGAACTTTTCTTTTGCTTTTTTTGCTCTCCCCCTCAAGCTTTGGGGCTTTTCTCTCACTAATTGGTTTGACTGGAGGAAACAACATGGCTGACACAACAGCGGGAATCTTCCTCTTTGGCTTTACAAATTCGGTATCAGTGAGGTTTGGTAGTAGTATAGTGGAAGCAAAAACCTTTGGATGTTTGTGTAGGTTTCAATGGTTTGATCCGGATGAATAGCCCAATCCGGCCTTCCCTGATTGGCTCAGGATTTGAACCGAATTCTTGATACCTGGCTAATTTTTTCCTAACCCTTCTCTAGAGCAGAAACCCAAAGATACCATCTCCTGACCCACCGTCATTACTTCGGGGGAAACTTTTGGTTTTAGAGCTGGTGCCCCAACAGGTAGGTATTGAGTATTGCTCACCTCCAATGCTTGAAAACTAGCATGTTCAATCCCTTCATCTAGACTGATCATTGGCATATCTCCCTGTATGCAGACAGGGTATTCGGGTTCGGCATTCACCGTGATTAGGTTTCCATTGATAATGTACTTGAGCTGCTGATGGAGGATAGATGAAACTACTCCTACCATGTGGATCCAAGGCATTCCCAGCAACAAATTGTATCCGATGGTAATGTTGAGTACTGGAAGGATACATAGAAAGTGTGGGGGCCAATCTCTAGTGGAAGCTCAATCTCTCCCACAGCTTCTCGGTGAGATCCATCAAAAGCCCGGATAACTACATGACTGGTACGGATCCAGTTTGGGTTGATCTTCATTCTTTCCAAGGTGTTGTAGGGACATATGTTTAGGGATGATCCTCCATCTATAAGCACACCTCCAATCACATACCCTGATGACATCACTTTTATGTGCATTGACGTGCGATGGCCCGTCCCCTCAGCAGGTGTATCATCATCAATGAAAGATATCACATTGTTGTTGAAAATGTGCTCTATCACATGACGGAATTTCTCAGTATCGACCGTCTTTGGTAGATGGGCTTCCTCCAGTACTTTCACCAGAATGTTGCAATGATCCACCGAGGATAAGACCAAATCCAGGATGGATATCTGTTTGGGTACCTCTTTCAAGCTTTGCACCACCTTGATCTTGTTATGCCCCATTTTGATGATGAATTCTTTAATATTTTCTTCAGCCACCTTCCCTTTAGCTTTAATGACTGAATTGATCCCCCTCTGAGGCAGGTACAATGGGTTTTCCTTTGATACAGTGGAAATGTTGTTTGAGGTTGAACCTTCATCCTTCCCATAGTTCCATGGAACTCTTTTCAGACTAATCACTTGATATTGCGGTCAGAAGGGCAATATTAAAGGTTCGGGTGTAGCTACCTTCACAGGATTCTGTGTTTCTTGGACCCCTTTCCCTAGCCGTATTAAGGGTGACACAGCTAGTTCCTTCTCACAGGAAATAACAGCCACTGTTCCCTGATTCCATGCCATGGGAATAAAGAGTGCTTCATCATCTGGATAGCCGTAACTTTGATTTGCTTTTATCAGCTCACCATTTTCAATCATATTTTGAATCAGGTGACGAAGTCCCCAGCAGTCGTCGATATCATGACCGGGTGCATTGGAATGATATTGACATATTCTGTCAAGCTTGAATTTTCTGGATCGAGGGTTCACCGGGGGTAACAAATCTGTAACCATTCCCTCATTGATCAGCATTTGGTGGATTTCCTTCATTGGCTGGTTCAAATTAGTTAAATTCCTCTGGAAGGCGAATTCCTTATCAGCTTGGAACTTCTCCTCCTTGGCCACCTTGTCAGCCCAGGGTTCATGCTCATGAAATCGGTAATGATCCCTCATAGCAATGGGGCTAATTTTTGGTGTGGGGGGACTTGCTTCATGCTGGTTGGTCTGGTTTATTAGTTGTCTAGTTATCTGATGTTGATACATGACTAGATCCGCCAACTGTCCAATCTGTTCCTTAATGGACTTAATTTTATGTTCCATCAGGAACTGCCTTTCTGACAATTCTCAACTGTCTGGGCTATTGGTGTTGGATTGAGTTGACTCTCCGACATACCAGAGGTATTTGGATCCTTCTCCACTCCTCGTGCTAATCATACTGACACTCTCCTCTTTGTGCTGAGGGAGGGGATTATCCTGCACATGCGATTGTTCGGGCTTGGTCACCACAATCTCTCCGTTGTCTATCAAGTCTTGGATTTTGTGCTTGAGAGACCAATAGTCTTGTGTATCATGGCCCGGGGATCCGAAATGGTATGCACACTTTTTGCTTGGGTCGAAATTCCGTCCCTCGGTATTGGTTGGTGGAAGGAGTTGAACAATCTTCTTCTGTGCTGTTAACAATTTTAGAACATTCTCGAGTGAATAGTTTTTTGAAATGGAGGATTAGAAGGTTGGGCTGGAGCTTGAAAAGGGGAATAGTTCCTCCTTTGAATGGGCATACTGCTCGAATCGCCCCTCTGATTCTGTCCTTGCAGTACTAATTAAGGACACTTCTTCTTCTTTCTTCTTGTGTGCTCTTTGGGGATTACTCCCATAATTTCCAGAGTGGATATGCTCGGCAACAGCTTCCAAGGCGGTAAGATCTTTTATCTTCCCAGATTTTAGCCCCATTTAAGCTATTTCTCCGTGTTTGATCATCTCCGAGAATGGTTTTCCTATACCTGCTAGGACCCTTTCGTAATACGGAGCTTCATAATGTCGATGAAGGTCATGACTATCTTAGACTCATTCATAGGTGGGGTGACTTATGTTGACACCCGCCTCCATCGTTGGGCATATTCTTTGAATGACTCGATGTTTTACTTTTTGATTTTGGTGATTTGATATCTGTCTGGAGCCATCTGGGATTGAAAGTTGTATTGGTTGAGGAAGGCATGTGCTAACTTTTCCCCACTATAAATCTTTGAATTGTCCTATCAGGCATACCAGGCCCTAGCCTCTCCGGTCAGACTCTTCTAGAACCATTGCATTTAGAGCTTTTCGTCCTCTGCATAGGATCTGAGATCTCCAATGAATACCTTCAAATGGGTGTAGGGATCTCTTAATCCATCATATTTCTCAAAATCAGGGACTTGAAATTTTTCTGGATAACGAGCCCCTTGGAATATACATAAGTCTGAATAATTAACACTCCCAAATGCCCCAGTCCCTTTGATGGACCGAATGGTTTCTTCTAATTGTTAGACCTTTTTCAGAATATCACCAGCTTCCTGCTCTTTGTTGAGGTTGATGATTTCAGGTTTGTTTGTCATATCATGGTTTTGGGGTTCAGAAATCTGAGTGTCTTTCTTTCCAGTCTCTTGATTGCCACCGGGTGTAGATGGTTCTATATGGCCGGTTGTTTGTTTCCCTTGAAGGCCTTTGCTTTGTTCTTTCAAGAAAATAGCCAATTCGGCTATCAAGTTCTTCAGTCCTTCAAACTCTTCCTTAGAAACAGGGGTGGATTCTGGTTGAGCACTTGAAGCCATGTTTGGAGATTGGCTTAGTGCTTTCTTAGATTTTAACATGGTGAAGGGAATAATTTTTACCTACAATAAACGTAGGTGTGTTAATTCTGATGTAGGTATCGGTCGAATGCATGATATGCATTGTGTTTATTTTTGAGGTTTTTTTTTTAATCTTATCCTGTAAAATGAAGGTCAGTAATTTTGATGACATGATAGTATGACAGGATTCATAATGAAATGTATATTTACATTGTGAAATTTACATTGGAATTTGGAAAAATTAACGTTGAATTGAAAGAGGAAGGCATGAAGAAGCTTTTCTTACGGATTTGGTTAATCAGAGGCTAACCTATCTTAAGCTACTCTCGCGACTTTTTGGAATAAAGGTCCCCAGATCATCGCAATCTACTTGAGGGTAAATTAATTTGATCTTTCAATTGGAGCGGATCTGAGTGGTGCCTTTCCTGAGCCTCGCAGGATTAGTCTCCTTTGAGTCCAGTAATTAAACACTGACGGGTTCAACTCCTGGTGGAGGAATCACACAACATTCATTCACATACATCGTGTCTCACCGTATGAAATGATGACATTGTGCGAAGCACTAATATAAAGCAGTAAAGCATTCATACACATCCATTAAATGTAAAACGCAACATCCACACTCACGCAGATATAAAAGGAAATTTTGAAAAGATTTTAACGCGGCCTAAGCCCTTTGCAATCCCCAGCAGAGTCGCCACCTGTCGACGTTGGAAAAAAATTCGGTCAGCTTTGGACCCGATCTTTCTCTCTTCCTAAGTCTTTTGTTTTCTACCCTTATTGCCTTGTCTGTTTTATGAAGGGTGAAGAAGGGTTTTTTAAGAAAAGGCCAACATGTATCATGTCGACGATTTGAACGGTTTACAGAGTCGCCAGTTGGTAGATTTGAAATGGTTGTACCAGCTCAAACGAGTTTTTTTTACAAGTAGGCCCAATTACTGGACACTGTTGAAACTTGATCTTGAAATCAAGATTTTAAAGTTCGGGCTTGGTTAAGTGGGGGGAAGGTGTTAGGCATCCCCCAACTCCCGTGAAACACGGTACCACATCTTTTTAATATTTCTCTTTTGATTTGGAATATGTGTGCGGATGCTGGAAGAAATTGGGTCTACGTTTGTTTGATTTGAAAGTATTGTTGTGCTTCGTTGAACCTATATACGAATGGTTTGATTTGATTTGCAAAAGTCCTTTTTAGACAAGATATGAAAATGATGTTTTGAAAAGGTTGGTTTTCAAACCCTTATGCTCACGTAGGAATTGAAGCATGTTGATACTTCTATTTTAGCCTTTGGCTCGATTTGGATGGTGATTGTCGGGCTGCGAAGCATCCTCGATCACAAAATATAGACAAGTGTCGGTCTTCTCATGGGCATGACAGCCATCGGAGTGACTCTAGCATGACAAACCATTATTTCATTATGTTATAGACCTTAAACCCGGATAACCGTTTTAAGGTCTTTCGGATGTACATTTTTTACAGAAAAACTGGCAAGGGTACATTTGTAATGTAGAGTTTGTCCATCATGGGAATCAGATTCTGATCAGTTTGATCATGAATCCCACGATTCCTAGGCTCACAGAAGGAGGCCAAGAAAACCTGCACAACACAGATATTTACAAAAAATGTATATTTACATCCAGACGTCGCAACAATCAAGGATTCATCAGTCAAATCCTGGTATGCGCGTAGCCAAAGCTTCGTGTTCCCACTAGATAGATATCTAAGGGTCACGATGTTGCTTTCATATTTAACAAAACTAGAAAGAAAGCTAGATTTAAATAAATCTTGGCCATTCTAGCTTCTCGATTCCGGTTGGACCTATTTTGAACCGTTTGAAAGATAGAAAGGGCTAGATTAATAAATCTACACCACAAAATTTGTATTAAAATGAATTCATATCAAATGAATAATTGAAACAGATATTTAATCACAATGAATAAAGAATATATATATATATATATATATATATATATAATTATATAATTATATATATATATAAGCTGTAAAGGGCGATGGATTTCCAATCTCAGGCCCGGACAGAAAATGTAAATATATATATAATTATATATATATATATATATATTTATAAAAGCTGTTAAAGAGCCACGGAATAATCCAGACTTGAAATATAAATGTTAATATATACAGTTAGTATATATATATATATATATATATATATATATATATATTAAAGCAATAAAGGCCACGAATTAGCAATCCAGGCCAAACGAAGTCAGAAAAATATATATATATATATATATATATATATATATATAGTTATATATATATATATAAAAGCAGTAACTGCCACGGATTTGCAAATCAAGCTTGACAGAATTGAAAATTAGAATATATAGTCAAATATATACATAATAAAGCCAAAAAGGCCACGAGTCAGCGACCCAGGCCGAGCAAATTAATATATATATACATATATATATATACATAAAAGCGATTAAAAGCCCTGGATCGACGATCCAGGCTGTGTAAACACAGAAAAACGTATATATGTACTAAAATGTACTAAAAAGTAAGCAAAACAGGCCACGGAACTGAGTTTCGGGCAAAACCAGGAGATGAAACTTTACGTGCACATGCATAAATACGTAATGAAGTAGGAAACGAGTTCTGATCGTAAAAATACTTACAATGGACTGCTACACGGGCTTTTTGCCACTTGGTAGGCTTCTAATGGACGTTTCTATCCTACACATGAATTATGAATCCTAACTACTGTAGAAATCATAGACACGCGTCACTATGGCCAGTTCTAATCCCATATATCATCTCTCAAATTTATATGGGATAACAGATAATTGGTGATCAAGCAACTATATTAGTTAAGCACAAACCATAGCAAATAACCTATAAATAATCTCCATAAACTAAATTGAAAGCATGTTAATCCTTAGTTACATAATAAGATCCGTTATAGGCTTAAATGAATATTAGTTCATCGTGAATTAAATAAAAACCATAATCCACAAGGTGTATAACATCCTAAATACAAGGTATAGATGAAGAGAGAAAATAAACTCTGAAATTGTATCACCACTCTTCGTCACGCTCCTTGCGTTCTTCGTGCTTCAACCATGCTTCAATTCTCTTCAAGTCAATCTCCCCAAATTAGGGCTTGTGTAAGGCTAATTATATCCGATATATATCCCTCTTCTTGCCTCTAATAGTCCCTTAATCGCAAGCCAAATCGTAGCCAATCTTTCTGCAGAATCCCAAAATAATAAGGAAACTACCAACTTTGCTGCCGCGTACCCCCGCCCCAGCGGGGGTTTTTGCTTTGAGTACACCTGCCTCAGCAGGCATCCACTTTTAAAGAGTCTCTTTTCTGCACCCCCGCCCCTGCGGGTGGTTTTTCCTTATTATGGCCGGCCCCAGCAGGCGTCCATCCTCTAAAATGCTGAGTTTTTGCTCTTAAATCTTCATTTCCCATCAATGCACTTCCTGCAATCAACACAACCAAACTAGAGTAAAATGATACTAAAACTACTTGACATAGCCAAGAATCAAGCTATAAAGGACATCGATTCATAGGTATAAAGCCAACTCATAAAATACCCCCAAACTTGAGACTTTGATTGTCCTCAAGCAGAACAATGCACATACAACTAACTACGATGAATATGAATGAAACTGTCAGATAGTACAAAGCTAACCCATATTGCCTCAAAGAAATCATAACAAATATAAACAACAAATCCAACCATAGACATATCCGCAGTTCAAACCAATATATGAACTAATCCTTGTTCACACCAATGCAATGTGTGTGCTCGACAATAATGTGACCAACTACAGTTCAAATATATCACATAATACGTGTATTAGAAAGAAAATACAGTTTTAACTCAAGAAATCGCGTAAATAAGATAATGCAACCACGACTCAACATCAACCAAGTCGGAAGTCAATATGGGAGATTTTCTATCTTTATTCATTTATGGGGGCATTTTGCTCGTTTTCTCGTACTTCTACTTTACTCATGACTGTGCAATGTTTAATTCCATTAGGATTTTCAATGATACCCGTGTATCGAGCTTTCGACCAACGACTCCCAAGCCAGATGGCTTTAGGGCGCTGGGTGTAGAAACATCCCCTAGGGCGTACTTACTCAAGCATCAAAGGCCACAAAACCAAACAAGTCACGGTGTTTATTCACAAGTTTCTTTTTCTCTTTTTCATATTTTCTAAAAAAAATTCCTTTCATTTTATTTTCTTTTATATAGCTCCTATAGCTTCCCCCAAACTTAGGTTTCTGCCTAATCTTAGTCATTACTATCAGTTCACTGAATTTCTGTCATTAAAGCCCAATTGCTTTCCAGACGTCAATTATGTCACTATTCGACCCAAGTTGGACTACATGTCATCCTAACGTGCTAACCGGTACAACAGTGTTAAACAGACAATGAGTCATGTAAAGGTGTGAAATTACATCTATGTCCTCGTTATCATTACTGTTCAAGTTCTATGTAAATCCAATCTCATCACTGGCTATAGTTACTTCATACATATTGACATACTCGACTCATGCAATTCTTAACTAACGACTCTTTTTGTTATTTTCTGATTTTTCATTTTTTTTATTTTTTTATAAGCATAAAAACACCTAAATAAACTACTAACATTTAAATAAACTACTAACTAACTAATGCAAATAATAAACTACTCTAACATGCAATGTTCTCACAATATCATGATAAATAATACACATCCCCAAACTTAAATATCGCAATGTCCTCATTGTGAAAATAAAGAACTAAAGCTTAGAGGACTTCCCTGACTATTCATGTATCCGGCTCGACCACCTCCGCATTAGAATCCGAAGGTGGATAACTGGGAAGTGGCTATGGAGTCGGGAATTGAAACGTGTCGGCGGATGTGTTAAGTCGCGCAAATGCCTCAGCGACAACGGCGTTGAAATTGTTCTTAGTGTCGAACATGTGGCTTTGTCTCGTCTCCAGTCTGTCTTTCTTCTTGTCATCCACCCTGCGCTATTCGTCCAATTGCCGCTGAAGCTCATGGAACTGGGAACTGAACATAAACTTTGCCGAGCGAGAAGTGCTCGATGTAGTGGTGTCCCCCTCTTCAGGCAGTCGGTCCTCCTCCAACTCATCCTCCTCAGGCGGCACATAATCCGCATCCGTGCCCTCGTCCTCCTCCGCATCCAAATCTGAAGGAAAAATGAAGCCTAGGCTACAGGGATGTGACGATGCCCCCTTCCAGTAGCCGAATCAGGCAATCATACCCCTGTCCAGAAGCTGCAGTGGCTGAAGCGGCTCGTCATCTGCCCACCTAACACCTGCACGCTTGTACAGTTCGGTGATGAGGGATGGATGTGGTAATCCTCCCGACATCAACCCTCTCAAACATCGGCGAATGGAGAAACTAATGATCGTCCCAATATTGATGTCGAAATCATGACGATCGCATACAATAGTGAGATTTTTTCCTTGGTAATCTCGCTCGTATGTGTTGATGGCAGTAGCTTGGCACAAAGGAAAGAATAATATATCTTTTCGTACTTGCTCAGACTTGAACTCATGATTAACGTGCCCCCTTTCTTGCCCTTTTTCCACACTATGCCAGGCTTGCATATTTTGGTGAGGATTGGATCATAATCAATCCCGCTATATCTAAACTCAGTGTATTGACAAACCGCCGGCTGTCGTAGATTGTAAAAATCATTTATTGCCTCGGCACTGAACTCCACCAATTTGCCTCGGACGAATGCTTTAAACGGAGCTATGTCCTCCGCATTTGCATAGAACTCCTTGACCACGACTACCACTACCGCATCGGGCTGATCCATGAATGTTTCCCATCCCTGCTCTATGCTCTTTACCGATATGTCTCCATCCAAAGCATCGGGCCTAAGGCCCCATTCAGGTACGAGTGCCTTTCCCGCCAAGCAGTCAAATCTATCGGCGGTGAAAGCACTTCAGAATTTCCTATGGTCATACTGTCTAGCGGGGGTGGACGTGTAACGACCATGAATTTTAAACTCCTTATTTATTAAATATGTGATTTAATTTTAACAGGTTAGTTTTGTGAGTTTATTTAAACCTTATGTGGTTATGAGAATTTGTGAAATGGTTTAAGGGAGTCACTAATAGTTTATTTAAATTAGTGGACTAACCCTAAGACTTTAATATCAGAGAATTGATAAGGTTGTTAAATAATTAAATATTCAATTTATTTGAATATAGTGTCAGGAATTGAACATATTGAATAATCGCAATTATGATTAATTAATTAATAATGTGTTGATTAATAATTATTATGAATAAATAATAATTAATGAGTAAGAGATTAATAAATATAATAATATTATATTTACTTGGTTTAATTATTTTATATTTTATACAAGCATGTGTTATATTAAACCTTTAAGATATGGTAGTTAACTATATATTATATATAGTACAGGGTGACACATAAATATATATATTATAGACTATATAGTAAGATTAATTGCATTAATAGAGTTACATATTATTGCTTATGTAACATGATAGACATTAATATATAACCTTATTACCTTATATTAATATCAATAACCAATTGTTAACTGATAATTATTCCATTAAGTTATTATGATAATAACGGTTATGGTAATAAATAATGAACAATACACAATTGTATTATATTTAGTGTTAATAGAAAATATACATGGATTATATGTATGTATACTACTTAATATATTATATCAACATTTGCTCATTAGAAGTAACATTATAATATACTATGTGTATATATATTATACTATCTAGTGTATTTATTATGTAACAAGTACGGGACATATATGATATATACCCATTTGCAAGATTACTGAGTTTACATTGTCCCATAATAAGAGCCATTTCCTCTTCACGTGAGAAGCTAGGTAGCCTACACTATGTCTACTCCTTCTCTCAAATTCATCAATTGTAGCCATAATCATGAGATGGGGAGTGGGATTCATGAGTGGAATCACCAACCCTCACCAACTCTTTCTTGTCCATTGTACATTCTTGCAACCCTTTGATTTATTTTGAAGGAGAATTGCATTGACTGGTTATTGAATTATCTATATAATGAGCTTCCTCTTTCTCATTTACACTTGCTGAGATTTTCATGTAAGTGTAGAGTTGATAGTGAGTGAGATATCAGTAAGGGAGATTTGTTAGTTCAAGCAAACCAATTACAGAGGTATATCATGTTCTTCATTTTCTGATAAATTTTTAATCTTTGATTCTTGGAATTAAGCATGTAATTGTTGATAATTGATTTGGAATATGTTGTTTAGTGTTATACAAAATGTTAAGCATGTTCGAATTGCAATGTGTTATGTTAGAATCAATTTTCGTAGAAAAATTTCTGAGTTGGGCTAAGTTCTGCCGTTGCAGGGCAGCTACTGTCACTGGCCAACATCCTGCGCAGCTGCGCCAGTTATGTACTGGCAAGCGGCGCAGCTGCGCCAGTACCAGCTTCCAGATTCTATTTTTTGTTAAGTGCTGTGACATACTAACATGTGATATACCATTGAAACAAGCTTGTGAACAAGATTTGAATGTAGATATTAGTACAATGACACGATATAAGTATGTAATCGTTGATGCTATACGTATATGTCATGACCATGTTAGTACAAAAAGCATATGTTTTAAAAGGAAACTTGTAGTTTCGAAAGAGAACTTGTTACGAACATATCGTGTATGCATTCTAAAATTATGAACATGATAGTATGGTTTATATTTACTTGAAATGCATGTTTAAAGTGTGTTCACACACTAGCATACGTGATTGCAAGATTCTAGTGATTTCAAAAGAGAAACTTAAGACTTTTGAAAACAAACTTGACCAAGACTTGAGTCTCTTAGATTCTGACCATATGAGAACACTTATGTGGCTTTGATGTGTGTTTCAAATACATATGAGTTATATGTCAAGGTGCCTTGCATGTACTTAGTGGACTTAGTATATTTTTGAAAGAGAACTTAAGATGTGAAAGTAAATAACATCAAATACCATATGAATGATATTATGATCATGCGAGCATGTGTATTAAAGTTCATTAACATAGGCCTCGTTTGATCAAAGTGTAAATTTCGCATATGCACGTATTTATAAGAAATGAATTTCTGAAGCATGAACTACGTGATTAAAGTATATATGTGTAGTATACTCGAGCATACATATTAAATACTGTTTAGCCTTGTTACGTGATAACATGACTTTAGTAATCAACTTTTAAGCATGCACTTGTATTAGTTAAGTATGTGAATTACCGGCATGAAAACATGACTTTAAATTGGACTAGGATGAGCATGCTAGGTTTTCAAACTTGAAATTATAATCATAAAGCATGTGTGTTGATTAAAAATAAGTAACTTGAAGTACTATGTGTTCAAGCCTATATTGATGCATAGAAACTAGATAATCTAAAGTTATTAAATCTATGACATGATTAGATTGACTTACGTGAATTATGGATAGATTTATATGATAAGCAGATTCTTGTAAGTATAGACTCGTATTAGTTTACACATGCTAACTGGAATACCGACTTATTAATGTTAGGTTATTTCAGCGAGATTTAATTAAAGCTAGAACTTAATTGTAGCTGAGCTATCAGGCAAGTTTTCTAACTTCATTTAATTGTTATATTGAATGCAAGTATTCTAAATTCTTGCACTACCTTATTCAATGAATAGTGTAAGCGAGTTTCTTAACTTCACTTAATTTGAATGCAAGTTCCCTAACTTTATTCAAATTTATATTGAGCAAGTCTCCGAACTTCACTCTTTGGTTGTGCAAGTTCTCTTACACTCTTTATTGTGCAAGTTCATATCCTTCTCATATTGTATTGAGTAGGTTACTATCGTATTGACAGTTAATTATTTAAAGCTTGAATTTTATTTCCAAGCATGCTATTAGGTGGTTTAATTACTTTAAAATTATTCCACATCGATATTATTGTTATTCGCACTTGGTACACTTAAGTTCATACAGTCTTGGACTTGTACATCATTTAAAGTTCTATAATTCTTGAACTGTGTCAGATAGAGTCTGAACCCTTGTTCGGTCAGACAATTGAATAAAATTTTATAAAAGCTATCCAAACCAATTGATGGTAAGGATTCTTAGACTGAAAGAACACCCCTTATATGATAGGGGAGTACCCCATGTATCTAATATAAAGATACAAACAGCAGAGTTGAATGTTATGCATATACATGGCGTACGCGAGGCTGATCCCCTCAAGTACTTATTCTGTAGCCAGTAACCAAAGGGTCAATCAGCTATTGATTTCGTTGGAGTTTTATAGTTCAAAAGTCTACTTGACTATCAGTTATTCTAAAAGCAATCATTATCCTTGCTTTCGATATTCATATTGTTGAATTCATTATCAGATATTTTCTATTCATCATGATATATCCTTTATTGTTGTATTTCAACTTGCTGAGCAAACTTGTTGCTCATTCTTGCTATATCATGACTTATATTGCAGTTAAGCCCGAGACTTCAGGGAAGGACAAGGGTAAAGGGAAGATGTAGGATTAGTTTGCAAGGAGCAGACTTTATCTTTATGTTTAATTAATTTACTGTTATGTAATATGAACCCTATTGACTATTCTAGGGTATGTTTGTATGTTGTATTAAGGTTATCGAATCTTGGGACTAGTAACACCTTTTGAATGAACGACGTACGTTTATTATATTTCCGCATTTTAGATATCGTATGTTGCTTAGAGGTGGATGTTTATGTTAGATCGTGACGACCGGACCGGGGTCAGAGGACCCGGATTCGGGGCTGTCACAGGACGAGCCCTCACCCTTCTGTCTCTTTGGTGCTCGTGGTGGCATGATATCTAACTTGCTTAAAATCAATGAAATCCTTAAGGATTTTGGTTGTGGCCTTTTGTCGAACAGGTGGTTGCTATGTCAATGGAGTTTGTAGTTGATGATGTTGGTTTATTTGCTTTCCCCCCTTTTGTCTCACACACCCACAAACAAGATATATATAACAAGTACACCAATCTTCACTAACCAATCAGACCTCAATAAACAGATATCCACAATTTACCACCAAATTTCTAACCTAAAGGAAAAATTGAAATTATATACTTTGATTTTGTGTGTAACTCCTCTTGATTTGTAGATAGAAGCTTGAAATCCCATGTAATTGGAACTTTAGAGGTGAAGGATTTTGATGGAGATGGACTTTGGAAGGGTTTCTCAACAGCCTAGGGCTTGGTTATGTTTTTAGAATGGTTTACTTCAAGTGCTATGTTGTGTTTTTTAAAAAAAAACTCATTTGCCGTATACCCGCCGGGTAGAGTAATCTTGGCTTGGGAAGCCCACGGGGGCGGGTCTTTGCAGCACAAACTAGGCCGCTGGGGCGGGTATGGGGAAATTGCAAGGACTTGAAATTTTTGACTTTTCTGATAGATTTCGTCTTGCTTGGCCTCCCTTTATTGCTTATATGTTTGCCCTATTGAGGTTTAGCTTGAATGTTCTTGTCCTTGCCTAGACTTGATATGGTTGGGTAAGGGTTTGAGTTCTAGTGCAGGTGGTTCCTCTAGAGATGATTTCATCCTTGTTGATGAAGTTCCTACTGCTTCCAAAGGCTCAAACGGTAATTTAAACCTGCTCACTCTAGGATGTGCCTCTAACAGTTGCAGATACTCTCTCAACTCTGGATCATCTCCATTATAGTTTCCCATCAATGTTGATTTTTACGGGGCGGTACTCAATATCTGTTGTGGTTCATCACCCACCACTTTATCGATTACATCCATCCTGAAACACTCCTCATCCTCTTTGGGGAAGTTCATGGCCTTAAACACGTTGAAGGTTACCTCTTGGTCTTGAACCCTCATGGTCAACTCTCTTTTCTGAAAATCAATGAGAGTTCAACCGGTTGCCAAAAACGGTCGCCCAAGGATTAGTGGAATATCTTTATCCTCTTCATAGTCCAATATGATGAAGTCCGCTGGAAATATGAACTTATCCACTTTTACCAAAATATCCTCAATAATTTCCCGTGGATATGTTACCAATCTGTCTGCTAGCTGTAGGGAGATGTTTGTTGGTTTAGGTACTGGTAAACCTAACTGAGTATAAACTGAAAGTGACATGAGGTTTATACTTGTACCTAAGTCACACAGACATTTGTTGAAGGCCAAACTCCCTATTTTGCATGGGATGGTGAAACTAACTGTATCTTTCAATTTTGGTGGAAGCTTCTTTTGCAATATCGCACTACATTCCTCCATTAGTGCCACAGTTTTGAAGTCCTCTAACTTCTTCTTCTTTGACAAGATGTCCTTCATGAACTTGGCATAACTAGGCATCTACTCTAATGCCTCCGCGAACGGAATGTTGATGTGTAGCTTTTTGAACACCTCCAGAAACTTAGTAAACTGCTTCTCTAATTTTTGTTTTCGGATCCGTTGTTGAAATGGTGGTGGTGGGTACACTATCGGTGTAACAACTTGTTCCTTTACTGCAGATTTTTCTCCTTCTTTCCCTTCCACTATTTCTTCCACACTTGTCTCAACCTGCTTATCCGTCGTCGGCTCCTCTGAATTCTGCTCGGCTAACTGTTTTCCACTCCGAAGTGTGACAGCTTGACATTGATCATGACCTCCTCTCGGTTTCTTTTCTGTGTCACTTGGCAAAGTTCCTTGGGGTCGATTATTTAATGCACTTGCAATCTGTCCCATCTGAGTTTCTAAATTCTTGATCGCAATCGCCTGAGTTTTCATTGCCGCCTCATTCCCTGTTATATACTTCGCCAGTAGCTCCTCAAAATATGTCTTTTTCTCGTGCTGCGGAGCTGACTGTTGATGTTGTTTCTGAAACCCAGGGGGGTATGATGGTCGTGGAGCCTGTTGCTGATTCTGATTTTGGTTGTTGCTCCATAAAAAATTTGGATGGTCCCCCTAATTATATACATTCTGATATGTGTTAGGTGGCCTGTTATAGCTACCCATAAACTGTACTGAAGCTGGGTTAATTGCACACTATTCTATCGGATGCTCACCTGCACAAAGCTCACATATAAATGCTACCTGTTGCACGTTTCCTGTCGACATGACATTCATCTTCTTCGATAACGCTGCTATTTGTGCAGATAGAGCTGTTAAAGTGTCCATTTCCAAAATACTTGCTGCTTTGGGTTGAGTCATTCTCTCAGTCGGCCACTGATAGTTGTTTGAAACCATTGTTTCTATCAAGTTCCATGCCTCCTCAAATTTCTTTGCCAGAAAAGCTCCACCTAAGGCTGCATCGATGTTGGACCGTATATGACTCCCTAACCCATTGTAAAATGTATTCATTTACATCCAATACGGAAATCCATGGTGTGGGCATTTTCTCAACTGCTCTTTGTACCTTTCCCATGCTTCATACAGTGGTTCTCCCTGCTGCTGTACAAATGAAGAAATATATGTCCTCAATTTATGTGTTTTTGAAGGCGGGAAGAATTTTGCTAGAAATTACTGTGCCAAATCGTTCCATGTGGTGATTGACCCCGGTGGTAAAGAATGGAGCCAACCCTTTGCCTTATCTCTGAATGTGAACGAAAATAGCCTTAATCTGATAGCATCATATGAAACCCCGTTGCACTTGAAGGTATCGCAGATTTCTATAAAACTGATAATGTGCTCATTCGGATCATCATTTGGAAGACCCCCAAACTGGCAATTATTCGGCACCATCTGTATCGTTCCAGGCTTGATCTCAAAGTTTTTAGCATTAATCGCTGGCCTGGTGATACTTGACTGAATTTTTATAATCCGCGGTGTAGCATAATCCCGCAGTGCTTTATCTTCCTGTTCAGCCATGTTGTTGTTGGGTGTTTCAAGTTCTTGTCGAGTCTTTTAAATCAACGTACTTAACCTTTGAAATCGTTTGTCGATGTCGTCCTCGAGAGGCAACAAATCTGGCTTCTTCGATCGAGTTTGCATGCACTACTCGAGATTACCTGAAATAACCAATGAAACAAAAATAAGAGTAAATATATATATATATATTTATATGTTTAACTAAAAATGATTTAATTAAACTGGTATTGTAAGTAATAAACACAATTACTGTCCCCGGCAATGGCGCTAATAACTTGTTGGGTAAAATCTAGTTATGCACAACACGCAAGTATACGTGGTTAATAAGTAATAAAGTGATAAGATCAAGTATCGTACCCATAGAGACAATAATCACAATTTGTCCAAACAAGTACCAATTTTGTATTATTTCAGCTTTATTAAACTAGTGATTAAATGATGATTTTTTAGAATAAACTACTACTCAAACTATCACTAACACTATTTCAAGGATTTAACAAGTTTTAGGAGAATTAAGCCTACAACTTCACTTATTAGTTCACTTCGGATAATATACTTTCCTTCCGTTTACGTCAATTATTCCAGATTATTAACCAAGAACACGGTAGTAGATATAACCATCTCTGAATGCATTACATCCATACTTACTCAAATCCACAATTGAGAGAATTAAGGAAGACACCTTAATTAACTAACTCACTATATCTTTATGTGAATTACAATTGAAAAAGGTTTAAATTCAAGTTCTCTTTAGATTACGCATGATGCATAGATATCTCTATCCTACACATGAATTATGAATCCTAACTGCTGTAGAAATCACAGACACACGTCACTATGGCCAATTCTAATCCCATATATCATCTCTCGAATTTATATGGGATAACAGATAATTGGTGATCAAGCAACTATATTAGTTAAGCACAAACCATAGCAAATAACCTGTAAATAATCTCTATAAACTAAATTGAAAGCATGTAAATACTTAGTTACATAATAAGATCCATTATAGGCTTAAATAGAATATTAGTTCATCGTGAATGAAATAAAAACCATAATCCATAAGGTGTATAACATCCTGAATACAAGGTATAGATGAAGAGAGAAAATAAACTCTGAAATTGTATCACCACTCTTCGTCACGCTCCTTGCGTTCTTCGTACTTCAACCATGCTTCAATTCTCTTCAAGTCAATCTCCCCAAATTAGGGCTTGTGTAAGGCTAATTATATCCGATATATATCCCTCTTCTCGCCTCTCATAGTCCCTTAATCGCAAGCCAAATCATAGCCAATCTTTCAGCAGAATCTCAAAGCAATAAGGAAACTACCATCTTTGCTGCCACGTACCCCCACCCCAGCGGAGGTTTTTGCTTTGATTACACCGGCCCCAGCGGGCATCCACTTTTGAAGAGTCTCTTTTCTGCACCCCCGCCCCGGCGGGTGGTTTTGCCTTATGATGGCCTACCTCAGCGGGTGTCCATCCTCTGAAATGCTGAGTTTTTGCTCTTAAATCTTCATTTCCCATCAGTCCGCTTCCTGCAATCAACACAACCAAACCAGAGTAAAATGATACTAAAACTACTTGATATAGCCAAGAATCAAGCTATAAAGGACATCGATTCGTAGGTATAAAACCAACTCATCACCTACCTCGGCCAAAACTACTGACCTCCTCAAATCGGACGTAGTCATGAATTGGCCGCACATATGTCCCACCACTACCCTAGCGCAGGGGTCGTCCATTGACAACCCTGAAATACAGCCATACTCCTCCAAAGTGGGAGTCAACTCATTAGATCCAGATCTAAAAATATGACGTCTAGGATCAAGTGGGTAAGCATCCCATCAACAAATCCACCAGGAACTTGGAAAGATAATAAAGACATGGAATGGACCAGCATCCGACCCACAATAATACGGTCAGAATCAAATAAGCTGACATGCCAACCTATCAGGCTAGCAGCTATTTGACTCGGAGGAAGATGTTCTAGACGAGCAACTGATGAAGAAACCATCTGTAAAAACTGTATCATAAAGACCATATAGGGGTCAAATCTCTATCCAATCATTTGCATATAGATAAAGCATACAAATCCATACGCACGCAACATGATAAGCCATGAGTAAAATATATGCCATGAATAAATGAAAATAAACGAGAACATCATATATAAATCTCTGAAAAAATACATCAGTTTATATACACATCAATGTCATATCCAGGATACATATGAAAAATAAAAATAAAAAGTATATGTTAATAGGGCACAGGCGCCCGATGATTAACAAGATGCCTATAAAATGAACTTTACATCGTCCATAAAGGCACTGGAGTCATCAAATCGGTCAACCCGAGACAAGTCCTCCTTAGTAAGATTATCCAGCATATCTGGGCGGCAAAAGAGAGGATCTCCCCGGTCTAAAAAGCCACCAGTGCTAGACAAGCCAGCCTCGAATCCATGAGGATTAAGGTATCCGACTCAAATAGATTCCTGTCAAATGGCGAATGAAGACGGACATCCGATCCACCCGCTGTGTTAACTCCGTAATCTGAGACAGATGAGGCGGCTCCTTGACACAAGCCATCCAGTCAGTCATCATTAATGACCCTGGAACTATGTCCCCAAAGAACTAGGTAGCACGTGTATGAGCTCTTGTAGTGAGGGGCCCCCACCAGAGAGGAAATGTAGCTGAAGTACTGGGCCCATCTGATAAAGGAAACCCATCATGACCTACCCGAGGGATCTCCAAAAGCGAAAAAGCGAGAGACCAAAACCGCTGAGCCGAGGGAAGGAAAGGAATGCGGATCTCCCCTGAAACACATCTAAAGGCGCGCTCCCTAAGATAGACCTCCAAACTTCCATCAAATAGTAAAGGAACTCGACGTGTGGATAAAGCATACTAGGGCTAGGTCGGGAAACCTCCCTCAAATCCCTCTACCAGATGATCCGCCGTGTAAGGGACCCACATCACATCTACAGCTGATAGCAACTCCAACTGGAGACGTTAATGTGTAAAGCTCTTTGAAACTGATACCTCATCCAAAGTGGAATGATGCCACCGGCGGACCCATGGTTAAGTGTTCAATCCCAAAGTAGTGATAAGACAAAGGTAGGGAAGCCTCTCGTAAGCCCAAAATTGTCAATCCAAAGAACATGACATCAGTCACAGGAAAAGATAAAATGAAATTCAAAGAATCAAAATCAGTTAAGAGACTCACCAATAGGAATGGGTAGAAGTCGAGCCAAGCATCGGTCACTCCCTTTGAGCGCAATCGCATCTCATGCATAAAGTAAGCAAAGGTGAAGGACCCCCAGTCATAATCTCCTATGCGATCTACATCACAGAGAGCCCCCACCAAGCTGAAAGGGATGGTAGAGGAGTTGTTCTCCAGGAAACAACCCCTCATAATGGTCAAGAATAGGCGCCTCAGAATGAGGTCATGCTCCTCTAAATCATTAGGAAAAGGCATCAACAAGGTACCTTGGGCAGCGTCCTTGCTCAAAGGTCCCGAGAAAATACTACGGGACTTGAAAGTTCGCTCTTGAAAAGAAAGTCCTATTAGAGCACGAATAGCTGCGGGAGTAATGTTAGCCTCCAAAGGCACTCTGGCTCCAGAGAACTCCATACCAGTAATATATGGTCAATCCATCAGTATCATCATAACCTCATAGTCCAACAGATGAAGAGACTAGCTCTGATGAAGCCATCTCTCTAATTGCGTGCAGAGATAACCCCACGAATAACGACGGGGAGCAATGATAAAGAAGTACCGTAGTCCCCAAGAATGTACCCGATCCCGATAGTCGACGTGGAGGGACTCATACAAAGAAAAGACACTAAACCAGCTCCCCCTCAACTGGGTGAACTCGGGAACCTGCATGACATCAGGATTTAAAAAAACTCAACCCTATCCAGGAATGGGAAAGTGAAGCTACACAATGAAAAAAATCTCCTGTACCTCTTTCGCATGCAGGTGAACGGATGGGTGGCAACTCTAATCAAATCCCAATAAATCGGGAATGGCTACCTAGATACCAGGGAGAAATCGATGAGCAGCAGGTAGAGAATGGACCTCAAGATCAGGAAGATCGTCCTCCTTATCAGGCAGACCAATCATCTCAACTTCAATCAGACAAATCACTGACTCGGTGAGACGATGAGTTAATCGAGGAGCTGGAACATCTGAAGACATATATTTTCCTCCAATCACCATTGAGGAAGGGCATCTTCACGTTCATTTTCCATAATCCTTAATAATAAGTAGCAATCACAAGCAAAATTTGAATGGACTTGAGCATTACTACCGGTAAAAAGGTAACATAGTCAACTCCTTGACTTTGTTTGAAATATTTTGCAACCAATCTAGCCTTATAGGTCACCACCTTGTCATCTGCTCCAGTCTTTCTATTAAAAACCCATATACACCCTTTAGACTTTATGCCTAACGAAGGGTTAACCAAAGTTCATACTTGGTTTTTCATACATGGAGTCCATTTTGGATTTCATGGTCATCTGCCATTTCTCTGAGTCTTTGCTACTCTTAACCTCATCGTATGTAACTGGATCATCATCCTCTATGATGTGTACCTCATCATCATCATCTATGATGAATCCATACCTCCTTGGTATCTTTGGTACTATTCCAGATTTATGATTCGGTTATGGTATAATAGGTATATCTACAGGTTCCTCTAGTTGACTTATAATGCTTTGTGATTCTTGAACTCCTTCAAGATCTATTACCCTCCCACTAGCCCCTTCAATGATAAACTGTTTTATCCAAGAAGGTGGTGTGTTTTACAACAAATACCTTTTGCTTAGTATGATTATAGTAAAATACCCTAAACTTACTTTAGGATGTCCCATAAATCTACACTTGTCAGATTTTGTCCCAAGGTTATCCTTTTGAAACATTTTCACATAGGCTGGACAACCCCTAATCTTAACATACTTAGGACTAGGAATCCTTCTTACCCATAACTCATATGGAGTCTTGAGGCCGGATTTTAAGGTTACATTCTTTTGTAGATATACAACCGTTTCTAGGGCATAACCCCAGAAGGATGCTGGGATGTTGGTAAAAATCATCATGGACCGCACATGTCCAACAATGTACAATTCTCCTTTAAGATACACCAATCAATTATTGTGTATCAGAAAGTGTCCATTGTGAGAAAATACCATTTTCTTTGAGATGATCAAGAAACTCATTGCACAAGAATTCCTTCCTCGATCCGATCGAAGAATCCTAATACTTTGACAATTTGTTTCTCTACTTCACTTATGAATTCTTTGACATTTTTAAATAATTCAAACTTGTATTTCATCAAATACACATATCTAAATTTTGAATGATCATCAGTGAAAGTAATAAAATAGTAATACCCTCCTCGTGCATTCGTTATCATAGGTCCACATATGCCCGTGTGTACCAACGCTAACAACCCTGTAACTCTTTCTCCTTTTCTACTAAAAGAAGATTTGGTCATCTTACCCACGGGACAAGATTCACAAGTTGGATATAATCAGATACCTTTAAAAGCCCATCTTTATGTAACTTGGTTAATCCAGTTTTATTAATATGGTCAAGTCTACAGTGTCACATAAAGGAATAATTAACATTATCTCTTTTTCTTTTTACAGGTTTGTTCAATTTGCAAAATAATTGTCATTTCAGTCAAGTATACGAAATCCATCAAGTTATTTTCCAAATCCAAATTAAAACATTATTATTATAAACAGAAAAACCATTGTTCTTAAATATAATACCAAAAACTTCATTGTCCAACAACAAAATTAAAATAATGTTTTATAAAAGAACTAGAACATAATAACAACTTATTAACTTAATAGACTTGCTCGTAAGCAATGCTAAACTATAAGTTCTTACGGTTAATGCAACAACCTTTGCTCCATTCTCCACATGTAGGATTACTTCTCCTTTGTTTGTCTTTCTACTTATGCTTATTCCCTCCATAAATATGTATTTATGAGAACCATAGTCGGTATCCAATACCTTTGTAGAACCTTGACTTACAGAAAGATGTATTTCAATCATGAACAAACATGTATATGTAACTGAAGCTTCATTAAGTTTCTTGTGGTTAACCTTTACAAAATACTCCTTGCAGTTTCCTTTCTAGTGTCCAGGCTTATTGCTGTGAAAGCAAACACATTTGCTATCTGCATCAGTTTTGTTCTTATTTTCCTTTGTTTTTTCCTTTTCTTTTGCCTTCTTTGAATTTTTATTCTTTTCAGAAGATCCTTTGGTCTGCAACCTTTTCTTTGAAGGTTCATCTACCAGTAAGACTTGTTCTTTCTTACTTGAAAGTGACTCTCAGTAGTTTTTAACATGTTAAGCAACTCAGGCAAGCTGATAACTATCTTGTTCATGTGAAAATTCACAACAAATTGTGAGAAGGAGTACGGCGGTGACTACAAGATCAAATCTTAGCTCAACTCTCCATCCATTACAAAAGTAGTTGTCTTAACTGTTCAATCAGATTTGTGACGATCCGAGTTTTCAAAAAATAGTAAAATAAGATTTTAAATATAAAATTCTTATTATGTGATATATTAAGTAAAGTGTAATGCATAAGTGAATATATGTTGTGCAATGTGATATAAATGTTTGCGATAACTGAATATAATATTATATATTTACTGTGTGTAATTAAAATTTTTAAAAATAATTTATAATGCGAGAAGGAAATAATTGGTTTAAGTACACAAAATTTACTGTATATCTTAGATAAAGAATATTAAAATAATATATGAAATTAAATTGTTTTAATATAAGGAAATTGTAGTATTGCTTATATTATCTTATTTTTAATTGGAAAATGAGATAGTATTTTATTAAGTATGAAATAAGAATAAGTAAGTATACAAATTGATGGTATAAATTAAATATGATATATTAAAATAGTTTATAGAATTAAATTATTTTAATATAAAGAAATGGTTACATTAAATATGTTTTTTTATGAATAATATCCATTTGAATGGAAAAGGGATATTATGAATTTCTTAATTGAAAATATTGAATGATGCATTTGTTATAATTAATAAAAGATTTAAGTTACCTAACTAACTCATTTATGATATAATACATGCAATAATAATAATAATGAGTGTGTTAATATTAAGAAATGGAATATTAGAATTTACTAATGTGTAAATGGTATTGTTTTTGGGCAACTAATAGGGTGTGCTGAAGTAAGCTAATAAGACTTGGGGCTGATATATATTAGCAGAGTAGGAGTTGTCATTCTTACGGAAAGTACCGAGCCACTAAGCTTATATGAAGCATGAAGGGGGCAGTGTTAGGATAATAAGGTGACACTAAGCAAGCTTTTAAGCAGGAGCTGCCAAAATAAGAATTGAGTTATTAGGTACACTAGCATCTGTCCGATCCATTTCAATTCTTTATCCCTGAACAAAACCACCGAACTTATGAAAACTTCCATCTGGTTTCTTCCCTTCTCCAAGTTTGGTTCTATTCTCTCGAAATTCTCCATAAATTAAGTAATTTAGAAATCAAGAAATGGGTTAAATTGACTCCTTGTTCGGCTAGAAACCAGGAAACTCAACAAGGAAATAAGAGACGATTTGAGATGGAGGTTATTTCGGCTAGCAGGAAAAGAAAACAGTGGAGTATAGTTGGATCATAGAAAGTAAATACAACTCATAGCAAGGTAAGTAATGTATATTATGAAATTCATTGAAATTAGCTAGTTTATATTTGATGAATTATGAGTTGTGGCTGAAATGATTGTGAATTAGAAGGAAGGAGTATAGGATTGGTTGTGTGGAGTAATAAGGTGGGAAAAATTAGGCTAGAATACAAACCAAACTCTATGAAAAATGGATTTTAAAGTGACGCACACCATGTGTTCGCTAAAAGTCCTCTAAGGTCTATTTTTGCTAAAAACAATGAAAGCTAAGAGAAGCCAAGACCCGAGTTATATATATATACATTATATATAACTAATTAGAGGGCTTGGGTAAATCTAATCATAAAGGAAAGTATTTTAAAATTAAAATAAAAAGTCCAAAAACTAGTTAGAGTGCTGACTGACAGTCAAATTTCAGGTCTGGTTAGATATTTCAAAAAATCCTGGGGTCTTGGGAATGTATAGTACACTAATTAATGAATCCATAGCCTTTGGAACAGACTAATTCTGCCCTCGGAGGAGGAAGTTATGACATTCCAAAGTAAGTGCGTCATATTTGTCAAAAATCTGGGATTCATATTTGAACCCGTCCCTTGTACGAATTTTTTGAATTATGTATTCAGATTTGAAAAAGGTTAAAGCATAAGAGTTGTAGCCACGGAAGTTAGCTTCGCATGGGCGCAAGAATCGTTCAAAAATGTTTTGAAACGAATAAGTTATGACTGTTTTAGTGAGGGAAGGTAAAGTTGGAAAAAAAATTTAAAACTGTGATGATTGAGCATTTTTGGGGCCTGTTATGGGTTGTTTATAAAACCCAAAATGGGTGGTTTGAATTTTTTAAAAATAACCTCATATGTCACGAATAACATATTTAAAATGAGCGCAATCCGACAAATGAGTTAGGTGTTAAAAATTCGCGAAGCGAGCGTCAGAGCAGGGGGCTGCCCATCTAAGGCCAAGCTCGGCAGGGTCACGTCAGGCCACGCCGAGCCACGCAGAGCCAAGCCAGGCCCAAGCTGCCCAGCTGTGGCTAATTTTGAGTCGTGATGCAATTTTGATGGTTTGTAATGATTTATCTTAGAACAAGACACTGATACGAATGTATCAGAGAGTATAGAAACTATGTAAGTTGTAAATACATGTAATACGTAAACTAAACTCCAATCGTGCTATGTAGACTTTAGTTTACGTATAAATTTTTTGAACGTTCATGCAATACGAATGGTTTATAATCAAAAATGTAATGTAATGAACGCTAAATTTAGGTCGAAGCTTTTTAAAACGTAAGTTCATTTAATGCACGAGTGAAGCTATAAAAGCATTATGTAAACATAAGGTTACATATATAAATATAACCTATTCTAGTAATGGGTTATAAAAGGCTATAAATTAAAATGGGATACGCTGACATATCTAAAGCTATCCTAAATATATACGTCGGAGACAAATGGTTCTCGAAATACAAAACAAGATGTATGCAAACGGGGGTTGAAAACTCATTGTTGAAATATATAAGCTATGTATATACAGAAAATATACATATAGCTTATATCTACCAACGAGTTAAGCAAGCAAGGCTTGGCTGCCGACATTGCTTGACAAAGGGGTTGTTTTAGCATTGTTTGGAAACGCGATGGTTTTTAATGCATTAGTTTACAAAAATAAATCTATAAAATAGTATGGAAGCTATAACTTACCCATATAGACTATAGTTCCGCTCAATGTATAAAGTAAACTACAAGTGCACCTTGTATACTTAGAATATGTATAAAAGTACGAGGTAACCATGTAATAAATTACAAGTGGTTTATAAACCGAAAGTGTAGAATATTCATATTTAAAAGCCAGGTCAAAGTCTATTAAGCGATAAATGATTATTGTAAGTAAACGAATAAAAGTTTTGAAAAGAATATAGGATTTTTTTTAAAAACAAGAAGGAAAGTTATTGATATGGTCAATATGGATATGTAATATATAACTATACAAGTTATATAACATGGATGTGTGGCTAATATGTTTATATATGTGAACATAACTATGTAGGATTCGTGAAGTGAAGTCAAACTAAAGTTTATATCGATTGTCACCGAACAAGGCAAGTTTCTCAGTCTATTTCCGTGTTAATATATCTTATGTTTATAAGTATGTGGATATTCATGAATTGCTTTATGTTGCTTAGTGAATGATTAAAGTCAATATATGACTAATGTGATTTGAGTTATGGAACTCAGTTTATTTAAAGTAGGCGATATGTGTATAATGATAGATTGATAATATTAAAGTATGAGTTGAATATAAAATTATTTGTTACGTGATGCATGATAGATTGTTGGACTTGTTGGGCCGTTGTGCTCGTTCTTGCAATAATTTGCAAGTTACAATTATGGTGCAATCCTCTAGCTTTTAAAAGATTGGAGGCACCTGTTAAGGAATACTATTTCCTTTAATTGAAAGGTGTATTGTATCGTGAACATGATGTTCGATATACAATGTACATATACATAAACTTTGAGATATTCAATATATAAAGAATATTTGTTTTGAGATGAATATATAGCGTTGTAGCTAGTTTGTGAAGTGGAACAATATGATATGAGAAAATATGTATTAAAGAATGAGTTTGTATATACTCTTAATATTATGATAAAGTGAATCGTAAAATAAATGCGATTCTGATATATGTAATCGTAAAGGTTGCGATTCGGATAATGAAAGAAATATAGATTTTTTTTAATTATTCGCATTTTCTTAACTATTATATCACCAAATGATGATGTAATGCTAAATCAAAATGGTATTTAACGCACAAGGTCGGGATTAAGTTAGTCTTGATTTTGGGGGCGTTACAGTTGGTATCAAAGCTATGGGTTATAAACCTTAGATAAACGTACCCTAGGCTATAACCGTAAACAAGGTAAATGAAAAGAAAGAAGATGCTAAGTATAAACTCGAATGAGGTTTAAATGATCTTAAAATGAATTTAGAAAATTGATAAAGAATTCATTAAGGTAATACGCAAAGATTCAAAGAAGAATCTTGAAAAGCCAAAGGATCAGGGGACACATGATTCGAATAATCATAAAATAACATGATTGGAAAGATGATAAGAAGATCATAAAAAAGAAACGATCATAGAATGAGAAAGAATCATAATATTGTAACGATTGAGAATTCTGTATTTAATTTAAAATATTTATTGAATTAAATAAATATTTTATTTGATTATTTATTGAGTTAAATAAATAATTGATGAAATTTGTTGTGGAGTAATTTAATTAAGTGTGGTATATTAATTAAATTAATATTTAATAATTTTATGGTTTGAAGATTTAATTTAATGAGATAATTAAATTAAATGAATTGCTAAATAATTACAATGTTGTGTAGTAGTGATGTTCTAATTTAATTTAATTAGAGATTTAATCATTTGTTAAATAGGATTATAATGAAAATTATAGTTATGTCGAAATTTGATTTAATGAATTAAGATTAAGTTGAATTTAATTGAATTTAAATATTAAGATTTGATTAATTAAAGTATGACATTTTGGTACTATATAATAGGAAAGGTATTAAAATAATTTAAAAAGGGGTTTAGGTTGGTTTGCCAAACAAGGTCTTGTGACCTTTGGCATATTATAACTGATATGGCTGTTAGTTTTTAAAATGATAAGAGTTATGTTGCGTATAATATTGTATTAGTTTTGTGTTTTACGTTAAGTTTATCTTTTCTAAGTCTAAGTCTAAAGCAAGGCTTTAAAACCCAGACCGGTCCACCCAACGGTCCGGTTTGGACTATTGAACCCATTTTGATCAAAAATCGCTAGGAACCGGTGAACTGGAGGTCTAACTAGTTGACCCAGTAAATCGGTGATCGGTTCACGGGTTTGACCGGTTTACTCTTTTGGCTAATATTTCGAGGGCGCAGGCGGTGGGGAAGGCAGCTTGGCGGTTGGCGACGAAAAGCTCACAGGTAGCAACAAATAGAACGGGGGGGGGGGGGGGGGGGGGGGAGCTCGTTTAGCACCTTTAGGTAGAACAGAATAGTGCATGGCCTCATAAATCTGCTGAGGATATTGGATTTGAATTGCTTCGCCCAGCTTCTGGTTAATTTCTCCAATCAGGGTTGTCCAATATGTTTTTAGAGCGAATTGGGTGGTCGAAACTACCGATGATGATAAAGAAGAAGATCGAATGATGGTTCTTGGTTTAGAAATTGTTGGGCTATTGTTTTGAAGGCAGTAGAGATTTGGTATCGGAGAGGAAGACATAAATGTGAAAAACGTCATATTTGCCTCTGCACTCAATATAAACTAGTATAATTTTATCTCTATATCCTCTTCTACTTATATTCCATATATCCTCTTCTACTTATATTCCAATAGGGACTAAGAGATATAAACTAGTATAATTTTATCTTTATATCTTCTTCTACTTATATACCAATAGGGACTAGAGAGAGAAAATGGTGGGAGGTTTTCTTCCTGTTAGTGGGGTTTGGGAAGTCACAAGTGTAAAAGCATTTATTAAGGATTATGTGTTGTGGGTGGAAAAAGTATAGTGTTCCCATGGAACAGGTCATGTTTTATCTTAATTTAATATTATTTTAAATTATTTTATAATATGATAAAAATTAATAATTTTTTAAATAGTCTTATGAATTATTTTTTGTCATTCATAAAATTATTTATGAGGAATTAAATAATCTCATTATAAGTGTGGGACTAATAATCCCCCTCATTTTACGTTATCAAATGGGTTTATGAGATTAATAGTCCATTGTCAAAGAATTAAATAGTCCAAAAAAATATTAAATTAAAAAATTTAGTTGCGTAATCTATACATGCATATGAAATTTTTGAATTTGAATGTATCTTACAGATGTTTATGCTCATTTGTGTTTGATTTTATCACTATTGAATTTTGAGTTATGACTTATGATGAAGATTTAATATCTTTCTTTTCATACAAATTTAATTTTCTTTTTTTATAGATAAATTGGTTAATTTTATATATTTACTAAATATTATATATAATATATAATAATTAATTATTTATTATTTATTATTTATTATTTATTACATATTAATGACATCACCAGGTCAATAACGGTTCGACCACTGGTCCAACCAGTGACCCATCCACTCGGTACCTTTTCCTATTCGATGAACGATCCGGGTCTGAAAACCTTGGTCTAAAGAGAGTAGAGAAAACTAAGAGGATAAGAGAACTAGGGAGAGAAATTGCGAGAAGATATCTGAGAATCAAAGGAAGCAAGAAGATTGTTTGTATCACTTCATCATCTAGCTAATCAAGGTATTAACCTAATTTTGAATTCTTAGTTTGTATTTCTCAAAATAGTTCTCTGTAGATGAATTAGCTGAATGAATTGTTGAAGATGCTAATTGTATATGTTAATGGGTGTAGTTAATCTGTTAATTATTGTTTGGAACTAATTTTAATCAAGCAAAATCGTTCAAACATGTTGAAGAAGAAGGAAATTGAGTTTACAGTGTTATTTATACATTATAGTTTGTTTTAGGGTAAAAATTGGCTATGGTCTATGTTGGTAAAATTGATGATGTATCGTTTTAATACATTGAAAAACGAAAACAATGCATGTTTAATGGACTGATTTGATTGAGAAACGAACTCATGGTGATTGGTTTAGCTAAGGATGTCTAAAATGAAAAAAATAGCAAAAACATGGAATTTAAGGGTTTAAATTGGATTGTTTATGTTGTTTTGTTGGTTATAATCATATTATACATGCTTGGTATTGATTCTATAGAGTCCATATAAAATGGGTATGAGAAATTTGTTGTTTAAGCAAAGTTTATGGGTTTGTATAACTTTGTTATGTGTTCTTTGCGAATTAGAGGTGTATGTCGCAATGTCGAGGCGCCGCAGCGCCTGGGTTAAGAGCAAATCTGGCGCTGCAGAGCTGGATCAGAGCCGCAACGCCAGTTTTAAGCGTAGATGTTAGGCCGCAGCGCCTTAACCGCGGCGCATCGCCGGTATCCAGTTCAAACTGGGGCGCCGCAACGCCACTTGGTAGAATGGCCAGAAAGTGTGATTTTTATTGTTCAGTCTAGAAAATGCAATTGTAACCTAATCTTATGAACATGAAAAGATGATTAATCATATTATATGATGTTATAATAGATTGTGGTTGTATTGTAATACCAAATATGAATATTATAAGTTAATAATTAACAAGTTATACAACAATTGGAATTTGATGTTGGTAAGAATTAGAAGTGTGATTTGAATGCTACAACCTCATGTTATATGCTAGTAAAGATATCAGTTTGTGCTAAGTTAAGTGAAATGGATATTAAACTAACTTGGTTCACTACCAAAAATCTGGGCATCTGAGACGGCAAAAGCCGTCTCAAATTCAATTTTTAGATGGATTATCCGTCTCAAAATCCGTGTCAATATGTCGCGTTGCTAATTGATCCGTCTCAAAATCCGTCTCAAAATATTAGATACAGAAAATGTCCGTCTCAAAATATTAGATACGGACCATATCCGTCTCAAAACTGATCTAACAGACCATATCCGTCTCAAAACTGATCTATGGGGAGCTGAATTATGAAATCGATTTTGCCAGTTTCAATTTTGGCGGGCAAAATTGGCGCCCTTTTTTGGTACACGTAATTTGAGACGAAAAACTTTGTTTCAAATCCGTATCAAAATTGCTAGAACCTATTTTGCAAACGCATATTTTGAGACGAGCACCTTCCGTCTCAATTCTGTTTCAACTTAGGCGCCAATATCTTTTTAGAGCGCATATTTTGAGACGAGCAACAACCGTCTCAAAATTTGTGTTCAACACCAATATCGCCCATTGTTTGAGACAGAAAAAAGGTGTTTCAATTCCGTCTCGATATATTTATTAACAATAAATTACAAATATTTTTCATAATTTAATTTACAAATTTAAATGAAAGAAGTTGTCATAAATATAAAATTGAATTCAACAATCTTGATAATGAAAATAACAACAAATCAATCCCTTTCTTGAATTCAAACAACTTTTCAACATCAAAATTTTAATAATAAAACTTTTACTACATGAAACCTAATACAAACACAAGGTTCACACTACCTAATCAAAGAAAGACGAGGCATATTTAGGAATCAACAATGGCAACCTCGACCTCAACACCAGGTTCAATGGTAATGGAAGTAATATGCTTAACATCAGGAGAGCTGAAGAGGTCAATTTTGTGGACGCGAAAGCTCAAATCTCTCACATGTGTTGGTTCCTGGACATTGAAAGAAAAGTCAAAGTAATTTCAGTTATTAAAGCCAAACAAGCAAGCACTACTATTAGTGAGAATTATACTACTGTTACACATTAAGAACATTTAACACATAAAATTTCAAACCATCAAAATGTAGCGACAACAGAATTGAAACAATCACTGTACTCCTCAAAGCGACAGGATATGAGAACGCCCATTTCTTTGGCCAGTAAAAATGTTTTTCCCCTCATGGTCAGTCCCAATAGGTAATTGCAGAAACTATGCGCTTCATAGTTACTTGGTTCATAACATGAAGTAGTATTTCTACATAGATCAATAGTAGTAGTTCTAAAGGTCCTCTAATATTCCTCCCTAAGTCTACAGAAGCGAACTTGTAGACGTGATTCAGAATATCTGTAACTATCCATTCTCCATTGTATTGAATCAGCAAAAGAATTTAACTTCGTACAAACCATTCTGGATTTAAATTACCCCAGGGTTGTTACAACGTTGCAAGTTCCCACAAAATCACACCAGAGCTGTATACATCTGACTTTTCATTTGATGGATAATCACGGAGGACTTCTGGTGCCATCCACTCTGGCTATTCAATTAAAGAAATGAGGGCAATCATATTGTGATAAAGAATGCATTATACAATCTAAAGATGAAGACATCGTTAGGATGTGAATAAATTTGAAGAACTCACAGATCCTGCAGCTAACTTTGAAGAAAGAAATGTGTTTACTTTTAAGCGGGAAAGACCGAAGTCACAGACCTGAACTAACAATATTAAATATAGGAAGAAGATAACAGTCATTTACAAGAACAAAGAAAAAAAATGTAGCAAACACACTAATTCAACAATGAAGTAAACAGAACCTCAATTTGAAAGGCGGGTGGCAGTGTGAGTTGTATATGTATCAGTTATTTCAACAAAAATAAAAAAATTTAAAATGAGTACACTTTTCTATCGAGCATGTAAATTAAAAACAAAAGATATGAATCCCTTTAAACACAAAAATACTGAGCAAATTCTGCCACAAAAATTTACAAAACCATCTTCAGATACCTGCTTCTCACAAACATTTCATAAGCCTGTTACATAGACTCTTATATGTAGAAGAAAATCCAATATTTACTGATTGGGGGAGTTACAAAAATCTACAGCCCTACCACCCCTAACTTACAACCTGTATCAGTTATATAACCTATATATGCATTGTTTTTGTGGTTTGACATATAAAGGGTATACTGATTACCTACTCTATCATTATACCATGAGGGTTAATAAGTTTCTATGTGGCAGTGGCTTATGCTTGACATGCAGCCTTCACATCTAACACTTAATTTGATTGACATGCAGCACTCGCATCAACAATTACCATGTCTAAAGCAACATGCAAACCAAGCAATTTTTTCGTTTTAAGTGTGGCAGCGTTTTCACCTGAGATGTCAAAAAACAAATAAATCCATGTACCATCCCATAATGCTGACCACTTCTATATTGGGATTCCTCAGTTATAGCAATTCCCTAGCCTACTCAGTCTGCCAACCACCTAACTGATTGATGTAGGAAAATTATTACATTAGTAATGAACAATAAAAAGAATGGAGAAAAATAACACATACCTTTTGTTGGGCCATGAATAATCACGCCCCGATCATGTGTTGGGTCAGGGCCTAATTGGGTGAGTAGTGGTACGAATAAGGGAGTGTGGGTTACTATTTCTATGTGGATTTTGAATATGGAAAGAAGAGTTGGGGTTTGAACCAACTTCCTGATTTCTAGGAGATTGGGTGCAATCCTGTTATGGAATGATATATGGGGGAACCCTAATCCAACATGAGGAAGGATTCTAGGGAGTTAGTGAGAACACTATAAATACAAGGCTTCACCCTGATTTTAAGGTACACATTATTATTACTTTCCAGCACTAGACCATTACGCCTCCATTGTTAACCTTAATTAGCCTGTACTTATTCTCACACCGGAGCTATCCCCCGGCGGCCAAAGCCATCAAGCTTTTGGTGTTTACCCGTTTTTGTGCAGGATTGAAAGCGCTTTGGTGATTGGAGCACGTGGAAGGATCTTGGCGTTAACATTGGCGCTAGAATGAGGGATTTTTAGTGTTGCTGGATATTCAATCAAAATCATCAACCCCCCATGCCTGAAGTCATGGTGAACAGCAGAACAGTTTCGGGCGTGGGACAGTCAACGGCAGGAGGTTCTTCCCAGCAAAAGGGGTCCGTAAAGGATAGACTGGGACCGTCGAAGAGCATCCATGAGTGACTCGATCCTCAGAGTACTTCGGTAGGATCCAAAGGTGGAGACCAGGAAGACATCCGGAGGAGGCTGTTCTCGACAGCCAGTAAAGAGACTAAAGATCGGAGAAGGGTAGGAGGCACACCACCTCGAACCAGACTCCGGGAGGATCAGGAGGAGAAGAAGTCTGTTCTGGCCAAAAGAGCACAAGAGACAGAGGAGGCGTTGAAAATACTGCTGCTACAGAAAGAAGAGATTGCCAAACAAATAGTGCAAATGGCCGAACAGGAAATTGAGGCCTCCAGTTACAGTCGGACCAGAAGGCGGGGGAGGTCCCCAGACAGACAATCCAGGACGCGGCATGCGGAGAGGCGATCCGAGAGTAGGCTTCAGAGTCGCTCTCGTGATAGGAGCAGATCTGGTGGTTGTATATCCAGGGACCGATCGAGGGTACATCGCCCTAAGAGTCCCCAATATAGCGAAAGCAGACGCCGAAGCTATTCCAGGGCTGATAGTTCGGAGGGCATCGGTCGAGCAGACCAACGAAAGAAGGTTTCTCCCAAGAAAGAAAGACATCCGAAAATGAAGGCAACGGAGTTAGTGATAAAAAATTAAAGAACAATCGTTTGAAAAGTCCCCGGTACAGCGGAAGCAGACACCGAAGCCTTTCCAGGACTGATAGTACAGATGGCAAGGGTCAGGCGAACCGAAGGGAAAAGGACTCTCCGAGGGAAAAAGCGCCTCCGGTGCCGAAGGGAATAGAGTTGTTGACCAAAAAGTTGGAGGAGATTCAGAAAGAGCTGGCCGAAGTCAGAAAAGTGAAGGTAAGTTCGGTCAAGAAATCTTCACCATTCTCTGTTGAGATCGTTTGGGAAAAGGCAGACCCCAGCAAGAAACTCCCTTATATGGAAAGCTATGATGGATCAGGTGATCTGTACGAGCATAGTCAGGCATACGACAGGCTGATGGATTACTATGACTACACAAACACGACCAAGTGTCATACCTTCATGACGTCTTTAAGGAGGGATTACAGACAATGGGTGATGACTTTGGCCCCGAACTCAGTTTCATCATGGGAAGAGTTGTGTGACAAATTCCATACTCGATTCGGGAGTAACAAGAGGAGGGGAAAACCAACTGGATCATTGTCACAGATCAGACAACATTCCAATGAGACGCTGGGCCAGTAAGTGAAAAGATTCAGGGATGCGGTAGGTTAAGTGACAGATCTCAAAGACCTCCAAGCAGTAGGGCTCTTCCAGAACGGGTTGGACCTGGTGAATTCAGAAAAGTTGGTGAAAAGTTGATGTTTAACAACCTAAAGAGCTTGGCCGAGGCGTTCGAGAAAGCTGAAGGCTTCATAGTGGTGGAGGAGGCCATGAACAGTTTGAAGCAGGGCACAATAAAGAAACCTGAAGATAAAGAAAAGAACAAAGCGGATGGGAACCAGAAGAGGTATGGGAACGATAGGTCTGACGGCTATCAAAAAATGTGTAGTAGTAACACCGGGGGTTCGGGAGGAGGACGCCCGCCTTTTTTGAGTCAAAAGATAAACAGAGTATACACCAAGTTCAATACCGATCGGGCCACCATCCTGGAATAGATAAAAGGGCAACCCTGCTTTGAACCACCTAGGGATAACATAAAGGTTGGTACTGGGAACATGAACAAATACTGCGACTACCATCAGGCAGCGAGACGGGAAGTGTTGGCCGGGACAGGAAGCCTTTTTGACATCCCTAATAGAAAAGAATGTGCAGAATGGGGCGTTGGTTCAGTATGTGGAGGGACGGGAAGCTCCGGGGACACATCAGCGGAATAATTCCTCCGTCCAGACCAAACAGGCCTAGCAACAAAATCAGACTCAGGTCGTACGTCAGGTTGTGGATGTAATCACAGGCGGAACTATGGGGAAAATTACGGGTAAAAAGCGACGTGGATACTTGGATACAATGTTGTCAGTGGCCGACCAGCATGGGAGACGTGAGAGATTGTACCCTGGCTCAGTGATCTCATTCACTGATGAAGACTTCCCCGCAGAGCCGATCAAACCACACGAGGGAGCGTTGGTAATTACTGCATAGGTGGGTTCGGTGGATATGAAAAGGATGATGAAAGATAATAGGCCTTCAGTGGATATTTTGTATGCACACGCCTATCAGAGGATGAACCTAGATGGGAAAAAGATGGAGATCGGACAGAAGTCTCCATTGTATGGATTCAGCAACGAGCCAGTCAGAGTTTCTGGACAATTGAGCTGCCTGTCGTCTTCGGAACAGCTCCACAACAGGTGGAAATCATGTGTAGATTCTTTGTTGTACATGTGGATTCATCGTACAATGCAATTCTGGGAAGGCCTACTCTGACAGCACTCCAAGCAGTAACATCGATTCCTCACTTCAAGATCAAGTTCCCTATGCCACATGTGTGACGCCCCCAAATTCGGAACTGCCACTTGGTCTCTCGAATTCGGTTCGTCACGTGCTCATGGTAATACAATCATAATAATAATACGACTAAATGTCGCATCGCACAGCGAAATAATACACAACTATTACCGAATAGATTACATTTAATTAATATAATTTATTCACGTCCCAAGGTCTCGTAACTTAAACAGTGATTACATAGCTTAGACATATCTTAAGCAATAATAACCTTAACTAGTACATAATATCATAAGTTCTTTATTACAATCATAAGTCCTACATAATTAAAGCTACTCAGTAGCCTTTCCCTTGCCCTTATCTATGCCCGAAGGTCCGCACTGCTCTGCCTTAACTGAAATGTTTTAGGGAAAGAAATAATGAGCATAAATTATCCAGCAAATAATATACAATAAGGGTGAGTAATAAAATTCTCAATTCTCGAAAGGGTATAGTAAGGTTTGATAGTTCAAGGATAACAAGAATATCAACAGTTCTCAATAACAGTTGCTAAGGACAGAATAATATCAAAGTGATTCAATAATAAATCAATTCAAGATTTCAAGACAACTGAATACTGAGCAGTCACTAAGGACAATGAACTTCTACTAGAATTAACAGTATTAAACTGAAAATCCAACAAAAATAGGTACAACAAATGATCAGCCTAAAGTACCCTACGTTATGCATAACAATCAATCATACTCAAGTGCGCACGTCGGTTCTCCGACAATTATATATTCCCTTCAAAGAAGGTTGTTCTTCTCAGTCAAATACAAGATCCCGCACCAATCAATTGGTTTGGGTCGCTTTTCAATAATATAAGTCTAGTAGAATCAAATGGCATAGACACTTTCACAATATTCAAGAACAACACCAAGTTCAACATGAATAATAGCTTTAATGAAATAAGAGTTCAAGTATGCTAATTCAATTCAAACGATTAAGTAAAGAAACTAGTTCGCAATATACAAGGATAGAATACTTGCACCGTAAAAGAGTGTAAGTTAGGAAACTTGCCTTAAGCGTAGTTTATCCTCGCAAATTAATCAACACTTTTCGAATCCTATCGTAATATAGTTACGTATATATGATATCCATTAGTCATATAGCTTAACATTATATCTCATCTCGTATATACGATTAACACAGAAGCTAAGTCTTGACCCAGCGACACAGTTATACTATGTATAGCATCATACAATTTCACAAGTCTCGACTTTTAATATCTTTTATCATTAACGTTCCTCTTCTTAAGTTAATCGTCTTCATACATCATTACTATCATGTGAGACTATAACAAATAGCAAACATACTCTATTTTAGCAAGTTATAGCATTACTATAAGTTAATCGTCGAAATCGGATTCAAATATATCACATAGTATATATACATGTTGAAGAGTCTTTTTATATTCGTATAACCTTCCCTTGTTCCAAACATATGTGATATAGATTCTAAGTCGACACTTACGGCCATTCAAGGTCATGGAATTTACAAAGCCTATCATGCTCGCTTTTAAAACACATAAGGTATTTATATTAAGCATACTTATGAGTATTCGCATTCCATATATGTGACTATCACAGTTATTAGTTGAAAACATGCTTTGTTTATGCTAAATTGGAATCACGATACCTAATCATGGTATTATACATGTATGATTCATGAGTGAGTCTAAAAGTACTATCACATATGTCCATAAATATCAGAATACGGGACTCGCAATAACATGTTAAGATTTACATTTCAAACTTACACTTTCACTTAGTAAAGTTCGCAAATGAAGTCCACATGCTCATGTCATACTATGAAACATATATAAGCAAGTCAACATGCCTTCCATGCATTTCAAAGTCATCTAGAGATGCTCATAATATCAGAACGTATATATGGCATTTACATGTCCATATCCACTTTCAAAACTTACATATTCGTTAGGAAGGCGCACTAGTTAGGTTCACATGTTCATATTATATCACGGAACCTATATAGATAAGCTAACATGCACTTTATTTGTTTCTAAGTCATACTAGCATGTCTCAAAAGTTAGAATGTATTCATGGTCCATATATGTTAAAGTTTGTTTAGGAAACTTGAAATTTATTTCAACGCTATTCGTCATTCCATTAATCTTGCATGACATTATAGCAACACACGTGCACACCATGTTAATATACTCATGTATAGGTAGTACTCATGCTAACATGTTCATCTAAGTTATTCAAGTAAACTATCACGTAGCAGAATCAAGCAAAAAGCAAAATCTGCAGCAGGCTGCTGGCGCAGCTGCCCAGTGCAAAACTGGAGCAGCTGCGCCGGCTCGCGGCCAGCGGCAGACTGTTCCAGCCTCGGCAGATTTCCAGCCCATATCACGAAATTACTTCACGAAATCAGTTTCAATCAACCACATAATACTTCTATTATACTTATAAGTCCATATAGCAGCTAAGAAACATATCCCAATCTAAATTGGCATGAATTGCAACAAGAATCAAGAATTTGATTTTGACAGAAAATGAAAATGGAGTTCTTAACAGAAAAATGAGAACCGAGAACAAGAATGTAAAACATGGAAGCTATATTGAAATCCCAATCATGTATGTATGTCCATATAACAACTAAACAAACATTCTTCAACCCAATTGAAATCTAATTTAACATACTCAAGAAATTGGAATTCAAAACTAGAAGTTTTTGACAGAGAACGAAAAGGATACAAGAAATGCTCATTATACCTCTATTAATGCAATCTAAGTTTGAATTGAACTCCTCAACTCTTAGAACACTTCACACTGATATATATGCTCTCTCTCAACACTTAAGAATTTTCTCAGCAAATGATATGTGAAGAGAAGGGGCTTAATTTATAGAAAATATATTATTCGGACAATGCTTATACAATCCAATACAAACTAACGGATTGTCAAATTGCATGGAGGTTATCAAAGGGTAGGTAATTAGTTGTTAGATTTATCATGAATCCCACATCCTTGATCATCATGAGCTATGAAAACTATAAAATGTTTGTTGAGTTTGTGGGATATAGGCCTCAGACTTCATAATGCTATTCACGTGTACAAGGTTTGTGTCTATCAATATGGGACAAGGAATGGTATCTCAGCATTTGTAAACTATTATACATACATAACATATACTTTTGTTATAATTTGAGTCACAATGCACCTTTATTAGGTAACAAATATTACAATGTAGCAAGTAGGGATACATATATTTAACATATAATCCATGTACATTTTGTTAATATCCGATATAATTTTATCAGATATTACCACATTATACTATCTCATTTATTATAGGCTCCTACAATTCAACAATTGTTTACTATACTTGTGATGTATTATTTTAATGTTCACACACTTACCTTGTTACATACACATTTCATGTAATTCTTATAACTCAATAAACTTTACTATATAGTTTATGTATATAATATAGTAACATTATGCTTCATATAATATATGGTTAGCTACCATAAATTCGCATGCTTGCACATAGAAATTAATAATTCACTTATCTTATCAATGAATTAACAATAATATTAATTAATTCATTCCTCGTAATTATTAATAACACTTAATTAATAATCATAGGATTAATTATCACATTAACAAACATAATTCTTAGCATTTTTTTGAACAAGTGTTTTATTATTATTATTATATTTCTTGCATTAATAATAATCACATATTATAACTTAACCAAAATTAACAATTAATATAAATTAATTGTTCACTTAATAATTCTTTCATCGATTAATATCATTATTAACATTTCTCATCACAGTGCCACACAAGGCTTCCCGAGTTTATGATAACTCCACATTTTTCTCAATTATTATAATTATTCAATTTAATATAATTGAGTTAACTCACAAAATCATTTATATTCAAATAAATATTCATTTCTATTAATATATTTATTTAATAATATATGGAAATTCTTGGGTATTACATTCTCCCCCCCCCCCTTATAAAAATTCCGTCTCGAAATTGCTACAAGGTTACACAAATAATTGGGGATAATCCTTCATCATCCTATCTTCTAACTCCCACGTTGCCTCCTCGACATCGTGGTTACGCCAAAGTACTTTTACAGAAGATATAATTTTATTTTTCAAGGTTTGCTCTTTCCTATCTAATATCTGGATAGGAATCTCTTCATATGCCAAGTTCTTCTCCACTTGAATGGGCTCGTAAGAAATCACGTCCTTGTAGTCGAACTTGTACGGTCGCAACACGAAAATGTGGAACACGTTGTGGATGTGCTCCAACTCGGGTGGTAACACAACTTTGTATGCCTCTTCGCCCACTCGCTTCAGTATCTCGAACGGTCTTATGAATCTTGGACTCAATTTTCCTTTCTTGCCAAAATGGATTTTTCCCTTCCATGGAGATACCTTTAAAAATACGAAACTACCAACTTTGAAGTCTCGGTCCTGCCGATGCAAATCTGCGTATTTCTTCTGGCGATCTTAAGCTGCTACTAGTCTGGCTCTTATCACTGTCACCACGTCTGCGGTTTGTTATACTAGCTTAGTCTGAGTATTCATCGCTCCCCGACTTCGTCCCAACACAATGGCGTTCTACACTTTCTCCCGTAAAGAGCTTCGTACGGTGGCATGCCGATACTCGCATGGTAGCTATTATTATATGCGAATTCTACTAAGGGTAGGTGGTCGTCCCAATTTCCCTTGAAATCCATCACGCAAGTCCTAAGCATGTCCTCCAGCGTTTGTATTATTCGCTCACTCTGTCCGTCTGTCTGAGGATGGTAAGTCGTACTCAACCTCAACTGTGTTCCCATTCTTCCTTGCAAACTCTTCTAAAAATTGGACGTGAAGCGCGGATCTCGATCAGAGACAATAGATACCGGTACTCCATGTCGTGAGATAATCTCCTTTACGTATAGGCTCGCTAACTGATTCAAACTGTATCGGATCTTGATCGGTAGAAAATGTGCGGTCTTAGTAAGTCGATCCACGATAACCCAAATGACATCATAACCTTTCTGCGTAACTGGAAGTCCTACCACGAAGTCCATCGTAATATGCTCCCATTTCCACTCCGGTATTTCCAACGGTTGTAGTAAACCACTAGGCCGTTGATGCTCTGCTTTAACGCGTTGGCAAGTCAAACATCTACTGATGCACTCTGCAACTTCCCATTTCAGATTGGGCCACCAAAAATGTTGCCTCAAGTCTCGATACATCTTAGTGCCTCCCGGATGAACGAAATATGTCGTGTTGTGTGCCTCGTGCAAAATCTCTTCCCTTAATTCGGTTATCGCTGGTACCCACACTCTTCCTTCGAATCTCAAAATACCGTCTTTATCCGTTCGAAATTTCTCTTCCTCATTCTCTGCGATCCTCTTCCTGATTTTCTCGCACTCCTCATCTTTCTCTTGTGCTTCTTTTACTCTATCCAACAATATCGGACGAGCTTCCATTACAAATAACTTATCTTCAGACCTCTCTGGTCCCTTTACCTCTATTTCCAATTTCTCCATCTCTCTCATTAATTTGTCTTGAGTCGTCAACTGAAATAATTTTTCTCTTCCTTTCCTGCTTAGAGCGTCGGCAACCACGTTTGCCTTACCCGGGGGATAAAGAATATCACAGTCATAATCTTTGATCAATTATAACCACCTCTTTTGATGCATATTCAGCTCCTTCTGTGTGAAGATATATTTTAAACTTTTGTGGTCCGTGTATATCTCACATTTCTCTCTGTACAAATAATGCCTCCAAATCTTTAACGCAAAAACTACTGCCGCTAACTCTAAGTCGTGAGTAGGGTATCATTTTTTGTAATCCTTCAATTGTCGTGATGCATACGCAATAACTTTGTCGTGCTGCATTAGCACACAACCAAGTCCCTTGTGCGATGCATCACTATACACCACAAAATTTCCCGCATCATCTGGTAATGATAATACAGGTGCTTCGCTCAATCTCCTTTTTAGCTCTTGAAAACTCTCTTCGCATTTTTCTGTCCATACAAATTTCACCGTCTTCCTCGTCAGATTAGTCAACGGGGTTGCTATCTTAGAAAAATCTTGGATGAATCTTCGATAGTACCCAGCTAACCCTAAAAAGCTTCTCACCTCCGTCGGTGTTCTCGGCTGTTCCCAATTACTTACTACTTTTACCTTTGCAGGGTCTACTAAGATTCCATTCTTATCCACTACGTGGCCTAAGAATTGAACCTTCTCCATCCAAAATTCGTACTTTGAAAATTTCGCATACATCTTCTCCTTCCTTAGTGCCTCCAAAATAATCTTCAGATGTTTGGCGTATTCTTCCTCTGTCTTCGAGTAGATGAAAATATCGTCGATAAAAACCACTACAAATTTATCCAAGTATGGCTTGAAAACTCGGTTCATCAAGTCCATAAATGTTGCCGGAGCATTAGTCAATCCAAATGACATTACCAAAAACTCGTAGTGTCATAATGGGTTCGAAACGCAGTCTTTGGTATGTCCTCATCCTTCACTTTCAGTTGATGATATCCTATTCGTAGGTCGATTTTTGAGAAACACTCTGCTCCCTTCAGTTGATCAAATAAGTCGTCTATCCTTGGTAGCGGATATCGATTCTTGATCGTTACTCTGTTCAATTCTAAATAATCGATACAGAGCCTCATTGGTCAGTCCTTTTTCTTAACAAAAAACACTGGTGCTCCCCAAAGAGACACACTCGGTCGAATGTAACCTTTATCCAACAACTCTTGCAGTTGTATCATCAATTCCTTCATTTCTACTGGCGCCATACGATATGGAGCTTTCGAAATCGGTGCCGTTCCCGGTGTTAAGTCTATTACGAATTCGATTTCTCTGTCTGGCGGAAGACCAGGCTGATCGTCTGGAAACACATCTTGAAATTCATTAACTACGGATATATCCTTAATTTCTACTCCCTTTTTCTGAGTTTCAACGATGTAAGCTAAATAACCTACACATCCTTTCCTTAACAATTTCTTGGCCTGCATCATCGTAACACAACACGATTGCTTAAGCGATGAGCTACCATAAAACACTACCTTAGACTTACTCGGAGTCTGAAGGTTCACACATTTATTTTGACAATCTATTATCGCTGCATGGTTATACAACCAATCCATTCCAAGTATTACGTCAAATTCTTCCAATCTAATAGGAATCAAGTCTACTTTCAGTTCATGTTCTCAAATGTTTGCGCTATAATTTTTATAAACGTATTCTACAGGGATCACTTCCTTATTAGCAACTTCTACGATCAAAGGATTTTCTAATAGTTCTCGGGGTGTACTAAGTTTACTAGCAAATTCTTCAGATATAAAAGAACAGGTGGCACCCGAATCAAATAATACATAAGCATTTATATCATTGATTGGGATTATACCTGACACCACGTCCTTCGCAGCCACGGCGTCCTGGACGGTCATGTTAAAAGTTCTGGTGGTTGGGCGGTTGGATTGTGCCGGCCCGCTGATCATAAGCTTGTTTCCTCCCCCTTGTTGGCTACCACTTCCGCCACTTCCCTTCTTTGGGCAATCCTTAATACAGTGCTCAATTGAGCCGCAAGCAAAACACCCTTGGATCTTCTTTGGCTTCGGACAGTTTGGCGATATGTGCCCCTCTTGGCCGCAATTATAACACGTGCCCTTTCCTTTCCAGCACTCCCCTTGGTGACTTTTCCCACACCTATTACAAGCTCCACTCCTTTTCTTAAAATTTCCCTGGTGACTCCCACCTTGATTACTGTTTCTGCTGCTATTGTTATTGTTATTGTTGTTGTTGTTGTCCCACTTTCTCTTCCCGGAGTTACTCCCTCTGGCACTGCTTCCTCCACAATTTTCACTACTAGTGTTCTTTCCTTTCTTCTCTTTGTTATACAAGCTCAAAGCTTCACTTCCTCCCTCGGCGATAATAGCCTTCTCCAACAGTGTTGCAAAAGAATCGATCTGAAGAACTGACATCTTAGTGAATAGCTAAGGCTTCAGTCCTTGTTCGAATCGTCTAGTCTTCCTTTCTTCATCTCCTACCTAGTGCTCCGCAAATCGGGCTAGTTCGTTAAACCTAGTCGCGTATTGCGCCACCGTCATCTCCCCTTGTTTTAACAATAGGAATTTCACCTCCATTCTATTCTTCATGCTTTTCGGGAAGTAATTCTCGAAAAACAGCGTCTTAAACTTATCCCAAGCTATTATCCCTTCTCCAGCTCTTTGTTGATTAGCCTCCCACCAGTAGTTCGCTTCTCCCCTCATCATGTACGTGGCAAACATCATCTTCTGATCTTCGCCTACGCGAGCTATAGTGAAAGCTTTTTCGATCTCCTTGATCCACGTTTATGCGACGATTGGGTCGGTAGTTCCCTCGAACTCCGGGGGTCCTACACTCTTAAAGTCTTTAAAGGTTGTTACTGGCACAGCCTGAGGGTTGGGGAGAACGGGTTCATTGTTCCTTCCCCTTAATGCCTTTCCTAATAGGTCTACCAGTTTCTGGATCGAGTCTACTTGTTCCCTCTCATTGTTCACTGACTCCTCAGGTGCAGTCAATCTACGTCTGGGCGACATTATCTGCATTATAAAATTTCATTTTATTATTATTCAAGTATATTACTTAAGTATTTCTTTTAATACTAAAAGAATAAATTTATAACACGTTTCTGAAATAAGCTTCATTTATATTCATATGCCAACCGTTTCATTACATGATTTCCCTATCATATTTCTATAAATGTTATCACATGTATCCCCTAATATCACAAAAGATGGGGAATATACCAACCTACTACCACACTACCCCTTTAACAAAAGCTAACTCGGGGTTTACATCACTATCCCACATCTTACACAAAAGATTGGGATTACAACATAGTATGTACAACACATAAAGATAAATTCTACTAAACTACCACTAGACCATTTAAGGAAATCTCATCACATCATGCCACGCTCCACAGCGCTCTTGTACTCTAACTGTGCTATATAAGCTACCAGCTCTCGACTCATAGTATGTAGAGTCTGTCCCTGTTCTGCCGCGTAGTGGTACACACCATCAAGTACCCTCTCGAATGCCGAACAGAACACGTACCCCATCTTGTTCATTTTCCTCTTCTTACATCTGACCTCATCCACCAGGTCGCCAGCTCTCTCATGGGCAGCCTCCCACTTCTCCTCAAAGTATATCCTATCCATCACTTCTAATTCCAAATGAGTACGGAGTGTTTCCTTCTCAGTCTTCTCACTAAGCTTCCTCTATTCTACCTCTTCTAGCTTCCCTGCCAGATCCACGTTCCTAGCCACGGACTTGTGAAATAGGATTCCCATCTGAATTCTCGCCTCTTTGCGATAAGCAATTTCTACTTCCAACTCTTGCATAGCCAGCTTCCTCTGGTGGTCTTCGTCCCGCAGTTTCTGGAACTCTGACTCTCTCTCTCTTTGGCCTCTTCCTCTAACTCCTGGACTATACAGTTCAACTCTAGGATCCTCTCCTCATATTCGCCTAGTATATGCTCCTCTAAGTTAGGCTCATAGGAGTCCTTCATGGGCTCCTCCTCCTCCAAAAGCTCGTCCTCAACCGGCTCGTCCTCCATCGGCTCCTCCTCTGGATAGGACTCTATCTTAATCTCAATCTCATCCTCGTCATTAGACTCGGATGGTGCCACAGCCTATACCGGCACAGCCTCTAAGGGTGCCTCGTACACTACATGAATATCCCTGGGCTCATCCTCAGCCACTCTAGCGGGTACTCCCATATCTGCCATCTATAATCACAAACATAGACAAGAAACAGCAACTCCATTAGAATGTTAAATAAAACATAAGTTCATTGTATAAAATGAAGCTACATTTCATAACAGACTAGGTCTCTCATGAAAAACTCTACATGAGTTTTATCTCCTTCCTAACTTCTAAGTTCGCCTAAGTTATAGTCTAAGGACACTCGTTCCTAAGGTTTATAACTATAACTCTGATACCAACATGTGACGCCCCCAAATTCTAGGACCGTCACGGGGTCGCTCGAATTCAGTTCGTCACGTGCTCATGGTAATACAATTATAACAATAATACGACTAAATGTTGCATCGCACAGCGGAATAATACACAACTATTACCGAATAGATTACATTTAATTAATATAATTTATTCACGTCCCAAGGTCTCGTAACTTAAACAGTGATTACATAGCTTAGACATATCTTAAGCAATAATAACCTTAACTAGTACATAATATCATAAGTTCTTTATTACAATCATAAGTCCTACATAATTAAAGCTACTCAGTAGCCTTTCCCTTGCCCTTATCTATGCCCGAAGGTCCGCACTGCTCTGCCTTAACTGAAATATTTTAGGGAAAGAAATAATGAGCACAAATATCCCAGCAAGTAATATACAATAAGGGTGAGTAATAAAATTCTCAATTCTCGAAAGGGTATAGTAAGGTTTGATAGTTCAAGGATAATAAGAATATCAACAGTTCTCAATAACAGTCGCTAAGGACAGAATAATATCAACGTGATTCAATAATAAATTAATTCAAGATTTCAAGACAACTGAATATTGAGCAGTCACTAAGGACTATGAACTTCTACTAGAATTAACAGTATTAAACTGAAAATCCAACAAAAACAGGTACAACAAGTGATCAGCCTAAAGTACCCTACGTTATGCATAACAATCAATCATACTCAAGTGCGCACGTCGGTTCTCCGACAATTATATATTCCCTTCAAAGAAGGTTGTTCTTCTCAGTCAAATACAAGATCCCGCACCAATCAATTGGTTTGGGTCGCTTTTCAATAATATAAGTCTAGCCGAATCAAATGGCATAGACACTTTCACAATATTCAAGAACAACACCAAGTTCAACATGAATAATAGCTTTAATGAAATAAGAGTTCAAGTATGCTAATTCAATTCAAACGATTAAGTAAAGAAACTAGTTCGCAATATACAAGGATAGAATACTTGCACCGTAAAAGAGTGTAAGTTAGGAAACTTGCCTTAAGCGTAATTTATCCTCGCAAATTAATCAACACTTTTTGAATCCTATCGTAATATAGTTACGTATATATGATATCCATTAGTCATATAGCTTAACATTATATCTCATCTCGTATATACGATTAACACATAAGCTAAGTCTTGACCCAGGGACACAGTTATACTATGTATAGCATCATACAATTTCACAAGTCTCGACTTTTAATATCTTTTATCATTAACGTTCCTCTTCTTAAGTTAATCGTCTTCATACATCATTACTATCATGTGAGACTATAACAAATAGCAAACATACTCTATTTTAGCAAGTTATAGCATTACTATAAGTTAACCGTCGAAATCGAATTCAAATATATCACATAGTATATATACATGTTGAAGAGTCTTTTTATATTCGTATAACCTTCCCTTGTTCCAAACATATGTGATATAGATTCTAAGTCGACACTTACGGCCATTCAAGGTCATGGAATTTACAAAGCCTATCATGCTCGCTTTTAAAACACATAAGGTATTTATATTAAGCATACTTATGAGTATTCGCATTCCATATATGTGACTATCACAGTTATTAGTTGAAAACATGCTTCGTTTATGCTAAATTGGAATCACGATACCTAATCATGGTATGTATGTGACACCCTGAATCCGGGTCCTCTGACCCCGGTCCAGTCGCCACGAAATAATACTAACATCCACCTTTAAGTAACATACGATAACTAAAATGCGGAATCTAATAAACTTACGTCGTTCATTCAAAAGGTGTTACTAGTCCCAAAATTCGATAACCTTAATACATCAATACAAACACACCCTAGAATAAACATTAGGGTTCATATTACATTAACAGTAATTAAACAAATCATAAAGACAAAGTCTGCTCCTTGCAAACCATCCTATATCTTTCCTTTACCCTTGTCCTTCCTTGACGGCTCGGGCTTAACTGCAATATAAGTCATGATATAGCAAGAATGAGCAACAAGTTTGCTCAACAAGTTTAAATACAACAATAAAGGATATATCATGATGAATGAAAAAATATCTGACAATGATTTCAACAAAATGAATATCTTAAAGATTCAACAATATGAATGTTAGAATGATTCAACAATCTGTATGATTCAATACTATGAATATCTGTATGATTCAACGATATGAATATCTGTAAGGTTCAACAACCTGCATGATTCAACACTATGAATATCTGAAAGATTCAATAATCTGACTATTAAAAGCAAAGATAATAATTGCCCTTAGAATGACTGATAGTCGAGTACACTTTGAATTATAACTTTCCAATGGGTTCAATAGCTAATTGACCCTTTTTGGATTACTGGCTTCTGGCTACAAAAACTTAGTACCTCGAGGAAATCAGCCTCGGGTACAACGTGAATATGCATAACACTTATATCTACTTACTCGTATCATATATATTAGATACCTGGGCACACTCCTACATATGAGGGATGTTCTGTTCCGTCTAAGAATCCTTACCATCAATTGGTTTAGATAGCTTTAAAGAAAACTTCATACACTAGTCTGACTGAGCAAAGGTTCAGACTCTTACTGACATAGTTTAAGAAATTTAGAACCTTGAATAATGTACAAGTCCAAGACTGTACAAGCTCAAATGCACTAGGTGCGGACAACAATAATATCAATGTGGAATAATTGATAAGTAATTAAACCACTAAATAACATGCTTGAAAATAAAGTTCAAGCAATTAAGTAAACAACTTTCGATTCAACAATAACCTACTCAATACAATATGAGAACGATAGAGAACTTGCACAAAGTGAAGTTTAGAATTTGCACAATATATGAATTTGTGTAAGTTTGGGGAACTTGCACAATACTCAACGTGTGAAGTTCGGGGAACTTGCACAATACTCAACGTGTGAAGTTCGGGGAACTTGCACAATACTCAATGTGTGAAGTTCGGGGAACTTGCACGATAATAGATTCTTTGCATAAAATAAATGCATAGGCTTAGACACTTACAACATCAAAGAGTGAAATTCGGGGAATTTCACCATAATAGATCCCTTGCATAAAGTAAATGCATAGGTTAGGACATTTGCTTACAACGTTCTTTGAGTAAAGTAAACACAAAGATAAGATACTTGCACAATATACGAGTTTGTATAAGTTTAGAGAACTTGAATAATAAAGAAATGAAGTTCGGGAACTTGCAAAATAACCAAAGTGTGAAGTTTGGAGAACTTTCAGAATACTCAAAATGTGAAGTTCGGGGAACTTTCACAACAACCAAAGTGTGAAGTTCGGGGAACTTTCACAATAACCAAAGTGTGAAGTTCGGAAACTTTCACAATATAATAATAACCTGCTCAATACAATATGAGAAGGATAGAAAACTTTCACCAAAAATAAGTGAAGTTTAGAAACTCGCTTACACGGTTCATTGAATAAGGTAGTACAAGAATTTAGAATACTTGCACAATAGGGTCCGGATACTTGTACAATAAATAAGTATAAGTCAAGAAAAACTTGCTCAAATAAAAGAGTAGTTCAGGAAAACTTGAAATATGATAATACCCTGCTCAATATAAATTTGAGTAAAGTTAGGGAGACTTGCCTGATTGCTCAGCTACAAATAATTCTAGCTTTAATTAAACGGCGTTGGAACGACCTAATATTAACAAGTCGATCTCTCCAATTAGTATATATAAATGAATATAAGTTCACACATACAAGAATCTAGTCATTATATAATTCTATCACATAGTTCACGTAAGTCAATCTAATCATGTCTTTAGATTTACTAACTTTAGATTACTTGGTTTCTATTCGTCAATATAGGCTTCAACACATAGCATTTCCAGTTACTGATATAAATCAACACACATGTTTATCAAGTTTATCTAACTCAAGGTCGAAAGCTAACATGTTCATTCTATGTTCACTTCAAGACCACATGTTTTTATGTCGGACATTCACATACTTTAAACAATATAAGTTCATGCTTCAAGATTGGTTACTAAAGTCATGTTATCACATAACAAGGTCAAACAATACTTAATATGTATGCTTGAGTATACTACACACATATACTTTAATCACGTAGTTCATACTTGAAGTTCATGTCTTATGATTGAGCATGCATATGTGAAATTTGTATATAAACAAATGAGGTTCATGTCAATACGTCTATAGTCATAATGAAATCTTAATACTTATGCTTATATGCTCTCAACATGTCTCACATGGTATTTAACTTTCAAATCTTAAGTTCTCCTTCAAAAGTATACTAAGTCCACAAAGATCGTTTTAGTATAATCAAAGTGTTTTGTAACTATGACTCACTTGCATTAGAAACACATACCAAAGCCACATTAATGCTCTCATATCACAAGATAAAATTATTAGTCAAGTTTACTTTGAAAGTTCTTAAGTTTTTCTTGAAAACTCCTTAAATCCATCAATCTCGAATGCTAGTGTGTACAACACTTTAAACGTGCATTTCATGTCAATGTAAACATACTATTATTCTCATAATATCAAAATATACACATGCTACTTATATGACAAAGTTCGCATTCAAAACTATAAGCTTCATTTTCAAAACATAAGTTTTCCTTTGTAAACCTTTGAGTCTTTCAAACACGTATGCTAGTGCGTTTAATACTCTAATAATGCATTCTAGGTTCATATTAACATGCTTGCCAAATTAGAATGTATATACAATACTTTCATGCTAACGTTCACCTTTGAAACTTATATGTTTCGTTAGAAATGTTCAATTGTGGGGTTCACATGCTCATATTCTATTATGAAACCCGTATACCTAAGTCAACATGTCTCCTATACGATTCTAAGTCATGCTATCATGCTTGCAAGGTCAAAATACTATCATGGCAAGTATACACATCGAGTTTGTTTCCATATTCGAAGTTAGTTTATGAAACGCTAAGTTTATTTCAAACTATAATTACTTGTGCAACTATTAGTGAAACATGCTTACATTGCCTCAATACATTCATATATATATATATATATATATATATATATATCACTCATGCTAGTATGCTTAATCCAAACTAGTACCATAAGTTAGCATGAACAGATTGCAAAAAAGAAAAAAATTCTGCAGACAGGCACTGGCGCAGCTACGCCGCTGGCTAGTGTAATACTGGCGCAGCTGCGCAGGCTAGCGGGCAGGCCTGAAACTGTGCAGTTTCGGCAGTGAGCTAGCCCAAATCAAAAATTTTCCAACCAAAATCGTTCCAGACAATTTCTAACATGTATAATAACTTATATACCCCCTAACAATCATGTTCCAATCAACTTAACAATCAATCCATGCTCAATTGAAATCAAAATCTAGAAATCTCAGAAACAGAACAATGAAGAACATGGAAACGAAATTGTACCTCTGTAAGAAATGGACTAGCTGTAATAATCCTCTCCCTCAACTCAATTGAAATCTCAGAATACAAGCTCTACTTATCAATTCTATACTTTCATAAAAATCTCAGCAAGACAAAGAACAAGGAGAGAGCTCTTATATATAGCCAATCCCATAACCAGACAATCCAATTACTTTCCCTATCAAACCCATGGATTGAAAGAATGTACAATAGATAAGAGAGAGTTGGTGAGAGTGGGTGAATTCAATCATGAATCCCACATCTTCTACAATCATTACTCCTATTGTTGGGTTTGTACGTAACGCAATCCTGCAATCAAATCACATAAATAGGGCGGAAGTGTAAAAACTAGGTTTTCAAAAATTTATACAAACCCATTGCTATGATCATTCTTGTGCATCAATTATCAGTGAATGAAGAAGGAGAAAAACAGAATTATACCTTTGAAGATCCAAGCTTCCTCAGGTACAAGTTCTACTCCTTTGATTCCTTTGATTCCTCTGTAGTGGCTCCTTCCCTTGATCAATGTCAGCCACTCAAATGTTTGGCCTCTAACGGTGATCCACCAAGGAAGATGAAGAACTCAGTAAGATGGGTTATTGGCTTAACCCTTGTTTCTATCTCTATAGAATATGTGTACTCCCAACTCTTGAAAAATTCACGTACCTTATTTCTGATATAAGACTCTCTTATATAGATATTAGGTTAACCCTCCTAATCCAATTAGAATAGGATTTTATTTAATTAATTAATTAAATACTTTTAATTAATTTATATCCTAATCTTTATTAGGATTGAGAGAGAGTACTGATATTATATTAATTCCTAAACTCCTTTAGAATTAAAATAATAATAATATTAATAAGACTCCTCTTATTAATTTATATTTAATATTTCTAAAATATTAAATAATAAACATTAGGCTATTTAATTTATTCTATCATCATAGATTAAATTAATTATACTTAATGCATTATTACTATCATGCCATTTTCTTCTTAAATAATTCTTCTTCCTTTTATGGTGTGACCCTTTAGGTTCTCTATATTAAACCGGTTATGAATAAATTAATTAGAACAATTCTAATCTTATTTAAATAAACAAATTAAACTAATAATCTATTTAATTAAATAACATTTATTCTACAATAGGGATAAGCCTCCCTAGCGATCAACGACTTTCCAGATAATATAGATTTCAACATTAATCAGAAAAGAACCTGTGAGTTAATAGTTACCGTACAATTCAATCCTTCCACCATACAATGTCCTAATTAAATAGAAGACATGAATTTACTGTCAAGTCTTAATTTATTTAATTATATGTATTTCGATTAGAAAATGCACAACTCCAAATAATGCAAATTAGAAACCTCTTTCTAATTTCATTCTACCTTGGCCAAGGATTCCTTGGTTGTCATTTAACGAATCACATAGGGCATATCTCCTCTTTTACTAGAGGTGGTAGATTCTTTATTGATCATTCATTATCTCCATATGTAACTCATTACACCCAAGCATACCCTATATATGCCTTAAAAGGCCTTAAGGAATTAGTCAAAGTATAATTTGTTACATACAAGATACTATGATGATCTCAAGTCCAAGGATCACATGTACTACTATCACATTAGGAATTCCTATTGACAGGCGAGTAAAACTCCATTAGGTATTCCATAGCGAGTCACGTTCAGTGAACTTATTCTCCAATAAGCACCTACATACTTGCTTTAGTGTCTCCACACAAATGACCATGAGATCAGTCATCCTCATCCAATGAGCAAGCAACATATGTACCAATCTATCCGAATTTACTAATTCCCATTTTAGTAATCCCACAATTGGGAACTATTTTAGTTTTTAAGCTTTCTAAGAATTTAGATCTCATTATCATGATCTCATCATGATTCTAAAAGCATTGCTTAAAACTATGGGTTATTTACATATTATAAAAACAGCACCATGTAGATAATTATATGCCTTAAATGAATATTTTATTAATAAATAAATAAGATTGTTTACAAAGTATGTGCTTTATCATCATACATGATTGGCTTGTATGCACACTACTATCAATCTCCCACTTGCACTAAAGCCAATCGCCATGGTATCTCATACCCATCTTCTCTAAGTGACGATCAAACTGCTGTTGTGTTAAAGCTTTAGTAAATGGATCTGCAATGTTGTCTTGAGAGTCTACACGCTCCAAGGTGACGTCTCCTCTTTCAATGATCTCCCTGATCAAGTGAAATCGCCGCAACACGTGTTTAGATTTCTGATGAGACCTGGGTTCCTTAGCCTGTGCAACCGCTCCGGTGTTGTCACAGTATACGGGAACTGCTTCTCCAATGCTAGGAACCACACCAAGTTCAGTTATGAACTTCTTCATCCAAACAGCTTCCTTTGCAGCTTCACTTGCAGCTATATACTCTGCCTCTGTCACTGAATCAGCAACCGTTTGCTGCTTGGAACTCTTCCAACTCACTGCACCTCCGTTCAAGGTAAACACATACCCTGAAATAGATTTACTGTCATCTTGGTCTGTTTGAAAACTTGAGTCCGTGAATCCCTCGAGTTTTAATTCAGACCCACCGTAGACAAGAAAAATATCTTTAGTCCTTCTCAAGTACTTTAGGATATTTTTCACTGCCTTCCAGTGCTCTTCTCCTGGATTCGACTGGTATCTGCTTGTTACACTAAGTGCGTGAGCAACATTCGGTCTAGTACATATCATACCGTACATGATAGATCCTATTGCAGAAGCATAAGGGATCTTACTCATACGGTCTCTCTCCTCAGGTGTCTTTGGGGCCTGTTTCTTGGAGACATTTATTCCATGGCTCATCGGCATGAGACCTCTTTTGGAATCTTCCATGCTAAACCTCTTTAGCATCGTATCAATGTACGTTCCTTGGGATAAGCCGAGCATCCTTTTAGATCTATCTCTATAGATCTTTATCCCCAAAATATAGGATGCTTCACCCAAGTCCTTCATGGAGAAGTTTTTAGATAACCAGATTTTAATGGATTGTAACATAGGAATGTCATTCCCTATCAGTAATATATCGTCAACATATAATACAAGGAATGATACTACGCTCCCACTAACCTTCTTGTATACACATGGTTCATCCTCGTTTTTGATAAAATCAAACTCTTTGATTGTCTCATCAAAACGAATGTTCCATCTACGAGAAGCTTGCTTCAACCCATAAATGGATCGTTGTAGTTTACAGACTTGATTTGTTCCAACTTTTGAAATAAATCCCTCTGGCTGTGTCATATACACATCCTCCTCAAGTTTCCCATTGAGGAAGGCCGTTTTCACGTCCATCTGCCAGATCTCATAGTCGTTGTAAGCTGCAATCGCAAGCAAAATCCGAATGGACTTGAGCATGGCTACTGGTGAGAAGGTTTCATCATAGTCAACTCCTTGTCTTTGTTTAAAACCTTTTGCAACCAGTCGGGCCTTATAGGTCTCTACCTTTCCGTCTGCTCCAGTCTTTTTCTTAAAAACCCATTTACACCCAATAGGTTTAATACCTTCAGGTGGTGAAACCAAAGACCATACTTTGTTTTCAGACATGGAGTCCATTTCGGATTTCATGGCTTCAAGCCATTTCCCTGAGTCTTTATTACTCATAGCCTGTTCGTAATTCAATGGATCATCATCATTCATGATATGTGCCTCATCGTTATCCTCTATAACGAATCCATACCTCTCAGGTATCTTCGGTACTCTTCCAGATTTATGAACAGGGTGTGGTACAGTAGGTTCTTCTACTTGGTTAGGCACCTGACTTTGGTCCGTGGTAACTTGTGGTTCTTGAACTTCTTCAAGATATATCTTGCTCCCACTGACCCCTTCATGGATAAACTCTTTCTCCAAGAAGGTAGCATGTTTCGCAACAAACACCTTTTGATCAGTTGAATGATAGAAATAATACCCTACGGTTTCTTTAGGGTATCCCACAAATCTACACTTATCGGATTTAGTCTGTAGCTTATCATATTTAAACTTTTTGACATAAGCTGGACAACCCCAAGTCTTAACATGCTTAAGATTTGGTTTCCTCCCTTTCCACATCTCATATGGAGTCTTTGGGGCGGATTTGGTAGGTACCTTGTTAAGTAGGTATGCAGCCGTTTCTAGGGCATATCCCTAGAAGGAAATTGGAAGGTCGGTAAAACTCATCATGGATCGAACCATGTCCAACAGTGTTCAATTTCTCTTTTCAGATACTCCATTTAACTATGGTGTACCTGGAGGAGTCCATTGTGAGATTATACCATTTTCTCTGAGACAATTGAGAAACTCACTGCTTAAGTATTCTCCACCTCGATCTGATCGAAGTATCTTAATACTCTTGCCCGTTTGTTTCTCTACTTCACTTCTGAACTCTTTGAACTTTTCAAATGATTCTGATTTGTATTTCATTAAATACACACATCCAAATCTTGAGTGATCATCAGTGAAAGTAATAAAATAAGAATACCCACCCCGTGCACTTGTTGTCATAGGTCCACAAACGTCTGTGTGAATCAATGCCAACAACTCTGTAACTCTCTCTCCTTTTCCACTAAAAGGAGATTTAGTCATTTTACCCATGAGACAAGATTCACAAGTTGGATATGATTCATAATCAGATAGCTCGAGGAGCCCATCTTTATGCAACTTGGATAATCTTGTTTCATTGATATGACCGAGTCTACAGTGCCACATATAGGTATAATTAATATCATCTCTTTTCCTTTTCTTAATTTGTTCAATTTAAAATATATTTTCTTGTAAGTCAAGTGTATAAAGTCCATTTCGCAAATTTCCAATACCATATAAAACATCGTCTTTATAAATAGAACAACCATTGTTCTTTATAATAACGTCAAAACCTTCCATATCCAATACAGAAATTGAAATAATGTTTTTAATAATATTCGGAACGTAATAACAATTATTAAGATAAATGGATTTGCCCGAAGGCATTGCTAAACAATAAGTTCCTACAGCTAATGCAGCAACTTTTGCTCCATTTCTCACTCGTAGGATCACCTCATCTTTGTTCAGCTTTCTACTTCTGACCAGTCCCTACACAGTATTACATATGTGAGAACCACAGTCGGTATCCAATACCCAAGTAGAATTATGACTTTCAGAAAAATTAATTTCAATCATAAACAAACCTTGATTGGAAGTCGAAGCTTCTCCAAGCTTCTTCTCTGCTAGAAACTTCTTGCAGTTCCTCTTCCAATGTCCCGGCTCATTGCAATGAAAGCATATTTCTTTAGCTGGTTCAGGTTTCTTTTGCTCCTTTTCTTTCCCTTTTCCCTTAGCCTTCTTAGATTTCTTCTTTTCAGAAGACACCTTGGGCCTCTTCCTTTTATTGGAAGAATCCACCATCAAGACATGGTTCTTCTTGGATGAGAAGTGACCTTCTGCAGTTTTTAGCATGTTAAGCAGCTCAGGTAAGCTGACATATAGCTTATTCATGTGAAAATTAACCACAAACTGCGAGAAGGTCTCAGGGAGTGACTGCAAGACCAAGTCTTGACTCAACTCCCCATCCATGACGAACCCAAGCTGTCCAAGGCGTTCAATCAAATTGATTACATTCAGAACATGAGTCTCGACGGCAGTGCCCTCGGTCATCCGAGATGGGAAGAGCTCCTTAGATATCTCATATCTAGCAGTCCTACTTTGTTCACCATACAACTCCTTGAGGTGAAGCAGCATAGCAGGAGCATCCATTTTTTCGTGCTGACGCTGAAGCTCGTTATTCATGGATGCGAGCATGATGCATTGAGCCACAGATGCATCATCTTGCCACTTTTTGAAAGTGGCAATCTCTTCCTCAGAGGCTGTTTCTGAAACAGATTCAGGGATAGTGGAATTTGGGACATAAGAAATCTTTTCAGCAGTGAGAACAATTCTCAGATTTCTTAGCCAGTCCTCATAATTCGGGCCGATAAGCTTATTTGCATCAAGTATGCTTCGTAGTGAGATTAGTGATTTTGATATTTTTAAAATTCTGCATGTGAAAAGACAACATTTTAGCAAACATTCATTTTATTAACTTTGCATACCAAAATAAATTTAAGTCTTTATTTTAAATTGGTATCTCCCACTATTTTCATCAAACTATATTACCCTCACTCATATAGTTCGGCAACATCTAATTAAAGATTTGCTAGTGAGATTAAGGATCCCATTTCAAATGTATATAACCTTGTGGATAGCACAACAAGCGATATACAAATAAATAGGTGGACAACTCTTGTCAATTACATCACTATGTAACTCCTTTTATTTTGCCTCTTAAATCATAATGGTTATGTGTGTGCACATCCGAACTAAAATGATTTAAGTTAAGTCCAGCCTAGCACTTCCATAAATTCAAAAAAGAAAAATTTTCTTCCTTGTGGATAGCACAACAAGACTAGATCGTTCAATTTTCTTGATAAGCATCAAATGTGATTAATTAACATCTTAAATATTCAATACTCGCCTTGTGGATAGCACAACAAACTCATATTAAATATTTAATACTCTATTAACTAATCATGCTAGAAGGCGACGTTCGATATTCCAAATATCATTTGAACGCTTCAGACTTAATAATATTTCTTTGAGGGGTTTGTTATTATTTGTCTCATCTTTTTAAGCGCGCATGCACATATATATATATATATATATATATATATATATATATATATATATATATATATATATATATATATATATATATATATATATATAAAATACGCGTCATTTTATTAAACATGCGAAGCATGTTTGTATAAAATATAATATATATAATATTTAGCATGCAATATAGAATACTATATTCTACCCGGATTGATTATGGACTTTTATTCTAGTTTGGTTCACTAGAGCCACCAAGTGAACCAAAAGGTCAAACCTAGGAGTGCAAGAATTTAAATTTAAATATAACTATTACATTTAAACCCTGGCTCCATACAAATGAGTCTTCACGCGTTCCTTGCTCCTTGGTCTCCAATTTCTTCAAAATAATTCTAACTATCTCTATTACATTAACTATTTAAAATTAAATAGAAACCTTGATCAGCAGTCAAGGGAAAGTACATAGAAAGGAGATAGAATTTACATCGAGAATAAAACTAGAGAAGACGAGGTACGCAGACCCCATTTTATAAAACCCATTCATTCAAGCATTCAACCAAAATAAAATCCAATCACATTGGTCATAGTCCATAATCAATCCCTTTTATTACCATACATATCATCATACGTATCAATAAAACTTATTCATCTCATGAAAATAAATTCATTCCATATATGTATTAATATCAGTTAATGGGCAAAAGTTTGCTAAACTTTGTTTTTGGAAAAATAAACTCCTTTATTCATTCAAAAATAATTCCAAATTAAACTCTTTAATTTTAGCAATTCTGAAATCTCATTTCATATAAAATAAACATCTTTATTTTAAACCTTTATTAATTAAATAAACCATTCATTTAATTAAATAAAACAAAAAAAAAATCAGTTCCTGTCCAGTGGCGCAGCTGCGCCAAGAATGTAAAGGGAACCGGTGCAGCTGCGCAGCATGAAAACCAGGAATAGCACCCGGCGCAGCTGGGCGCAATATTGCCTTGTACCGACGCAGCTGCGCAGCTTTGCAGAATCTGAAAAATTTTTGTTGCCCAGAACTCGATCCAATCGCATATTATACATGTATGGAATCACATAGACTGATAATTAGCACAAGATTGGCTCTGATACAACTGTTGGGTTTGTACATAACGCAATCATGCAATCAAATCACATAAATAGGGCAGAAGCGTAAAAACTAGGTTTTCAAAAATTTATACAAACCCATTGCCATGATCATTCTTGTGCATCAATTATCAGTGAATGAAGAAAGAGAAAAACAGAATTATACCTTTGAAGATCCAAGTTTCCTCAGGTACAAGTTCTACTCCTTTGATTCCTCTGTAGTGGCTCCTTCCCTTGATCAATGTCAGCCACCCAAATGTTTGGCCTCTAACGGTGATCCACCAAGGAAGTTGAAGAACTCAGTAAGATGGGTTATTGGCTTAACCCTTGTTTCTATCTCTATAGAATATGTGTACTCCCAACTCTTGAAAAATTCACGTACCTTATTTCTGATATAAGACTCTCTTATATAGATATTAGGTTAACCCTCCTAATCCAATTAGAATAGGGTTTTATTTAATTAATTAATTAAATACTTTTAATTAATTTATATCCTAATCTTTATTAGGATTGAGAGAGAGTACTGATATTATATTAATTCCTAAACTCCATTAGAATTAAAATAATAATAATAATAATATTAATAAGACTCCTCTTATTAATTTATATTTAATATTTCTAAAATATTAAATAATAAATATTAAGCTATTTAATTTATTCTATCATCATAGATTAAATTAATTATACTTAATGCATTATTACTATCATGCCATTTTCTTCTTAAATAATTCTTCTTCCTTTTATGGTGTGACCCTTTAGGTTCTCTATATTAAACCGGTTGTGAATAAATTAATTAGAACAATTCTAATCTTATTTAAATAAACAAATTAAACTAATAATCTATTTAATTAAATAACATTTATTCTACAATAGGGATAAGCCTCCCTAGCGATCAACGACTTTCCAGATAATATAGATTTCAACATTAATCAGAAAAGAACCTGTGAGTTAATAGTTACCGTACAATTCAATCCTTCCACCATACAATGTCCTAATTAAATATAAGACATGGATTTACTGTCAAGTCTTAATTTATTTAATTATATGTATTTCGATTAGAAAATGCACAACTCCAAATAATGCAAATTAGAAACCTCTTTCTAATTTCATTCTACCTTGGCCAAGGATTCCTGGGTTGTCATTTAACGAATCACATAGGACATATATCCTCTTTTACTAGAGGTGGTAGATTCTTTATTGATCATTCATTATTTCCATATGTAACTCATTACACCCAAGCATACCTTATATATGCCTTAAAAGGCCTTAAGGATTTAGTCAAAGTATAATTTGTTACATACAAGATACTATGATGATCTCAAGTCCAAGGATCACATGTACTACTATCACATTAGGAATTCCTATTGACAGGCGAGTAAAACTCTATTAGGTATTCCATAGCGAGTCACGTTCAGTGAACTTATTCTCCAATAAGCACCTACATACTTGCTTTAGTGTCTCCACACAAATGACCATGAGATCAGTCATCCTCATCCAATGAGCAAGCAACATATGTACCAATCTATCCGGATTTACTAATCCCCATTTTAGTAATCCCACAATTGGGAACTATTTTAGTTTTTAAGCTTTCTAAGAATTTAGATCTCATTATCATGATCTCATCATGATTCTAAAAGCATTGCTTAAAACTATGGGTTATTTACATATTATAAAAACAGCACCATGTAGATAATTATATGCCTTAAATGAATATTTTATTAATAAATAAATAAGATTGTTTACAAAGTATGTGCTTTATCATCATACATGATTGGCTTGTATGCACACTACTATCACCTATATTGCTAAATTTGAGAAGAGCTATAGTGTAGCTAGCTTATTGTGTTCACGTGAAGAGAAGAAGTGGAGAGGCTATTTAACTCAGCAATTTGCAAATGGGTGTATAAGTCTAACACTTAGTCAATAAATATACTAGATTATATATATACACATAGTATATATTTAAGTTGTAAATAATTTAAAGTTACAATTTCAATGAGTAAATAATAAAATAATGTATTAAGTAAGTACATATAAACCACATATAATCCATATACATTTTCCTTAATACCGAAAGTGAAGCAATTGGGTATATTTACTACGCATTATCATAACTGTTAATAACTTGCTAAAATCATTTATCAATTGATAATTATTTATTGATATTACTATCTGTTGATGAGGCATACATGAATGTTTACTCACCCTCTTCATGTCACATAAACAATATTATTATTTAACTCTATTAATGCAATCAATCTTACTATATAGTCTACATATATAATATAGAGACATATTAAAGTGTCACCTTGCACCTTATATAATATACAATTGACTACCATATACTAAAGGTTTAATATAACATATACTTGCATATAACAATTAATCAATTAGCCAAGTAAATATAATATTATTATATTTATTAATCTCTTACTCATTAATTATTATTTATTCATAATAATAATTAATCAACACATTATCAATTAATTACTCCCAATTGAAATTAATCAAACACGATTAAATCTCTACATTATATTCAAGAAATTTGAATATGTAATTACTAACACTTTTTATCAATACTTTGATATAAAAGTCTCAGGGTTAATCTACTAATTTAAATAATCATTAGTGATTCACTTTAATAAAATCCTAGCATTCATTCGCATAGGTTAATTCACGTAAGCACATAACCACATAAGGTTTAAATAAGTTTGAAAAATTAACTTCTAAAAATTTTAAATCACATATAAAATTAATAAGGAGCTTAAAATTCCTGGTCATTACATCCCTCCCCCCTTTATAAAAATTCCGTCCTCGGAATTGAAAAAAATAAGGCTACTCTAATAAAAACGGATAATTCGCTCTTATCACTTATATAATCTCTACTATCTGTTGTACCACTCCTGGTCCCAACTGTCGACGTTCACCTAATTCGTCCTAACACAACGATGTTTGACACTATCTCTCCCATAAATGCTTCTAGAAAAATCTCTTCTCTTAGTTATGGCACTAACGGTACCCAAATTCGTCCTTCAAATCTTAGCAGTTCAGTGCTATCAATCTTAAATTTTAACTCATCACCTTCAGCTAATCGCTTCTTGATGTTATCATAATCTTTGTCCTTCTCTTGTGCCTCCTTAACCTTATCTAATAACGTCGGGCTTACTGACACTGTAATTAATCTCTCTTTGGTCTCCATCGGATACTTAACCTCTAAATCTAGTCTTTCAAAAATCTTTCACTAATTCTCCTGAATGGTCAACCTCGATAACTTCCCTCTGCCTTTCCTATCCAAGGCATCTGCCACTACATTTGCTTTGCCTGGATGGTACAGAATTTCACAATCATAATCTTTGATCAATTCTATCCATCAGCGCTACCTCATGTTTAATTCCTTTTGTGTGAAGATATACTTCAGACTGTGTATATCTCATATTTCTCGCCATACCAATAATGCTTCCAAAACTCCAAGGAAAAAACTACTACTGCTAAATCTCGTTTGGGAAGACATCCACGAATTCCCTTCAAATCGGTATAACAGTTCTTATGAATGTATTCTACGGGGATAACTTCCTTGTTTGCTACTCCTACGCCCATAGGGTGTTCTAATTTCTCACGGGTAAGTTTAACTGTTTAGTAAATTTGTTTCAGAAGCAAAAGAGTAGGTGGCACCCGAATCGAATAACACATATGCATCTATATCATTGATCAAGATGATACCTGACTCCAACGCATCCTGTATGGTTATGTTGGCTTGACTGGTTGGCCCTACGATGCTCAGTTCATTATTGTTGTTGTTATGGTTTCCACTAACTGCATCGCCCTTTTTCTTCGGGCAGTCCTTGATTTGATGGTCTATGGTTTTACACGCAAAACATCTTCCTTTTGGCTTATTCGGACACTAAGGAGCCATGTGCCCCGGTTGTCTACAATGATAACACGTGTTCTTGCCTTTCATGCATCCCCCCTAGTGGTTCCTTCCACAGTTGTTGCACTTTAAACTTTTCTTAGCCTCTCCCCCGGATTTGCTACCTCTGGATAATTGGCTCTCCATCCATTTACGTTTATTGGGGTTGCTGCCTTCGCCGCTTCCCCCCTTCTGTCCTTCCTGACCGGTCTTCTTAACTTGCTTAAATTGCGCTATGGCTTCATTACCTCCTTCAGCAATGATAGCCCTTTCCAAAAGATCAGAAAAGGTCTTCATCTTCAATACATCTACTACCTTCTGCTCCCATGGTTTCAATCCTAATTCAAATCTCTCTGTTTTCCTGGCCTCCGTATCCACCTGATGCGAGGTGAATCGAGCCCACTCTTTAAATCTTGTCCCGCTCTCCGCGACTGACATACCTCCTTGTCTCAGCTCCAGAAACTTAACTTCCATATCTTGTTGCGTATTCTCCAAAAAGAAATTCTTAAATTTGTCCCACATAATAACTCCTTCGCCTACTAGTCCTTTATTGGGTTCCCACCAATAGTTAGCTTCACCCTTCATCATAAAAGTGGCAAAACTCGTCTTCTGTGCTTCGGCCACCCGTGCGACATCAAACACCTTATCCATTTCTTCTATCCATGTGTGGGCTTCGATTGGGTCTAAGGTTTCCCGGAATTCCTGTGGTCCTACCAATTTAAAGTCCTTAAAGCTAGCCAAGTAATGTCCTGGCTGCTCAGCTGCTGGCGGGGTTATATTCTGCATTGCTTCTGTTAATAGGTTAATGAAGCTCTGCATTGGGTCGACATTTCCCCCTCCACCATTGCTAACAGATTCTTCCTCCCTCTGGTTCTGCGAAAATCCCCTAGGCAGCATGATCCTGAGGACAGAAAGAAAACATTAGGCTTTATGTCATATGCTATTCATGTTATCATTAAGAAGTTAGGACGTCTATCAATCATAGCTGATTTAAATAAACAACTTCAGTATCACAATAAGACTCAATGGATATCCTTAATCCATCACCTACAAACTCTACTTGAGTTTTCTACTAAGGTTATAACTTAGGTTTCGCATTTCTAACGTTTATAACCTAAAGCTTTGATACCAACCTGTGACACCCCCGAATCCGGGTCCTCTGACCCCGGTCCGGTCGCCACGAAATAATACTAACATCCACCTTTAAGTAACATACGATAACTAAAATACAGAATCTAATAAACGTACGTCGTTCATTCAAAATGTGTTACTAGTCCCAAGATTTGATAACCTTAATACATCAATACAAACATACCCTAGAATAAACATTAGGGTTCATATTACATTAACAGTAATTAAACAAATCATAAAGACAAAGTCTGCTCCTTGCAAACCATCCTATATCTTTCCTTTACCCTTGTCCTTCCCTGAGGGCTCGGGCTTAACTACAATATAAGTCATGATATAGCAAGAATGAGCAACAAGTTTGCTCAGCAAGTTTAAATACAACAGTAAAGGATATATCATGATGAATGGAAAAATATCTGACAATGATTTCAACAAAATGAATATCTTAAAGATTCAACAATATGAATGTTAGAATGATTCAATAATCTGTATGATTCAATACTATGAATATCTGTATGATTCAACGATATGAATATCTGTAAGGTTCAACAACCTGCATGATTCAACACTATGAATATCTGAAAGATTCAATAATCTGACTATTAAAAGCAAAGATAATAATTGCCTTTAGAATGACTGATAGTCGAGTACACTTTGAACTATAACTTTCCAATGGGTTCAATAGCTAATTGACCATTTTTGGATTACTGGCTTCTGGCTACAAAAACTTAGTACCTCGAGGAGATCAGCCTCGGGTACAACGTGAATATGCATAACACTTATATCTGCTTACTCGTATCATATATATTAGATACCTGGGCACACTCCTACATATGAGGGGTGTTCTGTTCCGTCTAAGAATCCTTACCATCAATTGGTTTGGATAGCTTTAAAGAAAACTTCATACACTAGTCTGACCGAGCAAAGGTTCAGACTCTTACTGACATAGTTTAAGAAATTTAGAACCTTGAATAATGTACAAGTCCAAGACTGTACAAGCTCAAATGCACTAGGTGCGGATATCAATAATATCAATGTGGAATAATTGATAAGTAATTAAACCACTAAATAACATGCTTGGAAATAAAGTTCAAGCAATTAAGTAAACAACTTTCGATTCAACAATAACCTACTCAATACAATATGAGAACGATAGAGAACTTGCACAAAGTGAAGTTTAGAATTTGCACAATATATGAATTTGTGTAAGTTTGGGGAACTTGCACAATACTCAACGTGTGAAGTTCGGGGAACTTGCACAATACTCAACGTGTGAAGTTCGGGGAACTTGCACAATACTCAATGTGTGAAGTTCGGGGAACTTGCACGATAATAGATTCCTTGCATAAAATAACTGCATATGCTTAGACACTTACAACATCAAAGAGTGAAATTCGGGGAATTTCACCATAATAGATCCCTTGCATAAAGTAAATGCATAGGTTAGGACATTTGCTTAAACGTTCTTTGAGTAAAGTAAACACAAAGATAAGATACTTGCACAATATACGAGTTTGTATAAGTTTAGAGAACTTGCATAATAAAGAAATGAAGTTCGGGAACTTGCAAAATAACCAAAGTGTGAAGTTCGGGGAACTTTCACAATACTCAAAATTTGAAGTTCGGGGAACTTTCACAATAACCAAAGTGTGAAGTTCGAAAAACTTTCATAATAACCAAAGTGTGAAGTTCGGGAAACTTTCACAATACAATAATAACCTGCTCAATATAATATGAGAAGGATAGAAAACTTTCACCAAAAACAAGTGAAGTTTAGAAACTCGCTTACACGGTTCATTGAATAAGGTAGTACAAGAATTTAGAATACTTGCACAATAGGGTCCGGATACTTGTACAATAAATAAGTATAAGTCAAGAAAAACTTGCTCAAATAAAAGAGTAGTTCAGGAAAACTTGCAATATGATAATACCCTGCTAAATATAAATTTGAGTAAAGTTAGGGAGACTTGCTTGATTGCTCAGCAACAAATAATTCTATCTTTAATTAAACGGCGTTGGAACGACCTAATATTAACAAGTCAATCTCTCCAATTAGTATATATAAACTAATATAAGTTCACACATACAAGAATCTAGTCATTATATAATTTTATCACATAGTTCACGTAAGTCAATCTAATCCTGTCTTTAGGTTTACTAACTTTAGATTACTTAGTTTCTATGCGTCAATATAGGCTTGAACAAATAGCACTTCCAGTTACTGATATAAATCAACACACATGTTTATCAAGTTTATCTAACTCAAGTTTGAAAGCTAACATGTTCATTCTATGTTCACTTCAAGACCACATGTTTTTATGTCGGACATTCACATACTTTAAACAATATAAGTTCATGCTTCAAGATTGGTTACTAAAGTCATGTTATCACATAACAAGGTCAAACAATACTTAATATGTATGCTCGAGTATACTATACACATATACTTTAATCACGTAGTTCATACTTGAAGTTCATTTCTTATGATTGAGCATGCATATGTGAAATTTGTATATAAACAAATGAGGTTCATGTCAATACGTCTATAGTCATAATGAAATCTTAATACTTATGCTTATAAGCTCACAACATGTCTCACATGGTATTTAACTTTCAAATCTTAAGTTCTCCTTCAAAAGTATACAAAGTCCACAAAGATCGTCTTAGTATAATCAAAGTGTTTTGTAACTATGACTCACTTGCATTAGAAACACATACCAAAGCCACATTAATGTTCTCATATCACAAGACAAAATTATTGGTCAAGTTTACTTTGAAAGTTCTTAAGTTTTCCTTGAAAACTCCTTAAATCCATCAATCTCGAATGCTAGTGTGTACAACACTTTAAACGTGCATTTTATGTCAATGTAAACATACTATTATTCTCATAATATCAAAATATACACATGCTACTTATATGACAAAGTTCGCATTCAAAACTATAAGCTTCATTTTCAAAACATAAGTTTTCCGTTGTAAACCTTTGAGTCTTTCAAACACGTATGCTAGTGCGTTTAATACTCTAATCATGCATTCTAGGTTCATATTAACATGCTTGCCAAATTAGAATGTATATACAATAATTTCATGCTAACGTTCACCTTTGAAACTTATATGGTTCGTTAAAAATGTTCAATAGTGGGGTTCACATGCTCATATTCTATTATGAAACCCGTATACCTAAGTCAACATGTCTCCCATACAATTCTAAGTCATGCTATCATGCTTGCAAGGTCAGAATACTATCATGGCAAGTATACATATCGAGTTTGTTTCCATATTCGAAGTTAGTTTATGAAACGCTAAGTTTATTTCAAACTATAATTACTTGTGCAACTATTAGTGAAACATGCTTACATTGCCTCAATACATCCATATATATATATCACTCATGTTAGTATGCTTAATCCAAACTAGTACCATAAGTTAGCATGAACAGATTGCAAAAAGGAAAAATTTTCTGCAGACAGGCACTGGCGCAGCTGGCCAGTGTAATACTGGCGCAGCTGCGCAGGCTGGCGGGCAGGCCTGAAACTGTGCAGTTTCGGCAGTGAGCTAGCCCAAATCAAAAATTTTCCAACCAAAATCGTTCCAGACAATTTCTAACATAATTCTAACATGTATAATAACTTATATACCCCCTAACAATCATGTTCCAATCAACTTAACAATCAATCCATGCTCAATTGAAATCAAAATCTAGAAATCTCAGAAACAGAACAATGAAGAACATGGAAACGAAATTGTACCACTGTAAGAAATGGACTAGCTGTAATAATCCTCTCCCTCAACTCATTGAAATCTCAGAATATAAGCTCTACTTATCAATTCTATACTTTCATAAAAATCTCAGCAAGACAACGAACAAGGAGAGAGCTCTTATATATAGCCAGTCTCATAACCAGACAATCCAATTACCTTCCATATCAAACCCATGGATTGAAAGAATGTGCAATAGATAAGAGAGAGTTGGTGAGAGTGGGTGAATTCAATCATGAATCCCACATCTTCTACAATCATTAGTCCTATATTGCTGAATTTGAGAAGAGTTATAGTGTAGCTAGCTTATTGTGTTCACGTGAAGAGAAGAAGTGGAGAGGCTATTTAACTCAGCAATTTGCAAATGGGTGTATAAGTCTAACACTTAGTCAATAAATATACTAGATTATATATATACACATAGTATATATTTAAGTTATAAATAATTTAAAGTTACAATTTCAATGAGTAAATAATAAAATAATGTATCAAGTAAATACATATACACCACATATAATCCATGTACGTTTTCCTTAATACCGAAAGTGAAGCAATTGGGTATATTTACTACGCATTATCATAACTGTTAAAAACTTGCTAAAATCATTTATCAATTGATAATTATTTATTGATATTACTATATGTTGATGAGGCATACATGAATGTTTACTCACCCTCTTCATGTCACATAAATAATATTATTATTTAACTCTATTAATGCAATCAATCTTACTATATAGTCTACATATATAATATAGAGACATATTAAAGTGTCACCTTGCACCTTATACAATATACAATTGACTACCATATACTAAAGGTTTAATATAACATATACTTGCATATAACAATTAATCAATTAGCCAAGTAAATATAATATTATTATATTTATTAATCTCTTACTCATTCATTATTATTTATTCATAATAATAATTAATCAATACATTATCAATTAATTACTCCCAATTGAAATTAATCAAACACGATTAAATCTCTACATTATATTCAAGAAATTTGAATATGTAATTACTAACACTTTTTATCAATACTCTGATATAAAAGTCTCAGGGTTAATCTACCAATTTAAATAACCATTAGTGATTCCCTTTAATAAAATCCTAGCATTCATTCGCATAGGTTAATTCACGTAAGCACACAACCACATAAGGTTTAAATAAGTTTGAAAAATTAACTCCTAAAAATTTTAAATCACATATAAAATTAATAAGGAGCTTAAAATTCCTGGTCGTTACAATGTATACATGTATGATGCATGAGTGAGTCTAAAAGTACTATCACATATGTCCATAAATATCAGAATACGGGACTCGCAATAACATGTTAAGATTTACATTTCAAACTTACACTTTTACTTAGTAAAGTTCGTAAATGAAGTCCACATGCTCATGTCATACTATGAAACATAAATAAGCAAGTCAACATGCCTTCCATGCATTTCAAAGTCATCTAAAGATGCTCATAACATCAGAACGTATATATGGCATTTACATGTCCATATCCACTTTCAAAACTTACATATTCGTTAGGAAGGTGCACTAGTTAGGTTCACATGTTCATATTATATCACGGAACCTATATAGATAAGTTAACATGCACTTCATGTGTTTCTAAGTCCTACCAGCATGTTAGAATGTATTCATGGTCTATATATGTTAAAGTTTGTTTAGGAAACTTGAAATTTATTTCAACGATATTCGTCATTCCATTAATCTTGCATGACATCATAGCAACACACGTGCACATCATGTTAATATACTCATGTATAGGTAGTACTCATGCTAACATGTTCATCTAAGTTATTCAAGTAAACTATCACGTAGCAGAATCAAGCAAAAAGCAAAATCTGCAGCAAGCTGTTGGCGCAGCTGCCCAGTGCAAAACTGGCGCAGCTGCGCCTGCTCGCGGCCAACGGCAGACTGTTCCATCCTCGGCAGATTTCCAGCCCATATCACAAAATTACTTCATGAAATCAGTTTCAATCAACTACATAATACTTCTATTATACTTATAAGTCCATATAGCAGCTAAGAAACATATCCCAATCCAAATTGGCATGAATTGCAACAAGAATCAAGAATTTGATTTTGACAGAAAATTATAATGGAGTTCTTGACAGAAAAATGAGAATGGAGAACAAGAATGTAAAACATGGAAGCTATATTGAAATCCCAATCATGTATGTATGTCCATATAACAACTAAACAAACATTCTTCAACCCAATTAAAATCTAATTTAACATACTCAAGAAATTGGAATTCAAAAATAGAAGTTTTTGACAGAGAACGAAAAGGAATACAAGAAATGCTCATTATACCTCTGTTAATGCAATCTAAGTTTGAATTGAACTCCTCACCACTTAGAACACCTCACACTGATATATATGCTCTCTCTCAACACTTAAGAATTTTCTCAGCAAATGATATGTGAAGAGAAGAGGCTTAATTTATAGAAAATATATTATCCAGGTAATGCTTATACACTCCAATACAAACTAACGGATTGTCAAATTGCATGGAGGTTATCAAAGGGTAGGTAATTAGTTGTTAGATTCATCATGAATCCCACATCCTTGATCATCATGAGCTATGAAAGCTATGAAATGTTTGCTGAGTTTGTGGGATATAGGCCTCAGACTTCATAATGCTATTCACGTGGACAAGGTTTGTGTCTATCAATATGGGACAAGGAATGGTATCTCAGCATTTGTAACACTCCACACTTCAACTATTATATATACATAACATATACTTATGTTATAATTTGAGTCACAATGCACCTTTAATAGGTAACAAATATTACAATGTAGCAAGTAGGGATACATATATTTAACATATAATCCATGTATATTTTGTTAATATCCGATATAATTTTATCAGATATTACCACATTACATTATCTCATTTATTATAGGCTCTTACAATTCAACAATTGTTTACTATACTTGTGATGTATTATTTTAATGTTCACACACTTACCTTGTTACATGCACATTTCATGTAATTCTTATAACTCAATAAACTTTACTATATAGTTTATGTATATAATATAGTCACATTATGCTTCATATAATATATGGTTAAGTACCATAAATTCGCATGCTTGCATATAGAAATTAATAATTCACTTATCTTATCAATTAATGAACAATAATATTAATTAATTCATTCCTCGTAATTATTAATAACACTTAATTAATAATAATAGGATTAATTATCACATTAACAAACATAATTCTCATCATTTTTATGAACAAGTGTTTTATTATTATTATTATATTTCTTGTATTAATAATAATCACATATTATAACTTAACCAAAATTAACAATTAATATAAATTAATTGTTCACTTAATAATTATTTTGTTGATCAATATCATTATTAACATTTCTCAACACAGTGCCACACAAGGCTTCCCGAGTTTATGATAACTCCACATTTTTCTCAATTATTATAATTATTCAATTTAATATAATTGAGTTAACTCACAAAATCATTTATATTCAAATAAATATTTATTTTCATTAATATATTTATTTAATAATATATAGAAATTCTCCGGTATTACAACATGGAGTTGGGGAAGTAGCTGGGGGACGTTGATTTGGCAAGGAGATGCTACCAGAACACAGTAATCACTTCAGAAGTAGGGGTCAGCAAGTAGAAGCAAATCATGGCGATAGAGATCGAACCATTTACGAAAAGCAGCACGGAACCTTTGGTTATGCCGGCAGGGGAGACCAAAGAGGTAGAGCTGATCATTGGGAAGAAGGATAAGACTATACGAATCGGGTCGGGATTACCGGAGCCATTCTGAATGAACTTGGTAGAGTTACTTCAGGGTTATGCAGATATCTTTGTGTGGGTTCCCAGTGACATGCTCGGGGTAGATTTCAAGGTTGCTGAGCACAGGCTGCATATGGACCCGACGAAGAAGTCGGTTCGGCAGAAAAGGAGAATCTTCGCCCCAGAAAGACAAAAGATAATTGATGAAGAGATCACAAAGCTTTTGGCAACAAACTTTATATTCAAAATTTATTACCCGAAGTGGATAGCAAATGTGGTGTTGGTACAGAAGCAGAACGAGGAGTGGCGGGTGTGTATAGATTACACCGATCTGAACAAAGCATGCCCGAAAGACTTCTACCCTCTACCACACATTGATCAGCTTATTGATGCGACTTCGGGGTATGCTCTGCTTAGCTTTATGGATGCACTCTCAGGGTACCATCAGATTTTGATGTGTAAGGAAGACATCCCGAAGACAGCCTTTATCACACATCGATTGGTGTATGCTAATAAGAAGATGACTTTTGGCTTACTGAACGCGGGGGCCACATATCAAAGGATGATGAATTACGTGTTTTCAACAGTTGGGGAAGAGCATTGAAGTTTATGTGGATGACGTGATCGTTAAAAGCATGTCAGTTCGAGGTCATTTGGACTATTTAGACAATTGTTTCCAGACTGTTCGACACTAAAACTTGAGGTTGAATCCAACCAAGTGCACCTTCGGACTGGGGGAAGGAAAATTCCTAGGATATCTGATCAGCAAGAAGGGAATAGAGGCAAATTCGGAGAAAATACAAGCTATTCGAGACATGAAGTCCCCACAGTCATATAAGAATCAGCGTTTGACAGGTCGAATAGCTGCTTTAAGGAGATTCATGTCTAAATCGACAAAGAGATGTTTGACGTTCTTTGATACGTTAAAAGGAACGAAGAATGCAAAGAGTTTCCAATGGACTTCGGAATGTGAAGACGCCTTTCAGGGGATAAAAAGGTATTTTTCTTCGGCGCCTTTGTTGGTGAAGTCAGCTCCTGCTGAGTCGTTGTACTTGTATTTGGCGGCAAGCTCATTGGCAGTGGGAGCAGTTCTGGTGCGGGTGATTGGGGGTAAGCAGTACCCGGTTTACTACGTGAACCATGCCCTTAGGGATGCAGAAACAAGGTATCTAAACTTGGAGAAGTTTCCTTACACTCTGGTAATAACTAGTCGAAAGCTTCGATAATATTTTCAAGGTCGGTTGATAGTGGTGTACACGGATCAGCCTTTAAAAAAGGTTTTGGGCAGGCCAGAAGTTTCGGGAAGGCTTATAGCGTGGACTATGGAATTATCACAGTTTATATTGGAGTATCATCCTCGAGCAACTATTAAGGGGCAGGCGTTGGCTGACTTTGTGGTAGAATGATCATTTTTCGAAGCAGACAACAACTTGGATCAGGCCGAGGTGACCGAGCATTCAGTTGCAGTAGTTCAGCTGGTACGGAATTCATGGACAATGTATACAGATGGATCGACTACTTCGGATGTCAGTGGCGCCGGTATTATTTTAACCAATGCATAGGGATTCAAAGTGCAAAAGGCGATCAGGTTTGGGTTCAAGGCGACGAACAATGAGGCCGAGTATGAAGAGGTTTTAGCAGGGTTGCAGTTAGCAAAAAGTCTCGAGGTACAGAAGTTGATTATTTTCAGTAATTCCCAGCTGGTCGTCAAGAAAATTTCTGGAGAATATGAAGCTCGGGGGGCAAGAATGGTGAAATATTTGGCAGAGGTAAAGGATCGACTGCAGTATTTTGATTCATACAGTTTTCACGAAATAGTTAAATCGAATAATACAATAGCCGATGCTCTGGCCAGGTTGGCCACAACCGAGGCAAGAACATTCAGTGGATCGGTTTACTTGGAGGTTTTAAATCAGCCGAACATTCAACACACCGAGGTAATGAATATTGAACGATCAAATTGTTGGATAACTTCTTACCTCGACTATTTAGCCGATGGCGTTCTACCTTCAGATCAGTTGTTAGCGAAGAAAATTAAACACAGGAGCTCGAACTTTGTACTTATAGATGGGGATCTATACCAAAAGGCTTACTCTTTCCCGTTGCTGAAGTGTTTGGTTCCATCCAAAGCAGAATATGTTCTTCGAGAAGTTCATGAGGGAATTTATGGTGATCACATGGCAGCCAAGTCTTTAGCGTATAAAGTGCTTCGGCAGGGATACTATTGGCCCACGATTTTCAATGAGGCGATTGAGTATGTGAAGAAGTGTTCGAAATGTCAGTTGAATAGTCTGATCCCACATCAGCCGCTGGAGGAGTGGTACTCAGTTTATCCCCAATTCTTTTTGCTATTTGGGGGGTGGATATACTGGGTCCGTTGCCAAAAGCTAAGGGGCAAGTTAGCTTTGTCATAGTTGCTATTAACTACATGACCAAGTGGGTGGAGGCCAAATCCCTTCGACTAATTACAGAGCAAGAATGTATGAAATTTTTAAAGGATTGCGTCGTATTCCAGTTCAACATTCCCTTGGCGGTGGTTTCGGATAATGGTCAACATATTGTGGGTTCCAAGTTTGAGGTATTTTTAAAAGAGTTGGGTATACAGCATTGGAAGAGTTCAGTGGCTCATCCTCAGTCAAATGGTCAGGTGGAAGTAACCAATAGGACTCTATTAAATGGAATAAAGATAAGACTTGATGAGGCGAAAGGAAGGTGGCCTGAAGAATTGCTCAGTGTATTATGGGCATATCGGACCACACCACGATCCACCACGGGAGACTTACAGTTCAAATTGGCTTATGATACGGATGCTTTAGTTTCAGTGGAGATTGGTTCTACTTCTCTTCGGGTCAGTCAATTCCAGAAAGTATATAATGAAAATGGACTTCGGGCCAACTTGGATTTATTAGATGAGGTCCAGGAAGCAACCTTGGTAAGGCTTACACCATATCAACGTAAGGTGGCCAAGTATTACAATAAAGGAGTAAAGCTCAGAATGTTCGAAGTAAGGGATCTAGTTCTTCGGGAAGTGGAAGCTTCTATGCCTCAAAATCTGGGAAAGTTGATGCCGAATTGGGAGGGTCCCTATAAGATTGTTGAAGTACCAAAGCCGGGAATTTATCGGCAACGAGCAATGGATGGAATAGAAATTAAGAACACGTGGCATGCGGGTAGGCTTCAAAAATATTTATAGTAGGGTAGAAGTCAGAGTCTCTAGTCTGTAATTCTTCGAAAGATTATCAATAAAAGAAGCATTTTTTCTAAACAGTGTTGTTCAATGTGATTGATTATTTGTTCGACTCCTGGGAGCGAAGGATATATTTTTGTGTTTGGTGGAATCTGTTCGACTCCTGGGAGCGAACGAGATTTTTTAGTTTTCAGTGGGATCTGTTCGACTACTGGGAGCGAGCGAGATTTTTTTGGTGACAATTTATTAAGAATATTAAAACTATTTAAGATTTTTATCTTTATGGATGTTATGGTGAAATTCTTTTAATTATTCTGTCTAGTTGTTACATAAAGAGAGATAAATATTTCCATTGATAAAAATATAACAAGTACATAGAGGTTCGGAGTTACAGGTCAGTTCCTAATCTGATGAGGAGTCATCCTCATTCTCTGGTTCTGATTCCGAAGAATCGAGAAGAGAAGGGTTCACCGAGACTTTAGCAAGTTTAGCTTTGCCTTTACTTCGGCAGGCTTCATATCCCTCGGCGAACATTTATGTTATCTCCTCACCCATCTCAGAGGATTTACGGTATTCTTGGATGATCCGAAGCCGTAATTCGTTGGTCAGAATTGGCCCCAATACTTTGTACTTTGAGAATTGCTTCTCTAGAGCAATGCACATTTGGCGAGTCTTTTCTTCCTGTTTCTTCAAATCGGCATTCTGACGAAGAAGCGCTAGGTTATTATGCTTTAACTTCTCGTTCTCTGCACTGTTGGCTTCGGATTCCTCCAAGAACGACCTCTTCTTTTAGGGTGGAGACCTCGTTCTGAAGGTTGTCATAGGCCAGAGTGGTGTTGGCGTGTTAGTTCCGTTCGCAGGAAAGAGCAGCCTACAAAAATTCGTTGTTTCGTTTAAGTTGATTTTCTTCGGCCTCGCGCTCTTTCCATCTCTTGATAACGTAACCCCAGATAGCGTCGACCTGAAAGACAAACATATAAAGATAAGATGAAGTAAAAACATGGTTATGGGAATAAGTGGTTGGAATAATGGGGATTACCCTGCCCTGTTGCATGATGCCGACAAGTATGAGGTCGCTGGCAGAAATGTCTTTGAATCTATCCTCATCAGCTGGGAGGACGAAGCCGTCAAAAGCTTCAAGAGGATAGTTTTCAAAGTTTTTGGTGAAAAAGAAAGAGGAAGAGGTTGGGTCTACCTCTGTTCGAGGAGGTGAAGGTTGTCTTGAAGAGGAGGGTTTTTCTGTGTTCGGCTTTTTGGGGGGAGGTTCCGCGATGGGGTTCTGTGTAGCGTTTTGTTTTTAGCCTCGGTTTGTTGTTTGATTGGGAGAAAAAGGGATGTTTTTAGTGTTGGGGTTGACCTCGGTGGTTGGAGTGGGTATATCCATCGTAGGGACCCTTAGCTCATCAGTGGTCAGGGAATTGATTTTGGCGCGTTTCTTCTTAATGCGAAGGATCTTGGTTCGCTCAGCAACTGGCATGTTCAGAAGGCTTTCAGAGAGAATAGGGAGCTGGGCTGGTTTTGAAACCTTTTTCACCGCTCTCCTCTTTATTCGGGTGGAGGTGGTTGGTTCGGAGGGAGTGGGCTCGGTGGGGTTGGCTGCGGTCATTTGTTTATCAGTGGTTTGGGCATCGACATTTGGAGCTTCGACATTTTGTGCTTCGATTGACTTCTCAGAGGGTTTGCCAGAAAGGAAGTCCTCCAGGTCTCTTCGATTGATCGTTGTGGGTTTGATGAGGGATACTGCAAGGATAAAGGGAAGAATGAAGAAATTGTTATGGTAGTAATATTTGTCAGCTAAAGATAAAGTTCGGCAACTTAAGTTTGTGATCATAGAGCCAGGCCTACTTGGTCAAGATGACGTAGCTCCATTCTTTCATAGGTAGTCTTTCGATCAGCTTGGTCATCTCTATCACTCGTTCGGAAGTAGTATCGCCAATAGGGGCGTTCAGTTGTTTATGAGAAGCCCAGTTTGATAGTTTGTGCGTTTCTAGTCCTCGGACGTAGAACCAGTCTTTGTGTCATCCCTTGTTGCTAGAGGGGGCATCCATCAGAGAACGTTTTTCGATCTTGGCATTGGGTTTTGGGGGATTTCTGCTGAGGACTTTAAAGTCGGGTTTGCTAGAACCTTGTAGCATGAACAGGGACAAGAACAAATCTATAGAGGGAGTCACAACGGCCTCGTGGCAGAAGGCGATGAAGGCGATGATGTTGATGTAGAAGTTCGGCACTAATTGGGAGAAGTCGATGCCGACAAACCCTAGGAGGGTCAAGATGAAGGCGTGAAGGGGCAGCCGAATGCCTTTTTCTAGTAATGTCAGGGGCATGGTAGTCCAACCGTTCATTCGGTGATATATTCGGTCGGTGGCGGCTGGGGCTTTCAGCTGGTGGGTGTCAGGGATTTGGTAGTGTTCACGGATGATAGCCAGATCTGCCTCAGTGAGTCAAGACGGGGTGTTGGCATGAGGGAATCGAGCCTCATTGGAGTATTCTCGCAGGGCCTTTTGGAAATCTGTTTCAATTTGCTCAGTGGTGTGAGTGGGAGTTTGACCGGTGGTCGTTACTGTAGTAGAGTCGGTGGTAACCGCGCTGAGGCTGTGGGTGCGAGAGGTGGATGATGAGGTCATGGTGGTTATAGGCAGGGCTGGAATGGTGGAGAAGGGAATAGCGCTGATGGGATCTGTGGAGGTGGGAGAATAATCGTTGGAGTTTTGGGAGGCTGCCATTGTCTCGGTGTTGGAGAGATATGGTTGCATAAATGGAGGTTTTGCAGGAAAAGAAAATTCGGGGAGGAGGAAGGAGCTTTGAGGTTGAGGGCGTGACTATTTAAAATGATTGAAAGGTGTGGGTTATAGTGGGCTTTTCAAATCTGCCCTAATATCAGGGGGTGGCTCATTAATGAGTGAAATGATGGGGCGCATGGGAGAGTTGAGGGGCTGCATCAGCGTGGGCTGTGAATATCACGGCCTTTTGGTGAGTGGGCTATTGATTAGTGGCTGTTGGACCATGTTTTTCTTATATTCTTCCATTAAATGTGTCATTTGAATGAAAGACTGGGGGCAATGTTGGGCCATGAATAATCGCGCCCAGATCATTTGTTAGGTCAGGGCCTAATTGGGTGAGCATGGGTTCGAATAAAGGAGTGTTTGGGGGGGGGGGGGGGGGGGGGGGTTACTATTTCTATGTGGATTCTGAATATGAAAAGAGGAGTTGGGGTTTGAACCAACTTTCTGATTTCTAGGAGATTGGGTGCAATCCTATTATGGAATGATATATGGGGGAATCCTAATCCAATATGCGGAAGGATTCTAGGGAGTTGGTGATAACACTAAAAATACAAGAGTTTACCCTGATTTTAAGGTACACATTAGTATTGCTTTCCAGTACTAGAGCATTACGCCTCTATTGTTAACCTTAATCAGCATGTACTTATTCTCACACCGGAGCTATCCTCCGGCGGCCCAAGCTGTCAAGCTTTTGGTGTTTACTCGTTTTTGTGCAAGAATGGACGCGCTTTGGTGACTGGAGCGCATGGACGGATCTTGGCGTTAACACCTTTCATAAATAATATCATGCATGTCATACCGTTAAAAAAGAATTGCACATTTTTTCGAGGAGAAATTCCACTTCCATTACAGCCTTGCCAGAAACAATACTAAGCAAGGACACATTTGAATACCACCTTCATATAATCATCGCTAACTATTTTCCCATCAGAATACATGCATTATGATAATCTATAATTATAAGGAATGCAAGAAGTTGCACCATTAAGGACAAACTGAAGGAACCCTGGAAAGAGAGAAGAAAACATGGTAAAAAAATTTGCATATATATTCCACAAAATAAAAGAAATAGAAATATTTTAGTTCTAGCATCGTTCAGGAAGATTTCGTGGGAAGTATAATAAACAGAAAAAGCATAAATCTATTCATAAATATGCAACTTCAACAAAAAAAATTCTTCCACAAAATCGAGTGAACCAGATTTGGTTGGTGGCTACATAATGTGCCAAAGATCCAAGTTATAGCCTAATTAACAACTCATCCAGTATAATATCATTATCAATCTCATATTTTAAGTGGTCAGAAAGTAAGCTGCTATGGACAAGTCATTGCCAACATGAGAAGTCAAGCAAGGAGACAAGTAAAAATGAAACAGGTTATCATACACAATTTTCACAATAAGTAGCTTAGGTGTAATCCCCACCGAGAGTTGGCATACCAAATGCAAATAAACCCTGACAAACAACGCATAACATGCAAACGAACCTCGACTAACAACACAACAACGAGTCTTGACTTGCAGGACTCGAAAGCCCCAACTTTGATACCATGTTACAGTGTCCCCACACATTAAAAAGGGTAACAAGTATTGAAGCCCAAAAGTAGAATACGGTAGTTTGGTAAACAATTATACAATATGCAAGATCTCATAAATTGGGAAAAGTACAATTAAAGTAAAGGTTAAAAATAATCAAGCTCTTATCCAACACATAAACACACACTCTCATTCTCTCAATCAGCTGGAGTCCTCTTAATTTTGTTAAGGTTTTTCTGGTGAGCACATATGTAACTTGTATGAGTTTTGCATTTTAGCATTATTTATATGTTCTCTATGAGGCTTCCCTATGAGGCTGTTTGGAACTAGTTTACATAGCTTTGAAGTTGAAGATGTAGCTAGATTATTATTAAAGTAACCACATCTATAGCAGTGCTATATATCAACATGAATACTTGTATATTTAGCAAAACATACCCAAAATACTTGTAAATCGTGGGTTACATTTTAAGACATGACCATGAGGAGAAAGAGATGATAAAGTAGCCCTTGGTCAAAAAACCTAGTTAATCATCCTCTCAACTAAGCTAAAGCATATTTAGTACTTTCTTCAAACCCTTCATCTGCACCTTTTACACCTTAAAAAAATTAATATATAAACCATATAGTTCTCTAATTCTAACACAACTCACTAATTGTATAAACTTTATTTAGAACTCATAAAATTAGGAACAATCAGATTCTAAAATTTAACGACAAAAAATTCAGTGAGACACTTCATTTTCATGTGAAATCTAGAGTTTAAGTTGTGTAAGAATAACTAACTTGAATTTCTAATTGAATCATGTAAAGTCAATCACATAACTAAGAACAAATACTCATTTAAAAATCACTACAAGTGAAAATTACAAACAATTTAATCTTATATAAATTTATGAATACTAACCTTTGTACCAAAAGAGGGTCAACAAAGTTTGTATCCATAATCGTCCTTACGTAATTACAAAGAAAACAAATAATAAACAAAACAAAACAAAGAAAAAAAGCAATCAGTACCATGAACTAAAAGTAGTTAGTAATTCAAGTTAGAATCAATAGCTATTGAGAAACTCTAACCTGAAGCCCGACTTCAAGCTCTTCACGCTGGTCCCGTAGCAATAATCATTACATATTCAATTGTCTTCTTTGAAAAAATTGAAATACGAAAATACAGTGGTGGCTTATAGGCTATGGGCCAAGCCTACAATTCTACTCATGTAAAGTTACCGAATGTTACAGTGAGATAAATGGAGCCAAACATCGAGCAATACCCCGAAGAAAATTGACATAATTAATGAGACTAGTACAGAAGCACAAGCAGAAGGCCAGTCAAAACAGCCTCAAGCAGCAGCGACGCATGCACAGGTTCGACATGCTCACACCTCAGTCAAACATCAAGGCCTCTATAATCAACTGTGTCAAGTACACTGGGGCAACCAGTCATAACGGATGAGACTTTTATATATGAGGTGGAATTGTAAGAACTTCACAATAATATGAAATAATCTATGGAATTGATGTAGTAGCTTCAGAAAATCTTTGATGCTTCAATTAGCAAGCCACGCCAATGGAATTTAGTTCAGCTTACATAGGATTAAAGAAAATATCAAGAAAAACTCACATATATATTACTAGAAAAATATGAACATTGCAGAGATATTGATCCATAATTACATAGGATTAATGCAAATATCGAGAAAAGCTCACAGATTAAAAGAAAAAATAAATTCAATTTGTTTTGCTATTTACTTTTTATTCTTAAAAACATAATACCCAGAAAGATTACATAATTACAAACGTGCAATGAATACACAATACCGCGAAAGAACCTACATTGCATAAGTAGCAATTAAATTGGAAATGGACAGTCATCTTTAATTCAGTTTTAATCAAAGTCATTATCTATAAGCCCATATAGTTGTGTTGCATACAAAACAGAACATAATCATATTATAGATACCATAATTCAAATTAAATCCTTAGAGCGAACTGAGTTCAAAGGGCATCAGACATTTAACATAAATGTTTGCAGGCAAGAGAACTAGGTAAAATTAACATAAGAAAATTTCATATTTCCTTTTCTCCCCGTCTTATACATAACTATTCTTATGTTTGAGTGTTGAGAAGATGACTCAGCTACTGATGTGTCATGCTAAGTAGGCTGCTAACATATTCAAAGATTGCTTAAATAAAGTGGCTGGAGTATTTTTTGAATAAGTCAAAATATTTGAAAGCTTCAAAGTAGTTGTTGCTTGAAAATAGGAAAGTAGTTGTTGCTTGAACTAAAAGATAAGCTCCTGGATTTATGAGCTTGTGATGCTATCTGTTATGCATTTCTGTTATGTTTCTCATGTATATAAAGCACTTGCTAGTCAATAAAATATCAAGGTCATTTGGCAGATCATTCAGGTTCATATATGTTTTAATTTGTTACTGTTCTTGTGAAAAATAACAACATATTGGTATCAAAGTTGTTTTCTTAAGGGGCCTGTGTGAGAAATCCTGAGAGCATTCTTTCACCAAAACACCAAAACACATAAATACCTAACCTTTCTAAGCATGGCCTCAAATGCTTTCTCTCTAATAATACCATCAGTTTTCACTAGTGAGAATTATCAAACATGGGCAGTAAGGATGACTGCTTATTTGCAAGCAGTTGATCTTTGGGAGGCAGTTGAAGCTGATTATGAAATCACTCCATTGCCAGACAATCCCACTATCCAAGAAATCAAGGTTCACAAGGAGAGGACAACAAAAAAATTCAAAGCCAAGTCATGCCTCCATTCAGCAGTTTCTGAAGTTCTTTTCACCAAGATCATGACTTTGGAGTCAGCCAAAAACATCTGGGACTATCTTAGAACTGAGTTTCAAGGCAATGACAGATCAAGGAACATGCAAGTGATGAACTTAAGGAGGGAATTTGAGATACAAAGGATGAAGGAATCAGAGACCATAAAGGAGTACTCTGATAGGCTGCTGAGCATAGTAAACAAGGTAAGGTTGCTTGGAGAAGACTTGTTTGATCAAAGGGTTGTTGAAAAAATCCTAGTAACCATACCTGAAAGGTTTGAGTCCAAAATCTCCTCTCTTGAGGAATCTAAAGACTTAACAAGTATTTCCTTGGCAGAATTTTTGAATGCTTTACAGGCACAGCAGCAGAGAAGACTTATTAGGCAAGAAGGGTTTGTGGAGGGAGCTTTGCAGGCCAAAATACAAACCCAAGATAGAAGTAAAGGCAAAAAAAAGATGGGCAAAAAAGACAACTCAAACAAAGGAAATGCTGGAGCTGGAGGCAGTAACAACAAAGTAGGAACTTACCCTCAATGTCAGCATTGCAAAAAGACAAATCATCCTCAATCTAAGTGTTGGTGGAGGCCTGACATCAAGTGCAGAAAGTGCAACTAGTTAGGCCACATAGAGAAGGTTTGCAGAAGTAAACAACAGCAAGAGGGTAAAGCTAAAATGGTGGACCAGCAGGAGGAGGAGCACCTATTTGTTGTCTCATGTTATGCAAGCAAAATCTCTAATGAACATTGGTTAGTTGATAGTGGTTGCACAAACCATATGACCTATGACAAAGAGCTCTTTAGAGAGCTGGATATAACTAAAATTTCCAAAGTCAAGGTTAGAAATGGTGAGTTCATTGAAGTAAGTGGCAAAGGGACAGTAGCAATTGAAAGTATTTTAGGTACAAAACTAATTACTGATGTTTTATATGTGCCTAAAATTGATCAAAATTTGCTAAGTGTTGGTCAGCTATTGGAGAAAGGCTATAAACTATTGTTTGAAGACAAAGAGTGTATGATTAGAGATGCGGATGGCCACGAGGTGTGTACAATCAAAATGAGAGGTAAGTGCTTCTCTCTGGATCCAATAAAGGAGCAGACAGCATATCAAGTCTCTATGAACACAACAGAAATTTGGCACAAGAGATTGGGCCATTTTCATCATGCAGCACTCATATATATGTAGAAAAATCAGCTGGTACAAGGATTACCACCACTAGAAGAGCATGTACTTGGCTGCAAGGCTTGCCAATATGGAAAACAAAGTAGATTTCCATTTCCTAAAAAGGCCTGAAGGGCTTCACACAAGCTGCAACTAATACATACTGATCTTGGAGGGCCTCAGAGAACTCCATCATTAAAGGGAAGTAAATATTATATTGCTTTTATAGATGATTTAACAAGAATGTGTTGGATTTACTTCTTAAGGTTTAAATCTGAGGTTGCAGCTATGTTCTGGAAATTCAAAGCTTGGGTGGAAAACCAAAGTGGGTGCAAGATGCAAGTGTTAAGATCAGATAATGGCAAGGAATACACCTCAGAAAAGTTCGATTTGTTTTGTGAAGAAGTTGGAATCGAGCACCAGCTGACAGCTCCATACACTCCACAACAAAATGGAGTGAGTGAGAGGAAGAATAGAACACTCATGGAGATGACCAGATGTCTGCTACATGAAAAAGGGCTGCCAAAAAAGTTTTGGGCAGAGGCTGCAAATACTGCTGTTTTTCTACTTAACATACTTCCAACGAGGGCTTTGAAAAGAAAAACACCCTTTGAGGCTTGGTATGGATACAAACCTCTATTACATAACTACAAAGTATTTGGTTATCTATGTTTTTCATATGTGCCTTAGGTGAAGAGAGACAAGCTTGATAAGAAAGCAGAACTGGGAGTCGTCATTGGTTACAGCAACATCTCTAAAGCTTACAGAATTTTTTAACCTCAAACAGGGAAAATTCTGATAAGTAGAGATGTTACTTTCATGGAGAATGAGCAGTGGAATTGGGATGATGGAGAAAAGGATCAATTTTTAGAAGATTCGCAACCTTCTGAAGACAATGTTGATGACCCACCAGTCAGGGGAACAAGACTGCTTTCTGACATTTATCAAAGATGCAATGTGGCTGTAATGGAGCCTACAGGATTTGAAGAAGCTGTAAAAGATCAGAAATAGATGGAAGCTATGAAAGAGGAGATGAGAATGATAGAGAAAAATCACACTTGGGAGCTTAAGGAAAAACCTCAAAATAGGAAGGTTATAGGAGTTAAATGGGTGTTCAGAACCAAGTTAAATGCAGATGGATCAGTTAACAAGTATAAAGCAAGGCTAGTGGTGAAGGGTTATGCTCAAATCTATGGTGTTGATTTCTCTGAGACCTTTGCACCTGTGGCAAGGTTAGATACAATCAGGTTGCTGCTAGCAATTGCAGCACAAAAAGGCTGGAAGGTGTATCAGCTAGATGTTAAATCAGCCTTTTTGATTGGTTTTTTGCAGGAGGAAATATATATAGAGCAACCAGAGGGATTTGTTATGCAGGGGCATGAGGATAAGGTGTATTTACTGAAAAAGACATTGTATGGTCTTAAACAAGCCCCAAGGGCCTGGTACAGCAGGATAGATAATCACTTATTAAGCCTAGGCTTTGTAAAAAGCCTAAGTGAATTTACTCTGTATGTGAAGAAGGAGGCTACTGACTTAATTATTGTGTCTGTTTATGTTGATGATTTGCTTATAATAGGGAGCAATGAAGAGCTTATAAAGGAATTTAAAGCAAAAATGTTTAAGGAGTTTGAGATGACAGATTTAGGCTTGATGTCCTATTTTCTAGGAATGGAAGTAAAGTAAAGGCATCATGAAGTCTTTATCTGCCAACAAAAGTATGCAAAGGAGATACTCAAAAAAATTCACATGGAATACTACAAAGCTACATCAACTCCTATGAATCAGAAAGAGAAATTCAGCAAGGATGATGGAGCTGATAAGGTTGATGAAGGTTTGTACAGGAGTTTGATTGGTTGCTTAATGTATCTTACAGCAACCCGACCTGATATAATGCATGCTGTGAGTTTACTTTCGAGGCTTATGCACTGTGCAAGTGAGGTGCATTTTCAAGCTGCAAAGAGGATTCTGAGATATATCAAAGGCACTGTCAATTATGGCATAAAGTTCACTCATTATTCAGATTTTAAGTTCTATGGCTTCTTTGAAAGTGATTGGGGAGGTTCTGTTGATGATATGAGAAGTACAACTAGTTTTTGTTTTTGTTTTGGATCAGGCATGTTCTCTTGGTGTTCAAGGAAGCAAGAGATTACTGCACAAAGTACTGCTGAAGTTGAATATGTGGCTGCTACAGCAGATGTAAACCAAGCTCTATGGTTTAGGAAAGTGTTAACAAATCTGCATATGGAACATGAGGAGTCCACACAAATCTTTGTTGATAACCAAGCTGCTATATCTATATCTAACAATCCAGTTTTCAATGGGAAAACAAAGCATTTTAAGATTAAATTTTACTTTCTCAGGGAAGTACAGAAAGAAGGAGAAATACTGTTGCTCCATTGCAATACAAAAAATCAGGTTGCTGATATTCTGACAAAAGCACTTTCTAAAGCCAAGTTTGAATTCCTAAGAGAAAAATTGGGAATGAGCAGCAGCTGATCCAAGGAGGAGTGTTGAGAAGATGACTCAGCTGCTGATGTGTCATGCTGAGTAGGCTGCTAAGATATTCAAAGATTGCTGAAATAAAGTGGCTAGAGTATTTTTTGAATAAGTTAAAATGTTTGAAAGCTTCAAAGTAGTTGTTACTTGAAAATAGGAAAGTAGTTGTTGCTTGAACTAAAAGATAAGCTCCTGGATTTATGAGCTTGTGATGCTATCTGTTATGCATTTCTGTTATGTTTCTCATGTATATAAAGCACTTGCTAGTCAATAAAATATCAAAGTCATTTGGCAGATCATTCAGGTTCATATATGTTTTAATTTGTTACTGTTCTTGTGAAAAATAACAACATTGAGGCTGCACAATAACAAAGAACAACTAACCAAAGTAGACATGTTGGCAAGGGTGGAGCCACGTTTGGGCTCTGTTGGGCTATAGCCCGGATCAAGTTTTTGACAATTTTTTTTTACTTATACATCTTCAATACTCAATAGCCCAGCCCAACATAAGGAACGAGATACTCTGGAAGCAAGGGCTCCACATCTAGCCATCTAGGGCTGAGAAAGAGGAGAATAACCCAAAAGCTTCTAGTTCTTGAATTTTTCAACTGTTCGAATTGGCGAATTGAAGGTAAGGTTTCACACTTTCACTCATGTACTACCGATCGTTTGTTTTCTTGAGGAAGGAATTTCTCAGTTGAACCGTTATTTTCCCGGAATATTTGAGATAGCTTAAATCCCGCTCTATCTTCTTTTCAAGTCTTTGTATTTATCTTACCTCTGGAGTGTGAATTTGTGCATTTGTTATTCAGTTTGTGGCTTGTGGGTGTGGATGATTCCAATGAATCCAAACCTGCTAAAGGTCACACCCATCATCTTAGAATCTTTGGGTCCATTCCATTAGCCGCAAATCCCACCACAACTTGTGTTAGCAGGTGAGCTACTCCTACTTTCTCGTTCCCTTTCACACTTCATTAGCTTCTCAAATTGAGTGGTAGTTTTTTTTTCTTCTTGAGAAATTGGTCATTTTCATTAATGGGTTGTTTAGTTTGTGGGTTGCATTCAACTTGGTTTTGTTCAGAATTTCTGTTTTGAGTTCATGGAAATTTGTTTATTGGGTATTTTTGGGAGAAATGGGTTAGTTTGGATCATGGATTTTGAAGTATAGAGATTGTTATCAAATGGGTGTCTGTTAGATTTTTGTGATTTTTCTCAGATTGGTATTTGGTTTGTTTCTGTTCTGATACGGGTTTGATTTATATAAAGGTTTTTCGAATTAGGGATTTGTATTTTGATTTTGGAGAAGAGGGAAATAGAAAACAGTAGCTCTGAGGGATTGGTGGTAGCTTAATTTTGTTTTCTCGGTGTGAGGGTTTTACTACTTTTGATAATTGGTTCTTTCTTGAGGTTGAGGTATTGTTCTTGGTTTTGAGCTATGCTTCTTTATTCCTTAAAAATTTTATGCTAAGAAATTAAACAGAAGAAAACTGGTCTTGCCCATTCCTGTGAAGAAGTTGCTCTATTTTTTTCTATATTTGTCTGCATTTGTTAGTACTTGGTAGCCAGTATAAAAAAATTTCCTGGCTCCGCCTTTGCATGTTGCACAAATTATTATACGTACAAAAGGAACTTATAAAGTAACTCTTTAACAGTTCCAAGTTAAATTGTATTCCCAATTAGAGAGGTGAACCTGCAAATGGACAACACAAGATTGAACTGCAACAAAGGCTTGTTAGAAAATCTCAAAAGGAAATGCTTATGTAGGTATATCATATGGGTATTGCTACAAAAAGTAACAAACACAATGATAAAAACATAAAATTATGATCTAGAATTGGAGGAATAAATAGTATAAGAAGTCACTAATCTCTGCAACAACAAAAATAACCCACCAAAAAAACATAATCAGACTCACTGAGTTCACTAAAAAAAGCTCAGAGCTTGCGAGTCAAAATACTCAAAAAGCCTTTTGATTCAAATAAATGTGAGTGCTCTATTTGAGTTAACTCGGAAAGAAAGAAGCTGAATATCAAAGTTCTTACCTTGACGAAAATTTCGGGCGGGTAAGAAGTGCTAGCGGCCCATAGGAACAATGAGAAGATGCAGAACAAAACAATGAAGGAAAGCACAAAGCACACCACATAGAACCTCTTTATCTCAACATTTTCTCTCTCATCAGCTTAGTGGTTGATACAATCCTGATCAAGCTCGCATCAAACGATAATAACTCAATTCAAGTCTCAGTAGTTCATCAAATAATTTTAAATAATTGGGTTGAAGATTATTTAAAGAAGTATAATTCAAGCATTATTGGGCTGAGCCAATTTTTCCATTCCATTTAGTCCATGCACAGATTGTATTACTTAGCATGTTCTTGTGGGCCTTGACAATATAAAACATGAAACAAGCAGGCTACAAGATTGTCATGAGGGAATATTCAGCTACTTGGTTAAACATGTGGGTCAAGCTAAAGGGAAGTACTTAGCCTATATACGTTATTAGCATGTTAGTTGATTTGGGGCAAGTATTACATCAATTCAAGTGGGCCTTATAAATGAATCATATTCAGCAAGGACTTTTCAAGATTACCATATTAGCTTATATGCACGTGGGCCTACATGCAACAAGCATTACATTATGAGTACTTTACAGAACTATACAACATTTAGAAAGTAATTACAAAAAAAGTGCATTCACAAAATAATTACAAAAAAAGTGCAAAAAATTCAAACCATTCAATTTCAAATTAAATAAGGAAACCTAAAATCAAGGATAACTAATAATTCAAATTCAAATCTTTTGGATCTAACAACAATTTCAAATCCATAATTCAAAATTTAAATCAAAATGAGGAAATTAAAAATAAAAAATTATGAAGGAGTTAATGTTCATCATCCTCCTCCACCGCCTCCCGCCGCCACCGCTATATCGCCGGAGTTGCTATTCTGAATTTTTTTTGACGATTTGGTTACCCACAAAAATTAAAATTGTTACCTTTATACGAAATTTGGCTACCAACTGCATCACATTCAAAATAAAATTGGTAATCAAATAAAATTGAATTGGTTACCTTATCAAAAGGTTTGGTAACCAAATGCATGAAGTTTGGTTACCAACTGCATTACATTCAAAATAAATTAGTAACCTAATAAAACTGAATTGGTTACCTTATCGGAAGGTTTGGTAACCAACTGCATGAATTTTGGTTACCAACTGCATCACATTCAAAATAAATTGGTAACCTAATAAAAATGAATTGGTTACCTTCATACCAAGGTAACCAAACTTTCATACCAAGGTAACCAAACCTTCATAACAAGGTAACCGAACCTCCATATTAAGGAAACCTTCATATTAAGGTTTGGTTACCTTGGTATGAATGTTTAGTTACCTTGGTATGACTGTGTTGGTTACCTTGGTATGACTGTTTGGTTACCAACGTATGAAGGTTTGGTTACCGGTGGAGGTGGAGAATGGACCGGTGGCGATGGGAGGCGGAGGGAGGAGAAAGGGGGCGGGAGGAGAGGGAGGGGGAGGGGGTGGGGCGTTGGGGGGGAGGAGAAAGGGGGGCGGGAGGAGGGGGAGGTGGTGGGGCGGGGGCGGGGGCGGGGGGCGGGAGGAGGATAAAGGGCGGTGGGAGGAGGGGGAGGGCGGTGGGAGGCGGAGGGAGGATAAAGGGGGCGGGAGGAGAGGGAGGGGGTGGGGAGGGGGTGGGTGGAGGAGAAAGGGGGCGGGAGGAGCGGGAGGAGAAAGGGAGGAGGGAGGAGGGGGAGGCGAAGGCGGAGGGAGGTGAGGGGAGGGGGAGGGGGAGGGGGAGGGGGCGGGAGGAGGAGAAAGGGGGCGGGAGAAGGGGGAGGGAGATGGGAGGCGGAGGGAGAGGGAGAGGGAGAGGGAGAGGGAGGGGGTGGGGTGGGGGAGGAGGAGGAAGAAGAGAAGGGAGGCGAAAATGGAGTGGGAGAGAATCGTGGGAGAGATAAGGGAGATAATCGTGGCCATAATTAAAGGGATAAGATTGCACTCTTTTTGTAATTAAGTATTGCATATGCACTAATGTTATAAATATTTTATTTATGCACTTTTTTTGTAATATTTTATTAAAATGTACTATTATATGTAATTGTTCCTTACATTATTTACGCAATTGGATATCAGCCTTCACACACTATTCATTTCCTAATTGATTTCAGCATCTATGCAAATCAACATTCGTGTTTTTCTTTCCTTATCCTAAATTCGGTAACGTCCAATTCATGAAGGAATTTTAGTGGCTTCACGCGGCAAGAACAGTCCGAACGCGGCAAGAATTTTAACTAGTTTTTTTAATACTAATGTAATTAGGATTTTATTTAGTTTGAATTTCAATTCTAATTTTAAATTGGATTGTTATTCTTTTTATTTTTAGAATTAGGATTATTTTGAGTAGTATAAATAGAGGTTTATGTTGATGTAATCAAACACATTATTCATTATTCAATATACTTGTGAGGTTATTCTCTACTTTTGGTTCTTTGAAGAATTCCAAAGTTATTTTCTTAGTTTTTTTTTGAGATTCAACTTTGACTTATCATACAACAATACATAGTTGTGTGTGTCATCTTCTACCGCATCAATCGTCTATTGTACCAAGATTACCGCTTAAATATAAGCGAGGGGTCAAGGTATCCTTGGTGTTCATTTAACTCAGATTTTTGAACGCGAGCAATTGTACCAAGATTACCGTCTATATGTAGACACTCAAAATTTTGTATTCCTATTATTAACCCTGCAGGGAGGGCAAACCCGTCTTTTACCTTCCAGAGACAACCCTGGAAATTCAAGTTCACCCCGGCGACAACACCGGGAGATCAAATCAAACCCCAGCGGCAACCCCGGGAGATACAGTAACCCCGAGAAATACAGTAACCCCGACAACAACACCGGGAAACCAAAGTCCACTCCGACGACAACACCGGGAGATCAAATCAAACCTTGACGACAACACCGGGAGATCAAATCAAACCCCGACGACAACTCCGGGAGATATAGTAACCACACAGACAACACCGGGAGGCCAAGTCAACCTTCGGAGACAGCCCCGAAGCATCAAATCATCCCAGAGACAACCCTAGGAGACCAAGTCAACCTCGGAGACAACCCCAAGGAAGAACAGAGTCGGTTGTGATCAAAACCTCGGTGACGACCCCGAGAAGCAGTCGAAAACCATGTTAATTCTGGAGACAACCCCTGGAAGGGCAAGATGGTTATTTTACCGACTGAAATTAAATTAGGTCAAAATCAAGCCAAATCAATGCAATAAGAGTTAGAAAGAACCATAACATCAATCCGGAGTGAAAACAGCACAAGACAGCTCAACGAACAGACTGCCAAGATTTAAAGATCTAGTCATGGACCCATCTTCCAAGATTCAGAAAAGGTCAACTCCCATGTCATTGTGTAGCTCTCGGAAAGGTATAGCACGACTTAAACGAACTCCCGGATTGAAAGTTATAAAGGTTCGAAGCAGACATCGCATTGGTCGGAGTGCACCTACTTTGAGGCAACGGGACCCGCAAAAGCGGGGCCCACTCGGGGAGCCGTACCTCTACCCGTGGCTACCGCGAGTAGACCTGCGGCTATTTTGGTCTATAAATAAGACCCCCCACCTTAGCAAAAAAGAAGAGAAAAAAAGGAAAAAACAGAGAAACTTCACCCATTTCGACTCTTAGCCCTACCTCTAGCACTCAAAAATTTAATTTTATTCTTCCAATACCTTTGCATACGTATATTCTACAACATATCAAGTTTTAATCTGTGAAAACGGAGTTTTGAAGCCCTCTGAGTGGTATAAAGCCCGTAGCGCTGCACATTGTAAGTTTTTTACAATCTGAAACTATTCACTACTTTATCATACATATATGAACGTACATATAAATTTATAGCTTCTGGTTTCGCCTGAATTTCAAATCCGTGGCCTTTTTAGCTTACTTTTAAGTATATATAAGTATATGTATACGTGGCTTTTACTCTTATATATATATATATATATACTAACTTGTTTTTCCTAGATTGCTAATCCGTGGTCTTTTTAGCTTTAATATATATATATATATATATATATATAACTAACTGTATATATGTTAACCTTCAATTCAGTAAAGCCTGGATTGTAAATTCGTGGTATTTACTACTATATATATATATATATATATATATATATATATTAATTCATTCTAACTTCGTTGTCCTGGATTGCTAATCTGTGGCTTTTTATCGCTTTTATATATATAATCATATATATATTAACTTGTTTGGACTGGATTGTTAATCCATGGCCTTTTCAGCTTTAATATATATATAACTAACTGTGTATATATATATATATTTACTTTTCTTAGTCGAGCCTAGATTGAAAATTCGTGACTCTTTACAGCTTGTATATATATAAATATATATAAGTATATATATATATATATAAGTATATATATATATATATATATATATTTTTATTCAATGTGATTAAATATCTACTTTAATTATTCATTTGATATGAATCTGTTCTAATGTAAATTTGGTGGGCTAGATTCATCTAAATCTAGCCATTTCTAACTTTCAATCGGTTCAAATGTTGTCAAACTGGAACATTTGAGCTAGAATGACTAAGATTTATTTAAATCTTGTTTTCTTTCTAGTTATGTAAATATTAAAGCGACTACGCGACCCTAGATACATATTTAGAGGGAACGAGAAGCATTGCTATGCGCATGAAAGAATTTAACTGATGAATCTTTTGTCTTGTGACGTCTAGATGTTAATCTGCATTTTCTGTCAATGTGACGCCCCCCAAATCCGGGTACCTTCAAACCCTGGATATGGTGCTACACGGTACTACTATCTACTCATACATTCAATTGAATACTTCAACAACCTGTATAAGTTTACTAAACATTTCATTATAATAAATCCTTCCCAAGTTCTTCATAACCTTTACATACATTCGGTGTCATAGTATCATTTATTACAACAATAATACTACGCTATTACAAGGATAAGTAAGTATCCATCTTGGACTTGCCCTTGTCCTTATCGAATCTTTCGGTCTGATAGCTCTTAGCTGAAACATATGATTTTAAGCAAGAATGAGCATAACTAGCTCAGCAAGTTTAATATTTTATTTTGCAACCACAAAATCAAGAATCATATGACTTCATCTTCAATAACTGTACAATAGTTATGAAGTAGTAGGAATAATCAAGATAATGTTTTGAATTCCTTTAAAATCATTCTCAAGGACATATAGTCACTTAAGAATCTGAGCTGTTCAAAGACCATGAACATTCTTTTCCATTTCCATTCATAAATGGACAACCTGGTACAAGACCATAAGCTCGATATATCTTACGAGAACATCCATGTTGTGACGCTCCCAAATTCGGGAAAAATATATGTTCAATATGGAACTATATTCTGCCAAATCCCAGAAAAGAAATGTTTTTGGGACATATGGGACATTAAGTAAGCTATTTGGGCCTTAAAAAGAAAATCAAATTGGGCCAAGAAGGCCATTATGGCCAAAATTTTGGAGGAGGAACAAGAGAGATGTATGTAATGATTAGGTGCTTTAGTAGGTGAACAACTTTGCAAGGTGTCAAACATTGGTTTTATTCTTATCTTTTCTCCAACCTTACAAGCTAACCAAGGAGTGTAAGCAAGCTTTTCATGATGAGAAAGGGATAGGAGGAGCAAGAGTGTGGGAGGAGAATTAGATATACACAAGTTTGACCAAGCCACAAAAGCCTTTCCATTTTCTCTTTCCTCTCATTCTTTCTAAGTTAGCAAGAGCAAGAGAGAGAGAGAGAGAGAGAGAGAGAGAGAGAATGAGAGGATATCAGCCTTCACACACTATTCATTTCCTAATTGATTTCAGCATCTATGCAAATCAACATTCGTGTTTTTCTTTCCTTATCCTAAATTCGGTAACGTCCAATTCATGAAGGAATTTTAGTGGCTTCACGCGGCAAGAACAGTCCGAACGCGGCAAGAATTTTAACTAGTTTTTTTAATACTAATGTAATTAGGATTTTATTTAGTTTGAATTTCAATTCTAATTTTAAATTGGATTGTTATTCTTTTTATTTTTAGAATTAGGATTATTTTGAGTAGTATAAATAGAGGTTTATGTTGATGTAATCAAACACATTATTCATTATTCAATATACTTGTGAGGTTATTCTCTACTTTTGGTTCTTTGAAGAATTCCAAAGTTATTTTCTTAGTTTTTTTTTGAGATTCAACTTTGACTTATCATACAACAATACATAGTTGTGTGTGTCATCTTCTACCGCATCAATCGTCTATTGTACCAAGATTACCGCTTAAATATAAGCGAGGGGTCAAGGTATCCTTGGTGTTCATTTAACTCAGATTTTTGAACGCGAGCAATTGTACCAAGATTACCGTCTATATGTAGACACTCAAAATTTTGTATTCCTATTATTAACCCTGCAGGGAGGGCAAACCCGTCTTTTACCTTCCAGAGACAACCCTGGAAATTCAAGTTCACCCTGGCGACAACACCGGGAGATCAAATCAAACCCCAGCGGCAACCCCGGGAGATACAGTAACCCCGAGAAATACAGTAACCCCGACAACAACACCGGGAAACCAAAGTCCACTCCGACGACAACACCGGGAGATCAAATCAAACCTTGACGACAACACCGGGAGATCAAATCAAACCCCGACGACAACTCCGGGAGATATAGTAACCACACAGACAACACCGGGAGGCCAAGTCAACCTTCGGAGACAGCCCCGAAGCATCAAATCATCCCAGAGACAACCCTAGGAGACCAAGTCAACCTCGGAGACAACCCCAAGGAAGAACAGAGTCGGTTGTGATCAAAACCTCGGTGACGACCCCGAGAAGCAGTCGAAAACCATGTTAATTCTGGAGACAACCCCTGGAAGGGCAAGATGGTTATTTTACCGACTGAAATTAAATTAGGTCAAAATCAAGCCAAATCAATGCAATAAGAGTTAGAAAGAACCATAACATCAATCCGGAGTGAAAACAGCACAAGACAGCTCAACGAACAGACTGCCAAGATTTAAAGATCTAGTCATGGACCCATCTTCCAAGATTCAGAAAAGGTCAACTCCCATGTCATTGTGTAGCTCTCGGAAAGGTATAGCACGACTTAAACGAACTCCCGGATTGAAAGTTATAAAGGTTCGAAGCAGACATCGCATTGGTCGGAGTGCACCTACTTTGAGGCAACGGGACCCGCAAAAGCGGGGCCCACTCGGGGAGCCGTACCTCTACCCGTGGCTACCGCGAGTAGACCTGCGGCTATTTTGGTCTATAAATAAGACCCCCCACCTTAGCAAAAAAGAAGAGAAAAAAAGGAAAAAATAGAGAAACTTCACCCATTTCGACTCTTAGCCCTACCTCTAGCACTCAAAAATTTAATTTTATTCTTCCAATACCTTTGCATACGTATATTCTACAACATATCAAGTTTTAATCTGTGAAAACGGAGTTTTGAAGCCCTCTGAGTGGTATAAAGCCCGTAGCGCTGCACATTGTAAGTTTTTTACAATCTGAAACTATTCACTACTTTATCATACATATATGAACGTACATATAAATTTATAGCTTCTGGTTTCGCCTGAATTTCAAATCCGTGGCCTTTTTAGCTTACTTTTAAGTATATATAAGTATATGTATACGTGGCTTTTACTCTTATATATATATATATATATATATACTAACTTGTTCGGCCTGGATTGCGAATTCGTGGCCTTTTCAATTTTAATATATATAACTAACTATATATATATATATATATATATATACTAACTTGTTTTTCCTAGATTGCTAATCCGTGGTCTTTTTAGCTTTAATATATATATATATATATATATATATATATATATATATATATATATAACTAACTGTATATATGTTAACCTTCAATTCAGTAAAGCCTGGATTGTAAATTCGTGGTATTTACTACTATATATATATATATATATATATATATATATATATATATTAATTCATTCTAACTTCGTTGTCCTGGATTGCTAATCTGTGGCTTTTTATCGCTTTTATATATATAATCATATATATATTAACTTGTTTGGACTGGATTGTTAATCCATGGCCTTTTCAGCTTTAATATATATATAACTAACTGTGTATATATATATATATTTACTTTTCTTAGTCGAGCCTAGATTGAAAATTCGTGACTCTTTACAGCTTGTATATATATAAATATATATATATATATATATATATAGGGTCGGTCTCTCTAACGAACCATAGGAAGCGAACTAATGATGAACCAGCTATAGCGACGGTTTTTTTTGTCGCTATAACATAAAAAACCGGCTTTTTATGTTATAGCGACGGAAAAAACCGTAGCTATAGCCAGTTCATTTTTAGTTCGCTCTTTATAGTTCGCTGGAGAGACTGACCATATATATATATATATATATATATAAGTATATATATATATATATATTTTTATTCAATGTGATTAAATATCTACTTTAATTATTCATTTGATATGAATCTGTTCTAATGTAAATTTGGTGGACTAGATTCATCTAAATCTAGCCATTTCTAACTTTCAATCGGTTCAAATGTTGTCAAACTGGAACATTTGAGCTAGAATGACTAAGATTTATTTAAATCTTGTTTTCTTTCTAGTTATGTAAATATTAAAGCGACTACGCGACCCTAGATACATATTTAGAGGGAACGAGAAGCATTGCTATGCGCATGAAAGAATTTAACTGATGAATCTTTTGTCTTGTGACGTCTAGATGTTAATCTGCATTTTCTGTCAATGTGACGCCCCCCAAATCCGGGTACCTTCAAACCCTGGATATGGTGCTACACGGTACTACTATCTACTCATACATTCAATTGAATACTTCAACAACCTGTATAAGTTTACTAAACATTTCATTATAATAAATCCTTCCCAAGTTCTTCATAACCTTTACATACATTCGGTGTCATAGTATCATTTATTACAACAATAATACTACGCTATTACAAGGATAAGTAAGTATCCATCTTGGACTTGCCCTTGTCCTTATCGAATCTTTCGGTCTGATAGCTCTTAGCTGAAACATATGATTTTAAGCAAGAATGAGCATAACTAGCTCAGCAAGTTTAATATTTTATTTTGCAACCACAAAATCAAGAATCATATGACTTCATCTTCAATAACTGTACAATAGTTATGAAGTAGTAGGAATAATCAAGATAATGTTTTGAATTCCTTTAAAATCATTCTCAAGGACATATAGTCACTTAAGAATCTGAGCTGTTCAAAGACCATGAACATTCTTTTCCATTTCCATTCATAAATGGACAACCTGGTACAAGACCATAAGCTCGATATATCTTACGAGAACATCCATGTTGTGACGCTCCCAAATTCGGGAAAAATATATGTTCAATATGGAACTATATTCTGCCAAATCCCAGAAAAGAAATGTTTTTGGGACATATGGGACATTAAGTAAGCTATTTGGGCCTTAAAAAGAAAATCAAATTGGGCCAAGAAGGCCATTATGGCCAAAATTTTGGAGGAGGAACAAGAGAGATGTATGTAATGATTAGGTGCTTTAGTAGGTGAACAACTTTGCAAGGTGTCAAACATTGGTTTTATTCTTATCTTTTCTCCAACCTTACAAGCTAACCAAGGAGTGTAAGCAAGCTTTTCATGATGAGAAAGGGATAGGAGGAGCAAGAGTGTGGGAGGAGAATTAGATATACACAAGTTTGACCAAGCCACAAAAGCCTTTCCATTTTCTCTTTCCTCTCATTCTTTCTAAGTTAGCAAGAGCAAGAGAGAGAGAGAGAGAGAGAGAGAGAGAGAGAGAGCAAGGGGAGGATTCGGCTAAGAGAGGGTAGGAGAGAGGGAGACTTTTTCAAAGTTCCATAGTTCCAAATCAAGGTTTAGGAAGAAGAAGAGAAAGAATCAAGCTAAGGTATAAAGGAATTCCTACTTATTATAGTTTAATTTCTTTTTTGGTTTGATTTGAGTTTTAATTTTTGGTAAAGTTATGATCTTAAGGTTAAAACCTTTGATCTATGTGTTTAATAGTGTTTCATGTTTAGATCTAAACCTTTTGATGATCAAAAGTTAGATCTAAAATATGAAATAGGAAATAAGTTTTTCAATTTTATTGAAAAAGCAAAGATGAGATCAACTATCGCTAAATTCTGCACAATTAAAACACCAATGTTGAAATGAATATAATTTTGTCTCTATCACACACTAAGAAGAAAAAATTAGATGAAATATTAAATCATGTACAACACATGCCTATATAATGAGGGCTAAATAAAGATGTTTTATTTATAATCCATATTGTGAAGAATTACAGAATATCAGATTATCAATGCTATTCAGATTTGATGTACTTATCAATGAAATTCACAAACTTCATACGGTTTAATTTGAATTTCAACTACTTTCATGGAACTTGTTGAGTTTCATGTGGAACTAGGAAGTATATATATAGTTTCCACAAAACTATTTTCCCATTTCCCTTATTAATTATAATAGTCTCTAGAGAACTAATGAAGGGTTCAAAAGCATAGACATGTCTATAGTAAGAGAGACCAACAACAAAGTAGGAGCATACTCATAAACTATTTTCAGCTAGTGCAAAAACGGGAAAATGGGAATTCATTTTTCAGGCAAGAACTAACTACAACGTGGGGAATCCTGTCAAGTTATTTAGCATTATTCACCTACCAAGATATCATTTACCAGCAATAAGTTGTTTCACGACAAATATATGGATTACCATTGACCAGTAAAGCAAGAAAACACCTTATTATTCCTATTGCAAAAATATAATACAAATATATAGAACATTATACTGTACCATGTGTTGTTAACTTTGAAAATATTAATCTACTAGCAAAATTTAATAATAGAACAAGTACTGACTTCAATTTTCAAGGTATGTTCGAGGGCTTTCCTAGGGTTTTCAATGGGGTTGAGGGTTCGATGGATATAAGCCCATCTTCTAGGGTTTTAGGCAGAGATTGAGATTTGATATTTGGAACAATTTCGCGAGACCTTAAGACCGTCATTTTCCCCCATAATTTCTAGCGTTTAAAATGTAAGGTTTGCAAAACTAGCGAAAATTTCGAAGGCAGTATATATCAATATACAGGGAGAAGAAAATACTTGCACTGTATACAACAATCGAGACTCAAGATCTGAAATGAAAATAAACAAGATCTGAGATGAAAATAAGATAGATAGACAGAATCGTGATGGTCGGCAAATCTGAGATTAAAAATAAACCAAATCTGAGATGAAGCTCAGCGAATCAGACCTTATTTCCCTTTTCGACCCAATTTGAGATGAAGGCTTGCAATGAGAGTAATTTGCTTAAAGAGAGAATCAGAAAGAGAGAGAGGGAGAGAAGAGTAGCGCTCCGTGTTTTTTTAATAGATAACGTTTTCTTAAGAAAACATTATAATTTTAACACCAAAATTGTCCCTCCTCAATCCACAACGTTTTTATATATCAAACTACAACATTTTCTTAAAAAACGTTGCGTAAAATAAAACCACAACGTTTTTATAAAAAACGTTGTCTATTAAGTGTCATCTTTTTACTGTTTTGTAGTAGTGGATATTGCTACTGACAGACTATTAGGAGGTTAGTTTGTGTTTAAGTTATACTCTGACATGAGTACTTCATTACCAGAGCACTCTCAAACCTTAGAAAGACACAGATCGAAAGTTGTAGTCTGTCAAAATGCGTTGACCGTCCATATAGGAATTTTGGGTAACCCAGAAATTCGAGGCAGCGCCTGACAAGTTCTTTAAAGGCCTAGATCTTGATGTCTGTTGATGCTAAGACAATATAAGTGCTACCTAGTTGTACCCTGATAGTTACTCTACAAGGCCCGACATCTAAACCACCTATAACATGAACCGATTGAAAGATATAAGGCCAACAAAAGCGTTGACCGACATTGACTCTTCATTTCTGGGCAGACCAGAAACGAAGAACAGCCTTGGGTGGTTGGTTTGACCGGCCACTGAATCCTGTATAGATGGTTTTTGGTAGTGAAATGAACATAGGTGTGTAGCATTACACTTATACTACAATATTGATACAATTTACTGCCCGAAAACCAAATGGATTGTCAAAAAAATTAGGTCAAACGAAGCCCCTGCACGTTGACCAGACTGTTCTTGAGGGCTCAATAACACCTATAGCGACAGTGTTCGTTGCGATAGCCCTTTAGCGACGGTTTAAATGGAAAAATAATAAAAATAAATAGAAATTAATTATTAAAAATTCATAAAATAATTATAAAAACTATTTTAAGTTATAAAAATTAACTTTTAATATTTTGACATAAATTTTATTAATATTTTAATTTATTTAAATATTAATGATATTTAATTTATTTAATAATTATATTAAATAAAGTAGTTAAAAATGGTTTTAATATTTTAAAAATGATACTAAAGTTTTAAAGAGTATTTTAAGTTATAATAAATTAATTTTAATATTTTGATAAGAATTTCATTAATATTTTAATATTAATGATAATAAATTATTTTAAAATAACTTTAATATTTTATAAATTATTTAAAGGTGAAATAAATATTTTAAAAATATTTTTTTTTAATATTTTGATATAAATAATATTAATATTTAAATATTAATGGTAATTATTTAAAAAAGATTTTAATATCTTAAAAATCATTTAAAAGTAATATTAATGTTTTAAAAATGTTTTAAGTTATAAAAAATGTAATGACCGTGAATTTTAAACTCTATTATTAATTTAATATGTGATTTAAATTTTAATGAGTTAGTTTTGTGAGCTTATTTAAACCTATGTGGTTACGTGATTATGTGAGTTGAGCCTATGTGAATAAATGCTAGGATTATATTAAAGGGAGTCACTAATGGCCTAATTAAATTAGTGGACTAGCCCTAAGTTTTATATCAAAAGAATTTATAGAATTGTTAGTATTTAAATATTCAATTTACTTGAATATAGTGTAGAGATTTAAATGTGATTGGTTAATTGATATTTGAATGATTAATCGATAACGTATGAATTTATTGTTGTCAAGAATAATAAATCATAAGCGTGTAAATTACTAATAAATATAATGAGATTATATTTACTTGATTAATTGTTTTGTACAAGCATGCGATACTAAACCTTTAATATATGGTAGTTAACTATATATTTTATATAGTACAAGGTGACACATTGATATGACTATACATTATAAACTATATAGTGAAATTAATGACATTATGTGAGTTACATGTTATGTGTGGGTAAAATTTAACGAATACCCTATTACCTTATATTAATATCAATAAACATTATTAATTGATAATGCTTTCAATAAGTTATTATAATTATTATAATAACAGTTATGATGGTATGTAATAATAATGCCTAATTGAACTATATTTGGTATTAAGGAAAATGTACATGAATTATATGTAGGTACACTACTTGATACATTATATCATTATTTGCTCATTAGAAATAACATTGTAGCACCCATTTAAATGTATATAGAATGGATACATGTAGCTTAAGTATATACTATATGTATATATGTATATAACATTAGTATATTAAATTGCAAGTTGTTGAGTTCTTATTGCTGAGTCTCACATTGAGTGTCCAACTTCTCCTTCACGTGAACACTAAGGAGCTACCTATACTACTCTACTCATTCTCTGAATCTCAGCAATATAGAGCTAATGAATAAATAGGGAGTGGGATTCATGAGTGGAATCACCAACTCCTCAACAACTTCTTGTTAACCACCATGTTCTTGTGCAATCCATTGGTATAAACTAGTGGGAGATAGTATTGTCTAGATATCCATTTGCCTATAAATATGGTCTCTCTTCCTTTCATTTTCTTTTGCTGAGCTTTACATTCTGAGTTCTATTGGATTGAGAGAGTGAGAAAGATATAGCAGCAAGTCCATTTTTGTAGCAGAGGTATAACTCCATTTTCATTTTTTGTAAAATTTCTTATTCTTGATTATTGAATTGATCATGGGTTGACTAATTAATGGATTGGGATATGTTGTTAAGTGTTATATAAAGTTATAATCATGTTAGTTATGAAATGTAGCTGCAATAGAATAGAATTCATGCGAAATTTCTAAGTTAGGTTTAAGCTTCTGCCGAGTAGAAGGCAGTTCCTGGTCGGCCCAGGCAACTGCGCAGCTGCGCTAGTGTTGCACTGGCCAGCGGCGCAGTTGCGCCAGGCCTGAACCAGACCTTTTGCTTTATGTTTCATTTCTGTTCATGCTAACTTGTTGGTACCCTTTGGTCAAGCATGGAAACTGGTATTAAAGCATTTTATAAGCTTCTTGGTACTATGTATATGTCATGGCCATGTTAGTATGTGTTATGAAAGGAAAACATATGTTTTAAAAAGGAAACTTGTAGTTTCGAAAGTGAACCCTGTCACGAACACATCATGTGAACATTCTGATATTTATAAACATGATAGTATGGTTTATATTGACATGAAATGCATATTTAAAGTATTAATCACACACTAGCATACTTGATTGAAAGTTAAGACGATTTCAAAGATAAGAAACTTAAGACTTTTCAAAGTGAACTTGACCAAGACTTTTATCTTGTAGATTCTGACCATTTGAGCATGTATATGTGGCTTTAATATATGTTTCAAATGCATAAGAGTTATATGTCGAAATGCCTTGCATATACTTAGTTGACTTAGTGTGATTTTTTAATGGAAAACCTAGAATGTGAAAACTAATGACATCAATTACTATGAGAATTATGTTATGATTACGCAAGCTTGTATATTAGGATCTCATTATGCCTATAGACATGTTGACATGAGTGACATTTTGATTAAACATAGTTTTCACCAATGCACACATATTCATGCAAAGGAAATTTCTAAAATATGAACTATGTGAGTAAAGTATACATGTGTTGTTTACACACAAGCATGACTACTAAATATCGTTTAGCCTCATTATGTGGTGATATGACTTTAATAGTTGACCCTTGAAGCATGAACTTGATTTTTGCTTAAAGTATAAGGATGTCCGACATTGAACCTTATAACCTAGAATTACGGACTGAACCTTGCAATATGTGTATCTTAAACTGTATTGCATGATTAAATTGAAGTGCTATGTGTTCAAGCTTATATTGATGCATAGTAACTAGGTAATCTAAAGTTATTAAATCTAAGACATGATTAGATTGACTTACGTGAATTATGGGATAGACCTATGTGATGATTTGATTCTTGTAAGTGTAGACTCATATTAGTTTACACATACTAATTGGAAAGACCGACTTGTTAATGTTAGGTCGTTCCAACGCAGTTTAATTAAAGCTAGAACTATTTGTAGCTGAGCAAACAAGCAAGTTCCTTAATTCTTACTCTTTTACTTGAGCAAGTATCCTAACTTATGCATTTACTTTATGCAAAGAATCTATAATTGTGCAAGTTCCTGAACTTCATTTCTTTGGTTATGCAAGTTCTCTAAACTTATACAAATTCGTATATTGTGCAAGTTTCTAAACTTCACCTTTTATCGTGCAAGTTTCCTATCGTTCTCATATTGTATTGAGCAGGTTATTATTGTATTGAAAGATATTCATTTAAGCTTGAATCTTATTTCTAAGCATGGTATTAAGTGGTTTAATTACTTTACAATTAATTCCACATCAATATTATTGATATTCGCACTTGGTGCACTTGAGTTCGTACAGTCTTGGACTTGTACATCATTTAAAGTTCTATAATTCTTGACCTGTGTCAGATAGAGTCTGAACTTTTGTTCGGTCAGACAAGTGTATGAAGTTTTATAAAAGCTATCCAAACCAATTGATGATAAGGATTCTTAGACTGAAAAGAACACTCCTTATATATATGGAAGTAACCCAGGTATCTAGTATAAAGATACAAACCACAGAATTGAATGTTATGCATATACATGGCATACGCGAGGCTGATCCCCTCAAGTACTTATTCTGTAGCCAGTAACCAAAGGGTCAATCAGCTATTGATTCCATTGGAGTTTTATAGTTCAAAGTCTACTTGACTATCAGTTATTTTAAAAGCCATTATTATTCTTGCTTTCAATATTCATATTGTTGAATTCATTGTCAGATATATTCCGTTCATCATGATATATCCTTTATTGTCGTATTTAAACTTGCTGAGCAAACTCGTTACTCATTCTTGCTATAACATGACTTCTATTGTAGTTAAGCCCGAGACTTCAGGAAAGGACAAGGGTAAAAGAAAGATGTAGGATTAGTTTGCGAGGAGCAGACTTTACTTTATGTTTAATTTAATTACTATTATTATTGTAATTTGAACCCTAATGACTATTATAGGGTATGTTTGTAAGATTGTATTAAGGTTATCGAATCTTGGGACTAGTAACACCTTTTGAATGAACAACGTACGTTTATTATATTCTGCATTTTAGTTATCGTATGTTGTTTAGAGGTGGATGTTTGTATTGTATCGTGACGACCGAATCGGGGTTAGAGGACTCAGATTTGGGGGTGTCACAGGTTGGTATCAAAGCTGTAGGTTATAAACATTAGGAATGCGAAACCTAGGTTATAACCTTAGTAGAAAACTCAAATAGAGTATGTAGGTGATGGGTTAAGGAGATCTATCGAGTTTTATTGTGATACTGAAGTTGTTTATTTGAATCAAATATGATTGATAGACGTCTTAAACTTCTTAATGCTAACATAAATAGCATATCACGTAAAACCTAATGTTTTCTTCCTTTCCTCAGATCATGCCGCCTAGGAGACTACCACGAAACCAGAGGGAGGAAGGATCCGTTAACAATTGTGACGCCACCAAATTCCAGGACCGTCACGGGGTCGCTCAAATTCGGTTCGTCACATGCTCATGGTAATACATCACAATAATAATACGACTAAACATCGCATCGCATAGCGGAATAATACACAACTAGTACCGAATAAATTACATTTAAATAATATAATTATTCACGTCCCAAGGTCTCGTAACTTAAACAGTGATTACATAGCTTAGACATATCTTAAGCAATAATAACCTTAACTAGTACATAATATCATAAGTTCTTTATTACAATCATAAAGTCCTACATAAACAAAGCTACTCAGTAGCCTTTCCTTTGCCTTTGTCGGTACTCGAGGGTCCGCACTGCTCGGCCTTAACTGAAATATTTTTAGGGAAAGCAAGAATGAGCACAATTTGCTCATCAAGTAATATACAATAAGGGTAAGTAATATAATTCTTAATTCTCGAAAGGGTATAGCAAGGTTTGATAGTTCAAGGATAACAAGAATATCAACAGTTCTCAATAACAGTCGCTAAGGACAGAATAATATCAATATGATTCAATAATAAATCAATTCAAGATTTCAAGATAGCTGAATACTGAGCAGTCACTAAGGGCTATGAACTTCCACATGAATTGACAGTAATAAACTAAAAATCCAACAAAAATAAGTACAACAGGTGATCAGCCTAAAGTACCCTATGTTATGCATAACAATCAATCATACTCAAATGCGCACGTCGGTTCTCCGACAATTATATATTCCCTTCAAAGAAGGTTGTTCTTCTCAATCAAATACAAGATCCCGCACCAATCAATTGGTTTTGGGACGCTTTTCAATAATATAAGTTTAGCCGAATCAAATGGCATAGACACTTTCACAATATTCAAGAACAATACCAAGTTCAACATGAATAATAGCTTTAATGAAATAAGAGTTCAAGTATGCTAATTCAATTCAAACGAATAAGTACAGAAACTAGCTCGCAATATACAAGGATAGAACACTTGCACCGTAAAAGAGTGTAAGTTAGGAAACTTGCACTTTAAAAGAGTATAAGTTAAAGAACTTGCCTTTAGCGTAGTTTATCCACGAAAAGTAAATCAACACTTTCGAATTCCTATCATAATATAGTTACGTATATATATGATATTCATTAGTTATATAATTTAACTTCACATTTTATCTTTGAATATACGATCAACACATAAGCTAAGTTTTAACCTAGCTACACAGTTATTTAGTATCTAATTTCTATCCTTAACTTCGTCATTTCCCAAGTTGATCATATCCATACATCATTACTATCATGTGAGACTACCATAATTAGCAAACATACTCGCATATTATTAATATCACATAAGACCACAATCAATACTAGATATATTTCATTTTAGCAAGTTATGGCATTCCCATAAGTTAACCGTCAAAATTGGGTTCAAGTAACATCGTAGCATATAACCATTCTTGAGTTCATTATCATAAATTTTAACTTACATTTTACATGGTATTAAGGGATAGAAAAGCCATGTGGTTATCATGCTTTATAACTCGGCTATATGTTTACATAGATGTCACATAATCTGTTAATACACACGCTTATAGTGTTCACATTATTTATTCATAACTAGTATTGTTTAGTACTTGGGAGCATGCTTTAAACTCATGTTATCATTATGTCTACCACATACGAATCATGTTTAGAGGCATATCAAACCCGAAAATGCCATCTTAGCCCTTTAGAATATAGATACTCACGTGATGTAACTATCTTTTTGAAAACATGTTCAAGGTTTACGTTTTAAACTTACATTTTTACTTAGCAAGGTTCACAAATGAAGTCCACATGCTTATGTTATGCTATGAAACATATCTAAACAGGTCAACATGCCTTTCGTGCATTCTTAAACCATATTAACATGCTTGTACGATCAGAATATCAACATGAATATAATTTATCAAAGTTTATTTTCAAAATCTACGCTTTCGTTAGAAATGTTAAATTGTAACGACCCCAAAATTCATACAATACAACTCTCGACATCGGTCGTTAACAATACATCCTTATTCAGACTTTACATCATTAATCAATGATACAATCACTAAAAATACGGAATATGTAAAACTTTTATATTATTCCTTATTTATTTCCCTGAATCTCAACCTTTATTGTTACATAACTTTGATTCAACTTTATTTCATGAATCGCTTCGTCAGAGTTATTATAAACTAAAACTTACAACCACGTTCAATAACCCTTATACATCGAGTAAAATTTAAACTTTATAACTCAACATCTGTTAAGCATCATACATTATCAAATACATTATCTGAAACCTTAAACAGGGTCCAAAATAAAAATAATTCAGCCAAAGTATATAAATCTTCATGCATTACATCTGATTCATTTCTTTCAAGTAGTACACAGCGTTACCTTGAATCCTTAACCTGCAAAAGTGATTATTTGCAAGAATGAGCTCGACAGCTCAGCAAGATCTAACAGCTTTCATGCATCACATAGCACATAAATACATACTCAATATACATCTCATAATAATTAAAGTAACATGGCATACATGCTTTACTTCACATAACAAATATAAAGATTGAGTTCCTTACTCAATCAACATTCTTTAATCAAGAAATCTAGTCATAAATTGACTTTAACATTTCAGGCTTACAACATATATAAAACATATCATGCTCTTTGCAAAACAATTTAAAACAGTTCATCATCAAGTTCACGTAGAAAATAGGAACTGAAAGACTTGCCTTGATCGTTGTTTACCAATAACAGTTTAACAGCTTACAGATATCTGCACTTCACGTGCCCTACACAATTATATAATCATGCACATCAATTATTAGTCACATAACAATGAATATTAGTTATAATGTAAACTTTACTCTACATCTCATAACTCTTCCTATTATCAATACACAACATTCAATTTGATTGTAATTCATTCAAGTGTTTAAGTCCTGCTAGGACTACCTATTGGTTTTATATTAACCACATTTCATATATAATAATGTTTGTTTCATTAGAATCGAGACACTATTTAAGTGTATTACTACGTTACACGACGTTTCGACGTTTATACGTCACACGCCTAACTCGCCTCTTTTGCATGTGTTTTGCATGCTCCTATATTAGGTTACATTACTCCATAATGTTTCACTCTTATAAAAACATAATATTAAACAAGGTCATACACACTCGTTACGGCGTTGTGATGCTTGCACGTCCGTACGTGAAACTTGCCTATTCGAACGCCCAAACGACACACATTTGCGCAAGCTTAGCAAGCCCAATCGAATTGTCTAATACTCAAGGGTTAATGCTAAGTATCATTATAATACCTAATAGTCATGTTATTGAAGTTAGAACATCATTTTACATGGTCGGGAGCATTACATGTGCTTACGTGCATGCCTGACGCCCCCCCCCCCCCCCCGACTGCCTTCAAAAACACATCAGTCCAAACCATAACCATTTTGACCCCTGTTAATGACCTCGAATTAAAAAACTTAAAGAACGAAAGTTGTAGGTCTACTCGTGCTCGTTCCGGATCATCTTGAATCACCTCAATCCGAGTTCGTATGAAAACGTTATGACCGTTTTACCATAGGAGGTCAAAACAGTCCCGGACTTACTTTCCTCCAGGCGCAACTGCGCCCCAAATAGCCTTGGGGACAGCGCAGCTGCGCCCCTGGCAGCGTGCTACGTGAATTTTTTTTCCAGTTTGTGGTTCTGGCGAATTTTCTAACCCTTTCCTCCTTCCAATCATCATAAATCAAGCTATACACATCCGATTGACTCCGTTTTCGACTCTATGGATTCGTGAAACACTGAACTACTCATCTATATGATAATTATAACACTTCAAAAACATTAACAATTCCTTTTAAGGGCTACAATTCAGTGTTCATGCTAATTTTTCATGTTTTACATATATTTAGCGAATTCATTCACTACGAATTCGTTTTAGATCCGTTTTGACTCGTTCAACTTGGTTTGTTTTTGTTTTTTCGAGTACTATCATAATACATCATCAATTTAAGGTTATATACATGATCTAACCATTAATTTAAGCCTTAAAATAGACCAAAATATATATACTAAGCCATAACCCAATTTTTTTCATCTTCCAACACATCTTTATGAATTTGATTTCTTAAAAATCACTTTTAGATGATATAAAGCATATTAAACATATCCATTAACATCTATAACCAATTCCTTAACGAATTAACCGTAGAAATCCAACTTTTCAAGGAATACTCAAGAAAATAAAACTAAGAACTCAAAGCTAGATTATTACATTTGATTCTTGTTTAGATTATCTAGATGATTAGAGCAACTTTGGTTGAATCATCTTCCTTCTTTGATTTTACAAAACATCTTCTCAATTTTTCCTCTAGGCTCTCTCTTCTTCTCTGTTCTTCTTCTTCTTAGCCTTAGGAATATTTTTACGTGAATAAAACTGACAAAGTCTTAATAATATTTTTAACGCATCAGTTAAAATACAAATAGCTATTTAAAATAGCAAAGGTCATAAGACCTTGTTTGGCTAGCATCAAATAACACCTTTCTAATTTATTATTATAAATCTCTTATTATAAGGCCCATTTGTCATACCTTTATTTTATTGTTAAATTATTTAGCCTCATTAAGTAATTATGCAATTATAACATGTATAATTACTATACTATAAATTATGAAATTACCTTTGTAACTAAAATAAACATCTCTATTAGAATAAATATTTCCATTAAAATAGTTAATATTTATTCCCTTTATTTTAATTAACTCACATGAATTATATAATTATAATATATAATTATTTAATTCCTTTCCTAGCATAAATTGTCTCAATACAATTTATTTAATCCATACATCTAATCACTACTTAAATATTAATCAATTTATTTAATACCATCATACTTAAATAAATTATCCCATACTAATTTCCATTGAATATTTATTTTATTCATTAATCCTAATACCAATATTTATTTATAATTATATTGGCTCTTCTCATTCTCATACCCATTTACATTCACTTGGCTAAATATAATATATTAAGTCATTACATAAACGTATTGCTCTTACATGTAATATATTACCTTCATATTTTATTAAAACAATTATATTTATATTAATTCACTATTTTAATTAAGTGAATTACTCTCATTATTTATGAAATTTAATTCATAACAATTATAGTGCCAACAAGGCATAATAATCAAATTATATTATTCAATAATATAACTTCCAACTTAATTAACTTAATTCCCTTTTCAAACAATTTCGTTTCCCTTCTTTAATGGTTAAAATAAATTAACTACTAAACCTCATTCCTCCAACCTATGAATATATATATATATATATATATATATATATATATATCTTATATATTCACATCACATCATATACTTCACCACATATAACACATATATACACATATCCAAACTCAAAACATCTCGTAATAAGAATTTTATTTATTAAATTCTTATTATAATAATTTTTAAAAAATCCGGGTTGTCACATAAATGATGGAGTTCGCATGCTCACATTTCATCATGAAGCTTATGTATGCAAGTCAACACGTATTTCATGTGTTTCTAGGTTATACCAATATGTCTCATAAGTCAGAACCTAACTATGGCGCTTATATATCAAAGTCCATTCTCAAAGCTTCTAAGTTCACTTCGGAAACCAAACGCTTTTTGTTAACCATGTATGCTAATATACTAAATCACGCTTACATTGCCTCATTATATATATATATATATATATATATATATATATATGTTACACAAGTTAGTATGCTTGTTTAAACCAAACCACATAATATATACATAACAGAAATCAAGTAGGAGGCAGGGAACTGCTGCAGGCTGCTATCGCAGTTGCGCAGCTGCCCAGTGTAAAATTGGCGCAGCTACGCCGGCTCCCAGCCAGTGGTAGATAGCTCCAGAAAACGGCAGTTTCAAAATCCAAACACAGAAATTCCACACGAATTCGATTTCTAATTAACCACATTGCTTCCTTATCACATTATAAGACTATATAACCACCAAATAATCATTCTAACAACCAATTGTCATCAAATTTCAAAAAATCAAACGTTTAAGTTTTGACAGAAAGATGAAAATGGAGTTCTTGACAGAAAAATGAGAATGGAGAACAACTACATTCCAATCTCAACATGTATATAAGTCCATGTAACTACTAAGCAAGCTTTGTATAAATCAATTAGCATGCATAGCGTCCATAACAAACAATTAAGAAATATCAGAAATTTTTTCAAGAAATGGAGAATGAAGAACAAGGAATGTATATTATACCTTTGTAAGTGATAGAACTTGCTGCTATTCAATTCTTGCAACTCTAGACTGATATTATATATGCTCTCAATTTATCAAACTCAAGCAATTCTCAGCAATTAGAAATATGAAGGAGAAGAGTTCCTATTTATAGAGAAATCCTTACACAGGCAACGAAATTATACCACAAATCAAACCAACGTAAATTTGAATTGTATAAAGGTTAATGGAGAGTTGGTAAGGGTTGTTTAATCAAATCATTGTGCCCACTCCCCATATAATTATGAGCTAGGATTGAGCTTGGGAGAAGAATGAGGAAGTAGATTAGCCTTTGAGGTTTTCACGTGAATGAGAGGAAGGAGGGGTATTGGTAATTCCATGTGGGACATAATACTCAGCATTCTAGAAATTGTATATACACAACACTTATGCCAAAACATGTTACATGTATACATACTATATAATTAGGCCACAATTATAGTTACAATGTAATTCTAATGATACTAACATGGATTCACATAATGTAGTAAATGCAATTTAAGCACATATAATCCATGTACATTTTATCATACTAGTATAGTTTTATCAGGTATCCTCACATTACATCATCTTCTTTATTAAAGACAATTGTTTAATAATTAATAAAGATAACATAAGATAGCTAAGTATTATTAAATTATCTACCACAAACTCATGATATCTTACTTTAATGCATATTCACATTGTTACCTAGGCATCATGATGTATTCATAACACATAGTTTTAATATGCACAATCATATAGTATAGTTTAAATATACTTGCACATAACAATTAATATAATCTTATTATGTTAATAACTTCACTTATTTGTTTCATTATTCGTAATGTCAAATAAATAAATTTTTCATCTTATCAATTAATTAATAATATAATTAGTACATTCCTCGTAATTATTAATAACACTTAATTAATAATCATAGGATTAATTATCACATTAACAAATATAATTTCGAGCATATTTATAACCAAGTGGTTTATTATTATTATATTTCTTGCAATAATAATAATCATGTATTATTAATCAATCACGGTTAATATTTTATAACCATTAATTAATATTCTACAATAATAATTAACAATTAATATAGATTAATCGTTCACTTAACAATTCTTTCGTTAATTAATATAACCATTAATCTTTCTCATCACTGTGCCACACAAGGCTTCCTAAGTTTATGATAACTCCACGTTTTTCCTCAATTATTATTATAATTATTCAATTTTATATAATTGAATCAATCCTTCTCACAACACAAAATTATTTATATTCAAATAAATTCTCATTTCTATTAATATATTTATTTAATAATATTAGAAAATTCTCGGGTATTACAACAATGGTGGAGGGGGAAATGCAGATCCAATGCAGAACTTCATTGACCTGTTAACAGAAGCAATGCAAAATAGACCCCTGCCAGCAGGGTAGCCAGGACTGCACTTGGCTAGCTTCAAATATTTTAAGTTGGTAGGACCACCGGAGTTCCGGGGAACCTTAGACCCAATCGAAGCCCAAACATGGATAGAAGAGATGGAGAAAGTGTTTGAGGTCGCACGGGTGGCCGAAACACAGAAAACGAGTTTTGCCACTTTCATGATGAAGGGCGAAGTTAATTATTGGTGGAAAGCCAATAAGGGTGGAGCAGGCGAAGGAGTTATTCCTTGGGACAAATTTAAGGAGCTATTCCTCGAGAATTACTTCTCGGAGAATACGCAACAGGATATGGAGGTTAAGTTTCTAGAATTGAAACAAGGTAGTATGTCTGTCGCAGAGTACGCAACAAAATTTAATGAGTTGGCCCGATTCGCTTCACATCAGGTTGACACGGAGGCCAGGAAGGCAAGAAGATTCGAATTAGGACTGAAACTATGGGTGCAGAAAGCAGTTGCAGTATTGAAGATTAAGACTTTCTTTGATCTACTGGAAAGGGCTATCATTGCAGAAGGAGGCAATGAAGCCATCGCTCGATTTAAACAAGAAAAGAAGACCAGACATGAGGGACAGAAAGGGGGAAGCAACGGAGGCAGCAACCCCAACAAGCGTAAATGGATGGAGAGCCAATCCTCTAGAGGCAACAAGTCCGGGGGAGAGGCCAAGAAAAGTGGAAAGTGCAACAACTGTGGGAGGAATCACTCGGGGGAGTGCATGAAAGGGAAGAGCGTTTGCTATCGTTGTGGACAACTGGGGCACGTGGCTCCTCAGTGTCCAAACAAGCAAAAAGGAGGATGTTTCTCGTGTGGAGCCCCAAACCACCAGATCAAGGACTGCCCGAAGAGAAAGGGTGATGCAGCTAGCGGCAATCAAAACAACAACAACAACGGACTTAGTATCGGAGGGCCAGCCAGTCAAGCCAACAGACCAACGACACACAAGTTCAACATAACCGTACAGGATGCGGTGCAGTCCAAGGACGTGGTGTCAGGTATCATCCCGATCAAAAATATAGATACTTATATGTTATTTAATTCGGGTGCTACCTGCTCTTTTATTTTCGAAGAATTTGCTAAACGGTTAGACTTACCCCGTGAAAGATTAGAACATCCTATAAACGTAGAAGTAGCAAACAAAGAAATTATTCCCGTAGAATACATTCATAGGAACTGTTATACCAAATTGCGAGGATTTAAGCTCAACGTGGATTTGATACCGATTCGTTTGGGGGAGTTCAATGTAATCCTTGGAATGGATTAGTTATCGAATCACGGAGCAGTTATCAACTGTAAGAAGAAGTGTGTACACCTTAAGACTTCGAATAAGTCAAAGGTGGTAATTTATGGTAGTAAATCGCCGAGACAATCTCATTGTCTGACGATGATGCAAGCACAGAGATTTCTTAGGAAGGGTTGTGTAGGTTATTTGGCTCACGTGGTTGTTACTCGACGAGTCGAGGGTCAACTGGGTCAGATACCTATTGTAAGGGAATTCGCCGATTTCTTCACAGACGAGATTTTGAGATTGCCACCGGATAGAGAGATTGAGTTTGTTATTGATTTGGCACCAGGAACAGCACCGGTATACAAAGCGTCGTATCGTATGGCACCGGTAGAGATGAAAGAACTGATGGCTCAATTATAAGAGTTATTAAATAAGGGATACATTCGACCGAGCATATCACCATGGGGACCACCAGTTTTATTCGTAAAGAAGAAAGATGGGTCGTTAAGGCTTTGTATCAACTACCGAGAGTTGAACAAGGTCACCGTTAAGAACAAGTATCCGTTACCCAGGATCGACGATCTGTTTGATCAGTTGAAGGGGGCAAAATACTTTTCAAAGATTGACTTGAGGACCGGTTATCACCAACTGAAGGTGAGGGCGAAGGACATTCCAAAGACGACATTCAGAACTCGGTATGGACACTTTGAGTTTCTGGTAATGTCATTCGGATTGACGAACGCACCGGCAACATTTATGGACTTAATGAACAGAGTATTAAAATAGTATTTGGATAAGTTCGTTGTCGTATTCATCGAAAACATTCTGGTGTATTCAGAGACAGAGGAAGAACACGATGAGCATCTTCGGATAGTGTTGGATACATTTAGGAGGGAGAAGTTGTATGCAAAATTCTCCAAGTGTGAGTTTTGGTTGCAGAGAGTGCAGTTTTTGGGGCACATTATCGACAAGAATGGTGTTTCGGTGGATCCGACAAAGGTAGAAGCGATTATCAATTGGGAGCAGGCGAAGACACTGACGGAAATCAAGAGTTTCTTAGGATTAGCGGGATACTATCGAAGATTCATTCAGGATTTTTTGAAGATAGCGTCGCCATTGACCAATCTTACCAGAAAAGCAGTTAATTTTATTTGGACAGAGAAATGTGAGGAGAGTTTCCTAGAATTGAAGAAGAGGCTTAGTTAAGCACCTGTGTTGGCTTTACCGGACAACACGAGAGGGTTTGTAGTGTATAGTGATGCGTCACACAAGGGTCTTGGCTATGTACTGATGCAGCACGGCAGGGTGGGGTCATTGCGTACGCTTCACGTCAGCTGAAAGATTATAAGAAGGGCTATCTGACTCATGACCTGGAGTTAGCAGCGGTAGTTTTTGCCTTAAAGATTTGGAGGCATTATTTGTATGGCGAGAAGTGTGAGATATATACGGATCACAAGATTCTGAAGTATATCTTCACGCAGAAGGAGCTAAACATGAGGCAGTGCCGATGGCTAGAATTGATCAAAGATTATGATTGTGAGATTCTGTACCATCCAAGCAAAGCAAATGTAGTGCAGATGCATTGAGCAGAAAAGGCAGAGAGAAGTTGTTAAAGTTGACCATTCAAGAGGAATTGATGAAAGATTTCAAATGACTAGACTTGGAGGTTAAGTATCCAATGGAGACCAATAAGAAATTATGTACAGTGATAGCGAGCCCGACTTTATTAGATAAGGTTAAAGAGGCACAAGAGATGGACGAAGATTGAGATAACATCAAGAAGTGAATTGCCAAAGACGAGGAGCTTAAGTATAAGATTGATAGCACTAGACTGCTGAGATTCGAAGGATGAATTTGGGTACCATTAGTACCAGAACTAAGAGAAGATTATTTTCAAGAAGCGCACAGTACGAGATACTCGATACACCCAGGAAGCACGAAGATGTACCAAGATTTGTATCACCACTTCTGGTGGCCAAACATGAAGAGAGAGGTTGCGGAATGCGTAAGTAGATGTCTAACTTGTCAGAGGGTCAAGGCAGAGTACCAATGACCAAGAGGGTTATTATAACCGTTAGAGATTCCAGAATAAAAGTGGGAGCACATCACAATGGACTTTGTGGTGGGACTTCCGGCAATGCAAAAAAGGCACGACGCCATATGGGTAATTGTAGATCATCTTACCAAGTCGGCTCACTTTTTGCCGATTAAGATTAAGTATAGTTTGGACCAGCTAGCCAAATTATATGTCAAGGAAATTATCTCGAGACATAGGGTGCCGATATCTATTGTATCGGATAGAGATCCGCGATTCATGTCAAACTTCTGGAAGAGTCTTCAAGAAAGAATGGGGACACAACTACGAATAAGTACCGCGTATCATCCGCAGACCGATGGGCAAAGCGAGAGAACAATTTAAACACTTGAAGACATGCTCCGAGCTAATGTGATGGACTTCAAGGGTAGCTGGGAGGATCACCTTCCATTAGTAGAGTTTGCGTACAACAATAGTTATCACGCTAGTATTGGAATGCCACCGTACGAAGCGCTATATGGGAGAAAATGCCGAAATCCCTTATGTTGGGACGAAGTAGGTGAACGTCGACTGTTGGGACCAGAATTGGTGCAGCAGACAGTAGAGATCATCAAGGTGATAAGAGCACGACTGGTAGCAGCTCAAGATCGCCAGAAGAAGTATGCGGACTTACATCGCAAGAAGAGAGATTTTGAATTAGGAAGCTATGCATTCTTGAAAGTATCTCCCTAGAAAGGGAAGATTCATTTTGGGAAGAATGTTAAGTTGAGCCCTAGGTTCATAGGACCATTCGAGATTCTTAGGCGAGTCGGTGAAGTGGCGTACGAGGTAGCGTTACCTCCTGAACTTGAGCACATTCAGAACGTGTTTCATGTGTCAGTATTGCGACCGTATAAATCGGACTACAAGCACGTTATCTCCTATGAACAGATCTAAGTCGAGAAAGACTTATCGTACGAGGAAGTTCCAGTCCAGATACTAGATAGGAAGGAACAAAAGCTGAGGAATAAGATCATCCATTCCGTCAAGGTTCTCTGGAGAAATCACGTAGTCGAAGAAGATACGTGGGAACTAGAAAAGAAGATAAAAGCAAATTATCCGTTTTTATTTGAGTAACCTTATTTTTACAATTCCGAGGACGAAATTTTTATAAGGGTGGAGAGATGTAATGATCGTGAATTTTAAACTCCATTATTAATTTAATATGTGATTTAAATTTTAATGAGTTACTTTTGTGAGCTTATCTAAACCTTATGTGGTTATGTGATTATGTGAGTTGAGCCTATGTGAATAAATGCTATGATTATATTAAAGGGAGTCACTAATGACCTAATTAAATTAGTGGACTAGCCCTAAGTTTTATATCAAAAGAATTTATAGAATTATTAGTATTTAAATATTCAATTTACTTGAATATAGTGTAGAGATTTAAACGTGATTGGTTAATTGATATTTGAATGATTAATCGATAACGTATGAATTTATTGTTGTCAAGAATAATAAATCATAAGCGTGTAAATTATTAATAAATATAATGAGATTATATTTACTTGATTAATTATTTTATACAAGCATTCGATACTAAACCTTTAATATATGGTAGTTAACTATATATTTTATATAGTACAAGGTGACACATTGATATGACTATACATTATAAACTATATAGTGAGATTAATGACATTATGTGAGTTACATGTTATGTGTGGGTAAAATTTAACGAATACCCTATTACCTTATATTAATATCAATAAACATTATTAATTGATAATGCTTTCAATAAGTTATTATAATTATTATAATAACAGTTATGATGGTATGTAATAATAATGCCTAATTGAACTATATTTGGTATTAAGGAAAATGTACATGGATTATATGTATGTACACTACTTGATACATTATATCATTATTTGCTCATTAGAAATAACATTGTAGCACCCATTTAAATGTATATGGAATGGATACATGTAGCTTAAATATATACTATATGTATATAACATTAGTATATTGAATTGCAAGTTGTTGAGTTCTTATTGCTGAGTCTCACATTGAGTGTCCAACTTCTCCTTCACGTGAACACTAAGGAGGTACCTATACTACTCTACTCATTCTCTGAATCTTAGCAATATAGAGCTAATGAATAAATAGGGAGTGGGATTCATGAGTGGAATCACCAACTCCTCAACAACTTCTTGTTAACCACCATGTTCTTGTGCAATCCATTGGTATAAACTAGTGGGAGATAGCATTGTCTAGATATCCATTTTCCTATAAATATGGTCTCTCTTCCTTTCATTTTCTTTTGCTGAGCTTTACATTCTGAGTTCTATTGGATTGAGAGAGTGAGAAAGATATAGCAGCAAGTCCATTTTTGTAGCAGAGGTATAACTCCATTTTCAGTGTCTGTAAAAATTTCTTATTCTTGATTATTGAATTGATTATGGGTTGACTAATTAATGGATTGGGATATGTTGTTAAGTGTTATATAAAGTTATAATCATGTTAGTTATGAAATGTAGCTGCAATAGAATAGAATTCATGCGAAATTTCTGAGTTAGGTTTAAGCTTTTGCCGAGCAGAAGGCAGTTCCTGGTCGGCCCAGGCAACTGCGCAACTGCGCCAGTGTTGCACTGGCCAGCGGTGTAGCTGCCCCAGGCCTGCACTAGACCTTTTGCTTTCTGTTTCATTTATGTTCATGCTAACTTGTTGGTACCCTTTGGTCAGGCATGGAAACTGGTATTAAACCATATTATAAGCTTCTTGGTACTACGTATATGCCATGGCCATGTTAGTATGTGTTATGAAAGGAAAACATATGTTTTAAAAAGAAAACTTATAGATTCAAAAGTGAATCTTGTCACGAACACATCATGTGAACATTCTAATTTTTATAAACATGATAGTATCGTTTATATTGATATGAAATGCATATTTAAAGTATTAATCACACACTAGCATACTTGATTGAAAGTTAAGACGATTTCAAAGATAAGAAACTTAAGACTTTTCAAAGTGAACTTGACCAAGACTTTTATCTTGTAGATTCTGACCATTTGAGCATGTATATGTGGCTTTAATATATGTTTCAAATGCATAAGAGTTATGTGTTGAGATGCCTTGCATATACTTAGTTGACTTAGTGTGATTTTTCAATGGAAAACCTAGAATGTGAAAACTAATGACATCAATTACCATGAGAATTATGTTATGATTACGCAAGCATGTATATTAGGATCTCATTACGCCTATAGACATGTTAACATGAGTGTCATTTTGATTAAACATAGTTTTCACCTATGCACACATATTCATGAAAAGGAAATTTCTAAAATATGAACTATGTGAGTAAAGTATACATGTGTTGTTTACACACAAGCATGACTACTGAATATCGTTTAGCCTCGTTATGTGGTGATATGACTTTAATAGTTGACCCTTGAAGCATGAACTTGATTTTTGCTTAAAGTATAAGGATGTTCGACATTAAGCTTTATAACCTAGAATTACGAATTGAACCTTGCAATATGTGTATCTTAAACTGTATTGCATGATTAAATTGAAGTGCTATGTGTTCAAGACTATATTGATGCATAGTAATTAGGTAATCTAAAGTTATTAAATCTAAGACATGATTAGATTGACTTACGTGAATTATGGGATAAACCTATGTGATGATTTGATTCTTGTAAGTGTAGACTCATATTAGTTTACACATACTAATTGGAAAGACCGACTTGTTAATGTTAGGTCGTTCCAACGCAGTTTAATTAAAGCTAGAACTATTTGTAGCTGAGCAAACAAGCAAGTTCCTTAATTCTTACTCTTTTACTTGAGCAAGTATCCTAACCTATGCATTTACTTTATGCAAGGAATCTATAATTGTGCAATTTCCCGAACTTCATTTCTTTGGTTATGCAAGTTCTCTAAACTTATACAAATTCGTATATTGTGCAAGTTTCTAAACTTCACCTTTTATCGTGCAAGTTTTCTATCCTTCTCATATTGTATTGAGCAGGTTATTATTGTATTGAAAGATATTCATTTAAGCTTGAATCTTATTTCCAAGCATGCTATTAAGTGGTTTAATTACTTCACAATTAATTCCACATCGATATTATTGATATTCGCACTTGGTGCACTTGAGTTCGCACAGTCTTGGACTTGTACATCATTTAAAGTTCTATAATTCTTGAACTGTGTCAGATAGAGTCTGAACCTTTGTTCGGTCAGACAAATGTATGAAGTTTATAAAAGCTATCCAAACTATTTGATGGTAAGGATTCTTAGACTGAAAAGAACACCACTTATATATAGGGAAGTACCCCAGGTATCTAGTATAAAGATACAAACAGCAAAATTTAATGTTATGCATATACATGGCGTACGCGAGGTTGATCCCCTCAAGTACTTATTCTATAGCCAGTAACCAAAGGGTCAATCAGCTATTAATTCCATTGGAGTTTTATAGTTCAAAGTCTACTTGACTATCAGTTATTCTAAAAGCAATTATTATTCTTACTTCCGATATTTATATTGTTGAATTCATTGTCAGATATATTCCGTTCATCATGATATATCCTTTATTGTCGTATTTAAACTTGCTGAGCAAACTTGTTGCTCATTCTTGCTATATCATGACTTCTATTGTAGTTAAGCCCGAGACTTCAAGAAAGGACAAGGGTAAAGGAAAGATGTAGGATTAGTTTGCGAGGAGCATACTTTACTTTATGTTTAATTTAATTACTATTATTATTGTAATTTAAACCCTAATGACTATTATAGGGTATGTTTGTAAGATTGTATTAAGGTTATCGAATCTTGGGACTAGTAACACCTTTTGAATGAACGACGTACGTTTATTATATTCCGCATTTTAGTTATCGTATGTTGTTTAGAGGTGGATGTTTGTATTGTATCGTGATGACCGAATCGGGGTTAGAGAACTCGGATTTGGGGGTGTCACAATAAATAAATTTTAATATTTAGAAATGAAATACATTAATATTTTAATATTAATGATAATTATTTAAAAATAATTTTAATATCTTAAAAATTATTTAAAGGTAATATTAAGGTTTTAAAAATATTTTTAAGTTATAATAAATAACTTTTAATGTGTTGACATGAATTTCATTAATATTTTAAATTATTTAAATATTAATGATAATGGAATTATTTAGCAATTAAATCATTAAAAATGATATAAGTGTTTGAAAAATCATTATAAATGATTTTAATGTTTGAAAAAATATTATAAATGATAATTAAATTATCTAATTATAATATTTAAGTTCTTGAACAAAGTTTTATTAGTAATAAATTCATTAATTATACGATAATACAATCGGGATGCCGAAGCGATATCGAACTCAAACCAAATCGACATAGTTTGACTAGGTATACGTTCTTATGTGCTTTAATGACTGATATGAATATGTGACAACATGTTTAAGCAGTATTATGTGTTAAGTTGTATTATTCTAATTAAAAGAATAATTCTATTGATGATAGGACTTCGTATTAAAGATAAAAGCTTAAGCTATACTACGTAGCAGTAACCAGCGATCAAGGCAAGTTTCTTAACTCAATTTCTTATTGAGCAAGTATCTGAACTATTCTCTTTTATTGAACAAGTATCTACACATTATGCACCATTTTTATTTCGTGCAAACAGGTATATATTATGCTAGTTTCCAACTCAATATAAAATTATCAAATACAGAGCATGTTCATGAATAATTATTGTCAATTATCCATATTCGTAATGATATTCATGATTCGTTTATGAAATTATTCTTATACTATGGAATTTTATTCCATTTGTTTATTATTTATTAATATCTCATTATTGTCTTTTTTATACAAGTGTCCCCACTTGTATGAACTGTTGTAGTCATGCAAGAACTCTTGAACTCGAAATTCTTTGATATGACAACTCCTGTCACATACTATTAAACTTCGGTATGTATTTATGGTTTAAAGACTGTCTAAGCTATTTGACTCGGCTAGACATAGGTGGAATTGTACACATTATGCACTATTTTTATTTCGTGCAAACAGGTATATATTATGCTAGTTTCCAACTCAATATAAAATTATCAAATACAAAGCATGTTCATGAATAATTATTGTCAATTATCCATATTCGTAATGATATTCATGATTCGTTTATGAAATTATTCTTATACTGTGGAATTTTATTCCATTTGTTTATTATTTATTAATATCTCATTATTGTCTTTTATTATACAAGTGTCCCCACTTGTATGAACTGTTGTAGTCATGTAAGAACTCTTGAACTTGAAATTCTTTGATATGATAACTCCTGTCACATACTATTAAACTTCGGTATGTATTTATGGTTTAAAGACTGTCTAAGCTATTTGACTCGGCTAGACATAGGTGGAATTGTACTGTTGAATATTATTGTTATGACAAAGTCGTCCAACTGAATTGTTTAGTTAGAACTCCAGACTGAGTATGAACAACCCGTAATGGGAAAATTGTTTATGTGCCCAAGGCGAACAGAGTGAACAAAATTATCGTTCAAACAGATAGTATTGATCAATACAGGACATAACGAGGCTGGTCACCCTACATGTCCGTAAGACCAGAGCGGTTTGCAGATGAATTTCTGTTTAAACCTTTTCGAAAATGAAAAATAAAAGTTCATGGTCTATTGACCGCTTAGTATTTATAGTCACTATGTCGTTTCAAAATTTTAAATGATTTGATATGTTATTAAGAATTGTTTCAAATGACTTCACAACTGTTGATTCGTTGTAGAAGTAGTCCTCAAAGAAAATATTTACTTCTTTCAGCTGATGTTTATTATCTGCTACTACTTGTGTGACGCCCCCAGAATAGGTCCAGTCAACCCAACCCATTCTGAGTCGCCAAATACATGGTACAGAATTCAAATACAAACTTTATATCATACGGTCGTGCAAAATACGACCACACAACTGTGAGTGTCAATACAAATATGTAGAAAATATTAATATTCAAACTAAGTCCTCATTACAATTATTATCACACTATTTATCAGAAATAGTGAGGACTACTACTGCTCTAACTCGGACCATCACTCTGTCCCCCGATTAGTCCCTGCGACATTCTCATTTCCTGAAGAGGACAACAGATGAAAAGGGTGAGCTCAACTAGCTCAGTAAAGAATATTATAACTAAGATAATGGAAAATAAATTATCGTTAGTCTTCAATAATTCAGATAAAATATTATTGACAACAAGTTTTAGATCAATATTCGCAGCAGAAATAACCATTCATCATCAATATTTTATCCCTGTAACATCAATCAATATACATCTCGAATCAAATATTCATCTTTGCACTACAGGCCAAAGATATTCATTTGTATTATCAGTGGTCATATTCATCTCAACACCTGTCATCTTTGCACTACGGCCAAAGATATTCATCAGGTAATCATTCATCTTTTGCTCTACAGGCCAAAGATATTCAGTTATATCACCACTTAGGACTGAGGATGATGAAAAACCATATAACTAACAAATCTAGTGAAATAAAAGATAAAATTAAGGATTCGTATTTTAGTTTATCAAAGTTCAAGAATATTCCATAATAATACTTTGTGGAGCAAAATTCAAGAATGAAGCTCAAAACTTAGATCCAATCAAAGATAATAACTATAACAGACTATTTGGACAAATAGAAGAAAAGTTAGTTTTTTCGTGAATAGTGCCGTATATGTGAATAGTGCCGTATACGTGAATAGTAACCTGGACGAAAAAAGTAAGAATTTCATAATAAAATCCATGACAATATTTTGGTATAATGATATTGAAAAGAAAACATCATTTACGAAAGAAAATAACATCCCTTACCTTGAAAGAATAGTACGTCTAGTTGGAATATCGGATATAATATCGAAGGAAACTTGCACTGAATAGTAATACTCAAAGTATTTAAATACTCACAAAAATACGCTCGATATTATAGAGAGAGAAAACTTCTGATTCTGGTGTGATTTTCAATTCTAACCTAAGCACCCTATTTATAGGAAAAGCTTAGGATGCCAAAGTAGACTAAATTAAAAAAATAATATTATTTTTAAAAAAAATCTCCTGCCGCCGGCTGCTCTTCAAAACATCAGAATTTTTCAACAAAAGTGGGGCCCACCCATTAAAAAAATATTTATTTTTTGAAACTTCAATTATTCATAATAAATAGCCCATTTGTCAGAAAAATACAAATTCTTTATCATGCTATAGGAAATTTAATTCTCTACAACTTTGTAGAAGGAAGTTTTTCCAAATTCCAAACATAAATTATCCGAAATCCATAAATAGATGATTTTCTACACCAAAATACTGATAAAAACACATCAGCACTAATTCCTTCTCTTATATTCACAAAATAAATATTTTCTTATCATATAAATTAATAATTAATTATTCACAAATAATATTATAGAACTACAATATTGACAACCAGGTCGTTCCCAAGAAGGAGAGAGCCTTCCGATAAGTACTTCCCCTTACTGGCGCGCAATTAAATAACCCCTCCTAGACAGAACTTCCTTAGACATTGTCAATAATGTTATCTAATAATATTATTCAAATAATATGAATTATTGAGTTGATAATGTGAAATACTGTGCAGTGACAATTATTGAATCAATAATACAAACTATCAACTGTAGCCATTATTGAATCAATCATATAAAATAGCAACGTAGCAATTATTGAGTCAATAAAATATCAATGTAATAATTATTGAGTCAATAATATAAAATATTAACGTAGCAATTATTGAGTCAATAATATAAAATATTGAACAGTAATTACTGTAACAATAATTGAGTAAGTGCCTTCTCACGTAAGACTCAATAATTCGAAATACTGTGCAATACCGTGTGCTAATGTGCAACACCACGTATCACTGTATTTTAACCACCGGGTATTTCAACAGTACTAACGGTAACAACTACTCCGTTATTTTGTAAAAAAGTTATTTATGTCACTTTTTATATCTGACAGTTATTCCGTTGTGGGGCCCACAAATAGCTGCGCCGTCGTACGAATATTTCCACGACCAAACGAATATTCCCCGACAACCAGAATATTTTATAACCACTTGCTCATTTTAAAATATTTGCACATTTCACCTATAACTTTCATATTTATCAAATTAACACCTTACTATTTCGAAATAATATATAAAGAAAATTAAATCTTTATTCATAAAAGTCGGGGTCTTACAACCTCCCCTCCTTATGAAATTTCATCCTCGAAATTGACATGCGTACCTGGTATGTCGAAAAGGTGAGGATACCTCGCTTTCATTTCCGATTCCAACTCCCAGGTCATTTCCTCAATAGCATGGTTTCTCCACAAAACTTTAACTTAAGGTATAATTTTCGAGCGTAGGACATGCTCCTTCCTATCCAAGATCTTGACAGGTACCTCCTCGTACGTTAAATCTTCGGCTATCTCGTCTGGTTCTAACTCAATAATGCGATTTGGATCTTTCACATATTTACGAAGCACGGATATGTGAAAAACGTTATGAACACGAGACATGCTTGGAGGTAAAGCGAGTCTATAGGCCACCTTTCCTACTCGGTCAAGAATCTCAAATGGACCAATGAATCGTGGATTGAGCTTTCCTCCCATCCCAAACCTTGTAGCTCCTTTCCACGGAGCAACACGTAATAACACATGGTCTCCAACATTAAATTCCACGTCCTTTCGATGAAGATCGGCATAACTCTTTTGTCGATCTTGTGCTATTTGTATACGTTGTCGAATTATTTGGATCTTTTCCGTAGTCATACGTACTAACTCCGGTCCCAACAATGTTGTTTCACCCACCTCATTCCAATATACTAGAGAACGACACTTTCTCCCATACAACGCTTCGAATGGAGCTACGCCTATACTTGCCTGATAACTGTTGTTGTAGGAGAATTCCACCAATGGTAAGTACTTATCCCAACTCCCTTTGAAGTCTAGAACACAGAGTCTCAATAGATCTTCAAGAAGTTGAATAGTCCTTTCTGATTGTCTGTCTGTTTGAGGATGATAAGCCGAACTGAATCGTAAATCCGTGCCCATAGCTTTCTGCAAACTGATCCAAAATCGTGAAGTAAATCTGGGGTCACGATCCAAAACTATGGATAATGGCATGCCATGTAATCTCACAATCTCATTCACGTACATATGAGCAAGACGTTCAAGGGAATAAGTTTCTCGTATCGGCAAGAAATGAGCAGACTTGGTTAATCTATCAACAATAACCCAAATCGCATCTATGCCTTGAGAAACCTTGGGAAGACCCATAACGAAATCCATCGTAATGTGTTCCTACTTCCATTTTGGAATCTCCAGTGGTTGCAATGGACCCTTCGGTACTTGATGCTCCGCCTTTACACATTGACAAATTAAACATCTCAAAATAAACTCCGCGATCTCTCTTTTCATATTGCTCCACCAAAATGTATGTCGAAGATCATGATACATTTTGGTACTCCCAGGATGGATCGCAAACGGTGTGTTGTGTGCCTCCATCATTATTCTATACTTCAAGTCGGAATCGTTAGGAACACAAAGTCTGGAGTTGACTAGAAGTATTCCCTCTTCATCGATTCTTGCTTCTGGAATTGCACCTTCTTACACCTTCTTCTTCATCTTCATCAGCTCTGGATCCGTAGCTTGGGTAGCTTTAACTTTATCAATCAAAGCTGGTTCTACGCGTATACTTGACATCATCGCATTCGTTCCCACATATGATCTTCTACTCAACGCGTCAGCTACCACGTTCGCTTTTCCAGGATGGTATTGGATAGTATGGTCGTAATCTTTCAACAACTCAAGCCAACGTCGTTGCCTCATGTTGAGTTCCTTCTGAGTGAAGAAATATTTAAGGCTCTTATGATCCGTATAAATCTCCACTTTCTCCCAGTACAGGTAATGTCTCCAGATCTTCAACGCGAAAACGACTGCTGCCAACTCTAGATCATGAGTAGGATAATTCCTCTCATATACTTTGAGTTACCGCGAGGCATAGGCTATGACTTTCCCATGTTGCATGAGAACACATCCTAACCCTTTGCCCGAAGCATCGCTGTAGATAACAAATCCATCCGAACCAGATGGTATTATCAGAACAGGTGCCGAAATAAGTCTCCTCTTGAGCTCTTGGAAGCTCTTCTTGCATTCCTCGCTCTAAACGAATTTTGTATCTTTCCAAGTCAACTGAGTTAATGGAGTAGAGATTCGAGAAAATCCCTCAACGAACCTCCGATAATAACCAGCTAAGCCCAGAAAGCTTCGTACTTCGGTCACCGACTTAGGTTGCTCCCAGCTTTGTATTGCTTCAATCTTCGCCGGTTCAACAGATACTCCACGTTTCGATACCACGTGCCCAAGAAATGCTACTTCCTCAAGCCAGAACTCGCATTTCTTCAGCTTGGCATATAGTTTGTTCTCACGAAGCTTTTGAAGTACCAACTTCAAATGGTGTTCATGATCTTCACGGCTTTTAGATTAGATGAGGATGTCATCAATAAAGACAACAACGAACTGATCCAAATATTCCTTAAATACATGGTTCATCATATCCATGAAAGCAGCAGGAGCATTAGTCAATCCAAAAGACATGACTAAGAACATATAATGCCCGTACCGAGTTCTGAAAGCAGTCTTCAGAATATCCTCAGTTTTAATCTTCAGCTGATGATATCCAGAACGAAGATCGATCTTTGAAAAGAATTGAGCTCCTTGCAACTGGTCGAACAGGTCATCAATACGAGGTAGCGGATACCCATTCTTGATGGTGACATGGTTCAACTCTCGATAGTCAATACAAAGTCGCATACTCCCGTCTTTCTTCTTTACGAATAAAACAGGAGCACCCCAAGGAGACGTACTAGGACGAATAAAACCGATGTCTAACAACTCTTGTAATTGGACCTTTAACTCCTGAAGTTCAATAGAAGCCATTCGATATGGGGTTTTAGAAATGAGTTTTGTACCAGGTTCAAGGTCAATAAAGAATTCAACTTCACGTTCTGGGGGTAGACCGGGAAGTTCTTCGGGAAATACATCAGGAAACTCATTAACAATGGAAATATTATTCAAATCTGATGTATTCTGGTTTAGATCGGTGACATGAGCTAAGAAAGCTTGACATCCGTTTTTCAATAAATGAATAGCTTTATAACTTGAAATGATATTGACTGATTTTAGTGGTTTGGTGGTTTGGATTCGTACAACAGGTTGATTAGGAATATGAAAACTAACAACCTTACGAAAATAATCAATTTTGGCATGGTAAGTGGTTAACTAGTCAATTCCTAAAATAACGTCAAATGCAAGTATTTTCAAAGATATCAGATCGACAGGTAAGGTAAGGGTACCAATCTGAATCAAGCAAGATTTGTAAACTGTAGATGTAACGAAGGTTTCTCCTAACGGAGTTTCAACAAATAAGTCAAAGTCTAATTTATCAGAAGTCAAGTTCAAACGTTGAGCACAAGCAGGTGAAATAAAAGAATGGGTAGCACCGGTATCTAACAAGGTGTAAACTTCGCAAGAGTTTATGATTAGCTTACCCGTAATCACCTCGTGTTGATTCCTCGCGTTTTGAGCTGTCACGACAAACGCTCTTCCAGGAATCACCGACTTTGACTTGTCCGAAACCGCCTTTGGAATCACCACCCCCGCTGGATTTGGTTTCGCAATAGGACAATCTCGAGTTATATGTCCTTCTTTTCTATAGTTATAGCATACTTTGAATTGTTGTGGGCAGTTTGGGCTGATGTGTCCCTCTTTCCCGCATTTATAGCATACGACCGGTGGTCGTTCTCCTCCCCTAGAAACAGTTGATGATGGTGTTGATGTTGACGTCTTCACGTTCTCATTGTTGTACCTTCTCCTCTTAAAATCTCCCCCCGCTTCGCGTTTTCTACTATCATGGCCACGATTACCACCGGAGTGGTTACCGCTTCTGTCATACTTTCCTCCTCGCTGGTTGTCATTGCTCCGATGACTGTTGCCACCGGTACGACCTTAGTTGTGGTCCCTCGGTTGAACATAATCATTATCTCGTTCTAATAACTAGGCCTTGTTCACTACATCTGAATATAGAGAAAATTTATGAGAAATGAGGTATTGACGTATTTCGGGTTTCAAACCTCTCAGAAACATCCGCGTCATACGTTCCTCATTCTCCACCAAATGAGGTGCAAACCTGGACAGCTCCGCGAACTTAGCCTCATACTGGGATACCGCCATGTTGTTTTGCTCGAGTCTGATAAACTCTACCTCCTTCATATGATGAATACTTTCAGGAAAGTACTTGTCATTGAATAATTTTTGGAACGCTTCCCAAGACATCTTGAGTGCGGCAGGCTGGGTACGCTTCACGGATTCCCACCAGTAATCTGCCTCTCCATGGAACATAAACGTGGCGAATGGAACCTTCTGTTCCTCCGTACATCCCAAGACATCAAATATCTTGGTAATTTATTTAACCCACGTCTCCGCCTTGATCGGATCTGGCTTTCCCAGAAACTCTGGTGGTCCCAATTCTTTGAACTGCTTGGCAGTGACAAGCCGCGAGTTGTTATTATCTCCACCTGTATTTTGCACACGAGTCTCCCTCGTCTGGTTTTGTATGAACTGCAAAAAATTTCTAAATATCTCATCGTTTATCGTCTGACCAGCGTTGTTTTCAGGATGAACATTGCCTTCTTGTTGCACGTTCTCCTGGTTAGTGATTAAAGGTGTCTCCACGGTCTCATTCACTTCGTTGTTAACATTCTCAGCTGCAATTCTCAAATACTGCCATAAAACAAGGGTTAATTAAACAAATAACATATCACATATTAACCCTATGCTCCGACTGACCAATTAAATACCACATAAGCTTAGGTAGGACATACTAGTGAAGGATTTACTCGTCTCTCCCCTCCTAGTTCTATTCTCCGATCTCCGCAAGAGATCATATCCCTAAGCTCTGATACCAACTGTGACGCCCCCAGAATAGGTCCAGTCAACCCAACCCATTCTGAGTCGCCAAATACATGGTACAGAATTCAAATACAAACTTTATATCATATGGTCGGGCAAAATACGACCACACAACTGTGAGTGTCAATACAAATATGTAGAAAATATTAATATTCAAACTAAGTCCTCATTACAATTATTATCACACTCTTTATCAGAAATAGTGAGGACTACTACTGCTCTAACTCGGACCATCACTCTATCCCCCGATTAGTCCCTGCGACATTCTCATTTCCTGAAGAGGACAACAGATGAAAAGGATGAGCTCAACTAGCTCAGTAAAGAATATTATAACTAAGATAATGAAAAATAAATTATTGTTAGTCTTCAACAATTCAGATAAAATATTATTGACAACAAATTTTAGATCAATATTCGCAGCGGAAATAACCATTCATCATCAATATTTTATCCCTGTAACATCAATCAATATACATCTCGAATTAAATATTCATCTTTGCACTACAGGACAAAGATATTCATTTGTATTATCAGTGGTCATATTCATCTCAACACCTGTCATCTTTGCACTACGGCCAAAGATATTCATCAGGTAATCATTCATCTTTGCTCTACAGGCCAAAGATATTCAGTTATATCACCACTTAGGACTGAGGATGATGAAAAACCATATAAATAACGAATCCAGTGAAATAAAAGATAAAATTAAAGATTCGTATTTTAGTTTATCAAAGTTCAAGAATATTCCATAATAATACTTTGTGGAGCAAAATTCAAGAATGAAGCTCAAAACTTAGATCCAATCAAAGATAATAACTATAATAGACAATTTGGACAAATAGAAGAAAATTTAGTTTTTCTGTGAATAGTGCCGTATACGTGAATAATAACCTCGACGAAAAAAGTAAGAATTTCATAATAAAATTCATGACAATATTTTGGTATAATGATATTGAAAAGAATAACATCATTTATAAAAGAAAATAACATCCCTTACCTTAAAAGAATAGTACGTCTTGTTGGAATATCGGATATAATATCGAAGAAAACTTGCACTGAATAGTAATACTCAAAGTATCTAAATACTCACAAAAATATGCTCGAGATTATAGAGAGAGAAAACTTCTGATTCTGGTGTGATTTTCAATTCTAACCTAAGCACCCTATTTATAGGAAAAGCTTAGGATGCCAAAGTAGACTAAATTAAAAAAATAATATTATTTTAAAAAAAAATCTCCAGCCGCCGGCTGCTCTTCAAAACATCAGAATTTTTCAACAAAAGTGGGGCCCACCCATTAAAAAAATATTTATTTTCTGAAACTTCAATGATTCATAATAAATAGCCCTTTTGTCAGAAAAATACAAATTCTATATCCTTCTATAGGAAATTTAATTCTCTACAACTTTGTAGAAGGAAGTTTTTCCAAATTCCAAACATAAATTATCCGAAATCCATAAATAGATGATTTTCTACACCAAAATATTGATAAAAACACATCAGAACTAATTCCTTCTCTTATATTCACAAAATAAATATTTCCTTATCATATAAATCAATAATTAATTATTCACAAATAATATTATAGAACTACAATATTGACAACCAAGTCGTTCCTAGGATAGAGGGGACCTTCCGATAAGGACTTCTCCTTACTGGCGCGCAATTAAATAACCCCTCCTAGACAGAACTTTCTTAGACATTGTCAATATTGTTATCTAATAATATTATTCAATAATATGAATTATTGAGTTGATAATGTGAAATACTGTGCAGTGACAATTATTGAATCAATAATACAAACTATCAACTGTAGCCATTATTGAATCAATCATATAAAATAGCAACGTAGCAATTATTGAGTCAATAAAATATCAATGTAACAATTATTGAGTCAATAATATAAAATATCAACGTAGCAATTATTGAGTCAATAATATAAAATATTGAACAGTAATTACTGTAACAATAATTGAGTAAGTGCCTTCTCACGTAAGACTCAATAATTCGAAATACTATGCAATACCGTGTGCTACTGTGCAACACCGCGTATCACTGTATTTTAACCACCGGGTATTTCAACAGTACTAACGGTAACAACTACTCCGTTATTTTTTAAAAAAGTTATTTCTGTCGCTTTCTATATCCGACAGTTATTCCGTTGTGGGGCCCACAAATAGCTGCGCCGTCGTACGAATATTCCCCTACAACAAGAATATTCCACGACCAAACGAATATTCCCCGACAACTAGAATATTTTATAACCACTTGCTCATTTTAAAATATTTGCACATTTCACTCATAACTTTTATATTTATCAAATCAACACCTTACTATTTCGAAATAATATATAAAGAAAATTAAATCTTTATTCATAAAAGTTGGGGTCTTACAACTTGCTGAGCAATTGAATGCTCATTCTTGCTTTAAAATTAAATATTTTCAGCTAAACGTGATCGACCTAAAGGTTCTGACAAGGACAAAGGAAAGAGAAAGTTGACAGCATAAGTTATAAGGTGATATGTGTAATAGTTAGACTGTAGTATTATGATAATATAATACTTATCATATAATAATATAATCTAAAGGTCGCCGTACCTGGGGATTTGACAACTCTGATATGTTTATTAAGTTTGTAAATTATATTATTCCGCTCAAAGAAATGGTATCGTGTAACACCAAGTTCGGGTTTCAAGTACCCGGATTTGGGGGCGTCACACATTTCATTTCTTATTAAAATCTTTTCATCCTCAAAACGACTGACCTTTATTTTACAGGAAAAGATTAAAAAACCTCAAAAATCATAAACACATTGCATAACATGCATACACCCTGTTGATATGTAGACATCAAAATAAACACACCTACTTTTATTGTAGGAAAGAATTGGTCCCATTACCAGATCAAAATCTAAAAAAGAACTAAGCCCATCCCCAGTTATGGCGTCAAGTGCTCAACCTGAATCCACCCCTGTGTCTTGGGAGGAGTTCGAAGGATTGAAGAATCAAATAGCGAAATTAGCTATTTTTCTTAAAGAGCAAAGCAAAAGTCTTCATGGTAAACAAATACCCGATCAAATAGAATCATCCACACCAAGTGGCAGTCAGGATATTGGCAAGAAAGATAATCAGACCACTAAGCCTCAAAACCAAGATCTGACCAACAAAACCCCCTGAAATCACCAATTTTAAGAAAGATCAGGAAATTGGTGATATTAGGAAGAAGGTTCAACAAATGGAAAAAATAATCTGGTCCATCAAAGGAACTGGGGCATTTGGAAGAGTAAATTACTCAGATTTATGTATATTCCCAAGTGCTCGATATCCAGACAAGTTTTAAGTCTCTGATTTTGAAAAATATGATGTATTAGAATATCCCTACACCCATTTGAAAGTATTCATTAGAGAACTCGGATCCTATGCAGAGGACGAGAAGCTCAGGATTCAGTTTTCAACCTCAGATGGCTCCAAACAGATATCAAATCACCAAAGTCAAGAAGCAGAACACTGATGTAAGACCCCAACTTTTATGAATAAAGATTTAATTTTCTTTATATATTATTTCGAAACAGTAAGGTGTTATTTTGATAAATATGAAAAGTTATGGGTGAAATGTGCAAATATTTTAAAATAAGCAAGTGGTTATAAAATATTCTTGTTGTCGGGAAATATTCGTTTGGTCGGAAAATATTCTTGTTGTCGGGGAATATTCGTAAGACGGCGCAGCTATTTGTGGGCCCCACAACGGAATAACTGTCGGACATAGAAAGCGACAGAAATAATCTTTTTATAAAATAACGGCGTAGTTGTTACTGTTAGTACTGTTGAAATACCCTGTGGTTAAAGTACAGTAATACGCGGTGTTGCACGGTAGCACACGGTATTGCACAGTAGCATACGGTATTGTACAGTAATTCTAATTATTGATTCTTACGAAAGAAGACACTTACTCAATTATTGTTACAGTAATTACTGTTCAATATTTTATATTATTGATTCAATAATTGCAGGATATTTTATCAGTTCAATAATTGCTACGTTGATATTTTATATCAATAATTGCTACGTTGCTATGATTGATTCAATAATTGTCATTGCACAGTATTTCATATTATCAACTCAATAATTCATATTATTTGAATAATATTATTAGATAGCATTATTGACAATGTCTATGGAAGTTCTGTCTTGGAGGGGTTATTTAATTGCGCGCCAGTAAGGAGAAATCCTTATCGGAAGGCCCCCTCTTTCCTGGGAACAACCTGGTTGTCAATATTGTAATTCTATAATATTATTTGTGAATAATTAATTATTGATTTATATGATAAGAAAATATTTATTTTGTGAATATAAGAGAAGGAATTAGTGCTGATGTGTTTTTATCAATATTTTGGTGTAGAAAATCATCTATTTAAGGATTTCGGATAATTTATGTTTGGAATTTGGAAAAACTTCCTTTTACAAAGTTGTAGAGAATTAAATTTCCTATGAAAAAGACATAGAATTTGTATTTTTCTGACAAAGGGGCTATTTATTATGAATTATTGAAGTTTCAGAAAATAAATATATTTTTTTTTGGTGGGCCCCACTTTTGTTGGTTGTTGAAAAAAATCTGGTTTTTAACAGCCAGGCGGCGGAATTTTAAAAAAAAATTATTATTTTATTCAAAAGTCTACTTTGGCATCCTAAGCTTTTCCTATAAATAGGGTGCTTAGGTTAGAATTGAAAATCACACCAGAATTAGAAGTTTTCTCTCTCTATAATATCGAGTGTATTTTTGTGAGTATTTAGATACTTTGAGTATTACTATTCAGTGCAAGTTTTCTTCGGTATTATTTCCGATATTCCGGTCAAAAGTACTATTCTTTTGAGGTAAGGGATGTTATTTTCTTTCGTAAATGATGTTATTCTTTTCAATATCATTATACCAAAATATTGTCATGGATTTTATTATGAAATTCTTACTTTTTCCGTCGGGGTTACTATTCACGTATACGGCACTATTCACGTATACGGCACTATTCACGAAAAAACTTAATTTTCTTTTATTTGTCCAAATTGTATGTTATGGTTACTATCTTTGATTGGATCTAAGTTTTGAGCTTTATTCTTGAATTTTGCTCCACAAAGTGTTATTATGGAGTATTCTTGAACTTGGATAAATTAGATTGCGAATCCTTAATCTTATCCTTTATTTCACTGGATTTGTTATTTATATGGTTTTTCATCATCCTCAGTCCTAAAAGGTGATATAACTGAATATCTTTGGCCTGTAGAGCAAAGATGAATGATTACCTGATGAATATCTTTGGCCGTAGTGTAAAGATGACAGGTGTTGAGATGAACATGACCACTGATGATACAAATGAATATCTTTGGCCTGTAGTGCAAAGATGAATATTTGATTTGAGATGTATATTGATTGATGTTACAGGGACAAAATATTGAGATGAACGGTTATTTTCGCTGCGAATATTGATCTAAAATTGGTTGTCCATTATATTTTATCTAATTTATTGAAGGCTAACGATAATTTATTTTTTATTATCTTAGTCATAATATTCTTTACTGGGCTAGTTGAGCTCACCCTTTTCATCTGTTTTCTTCTTCAGGAAACGAGAACGTTGCGGGAACTAGTCGGGGGACAGAGTGATGGTCCGAGTTAGAGCAGTAGTAGTCCTCGCTATTTTTGTAAAATAGTGGGATAATAATTGTAATAAATAAAGAATGAATTTGAATATTACTATTTCGTATTATATACGATTTGTATTGACACTCACAGTTGTGTGGTCGTATTTTGCACGACCGTGTGATATAAAGTTTGTATTTGAATTCTGTACCATGTATTTGGAGACTCAGAATGGGTTGGGTTGACTGGACCTATTCTGGGGGCGTCACAGTTGGTATCAGAGCTTAGGGATATGATCTCTGACGGAGATCGGGGAATAGAACTAGGAGGGGAGAGACGAGTAAATCCTTCACTAGTATGTCCTACCTAAGCTTATGTGGTATTTAATTGGTCAGTCGGAGCATAGGGTTAATATGTGAGATGTTATTTGTTTAATTAACCCTTGTTTTATGGCAGTATTTGAGAATGGCAGCTGAGAATGTTAACAACGAAGTGAATGAGATCGTGGAGACACCTTTAATCACTAACCAGGAGAACGTGCAACAAGAAGGCAATGTTCATCCTGAAAACAACGCTGGTCAGACGATAAACGATGAGATGTTTAGGAGTTTTTTGCAGTTCATGCAAAACCAGACGAGGGAGACTCGTGTGCAAAATACAGGTGGAGATAATAACAACTCGCAGCTTGTCACTGCCAAGCAGTTCAAAGAATTGGGACCACCAGAGTTTCTGAGAAAGCCAGATCCGATCAAGGCGGAGACGTGGGTTTAACAAATTACCAAGATATTTGATGTCTTGGGATGCACGGAGGAACAGAAGGTTCTATTTGCCACGTTTATATTCCGTGGAGAAGCAGATTACTGGTGGGAGTCTGTGAAGCGTACCCAGCCTGCCGCCCTCAAGATGTCTTTGGAAGCGTTCCAGAAATTGTTCAATGATAAGTACTTTCCTGAAAGTAATCGTCATATGAAGGAGGTAGAGTTTATCAGATTCGAGCAAAACAACATGATGGTATCCCAGTATGAGGCTAAGTTCCCGGAGCTGTCCAGGTTTGCACCTCATTTGGTGGAGAATGAGGAACATATGACGCGGATGTTTCTGAGAGGTTTGAAACCCGAAATACGTCAATACCTCATTTCTCATAAATTTTTTCTATATTCGGATGTAGTGAACAGGGCCTAGTTATTAGAACGAGATAATGATTATGTTCAACCGAGGGACCACAACCAAGGTCGTATCGGTGGCCGCGGTCAACGGAGCAATGACAACTAGCGAGGAGGAAAGTATAACAGAAGCGGTAACCACTCCGGTGGTAATCGTGGCCATGATAGTAGAAGAAACGAATCGGAGGGAGATTTCAAAAAGAGAAGGTATAACAATGAGAACGTGAAGATGTCAACGTCAACACCAGCATCAACTGTTTATAGGGGAGGAGAACGACCACCGGTCGTATGCTATAAATGCGGGAAAGAGGGACACATCAGCCCAAACTGCCCACAACAATTCAAAGCATGCTATAACTGTGCAAAAGAAGGACATATAGCTTGAGATTGTCCTGTTGCGAAACCAAATCCAGCGGGGGTGGTGATTCCAAAGGCGGTTTCGGACAAGTCAAAGTCGGTGATTCCTGGAAGTGCGTTTGTCGTGACTGCCCAAAATGCGAGGAACTCACACGAGGTGATTACGGGTAAGCTAATCATAAACTCTTGCGAAGTTTACACCTTGTTAGATACCGGTGCTACCCATTCCTTTATTTCGCCTGCTTGTGCTCAACGTTTGAACTTGACTTCAGATAAATTAGACCTTGACTTATCTATTGAAACTACGTTAGGAGAAACCTTCATTACATCTACAGTTTACAAATCTTGCTTGATTCAGATTGGTACCCTTACCTTACCTGTTGATCTTATATCTTTGAAAATACTTGCATTTGACGTGATTTTAGGAATTGACTGGTTAACCACTTGCCATGCCAGAATTAATTATTTTCGTAAGGTTGTTAGTTTTCATATTCCTAATCAACCTGTTGTGCGAATCCAAACCACCAAACCACTAAAATCAGTCAATATCATTTCAAATCACAAGGCTATTCGTTTATTGAAAAATGGATGTCAAGCTTTCTTAGATCATGTCACTGATCTAAACTAGAATACGTCAGGTTTGAATGATATTTTCGTTGTTAATGAGTTTCCTGATGTATTTCCCGAAGAACTTCCCGGTCTACCTCCAAAACGTGAAGTTGAATTCTTTATTGACCTTGAACCCGGTACAAAACCCATTTTTAAAACCCCATATCGAATGGCTCCTATTGAACTTCATGAGTTAAAGGTCCAATTACAGGAATTGTTTGACATCAGTTTTATTCGTCCTAGTACGTCACCTTAGGGTGCTCCTGTTTTATTTGTAAAGAAGAAAGACGGGAGTATGAGACTTTGTATTGACTATCGGGAGTTGAACCATGTCACCATCAAGAATAGGTATCCATTACCTCGTATTGATGACCTGTTCGACCAGTTGCAAAGAGCACAGTTCTTTTCAAAGATCGATCTTCGTTCTGGATATCATCAGCTGAAGATTAAAACTGAGGATATTCTGAAGACTGCTTTTAGAACTCGATACGGGCATTATAAGTTCTTAGTCATGTCTTTTGGATTGACTAATGCTCCTGCTGCTTTCATGGATATGATGAACCGTGTATTCAAGGAATATTTAGATCAGTTCGTTGTTGTCTTTATTGATGACATCCTCATCTATTCTAAAAGCCGTGAAGATCATGAGCACCACTTGAAGTTGGTACTTTAAAAGCTTCGTGAGAATAAGCTATATGCCAAGCTGAAGAAATGCGAGTTTTGGCTTGAGGAAGTAGCATTCCTTGGGCATGTGGTATCGAAACGTGGAGTATCTGTTGACCCGGCGAAGATTGAAGCAATACAAAGTTGGGAGCAACCTAAGTCGGTGACCGAAGTACGAAGCTTTCTGGGCTTAGCTGGTTTTTATCGGAGGTTCGTAGAGGGATTTTCTCGAATCGCTACTCCATTAACTCAGTTGACTCGGAAAGATACAAAATTCATTTGGAGCGAGGAATGCGAGAAGAGCTTCCAAGAGCTCAAGAGAAGACTTATCTCGGCACCTGTTCTGACAATACCATCTGGTTCGGATGGATTTGTTATTTACAGCGATGCTTCGGGCAAAGGGTTAGGATGTGTTCTCATGCAACATGGGAAAGTCATAGCCTATACCTCGCGACAACTCAAAGAATATGAGAGGAATTATCTTTCTCATGATCTAGAGTTGGCAGCAGTTATTTTTGCGTTGAAGATCTGGAGACATTACCTGTACGGAGAGAAAGTTGAGATCTATACAGATCATAAGAGCCTCAAATATTTTTTCACTCAGAAGGAACTCAACATGCGGCAACGACGTTGGCTTGAGCTATTGAAAGATTACGATCATACCATCCAATACCATCCTGGAAAAGCGAACGTGGTAGCTGACGCGTTGAGTAGAAGATCATATGTGGGAACGAGTGCGATGATGTCAAGTATACGCGTAGAACCAGCTTTGATTGATAAAGTTAAAGCTGCTCAAGCTACAGATACGGAGCTGATGAAGATGAAGAAGAAAGTGCAAGAAGGTGCCATTCCAAAAGCAAGAATCGATGAAGAGGGAATACTTCGAGTCAACTCCAGACTTTGTGTCCCTAACGATTCTGACTTGAAGCATAGAATCATGATGGAGGCACACAACACACCATTCGCAATCCATCCTGGGAGTACCAAAATGTATCGTGATCTTCGACATACATTTTGGTGGAGCAATATGAAGAGAGAGATCGCAGAGTTTATTTCGAGATGTTTGACTTGTCAACGTGTAAAGGCGGAGCATCAAGTCCCGAAGGGTCCATTGCAACTACTGGAGATTCCAAAATAGAAGTGGGAGCATATTACGATGGATTTCGTTACGGGTCTTCCCAAGGTTTCTCAAGGCATAGATGCAATTTGGGTTATTGTTGATAGGTTAACGAAGTCTGCTCATTTCTTGCCGATATGAGAGACTTATTCCCTTGAACGTCTTGCTCATATGTACGTGAATGAGATTGTGAGATTGCATGGCATGCCAGTATCCATAGTTTCGGATCGTGATCCCATATTTACTTCATGATTTTGGATCAGTTTGTAGAAAGCTATGGGCACAGATTTACGATTCAGTTCAGCTTATCATCCTCAAACAGACGGACAATCAGAGAGGACTATTCAAACTCTTGAAGATCTATTGAGACTCTGTGTTCTAGACTTCAAAGGAAGTTGGGATAAGTACTTACCATTGGTGGAATTCTCCTACAATAACAGTTATTAAGCAAGTATAGGCGTAGCTCCATTCGAAGCGTTGTATGGGAGAAAGTGTCGTTCTCCAGTATGTTGGAACGAGGTGGGTGAAACAACATTGTTGGGACCGGAGTTAGTACGTATGACTACAGAAAAGAATCAAATGATCCGACAACGGATACAAACCGCACAATATCGACAAAAGAGTTATGCGGATCTTCATCGAAAGGACGTGGAATTTAATGTTGGGGACCATGTGTTGTTACGTATTGCTCCGTGGAAAGGAGTTACGAGATTCGGGAAGAGAGGAAAGCTCAATCCACGATTCATTGGTCCATTTGAGATTCTTGACCGAGTAGGAAAGGTGGCCTATAGACTCGCTTTACCTCCAAGCATGTCTCGTGTTCATAACGTTTTTCACATATCCGTGCTTCGTAAATATGTGAAAGATCCAAACCGCATTATTGAGTTAGAACCGGACAACATAGATGAAAATTTAACGTACGAGGAGGTACCTGTCAAGATTTTGGATAGGAAGGAGCATGTCCTACGCTCGAAAATTATACCTCAAGTTAAAGTTTTGTGGAGAAACCATGCTATTGAAGAAATGACCTGGGAGCTGGAATCGGAAATAAAAGCGAGGTATCCTCACCTTTTTGACATACCAGGTACGTACGTCAATTTCGAGGACGAAATTTCATAGGGAGGAGAGGTTGTAAGACCCCAACTTTTATGAATAAAGATTTAATTTTCTTTATATATTATTTCGAAACAGTAAGGTGTTGTTTTGATAAATATGAAAAGTTATGGGTGAAATGTGCAAATATTTTAAAATAAGCAAGTGGTTATAAAATATTCTTGTTGTCGGGAAATATTCGTTTGGTCGTGGAATATTCTTGTTGTCGGGAAATATTCGTACGACGGCGCAGCTATTTGTGGGCCCCACAACGGAATAACTGTCGGATATAGAAAGCGACATAAATAACCTTTTTATAAAATAACGGCGTAGTTGTTACTGTTAGTACTGTGGAAATACCCGGTGGTTAAAGTACAGTAATACGCGGTGTTGCACGGTAGCACACGGTATTGCACAGTAGCATACGGTATTGCACAGTAATTCTAATTATTGATTCTTACGAAAGAAGGCACTTACTCAATTATTGTTACAGTAATTACTGTTCAATATTTTATATTATTGATTCAATAATTGCAGGATATTTTATCGGTTCAATAATCGCTACGTTGATATTTTATATCAATAATTGCTACGTTGCTATGATTGATTCAATAATTGTCATTGCACAGTATTTCACATTATCAACTCAATAATTCATATTATTTGAATAATATTATTAGATAGCAATATTGACAATGTCTAAGGAAGTTCTGTCATGGAGGGGTTATTTAATTGCGCGCCAGTAAGGAGAAATCCTTATCGGAAGGCCCCCTCTTTCCTGGGAATAACCTGGTTGTCAATATTGTAGTTCTATAATATTATTTGTGAATAATTAATTATTGATTTATATGATAAGAAAATATTTATTTTGTGAATATAAGAGAAGGAATTAGTGCTGATGTGTTTTTATCAGTATTTTGGTGTAGAAAATCATCTATTTAAGGATTTCGGATAATTTATGTTTGGAATTTGGAAAAACTTCCTTTTACAAAGTTGTAGAGAATTAAATTTTCTATGAATAAGACATAGAATTTGTATTTTTCTGACAAAGGGGCTATTTATTATGAATTAGTGAAGTTTCAGAAAATAAATATATTTTTTTTATGGGTGGGCCCCACTTTTGTTGGTTGTTGAAAAAAATCTGGTTTTTAACAGCCAGGCGGCGGAATTTTAAAAAAAAATTATTATTTTATTCAAAAGTCTACTTTGGCATCCTAAGCTTTTCCTATAAATAGGGTGCTTAGGTTAGAATTGAAAATCACACCAGAATTAGAAGTTTTCTCTCTCTATAATATCGAGTGTATTTTTGTGAGTATTTAGATACTTTGAGTATTACTATTCAGTGCAAGTTTCCTTCGGTATTATTTCCGATATTCCGGTCAGAAGTACTATTCTTTTGAGGTAAGGGATGTTATTTTCTTTCGTAAATGATGTTATTCTTTTTAATATCATTATACCAAAATATTGTCATGGATTTTATTATGAAATTCTTACTTTTTCCGTCGGGGTTACTATTCACGTATACGACACTATTCACGAAAAAACTAAATTTTCTTCTATTTGTCCAAATTGTCTGTTATGGTTACTATCTTTGATTGGATCTAAGTTTTGAGCTTTATTCTTGAATTTTGCTCCACAAAGTGTTATTATGGAGTATTCTTGAACTTGGATAAATTAGATTGCGAATCCTTAATATTATCCTTTATTTCACTGGATTTGTTATTTATATGGTTTTTCATCATCCTCAGTCCTAAAAGGTGATATAACTGAATATCTTTGGCCTGTAGAGCAAAGATGAATGATTACCTGATGAATATCTTTGGTCGTAGTGCAAAGATGACAGGTGTTGAGATGAACATGACTACTGATGATACAAATGAATATCTTTGGCCTGTAGTGCAAAGATGAATATTTGATTTGAGATGTATATTGATTGATGTTACAGGGATAAAATATTGATGATGAACGGTTATTTTCGCTGCGAATATTGATCTAAAATTGGTTGTCCATTATATTTTATCTGATTTATTGAAGGCTAACGATAATTTATTTTTTATTATCTTAGTCATAATATTTTTTACTGGGCTAGTTGAGCTCACCCTTTTCATCTGTTGTCCTCTTCAGGAAATGAGAACGTTGCGGGAACTAGTCGGGGGACAGAGTGATGGTCCGAGTTAGAGCAGTAGTAGTCCTCGCTATTTTTGTAAAATAGCGGGTGTTGGTTGATTTATGTAACGACAATTAACGCGCAAGTATACGCGGTCATCAAGTAATATAAGATAAGTAAAGATCGTTCCCACGGAGAATTAACAAATAAAAGGTCGCCAAACCACTAGCACATAATTGCCTCAGTCTTATTTAAACGAGAGATAAAGAGTTGGAATTAAAACTAAGTTAACTAGGTAAGGAATTAAAATAAATAATCCTAAGGTAGAATCAGATAATGAAGGCATGAGACTCCAATTTCCCCTAATGATTCATCTAAGTCAATTCACTTCTAATTAGGTCAAATTAATCGTTAAGAGTGCTAGCCGAGAACACGAAAGTGAGAGAAGGCCATCTTTCGATGCACCTAATCCATATCACGTGCAATCCACAGATGATAGAATGCACGTGAACACCCACATTACCTAAACCACTATATGTCTATGTGATTTATAAATAATTAGGGTTTAAGGTCAAGTTCTCTATTGGCTACGAGCGGCGCTTCGGTATATGTCTATCCTAAGCACAAATCATACATCCAACGCCATGTGAACGTACAAACGCTCTCTACTACGATTTGATCTAAACCCACATTTCATCTTTTAATCCCATGTGGGTTATCACAGTAATTGGTCATGACTCAATTAAGCAATGAAAATAAATATCGCAGTAGACAATCACAAAACAATCAATAAGAACCAACATGGATGAGAAATTAATATAGACTACTCATTAGATTCCATTGGAACCTCAAGGTATACTTTAAGTCATAGACAACTCAAACATACCATCCACATGTAGAATAAGCATCGTAAGAACACAAATATGAATCAAAGAGAAAATAAGAGTAAGAAATGCAAATCTGATTCCTCTTGATCAAAATACGAATCCTTGATGTTCTTCAAATGCTTCAGCAATCAAGTCTAATAAAACCCTACAACATTAACTACTATAAACTAGTCTAATCTCTACTTCTATTCTACTCCTAGACAAGAAAATGTAACAAAAAATGAAAAACTAGAATAAGAAAATTAGGGCTAAACTCCCTTAAGGGGAGAGAGCTATATTCTGTTGCCAAAATGCCCTTATATGCCTTTTTCAGCCGAGCCTGCCTTGCTGCCCCCAACAAACCAAAGTTGCCGATTAAATAAAAGCCAACTGGCCAGTGAGGAGACCGGCGCAGCTGCGCAGGTTATAGGCCTGCAGCCGGCGCAGCTGCGCGGGCTTCAGGTTCTGGAAATCTGCAGCTTTGCTGGTGCATTGTTCCTGTTGCCCTATTCTGACTCCCTCCTTGATCCTTGCTGCTCATGGCTTCTGTCAATCCCCCATGCCCATTGCTTCTTTAAGCGTTGCCCCTTTTCATGCACTTTGTTCCCGTTTTAGCATTCTTTTATCCGTTTCAGCTCAAAATACACCCGAAGAGTTCCAACCACAGAAATCTGAAAAAGAAGGTAAAAATGGATGAAAATCTACGATAACACATGAGATTAAACAACAATCGAAGTGAGTTGATATCTAAATAAGTGGTTATAAAACCACTTATCAGCTGGATAATAATTGTAATAAATAAAGAATGAATTTGAATGTTAATATTTTGTATTATATACGATTTGTATTGACACTCACAGTTGTGTGGTCGTATTTTGCACGATCGTGTGATATAAAGTTTGTATTTGAATTCTGTACCATGTATTTGGCGACTCAGAATGGGTTGGGTTGACTGGACCTATTCTGGGGGCGTCACAACTGTGTTATTCAGAGAGTATGCCCAATGATGGAGACGGATGGCGGCACAACTCACCTCGCCTATGATAAAGACTGAGAGAGTCCTGACTTTCATAGACATCCAAGAAGCTCCATATTACGAGAGGGTCCTAGCAGGTATCGAAAAACCATTCTCGAAGATGATCAAACGTTGAGAAATAGCCGAAATGGGTCTAAAGTCTGGTAAGATCAAGGACCTTACCACTTTGGAGGCAGTGGCCAAGCATATTCAATCTAGAAGCTATGGGAGTAATCCTAGGAGAGTACATAAGAAGAAGGAAGAGGGGGTGTCCTTGATACTTCAGGGACAGAATCAGAGAGGCAATCCTAACTTGCCCATTTAAAGGAGAAATTATTCCCCTTTTTCAAGCTCCTGCACAATCTTCTAATCCTCCCTTCCAAAAAGCTGGAGAAGTCAGACGTCAAAGAACGTACACATCCTTGGGGGACTCCCTAGAAAATTTGCTGAAATAGCTGACAGCACAAAATAAGATAGTTCAACTCCTTCCGCCGGCCATTTCAAGCGGACGGAATTTTGACCTGAGTAAAAAGTGTGCATACCATTTTGGAGCACCGGGCCACGACACTTAAGATTGTTGGTCCCTCAGACATAAAATGCAGGACCTAATAGATAATGGGGAGGTTGTGGTGACTACCCAGAGCAACCACATGTGCAAGATAATCCTCTGCCTCAACACAATGAGGAAAGTGTCAATATGATCAGTATGGGAAAAGGAGAATGATCTAAGTACCTCCAATATGTTGGAGAGTCAACCCAAGCAAGCACCAATAGCTCGAACAATTGGGAATTCTCAGAAAGGTAGTTCCTGATAGAACAGGAAATCAAGTCTATCAAGGACCAGGTTGGACAACTAGCAAAACTAGTGGTTTATCAACATCAGATAACAAGACAGTTGATAAATTAGAATAACCAACAAGAAGCAAATCTTCCTACTCCTGAAAGTAGTCCCATCGCCATAAGGGATCATTACCAATTTCATGAGCGTGAATCATTGGCTGAAAAGGTTACCAAGGAGGAAAAGTTCCAAGCCAATAGGGAATTCTTCTTCAAGAGGAATTTCACTAATTTGAACTAGCCAATGAAAAAAATCCTCCAAATGTTGATTAACGAGGGGATAGTCAAAGAATTATTACCTCCGGTGGACCCTCGATCTAGGAAGTTCAAACCGAATAGGATCTGTCAATATCATTAGAACATGCTTGGTCATGACACAAAGGATTGTTGGGGACTTCGTCACCTGATTCAAAATCTGATTGAAAGCGGTGAGCTGAGGAAGGCAAACCAAGATTATGGTTATCATGGTGAGGAAGCACTCTTTCTTCCTATGGCAAAGAATCTGAAAGAATTAGTGGCTGTCATTTCCTGTGAGAAGGATCTAGCCATAGCACCCCTGATAAGAAGGAAAGAATCCTGTGAAAGTGGTTGCGCCTGAGCCTCTAATATTGCCATTTAGACTGCAATATCCTATCACCGGCTTGAAGAAAGTCCCATGGAACTATGGGAAAGATAAAGGATCAGCATCAAACCACACTACTATTGTACCAAAGGAAAAGTCGCTGTACCTGCCTTAGCGGGTAATCAACTCAGTCATTAAAGCTAAGGGGAGAGTGTCTGAGGAGAAAATTGAAGAATTCCTTAGCAAAATGAGGCATAGTGAGATCAAAGTGGTGCAAAGCTTGAAAGAGGCACCCCGATAGATATCTATTCTAGATTTGATCCTATCTTCGGAAGATCATCGTAAAATTCTGGTGAGAGTACTAGAGGAAGCACATCTGCCGAAGATGGTAGATACTGAGAAGTTTCATCACGTGATAGAGCATATTTTCAATAGTAATGTCATATCTTTCATTGACAATGATATACCCGTAGAAGGGATAGGTCATTGCAAGTTATTGCATATAGCAGTGATGTCCTCAGGATATGTGGTCAGAGGTGTACTGATAGATGGAGGATCATTCCTGAACATCTTCCCCTACGACACCTTGGAGAGAACAAAGATCAATCCAAACTAAATCCGGACTAGTCATATAGTCATTCGGGCTTTCGATGGATCTCGCCGAGAGGCTGTGGGAGAGATCGAGCTTCCAGTGGAGATTGGACCCCATACTTTCTACTTATCCTTCCAGGTATTAAACATTACCACTAGATATAATTTGTTGTTGGGAAGACCGTGGATCCACATTGCAGGAGCAGTTCTATCCACCCTTCATCAACAACTCAAGTACATCATTGATGGCAATTTGATCACTGTAAATGCTGAGCCAGAATATCTTGTCTGTATATAGAGCGATATGTCGGTAATCAGTCTTGATGAGGGGGTTAAACCAGTCAATTTTCAAGCTGTGGAGGTGAACAACACTCAATACCTACCTATTGGGGCACCAGCCTTAAAGCCAAAAGTTTCCACCGAAGTAATGACAGTTGGTCAGAAAATGGTATCCTTGGGTTTCTGCCCTAGAGAAGGGTTAGGGAAAAATCAGCAAGGAATCAGAAGTCCAGTGCAAATCCCTAGCCAGACAAGGAAAGCCGAATTAGGTTATTCATCCGGATCAAACCACAGGAACCCACACAAGCACCCAACTATTCCTGCCTCCACCATCCTGCTGCTAAACCTCACTGATGCCGGGTTTGTGAAACCAATGAGGAAGATTCCTGCTGCTGTGTCAGGTATGCTATTTCCACAGGTCAAACTGATTAGTGAGAGAAGACTCCCAAAGCTTGATGAGGAAAACAAAGAGGGTAAAGAAAAGTTTCTATATGAAGGGCGAGACCCATTTGCAAACATATATTTTTTGGTGCACTATGAGGGTATGAACGACAATATCCGAGACGATGATGATTAAGAAGATTAAATCCAAATCCCTCGCATCAAGAGTGATAAAGTTAGAAGTTCAAAGAAGAACCCTGACCCTGATATGAATGATGTCTTAGTCATCATCAAAGAGGAGACAGACGACATCAAACTTCTTTATCCTCCCTATTCATGAGGACTTGACTCTAGACAATTGGAGCAGCACTCCATGCATCAGTCGAAAAGGGTAAAAGGGCAGAAAGTTCATCTGCCCTAGAATGTGGTTTTATTTATTTCTTATTTTAATGCATAGCGATAGTAGTTACTTTTGTCATGCTTTTGCTAAATGATTTGTATGATCAAATAGTTTCATATATTAAAGTGAAAACATTTTGTTTTCAGGACTCCAAAGTTGGATTTGTTTGGCCCTGCTGATGAGATGCCAAATTTTCAAAGTAACTAAAACTTTGATGTAGAGCTGGACTTCGACTTGATGGGGATTGATCAAGAGGAGATAGATGACTATGAGGTGCCCGTGGAAATCAAGGAATGGGTTGAAGATAAACCCAAACCAAACCTCGACTAAACCACCACTGTCAATATCAGAACCTCAGACAGCCCTAAAGAAATCCAGATAGGCATGGACCTTACCCAAAACAAAAGAGCCAACCTGATTGAACTCTTAACTCTGTTCTAGGATGTGTTTGCATAGTCATATAAAGACATGATTGGGTTATCTAAGGACATTGTCATCCATCGACTGCCCATTAAAGATGGATTCAAGTCAGTAAAGCAAAAGATCAGGCGATTGAAACCTAAGTGGAGTCTGAAAGTTAAAGAAGAGATTGTCAAGCAATTCAAAGCTGGCATCATCATGGTATCAACTTACCCTGAGTGGCTATCCAACATAGTTCCTGCACCTAAGCCTGGAGGGAAGTACGAGTATGCGTGGATTATCAGGATTTGAATAAAGCTTATCCCAAGGATAACTTCCCAGTACGTTTTATCCACATACTAATAGACAACACGACACAGTATGTCATGTATTCTTTTGTTGACTGTTTCGCCGGATACCATCAAATCATGGTTGCGAAAGAGGACAGGGAGAAAACAACCTTCATCACTCCCTGGGGAACCTTTTATTATAGGCATTTGTCTTTCGGCCTTATCAATGCAGATACCACATATCAGCGAGCCATGATGGCCCTTTTTCATGACATGATGCACAAAGAAATAGAGGTCTATATAGATGACATCATCGTCAAATCCCTGAATGAGGATGACCACATCAGCCATCTCAAAAAGCTTTTCAACAGGTTGTGTAAGTACAACCTAAAGCTGAATCTGGCCAAATGTGCTTTTGGTGTCAAATCAGGCAAGTTGTTGGGATTTCTAGTGAGCAATAGAGGCATTGAGCTGGATCCCGCTAAGATTAAAGCAATCACCGAGATGCCCATGCCCCGAACAGAAATGGATATATGGGGTTTCCTAAGGAGAATCAATTTCATAAGCAGATTCATCTCTCAACTCACGGCAACGTGTGAGCCCATCTTTGAGCTGCTAAGGAAAAATTCCTCCATAAAATGGAATGAAAATTGTCAAAAAGCCTTCCTTTCCATCAAGAAGCAATTGATCGAAGCACCTGTCTTGGTACCCCCAAGGAATGAGGTTCCCTTATTTATGTACCTGTCAGTCAATGCCAATGCAATGGGTTGTATGCTGGGGTAGAAGGATGACAGAAGCAAGAAGGGACCTATTTATTACCTCAGCAAAAGATTTAGTAGTGGTGAGCAGAAGTACACTTTGTTTGAAAAGACCTACTGTGCGTTAGCATGGGCCGCCATAAAGTTACAATAGCATCTGCATGGGCACATGGCCTATCTCATATCTCGCATGGACCCACTAAAGTACGTATTCAACAAACCCATATTAATTTGTCGATTATCCAAATGGCAGTTGATCCTCCAATAATTCGATATTGTATACGTGACTCAAAAGTCTATCAAAGGTCAAGGGATTGCAAATCAATTGGCCGAAGCACCGTCAGGGGATTTTGAACTCTTGAAAACTTATTTCCCGGATGATGGGTTAATGATAATTTAACAAATCCCTCAAGAAAATATAGTCCAATGTTGGAAAATATATTTTAATGGTGCCGTGAACATGGAAGGTGTCGGAGCTGGGGCGGTTCTTGTCTCTGTTACAGGAGAACAGTATCCTGTAGCCTTCAAGCTGCAATTTGTCAACACCAACAACACAGTTGAGTATGAAGGCTGTATAATGGGGTTAAAACTAGCCTAATATATGGGTATCAAACGTTTACTAGTCTTTGGGGATTCTGAGTTGGTTATCAGACAAACCACTGGGGCATATCATACCAAAGAATTGTATTTGCTTCCATATCATCGGCAAGTTATCAAGATATCCATGGAGTTTGAAGAAATAACCTTCATCCACGCCCCTCGAGGTAGGAATGACTTTGCTGATGCATTGGCAACGTTGGCTTCCTTGATCCACATATATGATAAGATGGGGATTCCTGACATCAAATTTGCAAGACAAAAAGCCTCGACATATCGGAATTACATTGGAGAAATATCAGATGAAATACCTCCTGTCAAACAACTTTGGTACCAAGATATCAAAGAATATCTGCGAGATGGATCTACACCTGCCGGGGCAAGTCAAGCTGAAAGAAAGCGAATTCACAAGATGGCTATGAGATTCTATTTGAGCGAAAATGCACTCTATAAAAGGGATGCTGGAAGAGGCCTTTTAAGATGCCTAGATAAAGATCAATCCCAACGACTGATGGATGAAGTCCACGGTGTAGTTTGTGGCCCACATATGAGTGGTCCTTTACTTTCCAGAAAAATATTGAGAACAGGGCATTACTGGATCTCTCTCAAAGCTGACTGTGATGACCACGTCAGGAGATGCCACTAATGTCAAGTCCACGGAAATGCCATCCATGCTCCTCCAAATGAACTACACAATATGAGTTCGCCATGGCCTTTTTCCATGTGGGGAATGGGCGTGATTGGGCCAGTAGAACCCAAAGCCAGCAATGGTCATCGATTCATCTTCACCATGATGGATTACTTCACCAAATGGGTTAAAGCTGCCTCTTTTCCCAAAGTCACCAAAGAGGTAATTATTGGTTTCATAAAAAATAATGTCATATGTCAATATGGACAACCGGAGGTGATCGTATCAGACAATCCTAAGAATCTAAACAACCAGATGATGATAGAATTATGCATCAAGTTTCATATCAAGCATCTCAATTCTGTCATCTATCGTCCCAAGATGAATGGTGCTGTCGAAGCGGCCAACAAAAATATCAAGAAGATTATGCAAAATATGTCCGCTAATCACAATGGATGGCCTGACCTATTGCCTCTGACTCTGCTAGCCTATAGAACGTAAATGCGTACTTCTATTGGGGCTACCCCTACTCATTAGTCTATGGCATGGAAGCAGTACTCCCCATAGAAGTAGAAATGGAGTCATTGAGGGTGCTAATAGATGCTCAGATAGAAGAAGACCAGTGGTTGCAAGAGCGATACCATCAATTGTCCCTGTTAGATGAAAGAAGGGCTACAACCATCTTTCACGGGCAGTTATATCAGCAAATGATTGCTCGGTCATACAACAAAAAAGTTCAACTCTGACAATTCAATGAAAATGAATTGGTATTGAAAAAAGTCCTTGCCAATCAAGATGAAGCCAAAGGTAAGTTTTCCCCAAATTGGGAAGACCCTTTCATTGTCAAAGAAGTGTTGACATGAGGAGCCATCAGATTGCAAGAAATGGATGGGAAGGAATTTCACCAGCTCATCAATTCAGACACCGTGAAGAGGTACTATGTCTGAAACACCTGCAAGCCATCATCCTGGTCCTGTGAAAAAATTAAATAAATTCAGGTTTTCACTAGAAGCCCAAACTACGAATGACTTGATCTCCCTCAACTAGAGAGTACGTAGGTAGCCATTTACGGTGCGGTCAAACCAAACAAAAAAAATCTAAACTCCTTAAAACCAAGTTCAAACCCAAAATAAACACTTCTCAAACCTTTCAGGCAAAGCTCGAACTACGAATGACTTGATCTCCCTCAACCCGGGAGTACGTAGGCAGCTATTTATGGAGCGGTCTGACCTTCAAGAAAAAACACAAACCTTATTAAAAAAACCAGGCCTAGGACATCGAAACTCATATAAAACCCCAAATGCTATCAAGCCTCCCTGATCAACATGCCCTTCTGAGGTACGCTCTGACATCTCAATGTCAATCCATCAAGGAAAAGCTTATGATACATCAAGAAAGTAAGTCATAAAAAAAGTGGTAATCACTCTACAATGACAATACATATCCAACAGGGAAGTGAATCAAAATATATTTCTCTGCTATATAATACTATTTGATATATACAATGTATTCTGTACATGACAAAAATGGCTGATCTAGTATGTTCAGGAAAATGAAAGCTAGTCTATAAACCCATGGATAGACGGGATAACAAGTCCAACATGGCGTCCCTCTCAAAAGATGGAGGAGCATCTGTAAGTTCATGTCCTATGGTCTCCATGTGAGCTAGAAGATCCACAGCCATCTGCATAGTGCTGCTATGACCATCTATGAAGGCACTCATATCTGCAATGATGTTATGTGTATATGACCTGAGTGTAGTGCTATCAGTAATATAAACATCTCGGGTGGCCAGAACCTTATCTCGCTCAATTAAAGCAGCATCACGGGCAACTAAAGCCTCCTCAATCTCAACAAAAGCGGTGTCCCGAGTAGCTCGAGCATCATCCCTATCAACAAAAGATGCATCCCTGCCAGAAAGGGCTGTCAACATCTGTGACGCCCCCAGAATAGGTTCAGTCAACCCAACCCATTCTGAGTCGCCAAATACATGGTACAGAATTCAAATACAAACTTTATATCATACGGTCGTGCAAAATACGACCACACAACTGTGAGTGTCAATACAAATATATAGAAAATATTAATATTCAAACTAAGTCCTCATTACAATTATTATCACACTATTTATCAGAAATAGTGAGGACTACTACTGCTCTAACTCAGACCATCACTCTGTCCCCCGACTAGTCCCTGCGACATTCTCATTTCCTGAAGAGGATAACAGATGAAAAGGGTGAGCTCAACTAGCTCAGTAAAGAATATTATGACTAAGATAATGGAAAATAAATTATCGTTAGTCTTCAACAATTCAGATAAAATATTATTGACAACAAGTTTTAGATCAATATTCGCAGCGAAAATAACCATTCATCATCAATATTTTATCCCCGTAACATCAATCAATATACATCTCGAATCAACTATTCATCTTTGCACTACAGGCCAAAGATATTCATTTGTATTATCAGTGGTCATATTCATCCAACACCTGTCATCTTTTGCACTACGGCCAAAGATATTCATCAGGTAATCATTCATCTTTGCTCTACAGGCCAAAGATATTCAATTATAACAACACTTAGGACTGAGGATGATAAAAATAATATAAATAACGAATCCAGTGAAATAAAGGATAAGATTAAGGATTTGTATTTTAGTTTATTCAAGTTCAAAAATATTCCATAATAATACTTTGTGGAGCAAAATTCAAGAATGAAGCTCAAAACTTTAGATCCAATCAAAGAGAGTAACTATAACAGACAATTTGGACAAATAGAAGAAAATTTAGTTTTCCCGTGAATAGTGCCGTATACGTGAATAGTAACCTCGACGAAAAAAGTAAGAATTTCGTAATAAAATCCATGACAATATTTTGGTATAATGATATTGAAAAGAATAACATCATTTACGAAAGAAAATAACATCCCTTACTTCAAAAGAATAGTACTTCTGACTGGAATATCGGATATAAAGCTGAAGGAAACTTGCACTGAATAGTAATACTCACAAAAATACGCTCGATATTATAGAGAGAGAAAACTTCTAATTCTGGTGTGATTTTCAATTCTAACCTAAGAACCCTATTTATAGGAAAAGCTTAGGATGCCAAAGTAGACTAAATTAATAAAATAATATTATTTTTAAAAAAAATCTCCAGCCGCCGGCTGCTCTTCAAAACATCAGAATTTTTCAACAAAAGTGGGGCCCACCCATTAAAAAAATATTTATTTTCTGAAACTTCAATAATTCATAATAAATAGCCCATTTGTCAGAAAAATACAAATTCTATATCCTTCTATAGGAAATTTAATTCTCTACAACTTCGTAGAAGGAAGTTGTTCCAAATTCCAAACATAAATTATCCGAAATCCATAAATAGATGATTTTCTACACCAAAATACTGATAAAAACACATCAGCACTAATTCCTTCTCTTATATTCACAAAATAAATATTTTCTTATCATATAAATCAATAATTAATTATTCACAAATAATATTATAGAACTACAATATTGACAACCAGGTCGTTCCTAGAAAAGAGGGGGCCTTCCGATAAAGACTTCTCCTTATTGGTGCGTAATTAAATAACCCCTCCTAGACAGAACTTCCTTAGACATTGTCAATAATGCTATCTAATAATATTATTCAAATAATATGAATTATTGAGTTGATAGTGTGAAATACTGTGCAGTGACAATTATTGAATCAATAATACAAACTATCAACTGTAGCCATTATTGAATCAATCATAGAAAATAGCAACGTAGCAATTATTGAGTCAATAAAATATCAATGTAACAATTATTGAGTTAATAATATAAAATATCAACGTAGCAATTATTGAGTCAATAATATAAAATATTGAACAGTAATTACTGTAACAATAATTGAGTAAGTGCCTTCTCACGTAAGACTCAATAATTCGAAATACTGTGCAATACCGTGTGCTACTGTGCAACACCGCGTATCACTGTATTTTAACCACCGGGTATTTCAACAGTACTAACGGTAACAACTACTCCGTTATTTTGTAAAAAAGTTATTTCTGTCGCTTTCTATATCCGACAGTTATTCCGTTGTGGGGCCCACAAATAGCTGCGCCGTCGTACGAATATTCCCCTACAACAAGAATATTCCACGACCAAACGAATATTCCCCGACAATAAGAATATTTTATAACCACTTGCTCATTTTAAAATATTTGCATATTTCACCCATAACTTTTCATATTTATCAAAACAACACCTTACTATTTCGAAATAATATATAAAGAAAATTAAATCTTTATTCATAAAAGTTGGGGTCTTACAACATCAGTGCTCTCGCCTGATCCCTCTCAAAGGTCATCCGAGCTAACGAATCTATAAGAGCTGGATCTATCCCAGTAGGAATGCTAGGGGGGTCACTGACCAAAGCTACTGTCAAACTAGCATATAACTCGTACTCGGTGGGAGAATCAGGGTCCTCCATAGGCTTCTCCTCATCAGAATCAACACTTGGAGACTAGTGAACAACCGCAGCTAATGCGATGTATGCCTCCAACCATGCAGAATACTCTAGAGAACGACCCGGATGACTAGTCAAAAAATAATCCCTCTCACGACGAGTCCAACAATCATAAATTCTGGTCAAGTCAGCTGATGCTGATGACAAAGACAAAGCTGATAGTCGCTGATCCAAAGCCCCCTCAAAGTGGTGGATGTCCTGAAACTGATCAAATTGTCCCATGATAGCCAGTGGATGATATGTGGTCACCCCTCCCAAACCCGCCAGGGGAAGATAATCCATGCCAACTACATGAGTAATAAAGCTGTAAGGACAGCTAAGCCCTGAGCAGGGCAAGATCGAAATGGGATGCTCGATCGTCATCAAAAAGGTCAACCATGAAGCAGCATTTGTACACTCTGTCGGTTGAAAGGAGTAGGACATGGCTATCTCATGAGTAAAATAATACCCATGATGTCTAAAAGTGCCGATCGGTCTCAAGTGTGTCATAAACCACACATACAATAAGACAACACTACCCCTAAAAAACCCTACGTGATGGGTATGGCAGAATGTAGCTGACCTCAAGGTCTCTGCTAATATCATGGGCAGGATGGTACAATCCTGTCTGAGAGCACGAACCACTACAATTAGACCAATATCCAAGTGGTCCATATACAGTGGCATGTACAAATAAGCTGTAACGCACATCAGCAGAACGTCCATGTATGCAATCTGCCACTCATCTGCAATGATGATAAAGTCTCCTGAATATCGCGCATAGCTGTCCAGCCTGCCAAAGCGATCAATCAGGAAGTCCAGAGACACCACATGCCCCGCAGTAATCTCATCTGTGACGACTCTGCGCCTCAAACCAGTTATGGTCATGAACTATCATCTCATATCACTAAGTGCCATCCTAGCACAAGGCCAATCCAATGCCAAACCAATAATGCGTTCATACTCCTCCAACGTAGGAGTCAGCTCATGGATGCCGAATCTGAAAACCTGGCGCTCAGGTATCCAGCAAGATAACATGCTTTCCACAAAGCACAATGGGACATCAAAAGCTAAGATGACCAAAGAATGCCCCAACATCTAATCAACTGTCACCCTGTCTGTGGGAGGTAAACTGTCATACCAGGATCTCAAAGAAGATGCTATCAATGAATGTGGCATGTGCTCAATACGGCTGACAGTAGATAAAGACATCTATATAGCCGTATCATGAGACCATCCAGGGGTCAAAGCTAAACTCACCTGTCTAAGTGCATATCCATGACATAATGTATGCATTATGATAGATGATAATGATAAATGACAATAGGATGCAATAGATAGGAAATATCATGCATTTCTAAATACACTATCTACTAAAAGCATCATCTCTGTCTTCTAACAAAATGCAAAATAAAAAGTACAGGAAAATGGGGCATAACCGCCCAATGACTAACAGAGGCCTATCAAAAGAGATAACAAGAAATGGGGCACAGCCGCCCAATATCTAATAGAGGCCTATCAAAAGATATAGTGAGAAAGCTATCCAAAGAAGCCTATGATATCTGAATCTAGACTATCAACCTGCTGCAACTCCTCTTGAGTCACTGAATCTCGGCCAGTAGGAATGTCCAGTCGATAAAGAGGAGGATCGACACCTACATAACATCCAGAATATGGACCTCCTGAGGGGCCAGCTCCAGAGCTGGAAGGATCAAACGAATCTGCCTCTGAAGGATCCCTGCCAAGGTGCCTGATGAAAAATTAAGCCCGCTCCAACCGTTGGGTCAAACCTGAAATCTGCTCCAAATGAGTAGGTTCTCTAAGGTAGGCTATCTAGTCGGTCATCATAACAGATCCAGGCACCATGTCTGCCATAAACTGGGTAGCACGAGTTTGAGCCCCTATAGTGCAAGGACTCCACCAATAATGAAAAGCCTTCTGACTGTGAGGACCCTCTGACAGGGTAAAGCCATCTATGCCCATCAAGGGAATATCTGTGACTAGCTGAGCTAAGGTCCAATGATGCCAAGCAGGAGGGACAAAGGGAATGCGGATCTCTCCTGTGACGCTCCTGATAGCCCGCTCCCCCAAATAGAGCTCTCATCCTCCCTAGGTCAAAAGGGGAATCTAATGAGTGGCCAATGTAAACTCTAGTCCGGTCGAAAGGCCATCCTCGAACCCAACTATCAGATAGTCCGGGGTGTAGGGAACCCATGTGATAGAGTCGGCAGTCAACAGCTCTAGCTGCAATCGGGAATGGGTGAACCCCTCTGCTACAGGGACCTCCGTCAAGGTGGAGTGATGCCAACGTCGTCCCCGCGGATATGTCTACAAGCCCAAAGTAGTGGCAGGGCGTAGGCAAGGGAGCCTCTCATATGCCCAAAACTGGCAGTGCAAAAGATCAAATATCCTCAAAGATTAACAAACACAGATGAGGGATATTGAAAGGTGAAAGAAAAATTACTCACCAACAAAAAGGGATAAAAACCTTGCCAAGCCTCCGTCACGCACTCAGAGCGTAGGCGCATCCCACGAAGAAAATAGGTGAAGGTGTAGGTGCCCCAATTAAAATCCCTGATGCGCTCCACATATTGAATAGCACTAACCAGAGCGAAAGAAACTATCGAGGAGTTGTCTGCAATGAAACAACCCCTGATGATCACGAAGAACAGTAGCCAAAGAATGCTATCTCTAACCCTCTAATTATTAAGCAGAGGCTCAGTCAAAGCCCCGCTCTGGGCATCAACACTCAAGGGACCAGAACGGATAGTTCGACCCTTGATGGCCTTTACAGGAACTCCCAAAAGGGATCTAACGACAACAGGTGAAATATCAGCCACCAACGGCATTGGCTCCCTTGTAAACTCTATACTTATGATGAACCACCAGTCCATCGATGTCATCATCATCTCACAGTCCAACAGATGGACAGACTGGGTCTGGTGGAACCAGCGCTCAGATAAAGCCCTCAGAAAACCCCAAGGGCAATGACGACGAGGAATAGAAAAGAAGGCCTTGAAACCCCAAGTGTTGACGATGGCCTGATACTCCGGATGTAGAGTATAATATAAAGAATGGACGCGGAACCAGTTCCCCTTGGGTTGCGTAAAGTCGGGAACCTGCATCAAATTGCCAGTCCAGATTAAATGTAACGCCCCCAAAATAGGTCCAATCCACCCAACCCATTTTGGGTTGCCACGAAATACACTCAACAAAAATTCTAAATATAAATCTTCAAATTCCAACTTTTAAACTGTCGTACAAAATACGACCACAATTAAACTGTGAGTTTCAATACAAATACAGTGCCCATACTCCAAATCAATAATAGGTTACAGAAAGGTACAGTCAATAACTGTTTTAGGAATTAAAATCTTTAGAAAATACTCAAGGAAACCTTCGTACATGGGCGGCCATGCATCTAAAGTATAATAGATATCGTAGGACTCGAGAATTATCCTTGGTTGACCCAATAGACCCCAAAGAAAATCGAGAAGATTACTATCGTGTTCATTCCAATGGTGGGTCTTCTCTTGCCATATAATTATCTCCATTGTCTCCAATTGAGAATTATATTATAATCGTACTCCAAGATTATATAGGTAGTGTTCATGGATATAATCAGCAAGTGGATGTGCACAACCATGTCTTATGGTAACCCGAAGTTGTAGGTGATTAGACATCTTGTATGATAGTGGCAAAACACTCTTCCAAAGTTGGGTTCACCTCAGCCTATTTGGTTCACCAAAATCAACTGTTAACATGACGTATAAAATACGACACACATATTTTAAATTCTCAATATAATTCTTCTCATACTGTTTTATGGAAAACCTCAACAGCTAAAGACCATCGTTCTATTCCCCTGTTATCCCTGCTCGACCCCGTTATACTCTTATTACCTGAAAGGAATTGTGAAGCAAAAGGGTGAGCACAAATAGCCCAGTAAAGAATATCATGACTAAAGATAATTATATTATCAATAATTTTCATCAGTAATAAATCAGAGATTTAAACATATGGTAAAACTTTTCAACCATAGTTGCAGCGGAACGAGCAATCCATTAGAAGAGTCAAATAGACTATAATGTCTATTATCTTCTCCATGTTAAAAGTCCACCAATAATATTTTATCCCTGTAACATCAATCAACAATTCCTGTCCACAATCATGTAAGTTCATGATCATAATTATCTTGATGAATTCTTCTTCGCACTCAGGACGAAGATAAATCTCATCACCTGTCTTTACCCGAAACACCAAAGATCATGGTTATACCAAATCACAGTTCCTGTTTATAATCATGCTAATCAATTCATCCTTGCATTACAAGCCAAAGATATTTAACAATTAATCATTCATCTTTGTACTACAGGCCAAAGATATTCACAAATCAACCGCTCATCTTTGCACTACAGGCCAAAGATATTCATCAATAGTTCATCTTTGCACTACGGGCCAAAGATATTCGTATCTCAAAAAATATCTAATCATTCCAGAATTTATATAAACAATAATTATAACCATGTTGATCAATTCACCTTTGCCTTTAAGCTAAAGATATTCAATTGTAAATTCAATGGTCATGAACATACCAGTCAACAATCCATCTTTGCACTACTGGCCAAAGAGAATCTATAGTCATGATCATACCAATAATCTACCCATCTTTACACTCAAGTCAAAGAGAAATTTCATCACCAGGATTATAAAAATGTTATATATGAGAATAAGAACAATACGATCCAATTGTCAACATGATAACCAATTGTAGAGTAAAATTCAAGAATAAAGCTTAAAACTTAGATCCAATTAAAGATAGGAACTTTAACAAGCAACTTGGACATATAGAAGAAAATTTAATTTTTTCGTGAATAGTGCCGTATACGTGAATAGTGCCGTATACGTGAATAGTGTCGTATACGTGAATAGTAACCCCGACATGAAAAAGATAGAAATTTCATAAGAAAAATCATACTTCGTGAATAGTACTCGTGAATAGTATCGTATTCGTGAATAGTGCCGTATACGTGAATAGTGCCGTATACGTGAATAGTAACCTCGACGGAAAAAGTAAGAATTTCATAATACAATCCATGCCAATATTTTGGTATAATGATATTGAAAAGAATAACATCATTTACTAAAGAAAATAACATCCCTTACCATCCCTTACCTCAAAAGAATAGTACCTCTGACTGGAATATCGGATATAATACCGAAGAAAACTTGCACTGAATAGCAACACTCAAAGTATTGAAATACTCACAAAAATACGCTCGATATTATAGAGAGAGAAAACTTCTGATTCTGGTGTGATTTTCAATTCTAACCTAAGCACCTTATTTATAGAAAAAGCTTAGGATGCCAAAGAAGACTAAAATAATAAATTATTATTATTATTTAAAAAAAATCTCCAGCCGCCGGCTGCTCCCAAAAATTAGATTTTCAACAAAAGTGGGGCCCAACCATTAAAAAAATATTTATTTTCCGAAACTTCAATAATTCATAATAAATAGCCCCTTTGTCAGAAAAATACAAATTCTATGTCCTTCTATAGGAAATTTAATTCTCTCCAACTTTGTAGAAGGAAGTTTTTCCAAATTCCAAACATAAATTATCCGAAATCCATAAACAGATGATTTCTCACACCAAAATACTGATAAAAACACATTAGCACTAATTCCTTCTTTAATATCCACAAAATAAATATTTCCTTATCATATAAATCAATAATTAATTATTCACAAATAATATTACAGAACTACAATATTGACAACCAGGTCGTTCCCAGGAAAGAGGGGGCCTTCCGATAAGGACTTCTCCTTACTGGCGCGCAATTAAATAACCCCTCCTAGACAGAACTTTCTTAGACATTGTCAATAATGCTATCTAATAATATTATTCAAATAATATGAATTATTGAGTTGATAATGTGAAATACTGTGCAATGACAATTATTGAATCAATAATACAAACTATCAACTGTAGCCATTATTGAATCAATCATATAAAATAGCAACGTAGCAATTATTGAGTCAATAAAATATCAATGTAACAATTATTGAGTCAATAATATAAAATATCAACGTAGCAATTATTGAGTCAATAATATAAAATATTGAACAGTAATTACTGTAACAATAATTGAGTAAGTGCCTTCTCACGTAAGACTCAATAATTCGAAATACTATGCAATACCGTGGGCTACTGTGCAACACCGCGTATCACTATATTTTAACCACCGGGTATTTCAACAGTACTAACGGTAACAACTACGCCGTTATTTTATAAAAAAGTTATTTCTGTCGCTTTCTATATCCGACAGTTATTTCGTTGTGGGGTCCACAAATAGCTGCTCCGTCGTACGAATATTCTCCGACAACAAGAATATTCCACGACCAAACGAATATTCCCCGACAACAATGAATATTTTATAACCACTTGCTTATTTTAAAAAATTTACATATATCACCCTTAACTTTAAACTTTTATCAATTTAACCATTTACTAAATAGAAAAATTGAATACTTCTATTTCATAAAATCTGGGGTCTTACATTAAACCTGTGTCCTAAAATGGCAAAAGAAAGAAAAATCCATAATGAAAACTTCAGCCACCTCGTTGGCGTGAAGGTAAATTGAGGGGTGGCGTCTTAACTCGCCCAAAAGCTCGGGAATAAGCACAACGATGGCTAGAAGCTCCCTACTCAGAGTATGGGCTAGAACAGGATCTATAAATAAGACATCCTCGTCGTCCACATCATCTGGCCTCTCAGCCCGGATCGGACGAATCGCAGACTCAGCCAACCGACGAAGCGACCGGGCTGGACGAGGCTGGGGAGCATCAGAAGCTCTCCTCCTCCTCACACCTGCAGAGACCCTGCTAGAAATGCCTAGTCTATTTGGCTGCATAACCTGGACAAAATTTCTAAATCACCTCAGAAAGGGTGAGGTAAGCCTCGAACTTACGACCTATTAAAATTTAATTATTGCTTCATGCATATTCTAAGTCCTAAAGCATGCATTAGTTAACATACATCCCCAGTAGAGTTAAAATTACATGTTTATTAAATGCTTAGGCTTTTAAAAAAAATTCGCCAGAGTCTCCTTTGTAAAATGGACTATCCGCATGCACATAGGCATGACTAGGTGGCCATTAAGTAGCACACTTATCCAAAATTATGAGCATTTCATATATATGAAAAAAATCAAAATCAAACTCCCCATGGCAGCTAAATTACCATGTGTATTTTTAGTTGAAAATTCAAGCTCATTTATCCTCAAATAGGATGAGTAAACTGGCCAAAAAGGGCGCCAAATGACTGTCTTAGAAATTAGTTTTTTTCACATTAAAATATTTAGCATAGTAAAATATACATATTTACTAAGTCAAATTTTTTTTATCAAGTCATATAAGCATGCATATTCACTATATTGTGTTTAGAAGCATTCCGTATGAAATCTGACATTTTAACAGTCAAAACTTGAAAAAAAAAGGATGTAAACGTTACCAGATATGTGTAGTACGATTGTACGATGACAAAATTTGAAAAAAGCAGCTCGAACTCAGTAGATCTGAAGAAGAAATCTCGAATTTTCTTTATAGTTCAAACTTAAAAATAACTTGTGAAAGCCATGAGGGGCCAAGTTATACTCGAATGGAGTAGCAACTCCACCTGCGGCAGCCGCAAGTGGACCTGAGACACCCTAGGGTGGGTCCCACCCCCTTCAGTTCAGTCCAATTAAAGTTAAAGTGGAGTTTACAGAAGTTGAAAAGTTAAATCAGGGAAAAAACAGCTACTTGATTGAGCAGAACGGCCTGAAACCCTGATTCTAAGTGTCAAGCTCCCATCGAAGGAAGAAACTTCATGTAAGCCATTAGTAGAAACCCTGATAGGGTATTCAGAATGCCGATGATGAAAAGTGCTGAAAATTACTTCTATCAGAGCATCGAGAGGGTCCGGCGTTGTGAACAGTGGGTTTTGAATGCTTCAGGGTATCCAGATTAACCTAAAGGAATGACCTATCAGAAAGATACCCCCACATAGAGATCATATAGGTCTGACATTGCAAACCATTGGCGATGACTCTAGCGTGGCATTGGAAATGAGCCGGTGATGAAAGCCGTTGATAACTGCTTTAATGAAGGTAAGAGTATCTGACATGGCAAACCGTTGGCGACAACTCCAGCGTGGCATCGGGAATGAGCCGGTAATGAAAGCTTTTGATAACTGCTTCAACGAAAGTCAGAGTATCTGACATGGAAAACTGTTGGCAAAAACTCCAGCGTGGCATCGAGAACGAGCCGGTGATGAAAGACGTTGATAACTACTTCAACGAAGGTCAAAGTATCTGACATTACAAACTGTTGGGGACTACTTCAGCATTATATTGGGAACGAGCCGGTGATGAAATCTATCGAGAACGGCAACATCGAGATCAGGTAGATCTGACATTGTCAACCGTTGGCGACAACTCCAGTGTAGCATCGGGAGAGATCTGATGATGAGAACTATGGAGAAATTTTTCCACATAGAGGACAACTGATGGAATCTGTTATACAAATCCCCAGCTAGAACACCAAGAAGGTTCGATGGTCCAACCGACCGTTGTAAACTACCGTTCAAGTAGGCGCCGAGAAGGTTCGGTGATGGTCAAACTTTGCAAACTACCATTCGAGTAGGTATCAAAAGAGTTTAGTGAAAGCCATCATGGACAGCGTCATCCCCAGCAGGAGTGGCGGGAATAGTCCGTGATAGAATACCGTGGCAGCTAACACGCCAAGAGCATATAACATTCATAATATGGCATATCGTGTATTGCATTGCATTACATTTGCATATGTCATATTTCCAGTGTCTAGCAGTCTTTATCCTGTTCATTCCATTGCATTGCATAAACATGATAAAGAGGGGCATATGTAGACACTTGAAATTTTGCATTCTTGTTACTAACCTTGTAGGAGAGCAAAACCGTCTTTTACCTTCTAGAGACAACCTTGGAAATTCAAGTCCACCCCAGCGACAACACCGGGAGATCAAATCAAACCCCGGCAACAAACCCGAAAGATACAGTAGCCCCGACAACAACTTCGGGAGACCAAAATCCACCCCAGCGATAACACCGGGAGATCAAATCAATCCCTGGTGACAACAACGGGAGATTAAATCAAACCCCGATGACAACCTTGGGAGATACAATAACCCCAGAGACAACATCGGGAGGCCAAGACAACCTTCAGAGACAGCCCTGAAGCATCAAATCATCCCCAGAGACAACCCTGGGAGACCAAGTCAACCTCGGAGACAACCCCAAGGAAGAACAGAGTCGGATGGGATCAAAACCTCGAAGAAGACCCCGAGAAGCAGTCGAAAACCATGTCAATCCTAGAGACAACCCCTGAAAGGGCAAGATGATCATTTTAGTGACTTAACATCAACTCAGGTCAAAATCAAGCCAAATCAATGTAATAAGGGTCAGAAAGAACCATAACATCAATCCCGAGTGAAAACAGCACAAGACAGCTCAACGGACGGACTGTAAAGATTCGAAGATCTAGTCATGGACCCATCTTCTAAGATTCAAAATAAGTCAAATCCCATATCATTGTGTAGCTCTCGAAAAGGGATTTCTGGAAAGGTATAGCACACCTCAAACGGACTCCCGGATTGAAAGTTATAAAGGTTTGAAGCAGACATCGCGTTGGTTGGAGTGCACATAATTTGAGGCAACGGGACCTACAAAAGCGAGGCCCACTCGGGGAGCCGCACCTCTACCCGCAACTGTCACGAATAGACTCGCAACTGTTGCTAGTAAACCCGCGACTATTTCGATCTATAAATAAGACACTCCACCTTAGCAAAAAAGAAGAGAAAAAAAGGAAAAAAGCAGAGAAACTCCACCCATTTTGACTCTTAGCCCTACCTCTAGCACTCCAAACTTCAATTTTATTCTTCTAATACGTTTGCATACGTATATTCTACAACATATCAAGTTTTAATCGGTGAAAACGGAGTATTGAAGCCCTCCGAGTGGCATAAAGTCCATAGCGTTGCACATTGTAAGTTTTTTTACGATCTGAAGCTATTCACTACTTTATCATACATATGTGAATGTACATATAAATTTATAGCTTCTGGTTTTGCCTGAATTTCAAATTCGTGGCCTTTTTAGCTTACTTTTAAGTGTATATATATATATAAGTATATATATATATATATAACTAACTCGTTCGACCTGGATTGCTAATCCGTGGCCTTTTCAGCTTTAATATATATAGCTAACTGTATATATATATATATATATATATATATATATATATATATATATTAACATTTCATTCAGTCTAGCCTGGATTGCTAATCCGTGGCTTTTACTCGCTTTCATATATATATATATATATATATATATATATATATATATATATATTTATACTAACTTGTTTGTCTTGGATTGCTAATCCGTGGTCTTTTTAGCTTTAATATATATATAACTAACTGTATATATGCTAACCTTCAATTCAGTAAAGCCTGGATTGTAAATCCGTGGCATTTACTACTTTTATATATATATATATATATATATATATATATATATATATATATATATATATTCATTCTAACTTTGTTGGCCTGGATTGCTAATTCATGGCTTTTTATCGCTTATATATATATATAATCATATATATATATATATATATATATACTAACTTGTTTGGCATGGATTGTTAATCCGTGGCCTTTTCAGCTTTAATATATATATATATAACTAATTGTATATATATATATATATATATATATATATATATTTACTTTTCTCAGTCGAGCCTGGATTGGAAATCCGTGGCTCTTTATAGTTTTATATATATATATATATATATATATATATAAATATATATATATATATATATATATATATATATATATACGATAAGGATCTTAGGCTCACCCAACTAAAAGCTCACCCAAGCTCACCCCCCTTTAGCGATGGACCGGGCGACGGTTCGTCTGTCGCTATATATACAACCATCGTCTATATGCTGTCCGTCGCTATATGTTGTCTGTCGCTAAAAGCTAAGACGATAGTTGTATATATAGTGGCGGACCAAACCGTCACCCGGTCTGTCGCTAAAGGGGGGTGAGTTGGGTGATCTTTTACTTGGGTGAGCTTAAGATCCGGACCGTATATATATATATATTATTCATTGTGATTAAATATCTGCTTTAATTATTCATTTATTATGAATATATTTTAATGTAAATTTGGTGGACTAGATTCATCTAAATCTAGTCATTTTAAACTTTCAACTGGTTCAAATGTTGTCAAACTGGAACCTTTGAGCTAGAATGGCTAAGATTTATTTAAATCTAGCTTTCTTTCTAGTTATATAAATATTAAAGCGACTACGCGACCCTAGATCCATATCTAGAGGGAATGAGAAGCTTTGGCTACACACATGGAAGGATTTAACTGATGAATCCTTTGTCTTGCAATGTCTAGATGTTAATCTACATTTTCTGTCAATATCTTTGCTATGTAGGCTTTTTAATCATATTCTGTGAGCCTAGGAATCATGGGATCTATGATCAACCCCATGGACCTAGATTCGATTCCCACGATGGATAATTTTGTACTATAAATACAGCCTGCCTGCCCTTTTGTAAATGTAAATCAGATGAACCTTAAAACGGTTATCCGGATGTAAGGTCTCAACATAGTAAATATTGGTTTGTAGTGCTTGGGTCACTTCGATGGCTGTAATGCCCATAAGAAAATCGACACTTGTATATACATTTTTTGGTCGAGGATGCCTCGCATCCTGATAGTAAAATTAAAATCAGCCGAAGGCAGAATAAAATGGAAGTATCAAAAGGCTTTAATTCCTATGTGAGCGAAATGGTTTGAAAACCGTCTTTCAAAACATCACTCTTACATCTTATCTAAAAATGAACTTTTCATTAATTCAAATCCTTCGTATATAGGTCCAACGAAGCACAACACTACTTCCAATCAAGCACGTAGGTTTAATTACTTCAAACACACACACATACATTGCAAATTAAAAGAGAAAAATTGAAAAGATGCGGTAACCGTGTTTTACGGAAGTCGGGGGGTGCCTAACACCTTCCCCCCGCTTAACCAAGCCCCCAAACTTTATGAATCTCGGTTTCCAAGGCCAAGTTTTGACAGCGTCTAGTAATTGGGCCTACTTGCAAGCTTTTCAAACAAAACTCGATTGAGTTGGTATAACCATTTCAAAACTATCAACTAGTGACTCTGTAAACATTTCAATTCGTTGACATGATACATGTTGGCCTTTTCCTAAAAATTGCACCATTCATAAAACAAATAAGACAAACAAGGGTAGAAAACCAAAAAATTAGGGAAAGGAAGATCTGTCCGAAGATTTTTTCCCTATGTCGACACTACATATAGGCGAGGAGTTAAGGTGTTGCAAGCAATCCATCCTACAACTTTGTTAAAAATGATTGGGGCGACGACCACCTCACGCAAGCGTGTTGTGGAGTCTATCATTTGGTATCAAAGCTAAGCCTTTCTAGCAAGTTACTTATCCTTAATTTTTTGTCAAAATATATATTGTAAAAAAAGCCGATAAAAAAAAAAGAAAAAAAGGGTATAAAAGAAAAAAATTCAGATTCTATTTCTACTGTGCTAACCAAACTTGTAGCGCACCATTCTACCATCTGTTCATTCTATCAGTTATCATTCATCATCAATCTCGACGAAGCAACATCATCCACGTTCGAAAATAAATAAATTTGGGAAACACAAACGGAAATTCAAGAGAGGCATACAAGAGGAGTACAAGGCAATTAATTTATGATTTTGTGGTATTTCGTTAGTCATACCTTCTATATTTTGTTCTTGATAAGTTACTTTTGAATTTTATTGTAAAACTTTGATTTTTTTTGGTGAATTCAAAAAGAACATATAAGAGAGAATATTAGAGGTAAAAGGTAAGAGTGTGAGCTTATTAGAGGGTAAAAGCCAAATTGAGTGCATACACGAAAGATTCGTTATTGTTTAAGTGAAACACGTAAAGGAGAGTGTGAGAAAAAATTTTATGCACTAACCTTTATTTTTTAGCAAACATGTATGGCTACAATTATGAAAGTTCATATGGGTCTCGAAGGAATACTTTCCAAGGTAATATTGATACAGAGGCATATCTGAGATGGGAAAGAAAAATGGAGCGAGAGGTTGATTGCCATGATTACTCCGAACGGAAGAAGGTTAGACGGGTAGTTCAAGAGTTCTCCGATCATACAATCATATGGTGGAGGATTAAAAAAATTTATAGAGAGCGTCTAATCGAGACATGGGCAGAATTAAAAACAACGATGCGAAAGCGGTTTGCTGTAATAACCAAGAATTTTTGTGTTGCATTGTAAATAAATATATTATTTAATCTGTGATATATTATGGATAACTAAGTGATTAAATGATTATGTGAATAATATGATATAAGTATTTAAAGGAAGTCTCACTAATAAGTTAAATAAATTAGTGGACTAACCTAAGTACTTTAAGAATCTAGAAAATTAATTTAAGGTGCTAAACCCTAATTACATACTCAATAAACTTGAATACAACAAGTCTAATTGGGTTATGTAAGTGAATTAATATTATTGATGGATAAGAATATATAAATATCAATAATAAGGAGCATTAGTTCAAGAGTTAATAAATTAAGAAGAGTAAGTAATTTAAACAAGCCCAATTATTTGATTAAGCATTGAACTTGTAGATAAATTGATTTAACAGCAATTAAATTATTAAACTAGCCCAATATATCATGTATAGGCAAGTATTATAATGACATAATTTAATTATTGGTGGAAGCCCAAGTTCATTTTTGTTAGTAAGCAAAATAAGAAAAAAAATACAAGCCCAAAAAGAATTAATTAAAAGCCCAAGTTAAGCCCACTTGAGGGGGGGATATTTTAGTCATTAGATGAGCTTAATATAAGACAAAAATGAAAGGAAGATAATGTTGGGTTTGTACGAAATCGTGACGCAATCAAATTGCAAAAATTAGCGGAAGCATGGTATATCTGAGTTTAATTTATTTTTTTTACAAAACCATCACCCGGATTATCCTTTATGCAAATTATTAATTTAAAACGATAAATAAGAAGTTATGGAATCATACCCTTGTAGAACGAAGCTTCCACAGGTACGAGTTCAACTCCTTGTTCTTCGTGATATCCTTGAATTTCTGGTAGATTCTTTCCTTTGGTCAACGTTAGCCACCTAAGTGTTTGGCCTCTAGAGGTGATCCACCAAGGAAGATGAATTATCAAGAAGGAGGGTGGTTGGCTTAGTTTTCTATCGTCCATAGAAAAGGAGTACTCTCCAACAATTAGAATTGCATCAACTAATATCTATTATAAGACTCCTCTTATATATATATATATATTAGTTAACCCTTCTAATCCTATTAGACATGGGATTTTATTTAATTAATTAAACTCCTTTAATTAATTTAAGCTTCCCACCACATTGGGAATAATTAATTAAATTTATTTAATTAATTTATCTCCTAATCATATTAGGAATAAATGAGAGTACTAATATTAAATTAATTACTAAACCCCTTTAGAAATTAAAATAATAATAATTGTAATAATATTAATAAGACATCTCTTATTAATTTATATTTAATATTTTCAAAATATTAAATGATAAACATTAAGCTATTTAATTTATTCTATCACCATAGATTAAATTAATTAAACTTAATGCATTATTACGATTATGTCATTACCTTCTTAAATAATTATTCTTCCTTTTATGGTGTGACCCTTTAGGTTCTCCATATTAAACCGTTTATGAATAAATCAATTAGAACAATTCTAATCTTATATAAATAAATAAATTAAACTAATAATCTATTTAAATAAATAATATTTATTCTACAATAGGGATAAGCCTCCCTAGCGATCAACGACTTTCCAGATAATATAGATTTCAACATTAATCATAAAAGAACCTGTGAGTAATTAGTTACCGTATAATTCAATCCTTCCACCATACAATGTCCCAATTAAATATAAGACATAAATTTACTGTCAAGTCTTATTTTATTCAATTATATGTATTTCGATTAGAAAATGCACAACTCCAAATAATACAAATTAGAAACTCCTTTCTAATTTCATTCCACCTTGGCCAAGGATTCCTGGGTTGTCATTTAACGAATCACATAGAACATATCTCCTTTTTTACTAGAGGTGGTAGATTCTTTATTGATCATTCATTATCTCCATATGTAACTCATTATACCCAAGCATATCTTTTTATATACCCCAAAGGGCTTTAAGGAATAAGTCAAAGTATAATTCATTACATACAAGATACTATGATGATCTTAAGTCCAAGGATCACTTGTACTACTATCATCACATTAGGAATTTCTATTGACAGGCGAGTAAAACTCCATTAGATATTACATAGAGAATCACATTAAGTGAACTTATTCTCCAAGAAGCACCTACATACTTGCTTTAGTGTCTCCACACAAATGATCATGAGATCAATCATTCTCATCCAATGAGCAAGAAACATATGTACTAATCTATCCAGATTTACTAATCCTCTTTTTAGTAATCTCATGATTAGGAACTATTTTAGTTTTTAAGCTTTCTAAGAATTTAGATCTCATTAGCATGATCAACATCATGATTCTAAAAGCATTGCTTAAAACTATGAGTTATTTACATATTATAAAAACAGCACCATGTAGATAATTATTTGCCTTTAATAAGTTAATAATTTAATTAATAAATAAATAAGATCACCTCCAAAGTAGATGCTTTATCATCATACATGATTGGCTTGTATGCATACTACTTTCAGATAAGGCCACATGGCCGATTTTTGAAGGAGAGGAAAGGGGAGGAGTATGTGATGATGATGTTTACTTTATTAGGTAAGTTACTTTATTAGGTGTTGATTTATTATATGAACAACACATTTGTTCTTTCTTGCAAGTAAACATTTTCATAATAAGAGAGAGAGATAGAGAGGGAATGCAAGAGTTGGTGATAATGTATAGATATACATTATATAACTATACTTTTAACTTTAAGTAAAATAAGTATAACTTTTCATTTTATTTCCTTTCATTTCCCAAACAAAAAGAAAGAGAAAACAAAGAAAATAGAGAGAGAAAAGAGAGAGAATTCGGTGGGATAAAAGAGAGAAAAGGGAGAGAGCTTGATCCTAGATGCACCCAAGATTCATAACCTATTATGGTTGGAGAAGGAAGGAAGCCAAGAAAACATGGTATAAACCTATTTTCTAAGTTTTATTTTCTTCTCCTTCAATGATTTAATGGAAAAGGGGTTTTATGATTTGAAAGTTTAAAACTCTTTAATCTATGTGTTTTCTATAGATTCAAGTATGGATCTAATTAATTTAAGTGTTAAAAAGTGGATCAAAAGGTAAGAAATGAAACTAGGTTTCTAGAAAGCTAGAAAACCCTAGCGTTCTCTCCCTTTGATCAACTAGTATTTTAGATCTATACTTTCTTTTCGCGATCCGTCAAAGAGGGGTGCTAGATATATGTGTTGACTAATAAACCCAAGTGGTTGCATTACAAAATCGCGTGTTGAAAAGTTGTGGTATAGATTTTAGTCAAAACAGTCTACGTAGTAGACAAAAGAGGTAAAAAGTTTCTGATCAGTCTGCCACGAGGGCATTTTTGTAAACTTTTTGTGTTTTTAAAATTTTGGGAAAATTTTCAGGGTTAATGTCAGAGGTTTTGTAGATCGTGTAAAAATTTGAAATTTTTGGTCATATGGAATGAGAGTTATGGATTTTACGGTCAAGGACTACTTTTAGAAATCTACCCGAATAATTCTCTGTGTATAAGTCCAAAAATTATAAAATATTTACTGTAAGTACATGTATATAATATAAGCATACCCTGAAAATTTCAGAATTGTTGGAGACAAGTTCGATTTATGAAAAATCTGACAATATTTGGCTATTTTGGACTATTTAAATATAGTAAATGAATTTTAAAAATTTTCAAAAAAATATATTTTTATGAGGGGATTATATATAGTTGCTTTCAAGAAAAGAAATAGTTTTAGATATGTTTTGCTATTTTTCTTATAAATGATGATATATGGAGAAATGAATTAAATTGAACATATGATGTGAAAATTTTGGAAAATACGGTTTTACGACTTGAGACCTTAAGCATGGTTTATGCAGATTTTTGAGGAAGGTTTTGGGTTGGGTGTGAAGAGTTGTTACGTTTATGGCATTTTAGAAGGTTTAAATGAATTAATTAATGAAAGGAAAATAATTAAAATAAATCGTTTATTAATGTATTAAATGATTTAAAATATTTTTTTCATGACTAATGATATTGGATTGAAATATTATTAATAATATTTGACTTAAATGTTATTAAAAAGTTAATAACATTAGCTTCAAATATTATTACATAATTAATAATATTAAACGAGAAATTAAAATAGAGAATTAAGTTATTTTTAAATATAGTTGTGGTATTTGGTATTCAAGGAATTATATTATATATGTAACAGACTAAAATGAGAATTCAGGGTGCTGAATTGGATTTCGGGTTGCTGAAATGATTTTGATTTACTGAACTTGATTTCGGTCTGCTAAAATAGTGATTTCAGGATGCTGAAATGTAATCTGGTTTACTGAAATAGTGTTTTCGGGTTACTGAAATACTATCTAGTTTACTAAGATGACATATGTGGAAAAACTTATAAGTATAAGTTATAACATGATTAAAAGATTATCAAAGTATAACAATAACACTAAGACTTTAATGTAATGTTCAATACTTAGCTATATGATTGAATGTTAGACAATTTAATATAAGATGATGAGATTATAAGTGAGTTATGTTATGACTAATGAAAAGATCAATTATAGGTCTTTTCTCTAAGAGGTTAAAGTAAATTGCATAGCAGTAGACTACGATTGAGGCAAGTTCTCTAAATAAAACTTGAGTTATATTTCAAAGCATATTAGTGAATAATTTTTTATAATTATTCACATCTTTATTGATTGATAATATTCACACTTTGTGCAATTGAATTTCTGTTCTATTATTATTGAACTGTGAATTAGTTAAAGTTCTTTTATTCATGAACTATTTATGATATGGATCTATGCTAGTTGTATCAACTAGATCAAGTATATTTAAATTTGTTAAATCAAATATATTTTAAAAGCGGTGCCTAACCAATTGAAATGGTAAGGACTCATGATTGAGAAAAAGAACAATTTTTACTAAAGCATTATTGAAAAACAATTGTTGCTAGTATATTGAGTGATTATGCATATTTCACCGGGTATGAAAGGTTGATCCCCTTGATTACCAAACTTTATTAAAATGACCAGTTTAAATACTGACAACCTAGTATATGTTCATGATTATTCCAAACCACTCAGTATCTGTTATTCAATTATTCGAATATTCAGTTAATGAGATGTAATTCATGGTCTTTCACAATCGATTTATCTTGTTGAACATTGAAAGCTAAATTCTTTTTTAATCATAATATATATCCTTTGAGTTTAAACTTGCTAAGCAAATTCATTGCTTACCCGTGCTATATCATGACATTTGTTTCAGCTAAGCCAGAGTCATCCAAGAAGGACAAGGGCAAGGGAAAGGTCTAAGAATAGTTAATACGAGTGTTTATGTATTATAATACACTATGTTTAATGATTATATAAACCTTTTGTGTTACTATATGTAACTTAATTAAGGTATGTTTAAGTAAAGGTAATAGACCTTGGGATATTGTTATAAGACTTTATTATAATGAACAATGTATGTTTATTATTCCGCAATATATATAGAATGCTTATGATGATGATGTATCGTGAGCACTGAATCCGAGGTTAAAGAACCTGGATTTGGGGGCGTCACAGGTTGGTATCAAAGCTTTAGGTTATAAACATTAGGATACGAAACATAGTTATAACCTTAGAAGAAAACTCGTACAGAGTATGCTAAGATATGGATTATGGAGATTCATCTGGTATAGATTGTACATGATAAAAGATTGTTTCATTTTATCAATGAATATATTTTATTGTGATACTGATGTTGTGTTTGTTTGGTTATAGGATGCCTGAGGAAGGACAAGGTAGCCATATGGTTGAGCAAGAGCCTATAGAGCCTGTAGAGGAACAAGCTGAGAGCGATGACTACAACGAGGATATGATGGTTGTGGACTTGTTTGAAGAGAATATGGGATTGGAGAATAGAGTGAGACAGTTGGAGCAAGAGAACGCTACTCTTCAGTTTACTGGAGCACAATACAAGGAGTTGGCATATCAGGCTCAGACAGAGCTTGCTGAGGTGAAGATACAGTTACAAGGACAGACGACCTCGGCTCAACAGATAGTTACTATGAATGCTGAGCTGAGGGAGAGACTGGAACAAGAAGAGGTAAAGCTGGGAGTGTTAAGAGTTGAGCATCAGGCGATGCAATTTGAGTTTGATCTGGAGATTGTAGATAAGATCAGGATTAAGGGGTCATGGGTTGGAGCAGTAAAGATGGTTGACCAGCAGGAGTTACTTTTGGAAGAGAAGGAGGTCAGATTAGAGTCTCTGGGACGGTCCTTAGATGCAGTATACGCAGTCCCCAGGGTTGGAGATAGGAGGCCGTATGTGGAGATCGACGAGTGTAGCCGGTCAGTGCGACATCGTGTGATTGGAGATGCACTGCTGGCGCAGGAGCATGTCCAAGTGGAGGAGCCTCTACCTGACAGTCAGTGATGTTGGGTGGTAGTGATGTATATAGATGCAATGGTACCCTTTTTGTTTATCAGGGTTAGATTATGTATGATGTAAACCTCTAGCTGTGAGAGGTTGTATGTAAATATAATGTATCCCCATATTAGTTGTGAAGGGGAGTAGATCTTTTGATAGATCCCATATCTTGATGTTTAGAATGGGATAGTTATCATTTATAGAAATATTCTAGGCATATAAGTGTATGACACTAATATTTGGTATATGAATATAAATGCGGTATTATGAGTAATTGTTTGACTAAGTAGATAAGTCTTGAGAATGAAGATAGTAAGCTATCTCTGTAATAATTTGAAAGTTTATTAAACTGAATGTGTTGTTTCAGCAAGCTGAAAAGATTAATTCAGCAAGCTGAAGAGGTTATTTCAGCAAGCTGAAAAGATTATTTCGGTAAGCTGAAAAAATTATTTCAGCAAGCTGAAAAGGATATTTTCGTAAGCTGAAATGGAAAGTTCAGCAAGTTGAACATTATGATAATGTGATTATTAGAGTTCAAATTACATGTTGTATTCGAAATACTTATAACATATAATGAAACTCAAAGTGATAATATAAGATTGTGTTTAACTAGATAATGCCGCCAAGACGTCAGAACCATAACCAGAGGGAGGAACGATCTGTAAATAATGAAAGAGAGCAGGTTGACCCAATGCAGAACTTCGCAAATATAATAGCTCAAGCTATGCGGACTCGTGCACTTGCAACAAGGAATCAAGCAAATAATAGATTAGCAAATTTTAAAGATTTTAAGGCTGTAGGACCGCCAGAATTCAGCGGAACCACGAAACCCATAGAAGCTCAGACATGGGCAAAGGATATGGAAAATGCCTTTATCATTGCTAGGGTAGCCGAAGAGCAAAAGACAACTTTTGCTATCTACTTGATGAAAGGTGAGGCTAATTACTGGTGGGAGGCGAACCAAGCTAGAGCCGAAACGGAAGTAGTTTCATGGACAAGGTTTAAGAAGTTATTCTTCGAAAACTATTTCTCGCAGGACATGCAAGCCAGGATGGAAGTGAAGTTTCTTGAATTAAAGCAAGAGAACATGACAGCTGCAGAATATACAACAAAATTCAATGAGTTAGCCAGATTCGGACCTCATCAGGTGGATACAGAAGTACGGAAGGCGTGTAGGTTTGAGAATGGGCTGAAGCCGTGGATATACAGCAAAGTTGCAGTGCTACAAATTGCTACATTTTCAGCACTATTAGAAAAAGTTATCATTGCAAAAGGTAGTAGTGAGGCAGTATCTAAGTATAACCTGGAGAAGAATAAGAAGAAGATTGAAGGTGGACAGCAGGGTGCCAGCAGTGGTGGCAGTAATAGTAAGAAATGCAAGTGGAACAGTGGCAATAAATCGGGAACTCATCAAGGGAGTACACCACAGAAGAAGCCAGCATGTGTAAAATGTGGAAAGAATCACTCTGGGAGTGTATGAAGGGCAAAAATGTTTGTTATAATTGCGGTCAGGAAGGACATATTTCACCAAATTGTCCTAAACCAAAGAAGGGAGGTTGCTTTTCATGTGAGGAAACGGGGCATCGATTTAAGGATTGTCCATTTAAGAAGAATATTGACGGAGCAAGTGGAAACAAGAGCAGTACCACAAAGTTAACAATTTGAGGGCCAACGCAGCAGAGTAAGCTGACAGCCCGAACATTCAACATGACTGTGCAAGATGCAGTGGCATCAAAGGAGGTGGTGTCAGGTATTATTCCAATTAATAATATAAATGCATATGTATTATTTGATTCAGGAGCTACCTGTTCATTTGTGTCTGATGAATTTGCTAGAAGATTAAACTTACCCTGTGAAAAGTTAAAGAACCCAATGAATATAGAAGTTGAAAACAAACAAGTGATTCCGGTAGAGTTTATCCATAAAAACTGTGGTGTGGAAAAAGAGGACATAAGTTAAGCGTGAATTTGATTCCGATACGCTTAAGAGATTTTGATGTTATCTTAGGGATGGATTGGTTGTTTAACCATGAAGCAGTTATAAATTGTCAGAAGAAGAGTATACGCCTTAAGACACCAAATAAGTCTAAGGTAAACTAGTTGTCTGACGATGATGCATGCCAGGAGGATGTTACGAAAAGGATGTGAAGGTTATTTGCCTCATGTAGTGGATACACGGGTTGTGAATTCGGACATGGGACAGATACCTATAGTTAATGAGTTTGGGGATGTCTTTCCAGAAGAACTTCCGGGACTTCCGCCAGACAGAGAGATAGAATTTGTGATTGATTTAGTACCGGGGATGTAAGGACCAAGAATTTTACATGATTAAATATTTTACGAATAATTTTTTATTATTATTTTAATTATCATTGTTGGGGTTATAATAATTTTTAGTATTAGTGATATGAATTCAACAGACTAGCCAAATTATTTATTTTAAGCTGACTAAGAAAAGTAAAGGAGGTAATAGTGAATAGCTGTTCAAAACCTTAATTTGAATAGGGCTTTGATTATTAATCCTGTTATTATTATAAGGCTATTTCAGATTATGTGATTTATGCGATTAATGTTAAGTATTTATCAGATAAGGTGTAACATTAGTAAACTCTAATGATAGTTAGGAATCCTAATGATCAGTTAGGAAATCCTAATGTTGATCAGGAAACCCTAATTGAGAATTAGGAAACCCTAATATTTGTTCATTTAACCCTAATTAAGATTAACAAAACTCTAATGATCAAAACTTAAGAGAAAAAGTTTAGAGTTTCTAGAAATAAGTGAAATAACTAAATTACCCTTAAAGATAATTGGGAAATTACTAAATTACCCTTAATAATAGGGGAAATTACCAAAATACCCTTTATCTTCCATTTTAGGTGATAAGACTAAATCTATGAGTCATCATTTGCTAGATTTTCAACATGTGCTAAAAGAGAGTCTTATCAGCCATATATTGACACCTAATATCAACCACAACCATTGGATTAAAGTCCTGGCCCAATCTTAGCCAATGAGGATTTATTTAGTAAACCAAAATAATGGGATATGTGCTAGTAGAATAACTATAGTTAGGAACTATCCATACTTGAGTTAAATGTAGAAAAGTGTTGGCATATAAAGGTGGACCCCACTAGTAATTATGGGTGATGATGGTTAAGAAGTTTCCTAGGAAATTTCCTTAAAGTGATAAAAGACTATTTTGCCCTAACAAAAAATTATTAATGACTTTTATGTCCTAGGAAGGAAATTGCTAGGAAGTTTCCTAGGAATAGGGGAATGACAATTTTGCCCAAGAGAAATTTGTTAATGACCATGGCATCCTTGAAGGAAATTTCTAGAAAATTTCCTAATTATAGTGAGATGACAATTTTGTCCTTAAAGAAAATTGAATATGACCAATATGTCCTATGAGAAAATTTCTAAAAAATTTCCTTGAGATAACTTAAAGACCATTTTGCCCTTTCCTAGTGATGGTTAAAGACTACTTTTCCCTTAGTCTTAATTTAATATACTAACTAAACAAAAAAAAAGAAAGGAAAAAGAAAGAAAGAAAAAGAAAAAGAGAAACAAATTTTCTCTTATCTCTCTCACCCCCACCCAAAAATAGAAGAGGAAAGAGAGACAGAGAGAGAGAGAGAGAGAGAGAGTTTGTGGGTTGCAATGGGAGAAGAGGATGAGAGAAGAAGAAGAAGAAGAAAAACCCAAAAAAAATTAAGGTATAAATCCTAACTAAGTTTATATATATTATTTTGGTTGTGCTGAACCAAATTATGAGGTTGTGATCTTGAATTCTAGAACCTTATATCTACATATTTTATGATGTTACATGCTTATATCTTACAATTTTAAGTGTAGAAAAGCTTGGAAATCAAAAGAAAACCAAAACAGTTTTCTTGCTCAAAAAACCTTGAAAATTAGTCCACTTTGGACCTTCACCATTTGAAATCTACAACTTATTTTTGAGATCCATCAAAGAGGTGAGTTAGATACATGAGTTATTTGATGAAACCAAGTTGTAGCACTCAAAAATTTTAAACGAATCAACCGTAGTGTCATTTTTCGTAAAACACTCCATGCCAACAAAAATCTAGAAAAATCAAATGAGTTTTCTGGTCATTTTTGGTGAAGGCTGTTTCAGCCACTTTTGTTGCTCTCAAAATTCTATCCTTTTGTGGTATAATAGTATATCAAGTTATCTAGGTCCTGTCCAAAGATGAGGATTTTTGGATGTCTAGAAAGGGAGATATAGATTTTACAAGAAAGTATGATTTTTAAAAGTAAACTGCAATAACTCAGTGAGTTTAACTCTGAAAAATGTGAACTTTTTACAGGAGTCTTGGTTGGATAATATGTAGCTACCGTATGAATTTTAGAATTTTGGGACAAAAGGATAATTTATGATAAATGTTGCTATTTTGGACTGTTTTAGCTTATTTAAAAATAACAAACGAATTTGGAAAATTGCAAGAAAATTATTTTGTGAATAAAATATCATATACTGATATTTCTCATAATATAAAAAAAATAATAAGTTGGTTTGGTTTTTTTCATGCCTATGAATGAGTTAAGAATAAATGAGAAAATTAAGTTATATTGAGTTATAAAACTTGAAAATGTGATGTTAATAATTAAATAATTATTATATGATATAATAAGACTTTATGGGGGTATTTTGATTATTTTTAAAATATTATTTGAATGGCATATTATATGTGTTGAATAAATTCAATAGTAAGAGATAAACAATTAAATTAGATTTTTTTATAAATGAATAAAATATTATTAGATAATTAATAATATTACTAAGTAATTAAAATATTATTAAAGGATTAATAATATTTATAAATGAATAGAATATTATTAAATAATTAATAATATTACTAAGTAATTAAAATATTATTAAAGGATTAATAATATTTATAAATGAATAAATTATTATTAAATAATTAATAATATTATTAAGTAATTGAAATATTATTAAAGGATTACTAATATTTATAAATGATTAAGATGTTATTAAATGATTAATAATATCTGTAAAGGATTAAAGATATTATTAAAGAGTTAATAATAATAAAAAGTAAATAAAATATTATTAAATGATTAATAATATTAGACAAGAGTCTTAAGATAATAATTAAATAATTAAAATATTATCAAAGAATGATAATATTACTAAAAGTTAAGGAATTATCTAATGTTTGATTATGTGACTAAATGTTAGATAATTTGTTTTAAGAATAGTTGAGTTAAGTTATGTTATGCTGATTGAAAGATCAATCTTATTCATGATAGGTCTTCTCTAAGAGATTAAATTAGATTGCTTAGCAGTAATCGTCGGAGCAGTCAAGTTTTCTAACTTCATTTAATTTTTATATTAAATGTAAGTCTTGTATATTGATATACGAACTTGTTATAAACATTATTCGTGATATCTGTGATTTGAAGAGGGTTATGACTTATTGTTCAAGCATAACCAAACCATATGAGCTGTTGTTTGCGTAAAATGTGTTTGATTTGATATCAAAGCATAACCTGTGGTAAAACCAATGTTATTTGGTACAAACATAATGAGCTGCTATTTGAGTAACATGTGTTCGATTTGATATCAAAGCATAAACTGTGGAAAAACCAATGTTGTTTGGTACAGATATATATACTGATACTATTCGGACAGGCAGTTATAGCACTGACCGGGGGTTATATTTACAGGCAGTTGTAGTACTAACCTTGTTGGATTGGTAGGATGATATGCATACTCCTAGGATATGATTAGGCTGATCCCCTATGAGATATTCGAACAGAGCTTCTATAAGTCTTTATGACTGTTAGAAGTGTGGTGTGGTTGATCGAATCAACCCGGGATGCTAAGTCTTTATGACTGACAGAAGCTCGTAATGGGTAGAGTCAGTATATATGTGGAAAAACTCTGAACTATATGTTCATTCAATTCAAATTTAGTGTGAGTATAACATATAACTTGTTTCAAACTTGCTGAGCTTTCTGTAGCTCATCCTTGCAATTATTCTTTTCCTTTATAGCTTTGACTGACATAACGGAAGTTCCAGAACTCAACCACGTAGATAGAAAAAAAAACTCTTTAAGTTAAGTTTTGGTTACTTCTTTGAAAATTCTGATGTAATAGTAAGTTATTGTAATAAAATTTAAGAATATGTAATATATTATTATCTTTTGTCAATTGATTAGTTTTACCTTTTTAGAAAATAGGAAGAAGTACAGTATCTATATGAACTATACATCTGAATGGGAGTATTGAAAGATCTTGGAGTCCTCTGATTCACTGAGGTCGCGCCCCTCAGTTCGAAGAACGATCCTACCATTAATACTGCGAATGTCATATAGATAGGAAATATTTATATAAAAAAAATATCTGTGAGATTATAAACCTATTCATCCAAGTGATGGCATCCAGATATAGTAATTATTCTAACGAGAATGATTATCTGATATGGATACTATGAATTTTGGATTTATAGAAGTTATTATCTTATGGAATATTTACGTGAGCACCAAATCTATTACAGGAAATGTAGAGATTTTGGGGGCGTCACAATTTAGCATCAGAGCTATAGGTTAGAAACCTTAGGTGAGGACACCATAGGCTATAACCTTAGAGGAATAATAGTAGTAGAAACGTTAGTGAAAATATAAACTCAAAAAGAGTTTATAGGAGATGAATTGAGAAAATTCATCGTAAAATAAGATAAAAACTAACTTAAAGAAAACTATTGTTTGCTATGTGTATACAATGTATATTAGGTGCTAATCAAGTTAATATAGTTAATCAAAAATTAAGAATTTAAGGATATTCATTTAAGTGAGTGAGGAACTGGACATTCTGTTTGAGCTAGTATCTAAACCAGAATCAGTTAGGCCAATAGAGAATGATCCAGAGGGTAGGATAGGAGAAGTGCCAACTGAAGTAGCTTATAGAAATATTTGAAGCTGTAGAAGACAAACCTATGGTAGATCTATAGAGTGCTCATAAAGATTACCGGAGTTGGAGCTAAGTGAAGAGGGAGGCTCAAATCTCGATTGGGCTTATATAAAGCTAGAAGAGGGGACAATAAAAAAAGAAGAAACAAAAGAGCATGATATGTTTAGGAAATGGGTTTAGGAGATGAGATTTGAAATAATGTAAAACTCAGAGTAATGAGGGGAAAGAAAATATGGAATAACAGTGATCTAGGAAGCTCAGAAAGTAAACAAAGGAAAATAGAAGAACTATGGGAAGATGCATATAGACGTATGTAGAAAAGGCAAAAATGTATTGTTCTAGTGAGGAGGTAGGTGAAAGAAGTGAAAATACATAAGATGAAGTTTGAGTATTAGAAATTTGGTAATAGTGTGAATAATAAAGAATATATGATAATATCTTATGAATGAATATACATCTGTGTGTAGTGTATAAGTTAAAGAATAATAATAAATTCTAACTTTCTGACTGTAATAAAGGGATATGTAATATATATATATAGTAGCAACTATAAGATGAACTGTAACCTATAAATTTATAGTATTTCCAATGTGTTCTTCAGGAAAGCTAGTGATAATATATAAAACACTAGTCAAGTATGTGACGTACAAATTCTGTTCGTTTAACTGAATTATTTGTTGTACTTGTATTTATACTTAGTTATTTTTATTGTTAGATAAATGGTAACACACGGAAGATCACAATCAGAGATCGACGTGGAACAATTAGGGTCAAACTCAATCCAACAGTTGATAGATATTTTGTTAGGAGCTTTACAAGGGAGGTCCGAGAATCCACCACAAGTTGAACCCAATACTCTAAATATTACCTTAAACTTTAAGTTAACCGGGCCACCTGAGTTTAAAGGGACTCATTAACCAGAGAATGAAGCATTAAGGAAATGTCAAAGGAGGAGAAATTAAAAAAAAGGAAGTGGAACTTTTCCTAATAACTCTGGGAAAGGGGGCAATAATTTTTGCAACAAAGTTAATAAGGGAGGAAATAATAACACTAGTCAGAGGAATGAAGGTTGTCATATTTTCTGAAAAAGCACGAAGGAGTATGTTATTTCATAGGAAAAAAGTGATTTAATTGTGGGGAAGGTGGACATTACTCAAATAGTTGCCCACAAAAGAAGCATAATAATAATAATAGGAACAATAAGATTAAATGTTTTAACTGCGGGGTGGAGGGACATATTGCTAAATTTTGTCCAAAACCCAGAAATTCGAACATAGGGGGAAACCAAAACTTTAAACCAGCAGTAGTAGGAGAAGTTGGTCAGAGTCATCTAAAAGTATTAGAACCTTTAACATGACGATGAGGGATGTTGTTGCACAAGAAGTGGTAACATGTATTATCCCAAATAGAAATTTTAAATACTTATATGATATTTGACTTTGGTACGAATTGTTCGTTCACATCTATTAATTTTTCTAAAAACATAAAAACATGTCATGTGAAGACAAAGATATAAAACCTTTTCATAAAGAAATAGTTTTCGTTAAAATAATATAAAAATTATTGTATAGTGATTAAAGGACATAAATTTTCAGTTAAGCGTATTTTCTAGAGGAATTTGTTAAATTTTCATGATCCCATCATCCGGTAAATAATTTTCCAAGGGTTCAAAATCCCCTGACGGTGCTTCAACCAATTGATCTGCAATCCCTTGACCTTTGATAGACTTTTGAGTCACATAGACAATGTCGAATTATTGGAGAATCAACTGCCATTTGGATAATCGACAATTCAATATAGGTTTGCTGAACACGTACTTTAGTGGATCCATGCGGGATATGAGATAGGTCATGTGCCCATGAAGATAATGTTGTAATCTCATGACGGCCCACGCTAATGCACAACATGTCTTTTCAATCAAAGTGTACTTCTGCTCGCCGCTACTGAATCTTTTGCTGAGGTAATAGATAGCCTTTTCCTTGCTTCTATCGTCCTTTTGTCCCAACATATAGCCCATTTCATTGGAGTTGATTGACAGGTACATAAATAGGGGAACCTCATCCTTTGGGGGTACCAAGACAGGTGCTTTGATCAACTACTTCTTGATGGAAAGGAAGGCTTTTTGACAATCTTCATTCCATTTCATGGAGGAATTCTTTCTTAACAGCTTAAAGATGGGTTCACAAGTTGCCGTGAATTGAGAGATGAACCTGCTTATGAAATTTATTCTTCACAAAAACCGTCGTATGTCCTTTTCTGTTCGGGGCACGGGAATCTTAGTGATGGCTTTAATCTTGGCAGGATCTAGTTCAATGCCTCTGTTTTCTACTAGAAAACCTAATAACTTGCCTGATTTGACACCAAAAGCACATTTGGCCGGATTCAGCTTTAGGTTGTACTTGCGCAACCTGTTGAAAAGCTTTTTTAGCTGGCCGATGTGGTCGTCCTCCTTCCGAGATTTGACGATAATATCATCCATATATACCTCTATTTCTTTTGCATCATGTCATGAAAAAGGGCCATCATGGCTCTCTGATATGTGGCACCAGCATTTGATAAGGCCGAAAGATAAATGTCTATAATAGAAGGTTCCCCAGGGAGTGATGAAGGTTGTTTTCTCCCTGTCCTCTTCAGCAACCATGATTTGATGGTATCCGATAAAGTAATCCACAAAAGAATATATGTCATACTGTGCCGTATTGTCTATCAGGATGTGGATAAAAGGTACTGTGAAGTTATCCTTGAGACAAGCTTTGTTCAAATCCTTGTAATCCACGCATACTCGTACCTTCCCTCCAGGCTTAGGCACGGGAACTATGTTGGACAACCACTCAGGGTAATTTAATACCATGATGATACTAGCTTTGAATTGCTTGACAACCTCTTCTTTGACTTTCAGACTCCATTTAGGTTTCAATCGCCTGAGCTTTTGCTTGACTGACTTGAATTCATATTTTATGGGCAATCGACATATCTTCATGTGACCATATAAACACATCCTGGAACTGAGTTAAGAGTTTAATCAGGTTTGTTCTTTGGTTTTGGGTAAGGTATATGCCTATCTGGATTTCTTTAAGGTTTTCTGCGGTTTCGATATTGACAGTGGTGGTATGGTTGAGGTTTGGTTTGGTTTTATCTTCGACCCATTCTTTGATCTCCTCTGGCACCTCATAGTCATCTATCTCCTCTTGATCAATCTCCATCAAGTCAAAGTCCAGTTCTACATCAAAGTTGTATTCACTGTGAAAGTTTGGCATGTCATTAGCAGAGACAAACAAATCCAATTCTGGAGTCCTAAAAATAAAATGCTTTCACTTTAATATATGAAAATATTTGTTCATACAAAGCATTTAGCAAGAAGCATGACAAAAGTAACTGCAATCGCTGTGCAACAAAAATAAGCAGTAAATAAAACTATGCTCTAGGGCAGATGGACTTTCTTCCTTTTTACCCTTTTCGATAGAGGCATGGAGTGCTGCTCTAATTGTCTAGAGTCAAGTCCTCATGAATAGCGAGGATAAAGGAGTTGCTGTCATCTGTCTCCTCTTTGATAATGACTAAGAAATTTTTCATATCAAGGTCGGGGTTCTTCTTTGAACTGCTACCCCTATCCCTCTTGATGCGAGGGATTTAGATCTGATCTCCTTTATCACTGTCTGGGATATCATCGTTCATACCCTCGTAGTGCATTAGAAAACATATGTTGGCAAATGGTTCTCGTCCTTCATGCAGGAACTTTTCTTTACCCTTTTTGCTTTACCCATCAGGCTTCGGGACTCTTCCTCACTAATCAGTTTGATCAGAGGAAACAACATACCTGATGCAACAGCAAAAATCTTCCTCGATTTCACAAACCCAACATCAATGAGGTATGGCAGCAGGATAGTGGAAGCTGGAACCGTTAGACGCTTGTGTGGGTTCTGGTGGTTTGATCCAGATGAATAACCCAATCCGACTTTCCCTGTCTGGTTAGTGATTTGCACTGGACTCTTGATTCCTTGCTGATTTTTCCCTAACCCCTCTCCAGGGTAGAATCCCAAGGATACGATTTCCTGACCGACTGTCATTACTTCGTGGGAAACTTTTGGTTTTAAGGCTGGTGCCCCAATAGGTAAATATTGAGTATTGCTCACCTCCAAAGCTTGAAACCTGACAGGCTTAATCCCTTTATTAAGGCTAATTACTGGCATATCGCTCTGTGTGTAGACATGATATTCTGGCTCAGTATTTACAGTGATTAGGTTGCCATCAATAATGTACTTGAGTTATTGATGAAGGGTGGATGGAACTGCTCCTGCCATGTGGATCCATGGTCTTCCTAATAACAGATTATATCCAATGGTTATGTTTAATACCTGATAGGATATGTAGAAAGTATGGGGACCAATCTCCAGTGGAAGCTCAATCTCCCCCACAGCCTCTCAGCGAGATCCATCGAAAGCCCGGATGACTACATGACAAGTCCGGAATAGGTTTGGATTGATCTTCATTATCTCCAAGGTGTCGTAGGGGCAGAATTTCAAGAAAGATCCTCCATCTATCAGCACCCCACTAATTACATACCCTGATGACATCACTGCTATGTGCAATAACTTGCAATGACCCGTCCCTTCGGCAGGTATATCATCGTCAGTGAAGGATATCACATTGCTGTTGAAAATGTGCTCTATCACGTGACGGATTTTCTCAGTATCTACTGTCTTCGGCAGATGTGCTTCCTCCAGTACTTTCACCAGAATTTTGTGATGACCCTCCTAGGATAAGACCAAATCAAGAATAAATACCTGTTTGGGTGCCTCTTTCAAGCTTTGCACCACCTTGATTTCATTATGCCTCATCTTGCTAAGAAATTCTTTAATTTTCTCTTCAGCCACTCTCCCTTTAGCTTTGATGACTGAATTGATTACCCGTTGAGGCAAGTATAGCAGGTTTTCCTTTGATATACTGGCAATGTTGTTCGATGTTGAACCTTCATCTTTCCTATAGTTCCATGAGACCTTTTTCAAGCTGGCCACAGGATATTGAGGTCTGAAAGGCAATATTAGAGGTTCGAGTGCAACAACCTTTATGGGACTCTTCCCTTCTTGGACCCCTTTTCCTTACAGTCTTAGGGGAGTTATGGCTATCTCCTTCTCACAGGAAATTAAAGCCATTATTTCCTGATTCCATACCATGTGAATAAAGAATGCTTCCTCATTAGGATAACCATAATCTTGGGTTGCCTTCATCAACTCACCACTTTTAATTAGATTTTGAATTAGATGACGTAGTCCCCAACAACCCTCTGTGTCATGACCAGGTGCGTTGGAATGATACTAACAGATCATGTCAGGTTTGAACTTCCTGGATCAAGGGTTTATCGGGGGTAACAAATCTGTGACCATCCCCTCGTTGATCAGCATTTGGAGGATTTCTTTCATAGGTTGATTCAAATTAGTGAAATTCCTCTAGAAGGCGAATCCTCTATTAGCTTGGAACTTCTCTTCCTTAGCCAGCTTTTTGGCCCAAGGTTCATGCTCATGAAACCGGTAATGATTCCTCATAGAAATGGGGCTAACTTCAGGCGTAGGAAGGTTTGCTTCATGCTGGTTGGTCTGATTTATCAGCTGTCTCGTTATCTGATGTTTATATACGACAAGTTCTGTCAACTATCCAACTTGTTCCTTGATAGATTAACTTCCTGTTTTATCAGGAACTGCCTTTTTGAGAACTCCCAACTGTCTGGGCTGTTGGTACTTGGTTGGACTGACTCTCCAACATACCGGAGGTATTTGGATCCTTCTCCATTTTTTGTGCTAATTATATTGACATTCTCCTCATTGTGTTGAGGGAGAGGATTATCTTGCACATGTGGTTGCTCTTGTTTTGTCACCATAATCTCTCTGTTATCTATTAAGTCTTGGATTTTGTGCCTGAGAGACCAACAATCTTACGTGTCGTGGCCCGGTGCTCCAGAATGGTACGCACACTTCTTACTTGGGTTGAAATTCCATTCACTTGAACTGCACGGAAAAAGAAGCTGAACAATCTTCTTTTGTGATGTCAACAGTTTCAGCACATTTTCTAGTGAATCCCCAAAGGGTGTGAACGTTCTTCAACGTCTGACCTCTCCGGCTCTTTAAAAAGGAGGGTTAGAAGGTTGTGCAGGAGCTTGGAAAAGGGAATAATTTCTCTTTTGAATGGGCAAGCTTGGATTCCCTTTTTGATTCTGTCCTTGAAGTATTAAGGACACTTCATCTTCCTTCTTCTTGTGTACTCTCCTAGGATTACTGCCATAACTTCCAGATTGAATATGCTCTGCCACTACCTCCAAAGCGGTCAGGTCCTTGATCTTCCCAGACTTTAGACCCGTTTCGACCATTTCTCCATGTTTGATCATCTCTGAGAATGGTTTTCCTATGCCTGCTAGGATCCTCTTGTAATATGGAGCTTCTTGAATGTCTATGACAGTTAGGACTATCTCAGTCTCTGTCATAGGTGGGGGTGACTTGTGCTGCCATCCGACTCTATCGTTGGGCATACTCTCTGAATAACTCAGAGTTCTGCTTCTTGACTTTGGTGATTTGATATCTGTCTGAAGCTATCTGAGACTGGAAGCTGTATTGATTTAGGAAGGCATGTGCTAACTCTTCCCAGCTATGAATTTTTGAATTGTCCAGTCGGGCATACCAGGCTCTAGTCTCTCCGGTCAGACTCTTCTAGAATAATTGCATCCTGAGCTTCTCATCCTCTGCATAGGATCAGAGCTCTCCAATGAATAGCTTCAAATGGGTGTAGGGATCTCCTAATCCATCATATTTTTCAAAATTAGGAACTTAAAACTTATCTGGATATCGAGCCCCTGGGAATATGTATAAATCTGAGTAATTGGCACTTCCAAATGCCTCAGTCCCTTTGATGGACCGGATTATTTCTTCCATTTGTTGAACCTTCTTCTTAATATCATCAGCTTCATGTTCTTTGTTGAGGTTAATGATTTCAGGGGTTTTGTTGGTCAGATCTTGGTTCTGAGGCTCAGGGGTCTGAGTATCTTTCTTGCCAGTATCCTTACTGCTACTGGTTGTGGATGATTCTATTTGACCTGGTGTTTGTTTACCCTAAAGGCCTTTGCTTTGCTCTTTGAGAAAAATAGCAAATTCTGCTATCTGATTCTTTAATCCTTCGAACTCTTCCCCGCAGACTGGGGTAGATTCAGGTTGAGCACTCGAAGCCATGACTGGAGACGGGCTTAGTGGTTTCTTAGATTTTGATCTAGTAATGGGACCAATTTTCTCCTACAATAAAAGTAGGTATGTTAATTTTGGTATATATATATATATATATATATATATCAACATAGCGCATGCTATGCAAATGTGTTTATTTTTGATGTTTTTTAATCTTTTCCTGCAAAACAAAGGTTAGTTGTTTTAATGACAGGATAGTATGACAGGATTTACAAGACATGGAATGTATATTTACATTGAATCTTGAAATTTACATTTGAATTGGAAAATTTACATTGAATTGAAAGGGGAAGGCATGAAAAGTCTTCTTTTCGGATTTGGTTTATCAGAGACTGACCTATCTTAGGCTACTCTCGCGGTTTTTCGGCATGAAGGTTCCCAGATCATCGCAATTTACTAGAGGGGAAATTAATCCGTTCTTTTAATTGGAGCGGATCTGAGTGGTGTCTTTCCTGAGCCTCGCAGGATTAGTCTCCTTTGAGTCCAGTAATCAATCACCGATGGGTTCGCCTTCTGGTGGAGGAATCATACAGCATACATTGGCATACATCGTGTCTCACCGTATGAAATGATGACATTGTGCGAAGCACTAATATAACGTAGTAAAGAAGTTATTTACATTCATTCAATGTAAAACACAACATCTACTCACACGCAGATATAAAAGAGAAATTTTAAAAGATTTAAAGTGCGGCTTAAGCCCTTTACTGTCCCTAGTAGAGTCGCCACCTGTCGACGTCGAAAAAAATCTTTGGACAGATCTTCTTTTCCCTAATTATTTTATTTTCTACCCTTGTTTATCTTATCTGTTTTATGAAGGGTGAAATTTTTAGGAAAAGGCCAACATGTATCATGTCGACGATTTGAAAGGGTTACAAAGTCGCCAGTTGGTATATTTGAAATGGTTGTACCCACTCAACCGAGTTTTGCTTGATTTTGCAAGTAGGCCCAATTACTAGACGTTGTCAAAACTTGGCCTTGAAAATCGAGATTCATAAATTTCGGGAGCTTGGTTAAGCGGGGGGAAGGTGTTAGGCATCCCCCGACTTCCGTGAAACACGGTTACCACATCTTTTCAATTTTACCCTTTTTTATTTGCAATGTGTGTGTGTGCTGGAAGTAATTGAGCCTGCGTGTTTGATTTGAAAGTAGGGTTGTGCTTTGTTGAACCTATATACGAAGGGTTTGATTTGTTTGAAAAGTCAATTTTTAGACAAAGATATGAAAATGACGTTTTGAAAGATGGTTTTCAAACCCTTTCTTTCGCATAGGAATTGAAGCCTTTTGATACTTCTATTTTTATTTTATTCCGCATTAAGCTTGATTTGGATGTTTATTGTCGGAATGCGAAGCATCCTTGACCACATAATGTATATACAAGTGTCGGTATTCTTATGGGCATGACAGCTATCAAAGTGATCCTCGCACAACAAACCACAATGTACTATATTGAGACCTTAAATCCGGATAACCGTTTTAAGGTCCATATGATTTACATTTACAGATAAACTAGCAGGATGTATTTACAATACAAAGTTGTCCATCATGGGAATCGGATTTAGATCTGTGTGGTTGATCATTAATCCCATGATTCCTAGGCTCACAGAATAATATCAAAAACATGCACAACAAAGATATTGACATATAGGGCAAATTGTACTCTAGACGTCACAAAACAAATGATTCATCAGTTAAATCCTTGCAAGCACGTAGCCGAAGCTTCCCGCTCCCACTAGATTTTGATTTAAGGTCACATAGTCGCTTGAATATTTACAAAACTAGAAAGAAAGCTAGATTTAAATAATCTTAGCCATTCTAGCTCCCCGGTTCCGGTTTGACCGATCTTGAACCGTTTGAAAGTTAGAAAGGGCTAGATTTAGATGAATCTAATCCACAAAATTTACATTAGCATATATTCATATCAAATGAAAATGAATATTTAAAACAGATATTTAATCACATTGAATAGAGAATATATATATATATATATATATATATATGAAAGCTGTAAAGGGCCACAGATTTCCAATCCAGACCCGATTGAGAAATGTCAATATATATATATATATAAAAGCTGTAAAGAGCCACGAATTTCTAATCCAGGCTCGACTGAGAAATATAAATATATATATATATATATATATATATAAAAGCTGAAAATAGCCACGGATTTACAATCTAGGCTTAACTAAATGAAATGTTAATATATACAGTTAGTATATATATATATTAAAGCTGAAAAGGCCACGGATTTCCAATCCAGGTCAAACGTGTTAGTATATATATATATATATATATATATATATATATATATATATATATATATATATATATATATATATATAAAAGCAGTAAAAAGCCACGAATTAGCAATCCAGGCCAAAAAATAGTATAAATTTATATATATAGATATATATATATATAAGCGGTAAAAAGCCCCGGATTTACAATCCAGGTTGTGCAAGCAAAGAAAAATGTATGTATATACTTATATATACTAAAAACTAAGCTAGAAAGATAACAAATTTGAGATCCGAGCGAAAGCAGAAGCTGAAACTTCATATGTACGTTCAAATATGTGCGATAAAGTAGTAAATAGTTTCTGATCGTAAAAAAACTTATAATGGACAGCTCTACGGGCTTTTTGCCACTCGAAGGGCTTCAAATCTCCGTTTTCACCGGTTAAAACTTGATATGTCGTAGAATATACGTATGCAAACATATTGGAAAAATAAAATTGAAGTTTGGAGCAATATAGGTAGGGCTAAGGGTCGAAATGGGCGGAGTTTCTCTATTTTTTTCTATTTTTTCTTATTTTTTGGCAAGGATGGGGGGTCTTATTTATAGACCAGATGGTAGCGGGTCTACTCGTGACAGCCGTGGGTATAGGTGCGGCTCCCCGAGTGGGGTCCGCTTCTGTGGCTCCCATTATCTCGCAGTACGTGCACTCCGACCAACGCTAGGTTTGCTTCGAACCTTCATAACTTTCAATTTGGTAGTCTATTTGAGGCGTGCTATACCTTTCCAGAAAGCCCTTTACGAGAGCTACACAATAACATGGGATTTGACCTTTTTTGAATCTTGGAAGATGGGTCCATAACCAGATCTTTGAATTTTTATAGTCCATCCGTTGAGCTGTCTTGTGGTGTTTTCACTCGGGATTGATGTTATGGCTCTTTCTAACTCTTATTGCATCAATTTGGCTTGATTTTGACTTGATTTGGCATCAATTCAATAAAATGACCGTTTGGCCCTTCCAGGGGTTATCTCCCGGATTGACAAGGTTTTCGACTGTTTTCTCGGGGTTGTCTCTGAGGTTTGATCCCAGCCGACTCTGTTCTTCCTCAGGGTTGGCACTGAGATTGACTTGGTCTCCCCGGGTTATCTTTGGGGATGATTTGATGCTTTGGGGTTATCTCCGAATGTTGGTTGGTCTCCTGGTGTTGTCGTCGGGGTTGCTATGCCTCCGGGGTTATCGTCGGGGTTTGACTTGACATCCCGGTGTTATCGAGGGGGTCGAGTTTTGGTGATGTGGACTTCCAAGGTTGTCTTTGGAGGTAAAAGACGAATTTGCCCTCCTTCAGGGTTAGTAACATGAATGCAAAATTTCGAGTGTCTATAGGAGATATGAAAGATTTTTAAAGATTTTCTAAGATAGGAAAGATATTGGAAGAGATTTTGGGAGATTTTTCTAAGATTGTGTATATTTATATAAGCTATATGTATACAATTTTAGTGCTATAAATAGAACCCCTTTCCAAGCATTAGAAAAGTTCACTTCTCATTATATTTCCTAAGTTGCAAGAGTGCTAGAGAGAGAAAATATTTTAGAGAAAGAGAGAGCAAGAGGGCTGACAATTTTTAAAGGGGAAAAAAGAGAGTTTTTTGGTGTGTCTTTGAGCTTCATATATATCTTGGAACAAGGAGAAAGAAGATCAACCAAAGCAAAGGTATAAAACCCTCTAAAAATCAAACCCTAAATTAGTATATGTATTTTATTATGGTTGTGTTTAACAAAATAATGGGTTTATGATCCTAAACCTTATAACACTAGATATATATGTTTAATAATGTTTTATTCTTAGATCTAACCATTTCATGTGTTGAAAAGTTTGGAAAACAAAAAGGAACCAAAACAATTTTCTAGCCAAAAATCCTAAAATTTCAGCCCACTTTGAGGCTCTACCATTTGAAATCTACAAATTATTTTTGAGATCTGTCAAAGAGGTGAGTTAGATACATGACTTATCTAAAGAACCCAAGTGGTAGCACTAAACAATGTTAAACCAATCAACCGTAGCATCATTTTTCCCAAAACTTATCGAACATCCAAAAATCTGGAAAACTCATTGAGTTTCCTGTCCACTTTTTGGCAAGGGCTGTTTCAGCCACTTTAAGAGCTCTACAAATTCTGATATTTTGTGGTATGTTATTATATAAAGTGTATTAAGTCCTTTCCAAAGATGGGAATTTTTGGGTGTCTAGAATGGGAGATCTAGCTTTTACAAGAAAATGTAATTTTACAAGTAAACGGTAATAACTCTTTGTAGTCAACTCAGAAATATGTGAAGTTTTTACTGGAGTTAGATATTAATAACAGGAGACTCCCCTGAACATTTCGTAAATTTTGGACAACATTTTAATTTATGAAAAATGTTGCAAGATCTGACTGTTTTGGTCATTTTAAAAATAGCAAATGAAAATCAAAACTTTCAAAAAATATATATATGTTCATGAGAAAACCATAATATGATGTTTCCCAGAAAATAAGAAATTTTCAGAATTATTATGGTATTTTTCATGTAAATGATTGAGTTATGAATAAATGGATAAAATAAGTAATGTTATGTTATAAAGGGTAAAAATATAATTTTTTTTGACCAAAGTGTTAAAGTTTGTAAGATTCATGGACACAATCAAATTGCATAAAATAAGCGAAAGAATGTTAAATTAGAGTTTTAAAATTCTACAAACCATATACCCGGATCATCCTTTATGCACAGTTATTAATTAAACAAAAGATTAAAAATAAGATTCATACCCTTGAAGATTTTATCTTCCTCAGGTACGAGTTTAACTCCTAATCTTTTTCGCGTTCTACTTAAATCTACCGGATATATTCCTTCCTTTGATCAACGTTAGCCACCAAAGTGTTTGGCTTCTAGAGTTGATCCACCAAGAAAGAATAAGAATTCAAGAAAAATGGTATTTGGCAAAATCCTAGTTTCTTTCTCTCTAGAAAAGGAGTACTCTCCCAACTCTTGGAATGATCATTAACCCCAAATCAAAATAAGGCTCTTTTTATATATAGATGTAGGCAACTCTCCTAAACAATTTAGGATTAGGGTTTCATATTAATTTTAAACTCCTTTAATTAATTAGGTTTCCCAATCCTATTAGAAATAACTAATTAAATTTTTTAATTAATTAGCCTCCTAATCTTATTAATTAGGAATATATATGAGAGAGTATCTTATTAATTAATTCCCAAACTCCTTTAGGAATTAAATATTAATATTAATAATAATAATAATAATAATAATAATAATAATAATAATAATGATAATGATAATAATAAGACTCCTATTATTAATTCATATTTAATATTTCCAAAATATTAAATAATAAATATTAAGCTATTTATTTTATTCTTTCACCATATATTAAATTAAATATACTTAACTTATTATTACGATTATGCCATTTGCTTTTTTTAATAAATATTCTTCTTTTTATGGTGTGACCCTTTAGGTTCTCTATATTAAACCAGTTGTGAATAGATCAATTAGAACAATTCTAATCTTATTTAAATAAATAAATTAAACTAAGAATTCATTTAAATAAATAACATTTATTCTACAATAAGGATAAGTCTCCTTAGCGATCAACGACTTTCTAGATAATATAAATTTCAACATTAATCATAAATGAACCTTTGAGTAAATAGTTACCGTACAATTCAATTCTTCCACCATACAATGTCCCAATTAAATATAAGACATAAAATTATTGTCAAGTCTTATTTTATTTAATTATATGTATTTCGATCCTTAAATGCACAATTCCAAATGATGCAAATTAGAAACTCCTTTCTAATTTCATTCCACCTTGGCCAAGGATTTTGGTTGTCATTTATCGAATCACATAAGGCATTCTCTTCTTTTACTAAAAGCGGTAGATTCTTTATTGATCATTCATTATCTTCATATATAAATTATTACACCCAAACATATCCTTTGATATACCCTAAGGGTCTTAAGGGACATCTCAAAGTATAACTTATCATACACAAGATACATGATGATCTCAAGTCTAAGGATCACTTGTACTACTATCACTTGAGGAATTCCTATTGATAGGTAAGTAAAACTCCATTAGGTATTCCTCAGTGAGCCACGTTCAGTGAACTTATTCTCCAATAAGCACTTATATACTTGCTTTAGTGTCTCCACACAAATGATCATGAGATCAATCATCCTCATTCAATGAGTGAGTAATGTATGTACCAATCTATCCGAATTCACTTATCCTTTTTTCAGTAATCCAACGATTGAGAACTATTTTAGTTTTAAGCTATCTAAGAATTTAGATCTTATTAGCATGATCATCATCATGATTCTAAAAGCATTGCTTAAAACTATGGGTTTATCACATTTTATTATAACAACATCATGTAGATAATTAAATGCCTTTAATAAAATAACTCTTTTATCAATAAATGATTAAGATTGTTACAAAGTATATGCTTTATCATCAAATATGATTGGCGTGTGTGCATACTACTTTTAATCTCCCACTTGCACTAAAACCAATCGACATGGTATCTAATACCCTTCTTCTTTAAGTGACGATTATCCTGCTGCTGGATAAGATTCAATAAATGGATATGTAATGTTGTTCTTAAGATTTCACTATCTCTATAGTGAATTCTTCTCTTTCAATGATTCCTTTAATCAAATATAAAGTGCCACAACACATGTTTGGATCCAAGATGAGACTTAGAAATTATTCCTAGTTCTGTTATGAACTTTTCATTCGAAACATCAGCTTGCAGCTTCATTTACAACTATATACTTTGTCTTTATCACTAAACCAGCAAGTCTTTGCTGTTTGGAACCTTTTCACCTTTTAAGGTAACGACTTACCCTAAAGTAGATTTGTCGTCGTCTTGGTCAGTCTGAAAAAACTGGAGTCTGTTTAGTCCTCTAGTTTTAATTCAGACCCATCATGAATCATGATTACATCCTTAGTGTCGGTTAAGTACTTTAAGATGTTTGTCACTGTCTTACAGTGATCTTCTCCAGAATATGACTGATCAACATCAAGTCTTGTACATTTTATTGCATACATGATAGTAACACATGCAATCTCTCTTTTATTGAGGACAATTTTAGAGAGATACAAATTTGTATCTCTCTAGCATACTTAAGATTAGGAATCCTCCCTATTTATAACTCTTATAAAGTCTTGGGGACGGATTTTGAGGTTACCTTATTTTGTAGATTTTCAGCCGTTTCTAAGTTATTGCCCCAGAAGGATACTGGAATGTTGGTAAAATTATTATGGACCGCCCCATGTCCAACAAGGTACAATTTTAAACTAATGGACTTGCCCGTAGGCGGCGCTAAACAATAAGTTCCTACAGTTAATAGACCAACCTTTTCTCCATTCCTATAAGCGGGAAGACTTCCCCTTGTTTAGCTTTCTACTTCTGCTTGGTCCCTTCATAAATCTGTATTTCTGAGAACCATAGCCGGTATCCAATACCCAAGTAGAAACTTTACTTACTGAAAGATTTATTTCAATCATTAACAAAACTATATATATGTAACTGAAGATTCACTAAGCTTCTTCTGGTTAGCCTCTGCAAGACACTTCTCGCAGTTTCTATTCCAGTGTCCAGGCTTATTGCAGTGGAAGCAAACTCCTTTGTTATCCATATCAGTTTTGTTCTTATTATCTTTTGTATTTGCCTTTCTATATACCTTTTTTGAATCGTTCTTCTTTTCAGAAGATCCTTTGGCCCCTACTAATAAGACTTGGTCTTTCTTGGTTAGAAAGTGACTCTCAACAATTTTTCAACAAGTTTAAGCAAATCAGCGAGGCTGACATCTGGCTTGTTCATGTGAAAATTCACAATAATTGTGATAAGGAGTCCGGGAGTAAGTGCAAGATCAAATCTTGGCTCAACTCTCCATCTATGACAAAATCCTGTTATCCTAATTGTTCAATCTAATTGATCATCTTTAGGACATGTATCAATACTGTAGTGTCATCGGTCATTCTAGATTGGAAGAGCTTCATAGATATCCGATATCTAGCAGTCCTACTTTCCTCACCATTCAACTACTTAAAATGCAGGATTATAGTAGGAGCTTCCATATTTTCATGCTGATGCTGAAGCTCGTTACTCATGGATACGAGAATGATGCATTGAGCTAACTATGCATCATCTTGCAACCCAAAAATAACAATCTCTTCCTCAGAGGCATTGTCTGCAACCATTGTACGGATAGGCGTATTAAGGACATAAGAGAGCTTTTCAGCCTTGAGAACTATTCTCAAATTTCTTAACCAATCCGTTTAATTCAGTTTGGTTAATTAGCATCTAATATGCTGCGCATTGATAGTAATTTAGATATTGTAAAATTCTGTAAAAGAATTTGTAATTAACAACATTATAGCATACATTCTTTTACTAATTACCAAAATAAATTAGGTCTTGTTTTAAATTGGTATCTCCCACTATTTTCTTCAAACTATATTACCTTCACAATATATAGTTCGACAAATTTAATTCAAGATTTGCTAGTGAGAATAAGGATCCTATTTTAAATATATATAGCATTGTTTGTGCACACAATAAACTATATATAAATAAATAGGTAGATAACTTTTGTCAATTACAACACTATGTAACTCCTTTGTATTTTACTTGTTAGATCATTATGGTCAAGTGTGTGCACATTCGAACCAAAACGATCTTAGTTAAGTCCGACCCAACATTTTCATATAAGTGAGGAGAAAACTACAGCCCTTATGTGTGCACAACAAAGCGGTAATGTTCAATTCTTTATAAACATAATATGTAATAAAATAACATCTTAAATATTTAATACTCGCCTTGTGTGTGCACAAAAAACTTATATTAAATATTTAATACTCTATTGTTTTACCATGCTAGAAGGCGACGTTCGATATTCCAAATATCTTTGAACGTTTCAACTTAATATTAATTTCTTTGAGGGGTTTGTTATTAATTATCTCATCTTGTTTAGCGCGCATGCACACACACACACACACACACACACACACACACACACACATATATATATATATATATATATATATATATATAATATGCGTTATATTAATTGACATGCGAAACATGTTGCATAATATATAATATATATAGTATAAGCATGCATATAGAATACAATATTCTACTCGGATTGATTATGAACTTTTATTCTAGTTTGGTTCACTCGATCCACAAAGTGAACAAAAAGGTCAAACCTAGGGGTGCAAGAATTAATTTTAAATATAACTATTACTTTTAAATCCCGGGCTCCATTTTAAACGTGTCTTTATAAGCTCCTTGGTCTCCAATTCTTCAAGTAATTCTAACTAATCCTATTACATAAACTATTTACAATAAATAGAAACCTTGATCAGCAGTCAAGTGGAAGTACATAGGAGGGAGATAAAAATTACATCAAGAAAAATTAGAGAAGACGAGGTACGCAGACCCCATTTATAAACCCATACATTCAAGCATCCAACTAAAATAAAATTAAAATCATATTGGTCAATAGTCCATAATCAATCCCATTTATTATCATACACATAAACATATGCATCAATAAATAAAACATTCATCTCATGAATAATAAATGTTCAATATATACATTGATATCAATTTAATGGGCAATTTTAGTTAGTATAAAATTCAATTCTGAATTAAAATAAACTCTTTTATTTTAATTCAAGTTTAAATAAAAATAAACATTTTATTTTAATTTATCCATTTTTGAATAAAAATAAACTCCTTTATTTTTAATCAAATTATTTAATCAAAATAAACTCTTTTATTTTAATTAATATGGAATCTAATTCCAAGTCAAAATAAACTACTTTATTTTAACTTTTAAAACTGTCGTGGAAAAAACAAAATATATGGAATCCAATTCCTTATCAAAATAAACTCCTTTATTTTGATTAATATGAAATCATATTTCATATTTAAATAAACTCCTTTATTTAAGAAAACATAGAATCCCTTTTCCTAATTCACAAATAAACTCTTTTATTTTTAGGAAACAAGGAATTCAATTTCATCTCCAATTAGTTATCATGGAATCCAATTCAAATTCTAATTTGTTAACATGAAATTAAATTCTAATTAAAATAAACTTCTTTATTTTAATCTAATTCCAAATAAAAATAAACTACTTTATATAAATTTAGAATTACTGAAGAAAAAAACATATAATTTAATTTTAATTAAAATAAACCTTTTATCTTAATTAAAAATAAAATAAAATAATAAATTTTATTTCTAGAGAGTGGCGTTGTGGCGCCGCTAGTGAACTAGCATCAGGCGCTGCGGCGCCACATCATCAGTGTCAAAAACACAGAGCTCGCGCTGCAGCGCACCAATTGAACTCACTTTGGCCGCTGTAGCGCCACCTCATCACTTTCAGAACACTGAGCCGGCCCTACGACGCCAGTCTCCAGAAACTGTTTTTTCAATCACGAATTGTGCAGTTTTTCTCCAAAAACATAATTCTATGCCAATAATTATGCCCAAAAAAATTATTCTAAACACATATTAAATTTGAACAATTAATAACTTGCATAAAGGTTTGGCTCTGATGCCACTGTTAGGTTTGTAAGATTTATGGACACAATCAAATTACATAAAATAAGCGGAAGCATGATAAATCAGAGTTTTAAAATTTTACAAACCATATATCCAGATCATCCTTTATGCACAATTATTAATTAAATAAAAGATTAAGAATAAGATTCATACCCTTGAAGATTCTAGCTTCCTCAAATACGAGTTCAACTCCAAATTCTTTTCGCGTTCTACTTGAATCCACCAGGTAGATTCTTTCCTTTGATCAACGTTAGCCACCCAAGTGTTTGGCCTCTAGAGGTGATCCGCCAAGAAAGAACAAGAATTCAAGAAGAAGGGTGTTTGGCAAAATTCTAGTTTCCTTCTCTCTAGAAGAGGAGTACTCTCCCAATTCTTGGAATGATCATTAACCCCAAATCAAAATAAGATTCCTCTTATTTAAAGATGTGGGCATCCCTCCAAAATAATTTAAGATTTGGGTTTCATTTTAATTAATTAAACTCCTTTAATTAATTAGGCTTCCCAATTCCATTGGAAATAACTAATTAAACTCTTTAATTAATTAGCCTCCTAATCTTATTAGGAATATATATATGAGAGAGTATCTTATTAATTAATTTTCAAACTCCTTTAGGAATTAAATAATAATAATAATAATAATAATAATAATAATAATAATAATAATAATAAGCCTCCTCTTATTAATTTATATTTAATATTTCTAAAATATTAAATAATAAATATTAAGCTATTTAATTTATTGTATCACCATAGATTAAATTAAATATACTTAACTTATTACTATGATTATGCCATTCACTTCTTTAATAAATATTCTTTCTTATATGGTGTGACCCTTTAGGTTCTCCATATTAAACCCATTGTGTATAAATTAATTAGAACAATTCTAATCTTATTTAAATAAATAAATTAAACTAATAATTCATTTAAATAAATAACATTTATTCTACAATAAGGATAAGCCTCATTAGCGATCAACGAATGTCGACGTCGGAAAAAAAATCTTCGGACAGATCTTCCTCTCCCTAAATTTTTGTTGTTTTCTACCCTTATTTGTCTTATCTCTTTTATGAAGGGTGAATTTTTAGGAAAAGGCCAACATGTATCATGTCGACGATTTGAAAGGTTTACAGAGTCACCAGTTGGTATATTTTGAAATGGTTGTACCAACTCAACCGAGTTTTGTTTGATTTTGCAAGTAGGCCCAATTACTGGACGCTGTCAAAACTTGGCCTTGGAAACTGAGATTCATAAAGTTCGGGGGCTTGGTTAAGCGGGGGGAAGGTGTTAGGCACCCCCCGACTTTCGTAAAACACAGTTACCACTTCTTTTAAATTTTTCCCTTTTTATTTGCAATGTGTGTATGTGCTAGAAGTAATTGAGCCTACATGTTTGATGAAGTAGTGTCGTACTTCATTGGACTTATATACGAAGGGTTTTATTTGTTTGAAAAGTCCATTTTAGACAAAGATATGAAAATGACGTCTTGAAAGATAGTTTTTAAACCCTTTCGCTCGCATAGGAATTGAAGCCTTTTGATACTTCCATTTTATTTTGTACTCGTCTTATTTTTGATTATTTATTATCGGAATGCGAAGCATCCTAGACCACATAATGTATATACAAGTGCCGGTCTACTTATGTGTATGACAGCCATCAAAGTGACCCTAGCACGACAAACCACAGTGTATTATGTTGAGACCTTAAATTCGAATAACCGTTTTAAGGTCCATATGATTTATATTTACAGAAAAACTTGCATGATGTATTTACAATACGGAGTTGTCCATCATGGGAATCAGATTTAGATCCGTGTGGTTGATCATTAATCCCATAATTCCTAGGCTCACAGAAAGTGATCAAGAAACCTGCACAACAAAGATATTGACATATAGTGCAAATTGTACTCTAGACGTCGCAAAACAAAAGATTCATCAATTAAATCCTTGCATGTGCGTAGCCGAAGCTTCCTGCTCCCACTAGATATTGATCTAGGGTCGCATAGTCGCTTGAATATTTTCAAAACTAGAGAAAAAGCTAGATTTAAATAAATGTTAGCCATTGAACCGTTTGAAAGTTAGAAGTGGCTAGATTTAGATGAATTTAATCCACATAATTTACATTAAAACAGATTCATAGCAAATGAATAATTAAAGCAAATATATTATCATATTGAATAAGGAATATATATATATATATATATATACTTATAAATATATATAAAGTTTTAAATGGCCACTAATTTCCAATCCAGGCCCGACTGGGAAATGTATATATATATATATATATATATATATATATAAAAGCTGTAAAGAGCCACGAATTTCCAATCCAGGCTCGACTGAGAAATGTAAATATATATATATATATATATATATATATATATATATATATATATATATATATATTATATAAGCTAAAAAAGGCCACTGATTTACAATTCAGGCCTAACGAGTTAGTATATATATATAATTATATATATATAAAAGGGATAAAAAGCCACGAATTAACAATCCAGGCTTAACGAAATTGAATGTTAGTATATATATAGTCAATTATATATATAATAAAGCTGAAAAGGCCACGACTTACCAATCCAGGCCAAACGAAATAATATATATATATATAGTTATATATATATATATATATAAGCGGTAAAAAGCCACGGATTAGCAATCCTGGCTGTGCAAGCAAAGAAAAACTTATATATATACTTATATATACTTAAAAGTAAGCTAGAAAGGCCACAGAATTGAGATCTGGGTGAAACCAGAAGCTAAAATTTCATATGTACGTTTACATATGTATGATAAAGTAGTAAACAACTTCTGATCGTAAACAAACTTACAATGGACAGCTCTATAGGCTTTTTGCCACTCGGAGGGCTTCAAATTTTCGTTTCCACCAGTTAAAATTTGATATGTTTTAGAATATACGTTTGCAAACGTATTAGAAGAATAAAATTGAAGTTTGGAGCACTATAGGTAGGGCTAAGGGTCGAAATGGACAGAGTTTCTCTGCTTTTTTCTATTTTTTTTTCTTTTTTTTCCAAGGGTGGGGGGTCTTATTTATAGACCAGATGGTAGCGGGTCCACTCGTGGCAGCCGCTAGTCTACCTGTGGCTCCTCGAGTGGGCCCCGCTCCCGTGGGTCTTGTTATCTCGAAATATGTGCACTCCGACCAACTCGAGGTATGCTTCGAACATTCATAACTTTCAATCCAGGAGTTCGTTTGAGGCGTGCTATACCTTTTCGAAAAGCCCTTTCCGAGAGCTACACAATGACATGAGATTGGACCTTTTCTGAATCTTAGAAGATGGGTCCATGACCAGATCTTTGAATTTTCACAGTCCGTCCATTGAGCTGTCTTGTGTTATTTTCACTCGGGATTGATGTTATGGTTCTTTCTAACCCTCATTGCATTGATTTGGCTTGATTTTGACTTGACTCGACGTCAAGTTAGTAAAATAACCATTTTGTCCTTCTAGGGATTATCTCCAGGATTAACATGGTTTTTGACTGTTTTCTCGGGGTTGTCTCCGAGTTTGATCCTAGCCGATTCTGTTCTTTCTCAGGGTTATCTTCGAGGTTGACTTGGTCTCCCAGGGTTGTCTCTGGGGTGATTTGATGCTTCGAGGCTGTCTTCAAAGGTTGATTTGGTCTCCCGGTGTTGTCGTCGGGGTGGTTGTATCTCCCGGGGTTGTCACCGGGGCTTGACTTGACATTTTGGTGTTGTCGTCGGGGTGGTTGTATCTTACGGGGTTGTCACCGGGGCTTGACTTGACATCCCGATGTTATCATCGGGGTGACTGTACCTCCCGGGGTTGTTGTCGGGGTTTGACTTGACATCCCAGTGTTGTCGCCGGGGTAGATGTATCTCCCGGGGTTGTTGTAGGGTTTTAACTTGATCTTTATACTTCTAAGATTGTCTCTGGAAAGTAAAGGATGATTTTTCCCTTCTACAGGGTTAGTAACAAGAATGCAAAATTTTGAGTATCTATAAATGCCCCTCTTTATGATGTTTATGCAATGCAATGGAATGAACAGGATAAAGACTGCTAGATACTAGAAATATGACACATGCAAATGTAATGCAATGCACGATATGCTATGTTAGGAATGCTATATGCTCTTGTGGTGTTAACTGCAACGATATTCTATCACTAACTGTTCCTGCCACTCCTGCTGGGATGACGTTGTCAACAATTTCTTTAAATGAACTCTTTTGATGCCTACTCGAACGGTAGTTTGCAAAATTTGACCATCATCGAACCTTCTTGGCGCCTACTCGAATTGTAGTTTACAATGATTAGTTGAACCACTGAACCTTCTCAATATTCCAACTGGGGATTTGTATAACTGATTCCATCAGCTGTCCTCTCTGAGGAAAATTTGTCCACAGTTTTCATTACCAGTTCGTTCTCGATACTACGCTGGAGTTGTCGCCAACGGTTTGCAATGTCAGATATTCTACCCCTTGTTGAAGCAATTATCAATGGCTTTCATCACCGGCTCGTTCCCGATGCTATGCTGGAGATGTCGCCAACGGTTTGTAATGTCAGATACTCTGACCTTCGTTGAAGCAGTTATCAATGAAAATCAGTTGCACATCTCCTTTCGCGAAGTGGAATTGGAAGCAAGCTAGGGCATAATTAGGGTTGTTATTTGATAATATAAATAGGGACTTAAGCAAATATAGAGGGACATCTCATATCTAATATCTTGTTTTCAATTGTAATATACTTTTTCTCTCTATTCCTTTGGTGATTTCATAGCCATATGTAGCTAAGTTCTTGTACTTGGATTAAGGAGACGGAAGCCTTAGAGTATTACACTGTGAGATCTATTTAATTATAATTGTTCAATTATTATTTTGAGTATTAATTATTCTTCTGTGCTTGAATTACATGATTGATTTGTTTAATTACTAGGATGCATACTAGTTTATTATTCATTAAAATCTACTGCTAAATTAGATATCGAATTCGTAATTGTTTGGTCACTCTAATTTGCAAAGCAACTAAGATTAATAATTGACTGCAGATCACGAGATTATTATATCTTAGGAAGAATATTCAACTGAATAAAATACAACCGCTTGTGCTTGTGTTGTTTAGTTTCATCGATTTTTCTAATTCTTAAAGGTTCTACTAGATTAAACTTTTAGCGCTTGTCTGAAGTTATTTAGTAGTTAGGGTTATTTAGATCGCTTGTTTCTATCTAACTAAAAATAAGGAAAGACACGAAATAATTCTGATTGGTGAATTAATTCTAACGATGAATATTCAATATATTAATTGTGTATGCTTGAGTCAATGATCAGTGTATGTTTCTAAGGTGGAAGTTGACTTAACCCAAGGTTTGTTCTCTTGATTTAATTCGTTATAATATTTTACACATTAGTTTATTTTAATTAATAACAATCAAAAACCCCCTCTTTTGGAATACAAAGTATATAAAAAAAGATTAATCAGTCTCTGTGGGATCGACTCTTACTTGCACTACTACATAATTATCATTCGCAGTAAGGTTTTATTTTTGGTTGTCTGCGAAAGCACACCAATATCCTAAGAGAATGAACTAAAATTCAAGATGGATAGTGAAGGACTGCTAAGATTCGAGGGCAGAATTTGGGTAACGCTAGTGCCAAAGATTAAGGAAGACATTTTGAGCGAGGCTCATAGTTCGCGGTATTCGATTCACCCCGGGAGTACCAAGATGTACCAGGATCTCCGATAGCATTTTTGGTGGCCGAATATGAAAAGAGATGTTGCCGATTGTGTTGCCAAGTGCCTGACGTGTCAGAAAGTAAAAGCAGAACATCAAAGGCCAAGTGGGTTGCTACAACCACTTGAGATCCCAGAATGGAAATGGGAACACATTACGATGGATTTCGTAGTGGGTCTTCTGTCGACTCAGAAAGGCTACGACGCAGTATGGGTTATCGTGGATCGACTGACGAAATTAGCACACTTCCTACCGATCAAGATCAGATTCAACCTAGAGCAGTTGGCAAAGCTGTATGTGAAGGAGATTGTTTCAAGACACGAAGTTCCAGTGTGGATTATTTCTTATTCGAGGTCTGCACTTCACATCGAACTTTTGGAAGAGACTACATGAATGCATGGGGTCGCAGTTGAGAATGAGTACGGCATATCACCCTCAGACCGACGGGCAGAGTGAAAGAACGATCCATATATTGGAAAATATGCTAAGAGCATGCATTATGGATTTCAAAGGAAATTGGGATCATCACCTACCGCTCTTAGAATTCAGTTACAATAACAGTTACCACGCAAGTATTGGCATGTTACCTTACTAAGCGTTGTACGACAGAAAGTGCAGAACTCCACTATACTGGGATGAAGTTGGTGAACGACAATTGCTAGGACCAAAACTGGTACAATAGACAACCGAGATCGTCAAGGTGATCCGGATAAGATTGGTAGTTGCTCAAGATAGGCAGAAGAAATACGCCGATCCACACCGCAAGAATGTTGAATTTGAATCGGGTAGCTTCGTTTTCTTGAAAGTCTCTCCCTGAAGGGAAAGATCAGATTCGAAAAGAATGGAAAATTGAGCCCGAGGTTCATTGGACCCTTTGAGGTGTTGCGAAGAATCGGAGAAGCTGCGTATAAGGTAGCCTTACCTCCGGCGCTAGAGCATGTCCATAACGTCTTCCATGTGTCAGTGTTACAACCATATAAACCCGATTACAAACATGTGATTGAATATGAACCCCTGCAATTTGAGAAAGACTTATCCTATGAAGAAGTTCCTATTCAGATTGTTGACAGGAAAGAACAAATTCTTAGAAATAAAGTGATACATTCTGTTTAGGTAATTGGAGGAACCACAACGCTGAAGAAGCTACGTAAAAAAACGAAGAACATATGATGAAGACTTACCCACACTTATTTGCTTAATTTATGTGTAAGCAATTCTGGGGACAGAATCTTTGTAAGGGGGGAGAATGTAACGGGACGAATTTAATACCGTGATTCTGAGGACAGAATCCTTTTAAGGGGGAAAGATGTGAAAACGAGAATTTTATAATTTAATTTAAATATTTAATGAAGTAAATAAATATTTTGATGATTTATTTATTGAGTTAAATAATTATTTGATGGAATTATTGTAGATTAATTTAATTATATGTGTTACATTGATTAAATTAATGTGGAGAATTTTTATAGTTCAAAGTATATATTTAATTGAGTTTATTTAATGAAATGAATTATTTAATAAGCATAATGTTATTATAATTAATTTAATCATTAATTAGAGATTTTAAGATTTGACATAATTAATAAATGAGAATTTTAATTATGTGATGATGTGATTTAATATGGAATATTATATTTTATTTAATTAAATTTAAATAAGATTATTTGATTAATTAAAGTGTGACAAATAAACTATATTATAACACTTTAATTAAAATAATGGAAAAGGAGTTAGTAGAGGTGACCAACCAAACAAGGCCTTAACTTAGTGGGAGCAGTTAAAACCATTATGGAACTAACTGACAACCCACTAAGCCATCAGTTATATTATATACATAGTTATATATTTACTCTATATTCATATATTGTATATCAGTCAGAGAAGTTAGAGAGAAAAGAGAGAAAGATTGAGAGAGAATTTGTGAGTTGAAGAAGAAAAGTGGAAGATTATATCATCATCTTAAAAGAGATTACAAGGGTAATCCCTTCACCCCAATTTTATATTTCACGTTATAATATTTTCTCCAACAAGCCCAATTTAAGTTATCTGTAACTGATTTGTATTGATAATTGTTGTATATATGATGCTATATGTATTAATATATGTTCATAACATGTTTTCTATCACTTATGTATGTTTTAAAACAATCAAAATCATGTAATTATGCTTTAATTGGAGATTTGAAAGTTACAGAGTATGAAAAGTATGAATATGGCCCCATATGTACAAAATATCATGCTTTAATTGTTTATTTAATTTTAAATTGATAGTTAATTATGATTATGCATGTTAAAACAAAGAAAACGAACTTTAAACGGGCAGATTCGGAGTTATAACGAATCTGTAATGATGAATTTTATTATTTCTCTTGAAACTTTGAAAAATACCAAAAATAGTAAATTTATATGTTCTAATTTGAGTAATTATGTAAATTAAGTTGTTAAAAACATGCTAAGTATGTTGTTAAATGTTTTTGTTAAGTTCAGAATATATGGATAACATTAAATGTGTTGTTTGAACTTAATTTCTGCATTTTCATAGGTTATTTGGGCTGATGAACAGTGCAGTCGCGAACTGAAGTTCATCATGTTGAAGACCCCCGCCCCGGCGGGCTTTCTAGTATAAGACCCCCCCCCCCCCGGAAGGCATGCCGCCCCGGCGAGCATCTTGCAGCACAAACCTCAGCCCCGACGGGGATCACAGAGTCGAAGTTGTTTTGGTTTTGTGTGTTTTTAATCCATAACATGATGAGTTAACTTAACCTAATGAAACCGATAATGTGTTAACCATGTAACACAGTACTATAACATATTGTTGACATGTATAAGACGATTTTAAGTTGCATATTAACAAGTTATGTGTGAACTTGGATTTTGTTGTTGTAAGGTTTGATTTTGACTGTTTAAGAGTTTATACTTATGTGGTGTGCATGTTATAGGTTCAGATTCACGTTATGTGCTTAGTCAACAAGTTAATATTATGAACCAAGTTGTTAAGTTGAACTTAAGTGATAAGTTCAACAGTAAACATAGTGGTAATGGAACTAATCGATATTGTAAACGTAATGAAATGCGTAGGACGTTGAGGAAGTGAATTGTAATTATAATTGTAGCTTATGCACGAGGCAAGTGTTCTAAACTCAAACCTTTTATTGAGCAAGTTTTCTAACTATACTCCTTTAATTGAGCAAGTTTCCTAAATTTAAAGTTATTCATTGCGCAAGTTCTAAACTTATGTTCTATATCAATCAAAATCTTATTCTTGTTTATTCAAGTTAAGATTTCGTATGAGATATTATAATCGTTGTAAAACATTACTTCAGTATACAATATTTATTCAATTGTATACTCTCGAGATTCATTATTTCAATTTGATTATTAAATGTTGTTGAACCTTGTAAGGCAAGCGAACCCTTATTGATTTGACTAGTTCATAGTTGATGAGTGTTATAAATTCTAGAACTATTATTGAGCTTATCCAAATCAAACTTTCTTTGGTACGGACTCTGATGTCAAACTGAGATGAACATTTTATAGGGGATTAATTACGCGTTAGCGTTGAAATGTTGTGCACAATCATGGTACTAAGGGTTGATCCCCCTGAGTACGAGTAGTAGAGTTCATTTAGTCTTATGACTGTTAAAGGTTTAAAGTAGAAATACTTGATAACCTGGGACATAGTTCATTGTCTTATGACCCTCAAATATACTTTTGTTTCTTGTTATTCATTCTTGATTCAAAGGTCGAGCTTTCTTTATTCATAATTCCTTGATTCACTCGCATGTTATTATTACTATTATATGGTTATACTTGTGGGCAATCATGCTCACTATTGCATAATAACATTGTAGTTAAAAACGAAAGGTCTGACGAGCCTTCCACTAGCAAAAGAAAGGGCAAGGTTACCAAGTGTTGAAGACTTGTTATTTTATTTGAGATTGTGTTGTTTAAGACTTGATGTTGTTTAAGAATTATTTAATTGTTTATGCTCCTCACTTATTGTATTAAGGTTAAATGACCTGGGATTTATTCATTCAGATGTTGTAACCCCTTAAGGGGAGGATTTCTATTTAATTATGTTTCCAATTTTATTATGGGTAGATAGATATGTGATATTTGTACAGTGAATACTGAATCCCGTGGAAATTGAAGTACCCGAATTTGGGAGTGTCATATATGGTACATCGAGAGATGGTCATATTTTACTTGTGTATGCTTGGCTAACAATCCAAAATAATTAACCAACCTTGAAAGGAAGTGTAGTGTCTTGAATGAAATATTAAGTGAAATCATATACCCCATATTCCCCTTATTTGGCTATTTTACTTGTTATTTTACTATTTCCTTGCAAATAGTATTTCTAGCTAAGATACATACTATTCAATTGTTTAAGTAGACCAAGATAGTTATAGAACTGTTGCATGTTATATTAAAATACATTCATTATTCTCCGTGGGAATGATACTCTACTCACTCTATATTACTTGTGGACCACGTGCACTTGCGTGTGTGTGTTGTTTTGATTAACACCTAAACAAGCCAATAATGCTCGGCTTGACCCAAAGAACTAATATTCATTCGATGCTAAAGGCGTTTAGCATAGCAAACTCCAAGATATGTCTCATGTAGATGAGCCATGGAGTGAATCTCTCTAAAATTGTCCTCAATAAAAGAGAGATCGCATGAGTTACTATCATGTATGCAATGAAATGTACGAGACTTGATGTTGATCAGTCATATTCTGGAGAAGATCACTGTAAGACAATGAAAATATCTTAAAGTACTTAACCGACACTAAGGATGCAATTATGATTCATGATGGGTCTGAATTAAAACTAGATCACTAAACAGACTTAAGTTTTTCAGACTGACCAAGACAATAGCAAATCCATTTTAGGGTATGTTGTTACCTTAAAAGAAGGTACAGTGAATTGGAAAGGTTCCAAACAGCAAAGAGTTGCTGGTTTAGTGATAAAGACAAAGTATATAGATGTAAATGAAGTTGCAAGATGATGTTTCGGATGAAAAGTTCATTATAGAACTAGGAATAGTTCCTAAGTCTCATCCTGGATCCAAACATGTGTTGTGGCACTTTCATTTGATTAAAGGAATCATTGAAAGATGATAAGTCACTATAGAGATAGTGACCTCTCAAGAACAACATTATATATCTATTTACTAAAGCTTATCCAGCACTAGATTAATTGTCACTTAGAGAAGAATGGTATTAAATATCATGGCAATTGGCTTTAGTGCAAGTGGGAGATTGAAAGTAGTATGCACACAAGCCAATCATGTTTGATGATAAAGCATATACTTTGTAACAATCTTATTCATTTATTAATAAAAAAGTTATTTAATTAAAGACATTTAATTATCTATATGATGCTGTTATAATAAAATGTGATAAACCCATAGTTTTAAGCTATGCTTTTAGAATCATGATGATGATCATGCTAATGAGATCTAAATTCTTAGACAGCTTAAAACTAAAATAGTTCCCAATCGTTGGATTACTAAAAAGGGGGTTACTGAATTCAGATAGATTGGTATATACATTACTCGCTTATTGGATGAGGATGATCGATCTCATGATCATTTGTGTGGAGACACTAAAACAAGTATGTAGGTGCTTATTGGAGAATAAGTTCGTTGAACGTGGTTCGCTGAGGAATACTGAAAAGTGGTTTTATAACCACTTATTCGGATAGTAACCAGCTTGTTTCGTTGTTTAAACTCGAGTATTCCTGTGCTTTTAATGTGTTTTTCCTTTGTTTTGTATTTTTCAGGTTTAAGAACTCTTTCGGCGTTTATTGAGCGTTAAAGGATCAAAGGTCGCTTAATTGGGACAAGGAGCTAAAATGAGCTTAAAGTATAAGGATGGCATGGAATGAAGGATGCAAGAAGTGCAAGAAGGCAAAAGCGAAGGTGGCAGCCAAATGCACCAGCAAAAGCAATACACCAGCAAAGTTTAGCAGCCCGCGCGACCGAGCAGGGACAAGGCATCCATGCCGCGCACCAGCGCGGATACCCAGAGCAGAGGCCAATTTTCTCCAAGCCGCGTGCCCGCGCCAAGAACAAGCCTAAACTACGCTCGGCCACGCCATCTCGAAATCTTGACCAAGTTGACTTTCACTTAGCAGACGCGGGGGAGGAAATGATATAAGGGTCTTAACCCTCCATTTGGTCGGATACTCTCCCCCTTGGGAGCTAAAATCCTAGCCCTAATTCCTCTTTCCCTTCTCTTTTCCTTTCTTGTTTGTTAGATTAGGAGTAGATTATAGAGTAGATTAGGGTTAATTAGTTAGTGTAGTTTCTAGGGTTAGATTAGTTAAAGAAGATTGAAGCAAGGGTTGAGCATCAAAGATCCAAACAAGGAGGAAGACTCAAGATTTGCAATTTCTTTCTTTTAACTCTCCTTGTATTAAATTTATATTCGGATAATGTTTATGGACCTTGTGGATAATATAGTTGGGTTGTATATGCCTTAATTTATATTTGAGGTTCTAATGGAACCTAATGAGTAGTTGATTGTTGGTTTCTCTTCCATGATGGTCTTATTTTATAGCTATGTGCTTGTCTATTGCGATGTATGCTTGAATTGCTTAATTGATTAGCTACCAATTACTGTGATAACCTATATGGGATTGAAAAACAAAATGTAGGTTTAGATCGAATCGCAATAGCGGGCGATTGTATGTTCACATGGCGTTGGACGTATGATTTGTGCTTAGGATAGACATATACCGAAGCGTCGCTCGTAGTCAATAGAGGACTTGACCTTAAACCCTATTTATTTGTAAATCACATAGAAATATAGTGGTTTAGGTAATGTGGGTGTCCACATGCGTCTATCACCTGTGGATTGCACGTGGTATGGTTTAGGTACATCGGAAGATGGCCTTCTCTCACTTTAGCGTTCTCGGCTAACACATGTAATGATTAATTTGACCTAATTGGAAGTGAATCGATTTAGACGAATCATTAAGGGAAATTGGAATCTCTTATCTTCATTATCTAATTCGACTCTAGGATTCTTTAGTTTAACTTTCAATTCCTTGCCTAGTTTAATTTAGTTTTTAATTAAAACAATTTATCGCTGTTTAAATAAGACTGAAATGATTGCGTGCTAGTGGTTTGGTGTCTTTTATCCATTAATTCTCTGTATGACGATATCTGTACTTTCACTTTATTACTCGTTGGCCGCGTATACTTATGCGTAAATTGTGTCATCTAATCGGACCAACAAGTTTTTGGCGTTGTTGTTGGGGAATTATTTGGATAACTATTTGCCAACATTAGTTTCAATCAAATTAGTCTTAATTTAAACTTTTTATTTTTGTTTTAATCCTTCCTATATTCTCTTCTCAGGTACAATGGACTTAAATTTCTATCCATGGAACTATACAAGACAAAAGCAACCAAGGGAAGCAAGCACTGATGGACTCGATCCAATTGCCACACTCTCAGCACAGTTAGAGGAGCTCTCGAGAAAGTTGGATAATGTTTCAGCCCAACAGAGTCGAGAGCCAGTGACTTCATATGACTATGGTGCTGGAGCTTATATGAGCCATCAGGAGCCTATCAGTTATGGACAGGGGCAGTATGGGGGTGAGTACTTCCACCATGAGCCGTACACCAATTATCAACAAGATTGAGGGTATCACCCGAGCCCGTCAACTAACTACTATCAAGACCATACTATGAGCTATCAAGAACAATATGAGCCAAGTCCAAATTACGCACCAGAACCCCCATTTCAACCTTTCTGTTTACAAGGAGAACAATCTACCATGGACATCCTGGACAGAGCCTTAGCAAATCAAGAGGAGATGATTAGGAGCCAAGAAGAATTAAACCAAAACTTTCTGAACCAGATGGCCCTAATCAACAATCCTTCAACAAATGAGCCTCAGTACATGGATCTCGAGACTGAAACTGAAAAGGAAGGATTGGACAATTTGTGGGGAAATACCATAGCATCAACGCAGGAGTCCTCAGTTGAGCAAGAGCAGTCAAGCGAGAATCTCCAGAATTGGGCAAATCAGAATAACATGGCCTTGATGAAAGAGGAGTTGCATGAGCAAGGGATACAGACTCAGAATCTTCAAAATCAGCTCTCTCAAGTAGTGGAAGCCGTGAGCAAAGAACCTCAGAAGTCCAGTAAGATTCAGTGCATGAATTCTGAGGATGAAGTGGACGAGGAGATCTTGATTGACCAAGAGTATTCAAATGAGGATCTTCAGACCTGGGCAGAGCAGATTAGCACAGCATTAAGTAAGGAGGAGGTATTTGAACAAGAGACACCAATGCAAGAGCATGTGCCTCCAATGACTGAAGCCATGAGTTACGATCCCCAAGATACATGGTGCTATAACATGGGTGCAGAAACTGATAGAGTATCCGAAGTGCACTTGGAGTTGGACGAGCGAAAAGCAATGGATATCGAGGAGCCAATTGGGGCTGTGGAGTATGAATGTGAACCAACAGTGACAATCCCCTAAGTGCCTCCTCTGCCTAAGTGGAACAAGCTAGTGAAGTTTGCACACCCTTGCCCCCTTGGTAGCCGTATTTCAGAGTCAGATCTCGATGACAAGAGAGACTCCGCGAGCTTAAAACCATGGTGGACAGAAGAGAAGAGAATAGAGGAAGAAGCCGTTGTGCAGTGTGAATCTCAATGCCCCTATTATGTCACCTACACAACGGAACCCTTGCCTAGCTCCCCAACCTTTAGGACGGGGAATTCTTTTACTTATCCAATGCTAGGTAGTTTAAATCTGCATCCGCTCCTACTGGGAAGCCGCCAAAGTCACACAGCTATTCTGATGGATGGAGGGGTTCTCCAGTATCGTCGGGGGATAGGATAGCGGTGTCCAGACACAGTCAAGCTAGAGGACTATAAATCAAGCGCTCGATAGGAGGCACCCCATCATTTCTCTTTCTCCCTCCTTATTTAATTCTCCATTTCCTGCTTTCTATCATACTTCCCTCCCCCTTGTTTAATTCTTATTAGTTTAGTATTTAGTTTAAAATTTTTTGAATGCTCGTAGATTAGGAGTTCCATGCCTACATTTTTGAACTTAGGCATTAGTGCATATCTTTTTGGGACCATGAAGCTTATGGCACATATTTTGATACACTTGCACATTGCGTATACGCACTTAGAGAATTTTTGGGGAATTTAATTGCATATATCTTTCCATGTTTAATTCTCTTGATGTAAATAGTTAATATACTTTTGTTAGTATAAGAGGGCTTAATAAAGATGTTATTCTCAGGTCAAAGTTGCTGGATAGAATGCAAGCTCAAAGCCAACCACATTGCCTAGCAAAAATCTGCAGCAGAAAAATCTGATGGCCCGCGCGGCCTCGCCCAATTCAAGGCATTACCACGCGCGGCCGCGCCACATGCAGACTGGGCCTAACTTGCAGATTTTGGGGGGGACCAATTCATATCAATTATCAACAGCACCCAAGCCTCAGCCCCTCTACTCCCAAACCCTCAAGTTCCTTCATGCAATCTCCCATCTCTTCCCTCTCATTCAATCCCCCCACTACAAGCCTTAGTTTTGAAAACCTCCTACCTCTTCAATCCAAAGTACCAATTCTCATCCACCTCATCCTCTCAACTTGATCAATTGAGACATTGAGTGTGGAATCTCTAGCAGAGCAAGATAGATATGGAGCTGGGTTGGTTCGTTGAGTATAGTGTTGAGCAGAGTTTATTTTACCAAGAGCAGAGATGAGACGGGGAACCTTCTGAGAGGGCGCCACTTCATTTCATGCAGCATAAGAAGCCGAATAGGGAAGTTTCTTTCTTTTTACCTTTACCTTCAATGAGGACATTGAACATTTTAAGTTTGGGGGTATTGGTTTTGTTTTTGCATGTAGTTAGTTCATTTCATGTTGTGTTAGTTACATTTAGTGCATGTAGGTTGTTTTTGTTAAAATTTATGAAAATTTTAAAAATTTTCTTTTGTTTTTGCATTCTGTGTTAGAGCATATTGCATGAATCCAATTTTCAGATGGTTAGTTATGTATGTTGCCTGTGAAGAAACTGAAATCACTTGATTGTTGAACTAATTTGAGACTTAAGCCTGATTTCATGGTCATATATGTAAATCCTTACCTGTCAGATACTGTGTAACCAGTAAGCACGATAGAGTAAACACCATGATATGCTAAGTTTAAATGTTTACATACTTGTCTTCTGGTGGAGAAACTATGTTTTAATAAAAGAGTTTCAGTTCGCATATAATAATAACTAGACTGTTAAAAGCTTAAGTTTGGGGGAAACAGGGGATTTTCATTATTTATGCGGGGAGATGGAGCGTAAGACGCACTCCCTTGCAGAAAAAGAAAGAAAAAAAGAAAACAAAACATAAGAAAAGATTCAAAAAAAGAAAAAAATAGAATAAGCACTTCGGCTACGTCGAGTTCTGTGGCCTTTGATATTCGAGCAAATAAGCCCTCGGGGTGTCTCTACACCCAGCGCCCTAAGGCCATCTGGTCTGGGAGTCATTAGTCGAAAGCTCGTTACATGGATATCATTGAAAAGCCTAAGAGAACTAAGCATTGCACGGTTGATTGTGTACACGGAAAAGTGCGAAGACGCCCTCGTGATAAATAAAAGCTTAATGAAAACCCCCTGTTGACCCTTAACTCTAGTAATACATGGTCTTAGTTAGAACTTATATGATTTACTATTTTTCTTAAGTTAAAGCTTGTTCTTTCCCCTAAGAAGCATAGTATGTGAATTATTTATCTGAATGCATGTCTAATGGTTGCTAGGCACACAACGCACAATACATCAGTGCTGACAGTTTTGGATTTACAAGAATATGCGTTATGATCTTGCCTTGGGTAGCTTATCTGTTTGATTATCTTGTGGTTTTTTTGAGGCATTGCTTTGAAAGTTCAATACTGGCTGGGAACTTGGATTCGCATTCATGATAGCGTAGGTTGCATACATTGTAGATACTGCATTGCATCTTTTGTTTAGTTGTGTTTTGGTTGCTTGAGGGCAAGCAACGTTTAAGTTTGGGGGTATTTGATAAGTGGTTTTATGACCACTTATTCGGATAGTAACCAGCTTGTTTCGTTGTTTAAACTCGAGTATTCATGTGCTTTTAATGTGTTTTTCCTTTGTTTTGTGTTTTTCAGGTTTAGGAACTCTTTCTGCATTTATTGAGCATTAAAGGATCAAAGGTTGCTTAATTGGGACAAGGAGCTAAAATGAGCTTGAAGTATAAGGATGGTATGGAATGAAGTTGTAATAGAGCAAGGCCACGAGGATGCAAGAAGTGCAAGAAGGCAAGAGCGAAGGTGGCAGCCAAATCCACCAGCAAAGTTCAGCAGCCCTCACGGCCGCGCCGAGACAAGGCATCCACGCCTCGAGCCCGCGCGGATACCCAGAACAGAGGCCAGTTTTCTCCAAGCCGCGCGCCCGCGCCAAGAACAAGCCTAAACTACGCACGGCCGCGCCATCTCAAAATCTTGACCAAGTTGACTTTCACTTAGCAGACGCGAGGGAGGAAATGATATAAGGGTCTTAACCCTTCATTTGGTCGGATACTCTCCCCCTTGGGAGCTAAAACCCTAGCCCTAATTCCTCTTTCCCTTCTCTTTTCCTTTCTTGTTTGTTAGATTAGGAGTAGATTAGAGAGTAGATTAGGGTTAATTAGTTAGTGTAGTTTCTATGGTTAGATTAGTTAAAGAAGATTGAAGCAAGGGTTGAGCATCAAAGATCCAAACAAGGAGGAAGACTCAAGATTTGCAATTTCTTTCTTTTAACTCTCCTTGTATTAAATTTATATTCGGATAATGTTTATGAACCTTGTGGATAATATAGTTGGGTTGTCTATGCCTTAATTTATATTTTGAGGTTCTAATGGAACCTAATGAGTAGTTGATTGTTGGTTTCTCTTCCATGATGGTCTTATTTGATGGCTATGTGCTTGTCTATTGCGATGTATGCTTGAATTGCTTAATTGATTAGCTACCAATTACTGTGATAACCTATATGGGATTGAAAAACAAAATGTAGGTTTAGATCGAATCGCAATAGCGGGCGATTATATGTTCACATGGCGTTGGACGTATGATTTGTGCTTAGGATAGACATATACCGAAGCGTCGCTCGTAGTCAATAGAGGACTTGACCTTAAACCCTATTTATTTGTAAATCACATAGAAATATAGTGGTTTAGGTAATGTGGGTGTCCACGTGTGTCTATCACCTGTGGATTGCACGTGGTATGGATTAGGTGCATCGGAAAATGGCCTTCTCTCACTTTAGCGTTCTCGGCTAACACATGTAATGATTAATTTGACCTAATTGGAAGTGAATCGATTTAGACGAATCATTAAGGGAAATTGGAATCTCTTATCTTCATTATCTAATTCGACTCTAGGATTCTTTAGTTTAACTTTCAATTCCTTGCCTAGTTTAATTTAGTTTTTAATTAAAACAATTTATCGCTGTTTAAATAAGACTGAAATGATTGCGTGCTAGTGGTTTGGTGTCTTTTATCCATTAATTCTCTGTATGACGATATCTGTACTTTCACTTTATTACTCGTTGGCCGCGTATACTTGCACGTAAATTGTGTCATCTAATCGGACCAACAAATACCTAATGGAGTTTTACTTGCCTATCAATAGGAATTCCTCAAGTGATAGTAATATAAGTGATCCTTAGACTTGAGATCATCATAGTATCTTGTGTATGATAAGTTATACTTTCACATGTCTCTTAACACCCTTAGGGTATATCAAAGGGTATTTTTGGGTGTAATAATTATATATGGAGATAATGAATGATCAATAAAGAATCTACCGCTTCTAGCAAAAGAAGAGAATGTACTATGTGATTCGATAAATGACAAACCAAGGAATCCTTGGCCAAGGTGGAATGAAATTAAAAAGGAGTTTCTAATTTGCATTATTTGGTGTTGTGCATTTAGGATCGAAATACATATAATTAAATAAAATAAGACTTGATAGTAATTCCATGTCTTATATTTAATTGTGACATTGTATGGCCAGTGGAAGGATTGAATTGTACGGTAACTATTAACTCAAAGGTTTTTTTATGATTAATGTTGAAATCTATATTATCTGAAATGTCGTTGATCGCTAAGGGGGCTTACCCTTATTGTAGAATAAATGTTATTTATATAAATTAATTAAATAGTTTAATTTATTTATTTAAATAAGATTAGAATTGTTCTAATTCATTTATTCACAACCGGTTTAATATGGAGAACCTAAAGGGTCACACCATAAAAGGAAGAATATTTATTT